>OY728162.1:874145709-875345709 GCA_963277665.1 Viscum album
TACTATATTAAAATGTTTTTTATAGGGTCAAAACTAAGAATACAAGCTCATATTTCCATTAAATCATAGAATAATTTCCTATAATAGATTTTTAAAATGTGACAACAGATTCCACATCAATAAATGTAATTCTATTCCCAGGATAACTAATAATTTAAAATATTATTTTTTAAAATTAAATAGATTATGTTTGAAATAAAACCCATTAATAATATAATTATTTTTATTTTGAAATCACAGTAAAATGATTGTCATTATATTTTCCAATTGTTTTGAACATGGAAACGAAATATGAAATTTCTTGTACTAAGAATGACTAAATATGTGGTTTATAAAGATATTTAAGTATATAAAAACATTTATCATGTGTTCAAGAATAAGAAAAAGTCTATATATTTCCATGATATCCTGTTATGGTGACCTATAATTCATTGACAAAATATAAGAACTAAGACCACATCAATTCGGTTTTTATTTTTTTTGATGATAAATAATATCAGATTAAGTGTTTTAAAACACAAAAAAAATGAATTTTTAGTTCAAAAACTATAAACATACCTTGAATTTATGTGTAATAAATGGAAAAATATATTTTATTAACATTTAAAGGTCCATGTTAACAACATATTAATCAGATATGTAATTTTCTCAGATAAACTAAATAATAAGTTTTTAAATAAGTGAATCACTTAAAAAAAATCATCAAATGGTAAATCCAAGAAAACCATCTTATTTTTTTGGGAAATATTAGTGAAATAATATATGATTTATTTCTAAAATGTAAAAATTGATTACATATCAGGTTGACTTACAAATTTCTTAGGATGTCCAAAAATGCACTTTTTATGTTTCAAAGTAGTCAAACACAAAAAAATGAAAATTAATTAATGTTAAATAATATGAAAATTATTATTAAATTATTTTTGACATTTATAATTAAAAAATATGTCAATATAATGTGATTTATAATTGGAATGACTATTTATGAAGCTTTTAATGATATAAATGCCTTTAAAAATGTATTTTAATTGTGAAAACCAAGAAAAAAATCATTAATTTCCCTAAATTTTTAGACAATGATTATTGATTGAATTTTAAAATATATGAACTATTATTGCATCAATATGCATAGTAGTATTACAATGATACCAAAATTATGATTTTTAATTATAAGAAAATCTATTAGATGACATATCAATAAAAAATTTAGTGTGAATCTATAACACCCATGATTTGTGGTTATTTATATTTTTATTTTATAAGTTGACGTTTTATAATGTTTGGGTTTTGTTTTTAGTTGTTATAATTTGTACTTTGTGTTTCAGAATTGTTTTTAAGGGTGTGTCGTTTGAGCATTGTTACAGAAAAACATTCATCTTATCAAAAAAAAACCATGCAAGGGAATCTAGGATTTACGGGGTAGCAACTTGTTTGATACATAGTGTAACACCACATTCTTTCAAAATAATGTAAATTATGATATTTATAGAAAATTTGTTTCACATGGTTTGTTTATACTTATCAATCTTGGAAGAAAAATCGTTCCACCCCAAGGTGTTTTCTAGTAGTACTAACATGGTTCATGCATGTCTTGTTAAAAAAAGCAGCATAACAATGGGATGTTCATTAACAAAAACTAAAATTTTTATTTCAATTCAATTTTGTTCCAAGAAAACCATATTATTACCTTGTTAACCTATGCTTTCAAACCAGATAATTCAACTATGAATTTTTTGTAACTCCTATCCCTCTGGAATCCCTTTTTAAAATAATTATGTGTGATGGATCTATATAATCAATGGTTCCTCTCGATTTCATTTCATTCTCTATAGATCTTATCATATACGCTGACAAGAATGATAAATATGATCATTTAAAGATATTTCTATGGAATGTGATTTGTTTTGGATGATATCTTAACTGGAACTATTATGGGAATGTAATCTCATTCCTAATACTATAGGTTTTCTTGATTTTTTATTTGGTTTCATCAAATATTTGAGGCTGATGTATTATTTATCTTATCTACAGGTACTAGAACATGAAGGATTTTATATATAAGATAATTTTTGGAATTTATAAGGAAACTTGTGCTGATTTCTCATTAGAAATGTCATATTCTTAATGATCTAGAAATCGTTGATTAGAATTGGTTTTAGATAAATATATTTTTTATATGTTTTAAATTATGAGTTTGAAATGATTTAGGAATGTTTTTTGACTAAATGATAAAAAAATAAATATTTTTATAATATTTTAATATGTTTGATAACATGACACTAGTGGGTGGTTTGTATTCAACATTTCCATGGATATTTCGTTTCTGTTATAGACTTGGTGAAAGGCATCGAACTCAAGGACTATAGAAAATGGAAACAAAATTATGACTTGGTGAATCTAAATGTAACAACTATTGAGCTAGATAATCTCCCCTTGTATTAATGTATGTGTGAGGTATCAGTGTTGTTCTGGTTATGGTGATAACCGTTTTCACCTAAGAGATGTGTTTTTCGATGATTTTTTATGTTCTATTAGTCAAGGTTTGTTGATGTCTCTGCCACTTTCAAACTACCATGGCTTCATCATTATATCACTTCTCTCCTAGTCAGTCAGGAGTGATGGTTCGAAAAATCATTAGGATGTGATTTTTGAGCAGTCCACTAATTTCAAAGAACCTCTTTTATGTTTGTTGTATCCCTTTCTTATTTGGTTTCCACTATCGACCCAGGTGGTGTTTGGGTGAGGATGCAGATGGTGGTCTATCAGAAAAGGTGTTGTTGATTGTTATGTTTGTTCCATCAGTGAAGGATTATATTGATTGTATGAGATATTTGATGATCATTCAGTGGTGATTTTATTTCTGGTTTTGATGTTTTCATTTCCAGTGTGATTTCAAACATGGTGAAGGGATGATGGTGTAGGGGATTTCTATTATGGTTGATGTGGTTGGAAAATCTCTGGTGTGGTTAGATGGTAACCTCAATGGTGGCAATGAAAGAATCATTGGAGGTTTATCTGTAAAGATAGTTGCATGGTTCGGCTGACATATGAGTTTTTTATAATTTTGGGTTCTTTGTAATCTTTGGGTTTTTGAATATCAAATTTTGAATTAGGAACTTTTGTTTTTTTACCTTATCATTTTCCTTTCATCCATAACAGTCAGTTTCTTTGAAAATACAATAAAAATGATTATTCAATCAGCTGAAATTTTCCTTCCCTATTGGCAAGGCTTGGTATGTTTTATGGGGAAACCTATTGGGTATGATTACTCAACCCATTAATATGTTCTTTAGTGTGTATGCATGAAATGATATTTATAACACATATAAAGGATGGTATATAATTTCTCTAATGAAGCATTTTTATGTTATATTAAGTGGTTGGAGTGATACCACATTGGTATTTCTACATGTAATGACACAGAATTTTTATGTATTTTTTAAATATATGGGAATTTTATGAGTTTGAAAAAAATGATGTCACGTGATTCCGAGGCTCGGACTACCCTGAATGAATTTCTGAACATTTGTTTGGGTGTGTTCATTAAAAGTACGAGCATGTTTTTCTAACTTTGAACTTGTGCATGGAATTGGAATCTTATGGCACTGTTGAACTCGCAGTGCCGCTATTCTCTTAAAGAGACATTCACCCCGACAGAAGTTGGTCAAGGGTACAAGTTAGTTTTTGGGGTTTTCGTGAATGAATAAAATTAGAAATAATGTTGAGTAGCTTTTATTTTTAAATTATTTGTTAAAACATCTATTTGGATGTTGAGAACTGGGGAACACCAGGCCTTAACCTCTAATGAGAGGTTATGGTGGTGGAGACAACCTAAGCCTAACCTCCCATGATAGGATATGGTGGTGGTGACCACCCAAGGACTAATCCTCTCAACTCCCTCATTAAATGTGGGAGACCCTCTTCAACTCCTCCAATATTAATTGTGACAACCCTCATCCATAATAATTAATCCAACACACCACTTTAATTGTGCCAACCTATGATATTAATTAACCCAACTTGAATTATATGTCAACCAACATAATAGATCACATAATCTATTATGTTTGGGATACCATTTCATTTTGGAAGAATTGTGAGAGAATGAGCTTTGGATGAAAATATTTCCAAAGAAGAAATCCAATGAACAATGCCTCTCCTCGATGAATTCTTCTCCAAACTCAATCGAAGGATCTCCATTGACGCACAAACAGACAATCAAGGAAAACATCGATGAAAATAATGTCCATCTTTTCGAAACGATTCGTCTTCTTCCTTGGGGTCAAATCGACTTCATCAAGCGATCGAGGTAGGAATTTATTTCTCTTTGTTTATCACTTCCCATGTACACCCCTTATATTTCTTTTCTGAGTTGGGAACAATCAGTGCGTGAGGATTGGATTTTGGAGTTTCTGTTCTTGTTCTTGATAAGCTATATGATACCACCCTACCGCGGAGGGTACATGCCAGACCAACATGGCCCAACGATTCCTCAAATCTTGTGAGGTTCATCATGATGGAAGAGGACAACAACCATCCATGGTTAGGGCATGGGAACGGCGGCCGGTACCACCACCGTCCGCGACGAAGGTGAAGGCACAACGGTGTCGCCCTGTAGCTGGACCGCTGCCCCCTTGTCGAACACATGCCCCCCGTCAATAGACCATCACCCCCAGGCCGGACCGCCGCCCCCCTTCTGGACCCACACACTGTGGCCGAACCGCCACCTCGCACTGCCGGACAGCCACCCAGCGGCTTGACCACCACCCCACAGTCGGACCGCCACCTCGCAGCCAGACCACCTCACCATGTGGTCGAACCCATGATGTCGGGCCAGACTGCCGCACCATGGTCGAACCACCACCCTAGGGACGCAGCAGTACCCCAAGATGGGACCGTCGCCCCGCCACTGCCCAGCTTCCCCAATGTCGCCCCACTACTGCACTGACGCACCGCCACCTCGCTGCACCATAGCCCCCCCTCCACCCCTCACCCCCCCATGTGGTGTCATGCCGACCCGTGGCCTCGTACACTCACGACACCCTCTGCATCCTCGCAACCACCAGCAGCACTATGTGGCCTCTCGTGTCCTGTCAGGATGGACCCAGCAGGCCATGCAGAACCCAACGTGCCAGACCCAGCAGGTCATTCCTGGTACACCCAAACTGGGTCAGTCCTGGATGGGTCGGACCGGGTCGGTCCAACAGGGTCGGACAGGACCCAGCCCCCCTATGACCCAATTACATTCTTTGGGCCATAACTTTGGCACCGGACGTCTGTTAGACAAACCTTCAGTGGAATTTGAAACTTTTTAGTGAATCGGTCCTTTTTAGTGATACCACACTATGTTTTGGATTAATATAGGGATCCATCATGTTGGATCGAGCACAAATCCAATCGGGCCTTAGGACTAAAAGGTTAATAACACACAAACCAGGCATCTGATTGACGCATTGTCTATTACGTTGAGACCCCTACAACATGGAAGACCATTAAGACACTTATTCTTGAGACTTCATTGAACATGGAGTATTGACTATTAACTTGTGGAGAATATCATCCCGGAGATGAGAGATCATAGTGCGGGGACCCAGTGGCTAGCTGAGACTTGACGACTGTTGACCCTTTTAACTCGGAGTGACTTGACAAGCCTAGTAGGGAGTGCCCTGGTGATGCGGACGACCCACGGTGGGGAGCGCCTAGGTGACTCGGGAGACCCACAATACTCTATAGGAGAAGTGCCTCAGCAGGCCATGAGGGGCAGTGCCTTGGTGACGTGGAAGAACCACATTGGGGAGCGACTTGGTGACGTGAAGACCCACCGTACTTGATAGGAGGAGCACCTATGTAGTCCTAGGATATTGGTAGTCATCTTTGTGTGATGCGGTAGGCCTGCTTTACTTATTAGAGGAGGAGTTCTCCAGCAGCTGAGGTGTTCGATGTTGTGCCTGAGAATGTTACTTGATACTACCCCTAGAACAAATCATGGTGTGATCTGAGTCAGTACCTCTGTGTTTTTCCTCATGATTGAGATGCATTACATGATAACATAGGTATATGTTTGGGAATTTAAGGTTATCTATTGATTTCATTATTTTTGTTTTATCCTTGATAGATTATTTCAGTCTTAGAGGGTCTTAGGGTCCCTACTAAGTATCGTTATACCCACTCATACATGGGATATGTCTAGACCTTATTGTGTTGGATGCAGATGACAGATAGTGTTGATTGAGGCTAAGAGTACGAGTAATGGATGGTACCTAGAGGTGGACCATACGGCATGTCCGTACGCAGAGGAGATGGGTGGATGTGGAGCGTTGAGGAGGCGGTCTGTACCTACCCTTCAGGTAGGAACCTCGGAGGATGATCCTGTTGCAGTCTTTTATCTTTCATCAGTTGTATAGTATTTTAGTTGAACATATACCATTACTGTTGGGCTTGTATTCCGGCCCCTTTTTTACTTTCAGCACTCATTTGGTTATACAGTTTTCATTTGTTCATATCTTGCAGTGTGCTTGGTTACGTGAGTTTGCAGGTTATAAAGTCAATGTCTTCCCATCTTTAGGGAAAATGCCTTTTGGTGCTAGTCACCAGCCCCTGGCCTATGGAAGGTGGGCTTTGGGTAGTCACAACACGGGCCCCGGGGGACGGGTCATGACAAATTGGTGTCAGAGGAGTCGGTTCTGCTGCAGAATATAAGTCCGTGATCTTCCTTTTTAATGGAAATAGTGTTAAGTGTAGTGACTGTGGCTATCAGTTTAGGGAAACCAGTGTTGGTGCAAAGAAAAATTTATCCATACACCCAGACCCATACATCTAATTCCGACCCAGTGCATGAAAACACTGATTGCGTGTGTGTTTTCAAAAGTTTTCTTTGTGAACTTTTGTGTTAGGTCACTAGTTATAACTTTTTGACCATGGAACACATGTTTTTTTCGGGATTCCTCCACAAATAAATCCTGCTACAGTTCCGAGAGTTGTACACATTGATAGCCCACCGATCGATGAGGCATCAGTGTAAGGCCCTTTTCAAATAGAGGAACCAAAAGATTCACCAACAATACCACTTCCCGTTGGTCCATGGATGCCACTAGCCCCAGTAGTAGATGGTGCACGCCGCCTGAGCACATTGCATGAGTTCTAGCGCCAGAGACCACCCAGGTTTCCGGAAGAGATGGAGCCACATGCGGCTGAGGATTGGATGGAGGATGTGGTGAGAGTCTTCCAACATGTAGGGGAACCATCTGATCTCATGGTGATCCCTGTGGTCAGCCTTCTACATGTTGCCGTAGCCCGATGGTGGAGCTTGATGCTCCATGTTCATGAAGAGGTTACACTTCTATGGGAAGTATTCGAGAGCCAGTTTCGGATTGAGTTTGTTCTAGCGACTCTTCACACAGTGCGCCTATAAGATCTTCTTCATCTGCAATATGGCAGCATGATTGTAGCTCAGTATGCAGCTAGGTTCACTGACCTCTCACACTACTACAAAAATATGGTGCAGGACCCATTCATTAAGTCCCAGACCTTCGAGTAGGCTCTCAGGCAGGAGATCAGGGTTTCGATGATCTCACTCAGTATCTTGACATAGGAAGGGGTGTTAGAGAGTGGCCTCTTAGTGGAGAGTTTTCTTGCTGAGTAGTCACCGGTAGAGAGACGCACTACTAGTCATCAGATAGAGGAGTCTTGTACAACTGGAAACAGATAGATGTCTCAAAGGTCCAAGACAACCAGACCTACAGGTGGATGACAACATGACTCAGGATCGGTTGTGCAGGGCACCCGAGGCGGAACTAGTCATGAAAGGATCATGTATTGTTACTCATGCAGTGGGAAGGGTCACATGGATCGTTACTATCCAACCCATCGTACAAATGATTAGCAGACAATTGAGGGACCGCCTAGGAAGAGACAGAGGTTCGACCAAGATGGTCCACAGGGAGCAGGCAGACATGGCAGAGGAGTTGGTCGTGCAGCTGGCGGTAGGCATCGTTTCGAGATATTACCGGCACCACCACCCAGATGTCCACCCCGACCGTATGGGGTAGGTGGACATGGGAGAGCTCAACTCTAGGAAGCTGAGGATTATGATCATGGTACTTTGGAGAAGATATGACGTACGATCTGTCTCCACTACACCATAGTAGTAGTACTTATAGACACAGGTTCTAGTCATTCTTTTATTCCGATTGCCCTCATTTGGAGATCAGATATTCCAACTGATCTTTTTTTTCAATCCTTTCTTCTAGATACTCCTATGGGAATGGATTCGATGATTACACACTGGTTCCTGCAATGTGAGATTACTCTAGGAGGCGAGAGATTCGATTGGGATCTCTTCGTAGTGGCGTCGAGGACTTATGACATCATCTTGGGTATGGACTGGTTATCTACATTTAATGCTTATATTGATTATATTTGGCACAAAGTGTGGAGTTTACGCACTGATGGCACTAGGTTTACCATCACTGGAGAGAAGGGAGCCTTTGTAGTGCAGGATGGATTTACCTGGAGGAGGGTGCATCCAATTAAATATCTTCTGGCTAGACTTACCCTTGGAGCTGTTGTGGGGAGATCCTGTGTTATCCTATAATGGTGAACCGGTACACAGATTTATTCCATGATGAGTTTCCGGGTCTACCACCTCATAGAGAGGTGGAATTTTACAATTATTTATACCGTGGGATGGCACCAATATCTACACCAGCATATCGGATGGCTCCCGTGGAGCTTCGCGAGCTTTGGGTACAACTAGAGGACTTGCAGGGGTATGAATTCATCCAGCCCATTATTTTACATTGTGTATCCCAGATTATGTTATCCTTGATGGTGGATGGGAGCTTGATACTTTTTTTCTACTACTGGTTCCTAAACCAGGTGACTTTGAAGAACAAGTAACCACTCCCTATGATTGATGAACTCTTTGATCAGCTGATGGGAGCACAGTGGTTCTTGAAGATAGACCTCATATCAGACTATCACCAGCTTAGAGTGTGAGATGATGATGTGCAGAAGATGAAATAAAATGTCATTACTGCCATTATGAGTTCTTGGTAATGAAATTCAGTGTAACCAAAGCTCCAATAGTGTTCATGGGACTCATGAATAGGATCTTTCAATCGTACCTTGATCGCTTCGTAGTAGTCTTCATTGATGAATTTATGATCTACTCGACTACTGAGGAGGAGCATGCATATCATTTGCTTGTAGTACTAGACACACTCAAAGAGAACCATCTTTATGGTAACCTTTCAAAGTTCCAGTTTTGGATATAAGAGGTTCACCTTCTGGGACATGTCATATCAGATGCTAGACATGCATTGGATCTTGTGAAGATTGAGGTTGTATATTTTTGGGAGCCACCCTAGAGTGTGATGGAGGTACGGAGTTTCCAGGTATGGGCTGGATACTACCAGTGGTTTGTGCCAGTCTTCTCCAGAGTTGAAGCATCACTATCATCCTTGATGAAGAAGGGAAAACACTTTGTGCAGTCAGAGAGAAGCCAACAGAGTTTTTAGGAGCTAAGGCAGATGATAAATAGTGCCTGCATCTTGAGGCTTCCGGAAGAGGGTGAAGGGTACCTAGATTACTACGACGCATCACAGACCAAGATTAGATATGTCCTGATTCAGGATCAAGTAGTGATCTCATATGGTTCTCGTCAGTTGTGATATAATTCGTAGATCTATGATACCCATGACCTAGAGTTAGCAGTAGTGGTCTTAATCTTGATGATGTGGTGGAACTATCTAATGGGAGAGCGTTTTACCATGTACTCTGATCACACATGTATCTGGTATATCTTCTCTCAGAAGGACCTTAACCTGAGATAGTGATGATGGCTTGAGTTCCTCCCAAACTATGACTTCGAGATAGTCTATACTCCTGGTAATGGTAATGTTGTTGCAGATGCACTCAATAAGAGGACTGGTATACAGCTTTTAGGTGAGGCGACAGAGAAGCAAGCTGATTTGTAGGTATCCTTCATGGAACGTGATGGAGCAGATTTCCTTCATTCTCTTACATTCAATCCCCCACTTCTTCACTGAGTCATGGAGGTGTAGTGCGGGGATGTTGATTGCAAGACAAGACATGCCCATATATCGAAAGGACATACACCTGATGGATTTTATGAAGGTGGGGAGCACGTCATCCTATTAATAGTACATACCATTATACCAATGTAACTTCAAGAGGATGTGTTGATGGAGTTCCAATCATTTCCTCTAACGGTACATCCAGCAGTGAAGAAGATGTACTGGGATCTCTTACGACAACACTGGTGGTTAGGAATGATGAAAGCAGTTGTAGAGTTTGTTTCTTGGTGCCTCACTTTTCAGCAATTGGAGGATTATCATCAGGTACCAGCAGGCTTGGCTCATCATTTACTGTTCATAGAGTTGAAGTGGTGTGGGATATCCATGTACTTTTTGATAGAACTTCCATGTACATCCTGGGAACAAGACTCGATTTGGGTGATCATCGACCGACTCACCAAGTCGGCCCACTTCCTACAGACTAGAGACCAGGGTTCAATAGAGAGCATGGGACGCCTCAATGTGTAGGAGATTGTATAGTTACATGGAGTACCCTCGATGATTATCTCTGATTGGGATGTACATTTTACATCCCGGCTATAGAAGGGGTTACAGGAGGCCTTCGGGACACAGCTTCGTTTGAGCACTGCATTCCATCATTAGATGGATGGCCAGAATGGGCGGACGATTTTGACCACCAATGACATGTTGTATGCCCATGTCCTTGACTTCGTTCGTAGATAAGATGATCAATTGACTTTGGTGGAGTTTGCGTTCAACAATAGCTATCACTCCCCCATTGGGATGGCCCCTTTCGAGGTGTTTTGTGGGAAAACTTTCCTATCACCCTTGTGCTAGTCTGAACCAGGGGTGTCATCACTAGTGGGACCAGAAATGGAAAGGGATACCACAGAGAAGGTGCTGTCATCTAGGAGTGAATAAAGACTCCACAGATTTGGCATAATTCATATGCCGATAGGAGACGCTGACCTCTGGAGTTCGAGTCTGGCAACCATGTCTTCTTAACGGTATCACCCCGACAATGTATACTGATATTTGGCCGGGGTGGCAAGTTATATCTAAGATTCATCAGGCCTTTTGAGACCCTCGGTAGAGTTGGCATGGTGGCATACCACTTATCTCTTCAACTTCAGTTGCACCGAGATCATGACGTCTTCCACATGTCCCAGGAGTAGAGAAACATGTATGACCATTCTCATATAATCGACCATGGAGAGCTGGACATTGATGAATTTATGACTTTTATGGAGGTTCCATTAGGTATTGAGGATTTACATGAGCAGGTCATTCATGGAAGGTCGATATCTCCAGTGTGTGTTCGCTGGCAGCAAGGGAACCTCCAGGAGTGTACATGGGAGTAGGAGACTCATATACAAGCTTAGTACCCCCACTTGTTTACATAGATTATGTTGTGGATTATGTGGATGTAGTGCCCCGAGTTGTGGAGAATTTAAATACCCAAAATTTTCATGTAAATATTTTTAAAATATATGGGAATTTTACAAGTCCACGAAAATTGATTTAACGTGATTCTGAGGCTCGAAGAGCAAAGAATGAATTTTTGAACTTTTTTTTGTGTACGTTCAGTAATCGTGTGAGTGTGTTTTTATAAATTTTGTACAGGTTCTCAGAATTGAAATATGAGGGCACTGTTGAACTCGCAAAGCTGGTATTCATTTCAAAATACATTCACCATTACGACAGTTGGTCGAGGTTGGAATTTAGTTTTTGGGTTTTTGTGAATGATTAAAATAAATATAAATTTGTGTATATTTTATTTTTATTTATTTGTTAAAACATCCATGTAAATTTTTAGATGTGTGTACTACCAGATCTTAACCTCCCATGAGAGGTTATAGTGGTTAGGACCCCCAAAGCCTATCCTCCTATGAGTGGTTATGGTGGTGGGGACCACCAAAGCCCTAAACCTCTAAAATCCCTCATTAAATGTTGGAGAGACTCTTCAACTCCTCTAATATTAATTGTGCCAACCCTCTTACACAACCATTAATCCAACACACCCCTTTAATTGTTTCAACCTACGAGATTAACTAACCCAATTTTACTTATATGCCAAAAAACATATTAGATTAAATAATCTATTATTTTGGGTCTACCATTTCATTTTGGTGGAATTGGGATAGGAGATGATTTTCGAGAAAATCAATCCAATCAAAAACACCAATGAAGAATGCATCTCCTTCAGTGATTTCTTATCCAAACTTTGTCAAAGGATATCCAACGACGCACGAAACAACAATCGAGGAAAACACCGATGACACTGACATCCTTCTTTTCCCAATGATTCTTCTTCTACTTTGCAACCTTTACAACATCATCAAGAGAATGAGGTTGGGGTTTATTTCTATTTGGTTATCACTTCCCATGTACACCACTTCTATTTCTTTTTTGGGTTGGGAACAATCATTGGGGGAGCATAGGATTTTGATTTTCATGTTCATTTTCTTGATGAGCCATATGCCACCACCATAATGTGGAGTGTACAGGCCAAACCAACATAGCCCAACCCTTCTGCAAATCTTGTGGTGTTTTTCGTGATGGGGGATGATGACAACCATCTTGGGATAGGGCATGAGAATGGCAGTCGACACCACCGCTGGTCGTGACGAAAGCGATGGTGCAACGGTGTCGCCCCGTGGCCCAACCGCCGCCATGAAGCCGGACTGCCTCCTATTGCGGCCGAACCACCACCTCGCGGCCAGATCGCCACCTCACGGCTGGACCACTGCCGCACGGCCGGACTGCTGCTGCGTGGCCGCACTGCCGCCCTATTGTCAAACTGTCATCCCCGGCTGTGCTACCCTGCGGCCTCGCACCCTTGCGGCCACCTGCAGCCCTCTGTGGCCTGTTGGGCCAGACACTTCAGGTAGGAATGCCCAGAAATCTGGGAAAAACCCAACTGCCCGAGAAACTTAGAAGGCCAGGCCGGGTGGACTCGAATCAGGTCGTCCCATGCCAGGTTAGGGCTGTTTGGTCTGACCCGGTCAGACTGGACTCGGGCCCACTACGACCCAGTTACATTCTTTTGGCCATAACTTTGTCATCGGATGTCCGTTAGACAAACTTTTAGCAGTATTGGGAACCATGAAGTGATTTGGTCCCTTTGAGTGATACCCCATTGTGTTTTAGATTAATATGGGGAACAGTCAGGATGGATGTAGAACTAATCCAACCAGGCCTTTGGAACATAAAAGGATAATAACTTAGAAACTGGTCATCCGATTAACGCGTTGTATGTTACATTGAGACCCTTATGACTTGGCGGAACTTTGAGACTCTTATTTGGAGGATTTCGTGGTATTTGGAGTATCTACCAGTAGCTTATGCTGTGGATCCACCTGGAGACGAGCGAGAACAGTACGAGAACCTAGTGGCTAGCTAAGACTTGATGACTATTGACCGTTTTTACTCAAAGTGACTTGATAGGCCCAGTGAGGAGCACTATGGTGACGTGGAAGACCTATGGTGGGGAGCAACTTGGTGACTCAGCATACCCATGGTAGTCGATAGGAAGATTACCTCAGTAGGACATGAGTGCGGAGCATGTTGGTGAAGTGGCATACCCATGGTGGGGAGCACCTTGGTGACGTGGCAGACCAATGGTACTCGACGGGAGGAGTAACTCAGCAGTCCATGGTTAGTGGGAAGCTCCTTTTTGTGATGTGGTAGGCCCACTGTACTCATTAGAGGATGAGTTATCCAATAGCTGAGGTGTTCGATGTTGTGACTGGGAATGTTACTTAATACTACCCCTAGAAAAAATCCGGGTGTGAGCTGAGTCAGTACCTCTAGGTTTTTCTTCATGATTGAGATGGATTACATGATAACTTAGGTATATGTATAGGCATATACCTAAGTAAGTATATCTATTGATTTCATACATTGTGGTTTATCCATGATGGATTTTGTGAGACCTAGAGGGTCTTGGGGTCCCTACCGAGTGTCGTTACACTCAACCATGTACGGACTATGCCCGCACCATGTTGTGTTGGATGCGGAGTTCGAGCAGCGCTGATTGAGGCTGAGAGTACCCGGACTGGAAGATACCTAGAGGTGGACCATACGAAATATCGGTAGGCATAGGATATGGGTGGAGTGGAGTGCTGAGGAAGGTATCTGTACCTACCCTTCCGGTAGTAACGTCAGATGATGATCCAATAGCGGTCTCGTTTCTTTCTTCAGTTGTATTTTATTTCAGTTGTAATTTTACCTTTATTGTTGGGCTTCTATTCTAGATCCCTTTTTACATTCAACACCCTTTTGGTTATACATTTTGTTTGTGTTAGTAACATGTTGTGTGCTTGTTTATGTGAGTTTGTAGGTTATAAAGGCAATGTCTTCCCAATTTTATGAACAATGTCTTTTAGTGCTAGTCGCCTGCCCTTGGCCTATAGAAGGCATGCTTGGGGTAATCATGGCATTGGCCTCACGGGACGGGTCATGACACCACATCAGGATGCTCGATAGTTTTCTTGGGTCACATTGTTCCTTCCTTCTTCTACTACAAAAATATTTCATGATTTTGGTATTTAATTTGAGTTGTATTATTTATAAATAATGAATCATTTTGATTTAATTGACTTTTTATTATTTTTTCATGACCTTATTTGTTTTAGTAATGTAGAAATCATCCCCCAATATTTTAGTAAGCCCTTGGCATTTATTTCCATCCTTTGGTGTCCTGGAGATGTCACCTTTGTTTAGTGGAACCTATACTCTTTCAAAGAAATTGGTTGGGATCAGGATGTGACAATCCTACTATGTTAGTACTATTAAAATGGACATGTATTATAATGAAATAATACAGTACTACCATACTGACTATTAATTTATTCCAAAAGTAGTCACTAATGGACATTAATGTTTACCAAGTGACCTTCATATGGTTGTAGATTTATTTAGTCATTTTAGACATTAAGGACCTATATAAATAGGTCACTTTAAGCTGGATAATGGGATTTATAGCCACTTTTATATGGCGGTCACTATAGTTCAATGTGTTTGACATGTAGAGATGATTATATAGAATGGTCTATAAATACCACAATTTGGTCATAGTTAAATGAAAACTTATAAAACATACAGTGACTACTATATGGTGTTAATTACATGCCATGAAACCAGGCGTATAATGATTATCATATACTCGAATCTCTACACTATTTTGAGAGTACGTATAGTGGCTTCCATATGGCGGTCTCTATGGAGAATTGCTTTATTTTAAAGTGCATATTTTTACACATCCACTAGAGGTATTTTAAGAAAATAAAAACGCAAAATAATCATAGTATTGAAATTGGAATTATGTGTACCCCATATATAAATTAACACTATCATAAACAACCTCGATGAATCATTTTCCAATATCTACATCCATCATCACACACTGAAATGTTTTTTAAAAAATAAATTTTATTAAATTTTTGGATCAAAAAAATAAGTAATTATGTCCCAATATATTATTTAAATTTATAATTTTTATAATAAATAATATCTATCTAATCGTAAATGTATTAATTTTTTATAACACTGTAATCATAAGCTAATTATTCAATCATTAAAAGAATACCACATATTAGATTGATGTTCCGACTTCTCCAAAACATGAAATTTTATTTAACAAATTTCGTATAATTTCATGTAATCCCTATGATTTATTTTTTGTTTTTGACTATTTCATGCACATTTTAGTGTTATAAAACATTAAAAATGCACTATCGAGCATTAAAATATAACTGAAACTCTGTTTGATGTTGTGTTAACTCCGAAATTAAAAAAATCTATTATAAGTTCTTATTATATTATTTCCAAAAAATATGAGGTTGTTTTATATGTTTCATCCCCATTATTCATGTTTCTAAAAAAACATGATATATTTATAAATATATTATTTAGTACTTCCAAGAACACAATAGGTTAGACTGATATTTATATACTTGAAAACATACAAAAAATTGAAATTTTTTTATGAGTATTCCACAACATTCCAAGGTAGTTATCTGTTTTTTAACTCTTAGACATACATTTACTATTTTAAAACACTAAATTGTGTTTTTGGTCCTCCAAATAAAACCAAAACATTAATAGAACTAGGGTTATTTCCTAAAATTTAAAAAATAATTTATGAGTATTTGATCTATTATTTCATGATAATTTGAGGTTTTCATCGTTTTTTTGACCCCATCAGACTGATTTTTAAGTACATTGATATAATTTAAAACTACTTATTTAGAAATTTCAAGTGCACCAAATTCCAGATTAATATGACTTATAAACCTAAATTTTGAATATAAATAAAATATATTTTTATTATGATATCACCTCATTATAATTCCATTTTATATGGTTTTGATCAATACACATATGTTATAGAGATTGAAATCAATAAAAACTATTTGTCATTCATCCTGAGAAAACCATAACATAGTTATATATGGTGTTAGTTCCTATATTTCATGAATAAATTATTGTTTATTTTCCTATATTTTCACAATAATAGGAAATCATTTCCTTGGTATTGACAACCATATGCACGTTTCAAAAGACATTGGTATATTTAAAAACTATTTATTTAGTCATTCTGAGCACAATGCATGTTAGATTCAAATGTCATCTCCACCTACATGTCACAAATAAATCAATTACAATTTTCCTATGATTTCATGTCATTTTGTGTTCCTTCTTATATGATTTTAAATTACATTCATAGTTTTGAATTTTACTCCACTAAAATTATATTTTCAGATCATCCTGAGAAAAGCATAACTCTAATTTAACTTCTATCTAATAATAGATTTCTTGAATCAGTTATAGGTCATTATCCTATGATTTTAAGAATATATAATGTTTTTTATTCATTTTGAACTCCTGATGTGTAAATATATAGAATTTGGTTTCTTTAAAATTTCTTATTTAGTCATTCTAAGAACATTGAAAATAATTTTTATGTTTCATATATTCATACACTTCAAGAAAAATAAAAATAATATTTCTGTATTATTTAAAATTATATTGAGGGTTTTTATATTGTTTTAACCATTACATGAACTTTTTGAATTGTAAAACACAAAAAATTATTTTTCCCCTCCCCATCAAACTACAACATGGATTAACCAAAAACCAATTCATACATTTCAAAAATCAATGAGAGTTCATTGTCTGATTAGTAAAAAATAATCTGAGTTATTGTTCTTGGATTTGACCCAAAAAATCATGTTTTTGAAGACTTAAATATCTTTAAAAAAATCTTATCCAATCAATCTATTCACAAAAATAATTGCATTGGAATTTCATCAACTATACACAAGAAAAATAAGTCCAATACAATTTTCTTATGATATGTCATCCTTCCACGGTTATATATTATGGTTTTGACTATTACAACCATGTGTTCAATTTTTAAACCACTAAAAATTCTTTTTCAGTCATCCTGTAAAAAACACTAATTAACATGGAATAAGATCATGAATTTCATTAATAAATTAGATTTTATTTTCCTTTGATTTCAAAACAATTTAATGTATTTTTATATATTTTGAAATCTGGTGGATGATTTTAATGACATTGATATATTTATACAATTATTATTTAATTATTCTCAGTATACTATACATTGGATTTAGGTGTTTTATACTGTTATATTTCATAAATAATTCAGTGGTTAATTACCTATGTTTTCAAGACATTTGGTGTTGATTACATTGTTTTTAACCATTAAAAATCTACATTAGTGTTTGAAAAAAATAATTGTTTTATCGGCACAAAAAAATTATAATTTAACTAGATTAATTTACACTATTTAAAAAATACTTTCATATTCATTATCCTCTATTTTGAAGACTATATATATTCATTTTCTTGTCATTGGCCCACCAAACACATGTTTTTAAAGGAATAAATGTCATCAATAAATGATTATTCATTCATTTCCACTATATTATAAATCATATTGATGCATATTTTTCTCATAGACAACACTATTAATTAAAAAAAAATTTCCTATGATTTCCCATCATTATATGTTCTTCTCTATGAATTTTTACATTAACATGAATGTATTATAATTTTAAAAAACTAAAGATTTGTTTTATTATCCTCATTGCAAATCCCCAGTAGGATTAAAAAGGGGTTAATTCCTATATTTCCGGAATAAATTAGATGCAATTTTACTAGGATTGGTTATACTTTTGTGTTTAGTTTCTGGAATTTGACCACCAAATTCACACTTTTTAATATTTTTATATCATTTAAAATACTTTATTTAGTAATTCTATATACAACACATGTTGGTTTCATGTATCATCTACACCTACATATAAAAAATTAAAGAAATATAGTTTTATATGTATTTTACATCATTCCAAGTTTATTTTTAGTTGTTTTGATCATTACATTCATGGTTATGAGTTTTAAAACACTAAAAATCTGTTTTCAATCGACTAATGAAACTGTAAATAATATTTATTAGGTGTGAGTTTCTATATTATCTAAATTAATTAATGCCCATTATACTAATATTTATGAAAATGTATGGTTGTTTCCTTGGTTTTGAAAACATAAAGCTAGCTTTTAAGGAAATTTTTATCTATATAACTTTTTATCTATTCATTTTGAGCACACTACACATCATTTTGACACATCACCTAATATTAGAAATCAAAAATAATGAAATTTCATTTTTCCTATGATTTGAAATAATTATATGGTTGTTTTTTTATTGTTATCACTGTTACATACCTCTTATATAATTTTAAAACACTAAATATATATTTTCAATCATCCTAATAAAACCATAACTCAAACTAATATAAAGTAATTTTTTATGTTTTTCAAATCAATTATTGTCTATTTTCATATGGATTCATGATAATAAGTGGTTGTTTCATTGGTTCTGATTGCAAGAAACATTTTCCAATACACATTGACTTATTTTAAAAATACTTATTTATTTCTTCTGAGTACACTACATTTTGGATTGATGTTTCTTCTGGTCTTACACATAAAAAATAAATAAAACATATTTGAATAATGATTACATTTTATTACAAGGTAGCTGTTTCTGGTTATAACCTTTACATGAATGTTTTCTATTTTATAAACAATAAATAAAATCTATCATCATGAGAAAATCACATATCAAATTGATATAATTTCAATTCCTATATTTCATGAATTAATTATTAGTAGGTGTCCAATGATTTTAGGAAAATTATATATTTTACCATGTTTTTTACTATTTAACACACATTTTTATCGAAATTGATGTCGTTAAAAATTAATTATTTAGTCATTCTAATAAAACTACACATAATATTGACACTTCATCTACTCTTATATATAAAAAATAATCAAAAAATGTTTTCCTACGATTTCATGTCATTCTATGGTTATGTGTTATGGTTTGTGATCATCACACATACATTTTAGATTTTAGAAAAAATAAAATGAGTTTTTAAACTTCCTAAGAAAACCACAACTCAGATTAACTTTATGTTGTTTTATATATTTCAAGAATCAGTTATATTTCATCTTCATGTAATTTCATGACTATTTGAGGTCATGTCCTTGTTTTTGACCCCTTAGAAAATGTTTTAAAATACATTGATATTTATAAAAACTAGTTATTTAGTTATTAAAGGATCACTACACATTAAATTGAAATTTTCCTTTCTCTTACATATCACATATAATTATAATTAAGTTTTCTTATTTATTCATGTAATTTTGATTTCATTTTCCCTAGTTTTTTCAAATTATATGCATGTTTTATATTTTTAAAATATTAAAAATTCATTTTATATCATATTGAGAAAATGAAAACTCGAATTTACCTTGTGTAACATACTATATTTAAAAAATAAATAATTGGTCATTGCCCTTTTATTTCATGATAATTCAAGGTACTTTGATAATTTTTGATTGATTTAGGGATGTTTTTGAACACTTTGTTATCTTTAAAAACTATATATTTAGGAATTCCAAGAACATTACATGTTATATTGATGTGTTTCATACTATTACACAATAAAAAATACAAAAAATAAATTTTTCTATAATTTAACATCATTCTATGGTTGTTTTTATTGGTTTTAACTATTATATTCATGTTTTTTGCTTTTAAAACACTAAAAATTAATTTTTGGTGATCATGAGTAAACTATAACATATATTGACTTGGTTTATGTTCTTAAATTTCACAAATAAATCATGGTTTATTTTTATATGAAGTAACATTAATCTCTTGTTATTTTCACAAACTTGGAACCCCAGATCCATGTTTTTAACGACATTGATATATTTTATAACTAAATATTTATTAATTCCAAGCATTCTACATGTAATATTATTATTTCATATAATAATACTTGTAAAATATAATTAAAATAGATTTAGAATAGGATTTCATGTCATCCATAGGTCATTTTATATCATTTTGATAAATACATATACATTTTAGAGTCTTAAAACATAAAAAATCATTTTTGGTCCTTATGAGAAAACCACAACCCTGATTGATCGGATCAAAATTACAAAATTACAAAAATGAATGATAGATTATTGTATTTTAATTATAATATAAGGAGTATTTCTTGTTCGTCACCCTCTATCAAGTTATCTTAAATATTTTGATATCTTTAAATATTTCTTTTTATATCATTCTATGCACACAGTAAGTCAGATTGACGCAACATTTTCTCTTACACATCAAAAATATTTAAATTAAATTTTCTATGATTTTACAAAATTCATTAGACATTAGATATGATTTTAATAATTACAAACATTGTTTAGTGTTTTAAAATACTAAAAATGGAGTTTTGGTAATTAAAAAGAACTGAAAACTTTAATTCACAAAGTTTCAGTTCTTATATTTTATAAATCATATTATGGTCATTTTCATAAGAAATTGTGACAATTAAAGAAATTATATTATGTTTTTACAATTCCACTAAACTTTGAGACACATGATATTCAATCTTATACCAACATTAGAAATAGATTCATAATATTAATTGTACGTCTAAAATAACATGTTAAATAAGAAAATGTAATATTAAATTCATCATGAATTTGTTGAATCTGCATTTTGATCACGCATAAAATCCTTAGGATTCACACTAGATACATATAGAGAATGTAAAATATATAAATAATAAACATTATATGTAAATCAAAACTAATATGTTTGAATATAATCTATTTTATTTTTCATCAATGTCATTGAAATTTTATCCCCGTCAATACGATGTTATATCATCACATGAATAATACATGTTGTAATATATGATTATATCTCCTTAAACTCTTCCCATATCTATTAAAATCGACCATACATACAAAAATCCATATTGTCACCTAAATCATCTACATTGGATTGTGCATGTGTCCATAAATCTTTTCATTCATTTATCACCTCTAATCTAACAACATTAGCTCATGGGACACCTGTTCCATATTTCAATGTGTATTCATGACCATAAGACCCTAAAACACTATAAATATGTAATATTTTCAAATTATAATATGTCATTTTACCTATAATATCTTTAAAATATTGGTATCAAACTGATATAATTTAATATACATAATGAATTAATGAATAAATTTTAATGAATTATATAAAGTAAAAAATAAATTGTTATGGTTGTAAATTTTTTACAATAATTGAAGTAGTATCGTGATCAAATTACTAATGAGTCCTCATTGAAACTAACATTTAATCAGTGGGCTCACCTTGTTGTAGTAAACAAATAATGGTGAACTATAAATACATATTTATTTTGATGTTATACAAAAATATTTAAAATATATGAATGAGAAAAGAAATCTAAATTTATTATGTACATGAAGAAATATTTGATGTATTCTAATTCAAGAATGAATTCCATACAACACTCAAATATGTGAATGAAGACCAAACTCCATCTATGTTTGGAAAATTTAGTAAATGCACATTTAAATAATAAGAAAATTATATATATAAAAGAAAAATCTTTTACAATTTCCATATCACTCAAAAAAATAAAAACCAAATACTACCCCTATGTGTGAATAACACCTTGAGGAACTTCTTTTAAAATGTATATAACTAACACAAATGAATAATTTTCATCTATCATCACCCTTGACGTATAATATTTCTATATCTTCTGGAATTTGTAAATGAACACTATCAGAAACTCGAATGGATAGGATTTCACATATCCTTTTAAAATTTATTCCATTGACTATGATACCAATAAAAAGATTAAAATGAAAAATTAAGTTGAAATTTAATCAGAACCACAAAATAAATCATATCCTTGGAAAATTATGTCCTACCATGAGTACTTAGAGTTAATCTATGATGGCCTTGTATCATATAAACTATCTAATTAATTAATACACTCTCACTCTATCAAACTAGATGAAAGGCCCCATGAAATACCATTTCATGATAGAAATTAGAGTTCCATGATTTAACCCTAATAAAGAATCCTATTATTTAGTTACAAGACACACTAAATCTTATTAAACACTACTTAATAGTGTAGAAACTAATAATTTATTTTTTATTTAATAAAACAAAACCAATAGGAGAATATACCAACAAAAATATCTAATCTTGTAATATAAATATGAAATCATGCATTCTAATATTTCTTGAAAAATCATATAGTCCCCTAATCTCTTTTCACATATTAATTTATAATTTTAAACATAATTATCCAAAAATTAAATTTCACTGAGCATAAATTCTAGAGTCTTTGGAAGATTAGGTACATAAAACTGAAAACATGGAACCAAAATAATAAATATTTATTTAATCCCGGAAATGAGCTCCTAAATTATTGTGAGCCCATAAATTTTCATAGGATGACATGGGGAATATATGAACAATGGTATTAGATAAAAGTCTTTATATGGGAATGATTATATGAATAAATAATAACACAAGGGTTATAAAGCATAACATGATGACATAAAAAGGTATGGAGTATAAATAAACATAATGAAGCAGAACATGTATAACATGGAATAATAAGAATGTATAAAAAATATAAAATATCATATGAAAGAGTAATTGATAACCAAAAAGGACATTACACATAGAGAAGCATGAGTGAAGGATAACCACCATGACCATTTCTCATAGAAGTGCAAGAGTCATGGCTAACCAACAAGACTGTTTCACATAACCTCTCATGAGACTAAACAGTACCAAATTTTATGAACAACTATCTAGATTCACCCATCATAACATGTTCATGAATATGTGTTGTACATTAATAATTATAAATAAGACTAATCATATTGGTTACATATGAAAGGAAATGTGTATCTTAATCATGTCATAAGGCATAAAAATGAGTATATCATAACGGTGTCCATGAAATATTGGATTTAAAATATACATGTACATTAATAAGGGAAAATAGGACTATAAAGTTATAATTGATGTCAAATTGATGCGAAAAAAATGTAAAAATAGCGCTTAATAAGCATTATAAAATGGAAACATTAGTGAGGTTTAAGGGGAAATTTTAATGATTCATTAAACTGAAGAATAAATAATTTTATCTATATAACTATAAAAGAAAAATCATATCTTTCATGATATTATGAGTTATCTTAGAAAAATAATATAGGTGTAAACCATATTAGGGATGCTGTTTTACAATGTATAATTAATCATCAACATCTATTGAATCGAGCTTGCATTTTGGGAAAAATTGAGATGGAAAACTTTTTAAAACATGTTTTTTCCATTAAAGAAGGATCAACTGATATGGATAATTGTGTTTGGAACATATATCTATAATTTGGAATAATTATATAATAGTAAATAATAATTACATTTGTGTTGAGAGAGAGAAATCATGACCTGAATGAAAAATCGAGGTTCGGGGGTGTTCATTTCCTTGGATTCCATGATCAGTTTACTTGTATACATGTATGGAAGATCAAGTAAATTGGTAATAGTTATCCATTATTGAAAATTTATGTTATTATTGAACCAAAAGTATATTAAATGGTACTGTATATTTTTTATCTATATTTTATGATGATTCATTATAGATAACATTAAAAATGATCGTTAATTCATTTTGGTGGGTTTTCTATCATTCTGAGCTAGTAATGTTATATAACATAATATTATCTATATTTACTGGTTCTATGACACTAGTTATGTTGAAATGATAATTTTATATACATTTTATCAATTTTAATGGTTTTATGATGATCTATGAAGGCAGTATTAGAAAATGAAAAGTTATTTTCCACGAAGGTAGTGAATCGACACCTCACAGATGATGTTTTCATTTTTTGAGAAACAATAAGAAGAAAGAGATTTGATGATGTAATATCACCTAAAAACAATACTATGTAATTATAAAAATGATAATGTATATATCATGTCACATTGGTATATAGAGGTGAGGATATGATTAATAAATAAAAGATTATGAAAAAAAATTAAATAAAAATGAAAGTGGATTTTACCCCTTGATCTTATTCTACATGAGAACCTTGTTAGGGAAAATGGATTGTTATTTTATGGAATCGAAGTCTTCTATATGGGGTGTATATTATTGGAAAGAGTATTGGGTAGATTTTGGAGAAGATTCAAGGAATTTCAGTGTGAGGAGAACATATGGACATGGTGGTATTTATTGTGGAGGATAGAGGTGTTTTTTTATTTTTAACATTTTTTATTTTTTTCTCACGATAAGAAATATTTTTTATTATTATAGAGAAAATTAGTAACTAGAAAATGTGAGTTCTAACTAATTTCAATATACATAATCCATGACTCAAACATAACCTAAATAATCATTTATTTACTTATAATGGTAAATACTGTAAATTATCATATTTAACTATTCACAAAAAGACAACAATTTTAGAACAATACGTTAAAGAAGTGTGTTAAATTTTTTGTTGATAATGTGTCAATATGTGTATGTAAATGTGATTATTGAATAAGTGGGTATGATTGATGTGGGAATGCTTAATTTAAAGTTATTAACTCAGTGAAGAACCCACATTGATTAAGATGAAGTTTGAGGAAATCATTTAGATGATTGTTAAATAGATCTTAAGTTCCAATACATGTGTCAATGAATGAAACTTTGTTACTATATTTGAAGAAGGTTATGAAATACCCTTTTTCATGATGCATTTGGAAGATCTATTGAATGGTTTCTGATTGGATTAAGTGTTTAATAATATTGCGCTTCTCGTAAATGCTAAAGATGTGTGCTAAAAGAGTTTGCACATTGGTTACACTGAATAAGTACCTTAGAAATAAATATTTCAAAAAGAATATAAAAACATAGATGATATTTGATGATGAATATTATTATAATTAAACTGTTTATATGGGGATTATTCAAAAATTATAAACATGGCCTGCCAATCCAGCTAGCTAGCCAGGGGAGGCGGCATACACCACTGAGTGGGAATCTAAGCCTGAACTACCCTACAAGCCAGTCCACATAGGTTTTCCATAGTCAAAAAGAACATAGTTCACAGACTATCATACCTATAAGGGCTCATGGGAGGGTCAATGAAGAGCCATCGTGTAGGGAGGCATGGTGGTAGAGAGTATAGGGAGGGTGCGTAGCATGCCCACCGAAGAACATGCGAGGGGAGGTACTATGGAGGGAGGATGAATAATCTGGATAGTTTACAAAATGGCGTGTTACTTAACCTAGAATATCTATGCACTTATAATTCAATGTGGGTAAAAAAATTCCAATATTGTTCCCAGATTAAACAAACAGTCACAATCGTCACCATTCACATGATACCATGTGTAATCTAAGCTACCAGGATCGTCTTGTGATCCCTCTATTGCATAGTGTTTAACCTCAGGACCCCCATATTGCTCCCAATTCCATAGCTTGTTGTATTTGCATCCAAAACACCATAGATGATCTTGAGGAATCTCAAGAATCTTATTTTGATATTATGAAGGCTGGTAGACTGAACCGAGAAATTACATGAAACTGTAGTCTAGCATGAAATTGGAAATCTCAATAAAGAAGGATCTGTCGAAATAAAATGAGGTTTCTAATGACACGTAGATTCATGATTGAATTCAAATAATATTTTCATGTGATACTTATATTAGGAAATTTATTTTATATGGTGAAATGTGGATCTTGTGTTGAAAAGAAAACAAATTGAGAAATGCGGAAAATCTTTCATCTACATTTTAATATTTAAATTCTAGGTACTCATCTACTCAAAGTGATGATTTAAAAGATGAGTCTTAAAGTATTTAAATGCGCAAAAGACCTCATCTATAACTATAAAAGGAACTGCATCGACCCAGAAAATGGTTGTTTCTCCCTTGTTCTTAAGAGCTCTGGTTTTCAAGAGATAGAGAATATCTATTCTATTATTTCTCAAAGGGAAATCCTAGATATTCACGCCTTTGACAAAATATTAAAAGAGGAATTTTAAGGCCTTTAACATGTTGTAATCACTCTTGATGTGTACTTAAAAAGAGAGAAGAGGATAGACACCCTCTTTGTGAAGGAAACCCGCAAGCATGTGAATGATTCTCTCAAACCCTTATTGTGTTTCATAAAGGTGATATTGTTGGTACACAACTATTTTAATCACACACTTTTAGTTATTTTTAAAGATAGATCAATTAACCAATTGGTTCTCTAAAGAATATCCATGCATATCATATGTATGAAGAACAATACTCATGGAGCTCTCTGATTTCATGAAGGTGAACATACATTGGATTCTCGATATATCTACATTGTTCATGTTTGGAAGGGTTTGGGTTTTTGAATAAGAAGTCATTTTTCATGTTGAAAGGAATTAAAAATTTGAATTCCCCATTGTGATTTACTTGAAGAATCTAATGACATTTTGAACATGAAAAGACGATAAAAGGATGTGGACAGTGTGGATACGTGAAAGTACCTAAAGAAGATAACAAAGGTAGTTTGTTAGTGTTAAAACAAGAGGTTGAGGTATTGAGAAATCCATGAGACAATACACATATACACTTCCCCTTAGGATGAAGAAAAATCTATTTCACACAAAACATCTACCTATTCGGTTCTTGTGTCAAAGTGGTAGAAGGGCGTACTCCTACTTGGATTGTTTGTGAATGGGATGCATTAAATCTTATCTAAACATACATTCATTCTTGCATGAGCATGCAGACATGAAAAATGAATTGTTTGTGTTCATATTGAGTGAATAAAATTTGTGTATAGTTTACAAGTCAAACACATTGAACCTAAAATGTTGACATATGAAAACATTGAGTTTGGGGTTTACAAGATACACACTATACATATATACAATCGTGAATAATAACACGAATTTGTAATAAGTAATTGAGAAATCCAAGGAAAGTATTTTTGAATTTCATGAAACTCATTCATGATGAATAATTAAGTCAGATACCTAAATAACAGATGTTTGGATGTCATGCAACTGATACATGAAGTAGATTTCAATCTTGACTGAAGCTGGGTAGATTTAAAAAAGATCTTATATCTGAGTTTACAGTATTTTAGACTTAAAAAAGGGATACAATGATGAAATTTTGAAAGATCATTATTGAATATTGATATTATTTAAGATGTTCTGTAGACCACTTTCACACATCTTAGTGTGACTCGGTCATCATTAGATAAAGAATGAATTTCCTGAGCATTGATGTACTGAGGAAAATGATAAGTAGAAATGATCAGAATTATTGAGAAAGGTAAAAAATCCTTAACAAAGTCTATTGAAGACTCTTGAATAAGTACACATGAATATTTTATTAAACATGATCATGGTGGAAGTTTATAGGATCAATTTATAGTGAATCAAAGCAACAAAAAGAGGAAGAATCTCTTGTCACTCGAGATCAAGGATTATCCTCTAAGACTCAAGAGAATAAAACTTCAGTGGGACTTTAGAGTAGGAAATTGGGACTCTAGTAACACTAAGAGATGATTTATAAAGATCCACCAATGGGACTCTATAGAGTTATATTGTGAATCCCTATCGACCATTTTAATTTCTCATCAGATTATAGTGGTTTATCTGAGTTGGGTAGAATATCCAAAACAGCGAGGAGTAAGTATTTGAAATAAATAGTATAAATTCTATTTTTTAGTGCCATTATATTTACTACATCATTTTAGGTTTGGAATAGAGACATAAGAAGAGTGGATTGAGGCTTTAACAAACCATATAGGTTTAATTAGAAAGAATCATTTTTTAAAATTTTTAAATGAATCATTGATTCACCCCTCCCCCTCTTAGTGATTTCACACTGATCCTGGCACTTCAATTGGTATCATAGGGAGGTTACCTCTAAAATATCCAAGGGAGTCTTTATGATGTTAATAATTTAAAAAAGGAGTGGGCAACCAAAAAATGGATATTTATTTCAAGACTCTAAAAAATAGGAAGAATAAATAGGTAAGGAAGGTGAAGAATAATATTAATGATAATGGGGAGTCACATTCTACTTAAGGTAATCCGGAAGGTACACCATGTAATAATTCTTTTTATTATGACTCTTCTGTGTAAGCCTAGTCAAGTTATGATGTTGATAGATAAATTAGTGATCTTTAGTTTTCAATCAAACTACTTATAAAGACTACCCCTATATAAGTGTAAATATATATTTCTATAAGCTTCAATGTTCTTTAAGATGAAAAATTATATGTGGAAGAAGAATCTGATTCCACAGAAGAGGCATTGGCTAAATGGGTGGTCATGTACCATAGTCTCACAAAGATTTTCAAAGAAAACGAAGGAAAAATTTCGGTTTTCAAATAATTATATGCTGGAATTTCTAATGAATTTCATACAAGTATTTCTCAGAAATAATTCTTTGAGATTTTATTTTTATAATATTTTTAGTCACATGAGAAATTTCACAAAGATTCTATGGTTGTAAAAGGTTATCAACTGGAAGGAAAAGATAACAAGGTAATGGAACATGAATTTTGTTTTCAATAATTAAGAAATGTTCACGGAGAAAAAATGAAGAGTCTAATGTATAATGGTAAAATTAAGATGAGATCATTTGAGGGTGATAAGAACTCCCTCAACATGAAGGGTTCATAGTTGGAGGTAAAATTGAAGAATAGACCATCACCTCAAGATGAATCATCGCAAAAAACTGGAATAAGAGTTACTTCCACTCAAGATTTCATTGACTAGAATGATTCCAAAAGGATTAATATATCATACTCTAATCAAATGGAAACATCCTAAAATAATAATTTATCCCATAACCCAGTTATTTCAATTTATACTAATTCAGTTTCATTTGCAAGTATATGTCTAAATCAAAAATACAGGAAGATATAGATTGATAAAAATGCAGATAAAATAAAAAAAAACATGGTATGATACTATAATGATTAAGAATAATAACCCCAAATTGGATGATCCAAATAATGAAATACAATTCTATAAATAGGAATGCACTAAATCTAGAAAGAATGATACTACAAGTAAAAGAAAGATACGTAATGCTGGTTGTTGGTGTTGTTAAATTTTTGGGAATATGGAGAATAATTACTAGAATAATGTTTCAATATGTTAAAATTATGGAAGTCATACTTTCAGGGAAAATAGATGTGAATAAATGAATCATCCATTAAAGATAAATAAAAATACACATATGATGAATAATCTATCGATCAAAAAAAAATTTAAATATCTTGAATACTTCTTTGACAATTGTAAAACATGTGGTCATATTTATTATGAATGATGGTTTATTCCAACCATACATCATGAATATTTTGATAATAAGAAATGGCCAAAAAAATGAATGATAAATGAATAATTGTTGAAATTATTTCCATTGGAAATATGAAAAACAACAAGTTTAAGAAAATTGTGAATGAAACAATTCTTATGAAGTAGTTTAACCTGAATTAAAAATTTATATATCATCCAAAAAATGATTCTTCTAATGGGTAATGAATTTACATAACTTGGATCACTAAAAACAAGCAATATAAATGATTAGAAGAAAAATTAAATTAAAAAGATAACCAATCAAAAATATGATATGGTTGAATAAATACATTCCTGAAGAGTATTTTTTATAAGATTCCAAAGAAAGGTAACTTGAATACATTGAAGAAGTTGTGTGGAATATATGAACCATAAAATGTAAAGGACTGTTTATTTATCTGGAATGATCAATTTCATGTTTCTATAGAATTTTAAAAAGAATAAGAATAGGTATTAGCTACAGCTAAGGAAAAGGGGAGATCATTCCACGTGAAGAAGAATTAAAATTTCATGGAGATTTTCGCACATGACAAATAAAGTGTCTCAAAATTATAACGTGGAAGGTCCGAGCTAGCTAGAAATTATGCAATAATATGTATAACTATCTTACCAGATCAAATAGAGATGATGAAAACTGAAATACAAGCACCGGTGGAACCTACAACACTATATCATAATTAATGTTCAAACATACACATAAGTTAAAGGTGAATGGAAGAAAATGTTCCATGTTGAAAATAAAAGTTCAACAGAGAAAATGGGGAGGAGAAACCATCATGAGGAGTACCATTCATATTAGAGTTATAAGGAAAGAGGTTCTTGGGTTGAGAGGAAATTATAATCCTTGTTTCTTCTATTAAGAAGTTCACATGTGTTCCTTATTATTCCCTATTTTTTCTATATGTGTGATTACATTACATAGAATTTAAGGTGAAAGTATTTCTCAAGATAATAATTTAATAAAAAATGTGGATAACAAGAACATTCATTGATAATTCATTATTTGAAAAATACATGGAATTTTCCTCAATTGAATATTATCTACATGAATATCTTGAAGATTATATAATGTTAATTTCTACTTGGGTAAATCCGTGGGATTTCACCCCTTGAGGGGGTGAAAATATTAAGGATATGATATCATGGATTATTTAATGAAAAACATGCACTTCATATCATCTCTAGAAGTTGAAACTTTAGGTATTACAATAACACATTCATCCCTTCTTCTTAATTGTATTTATCATGTCAATTAAGAAAGAGTTCTTAATTGATGTAAAGAAGGTATGATAGGGGAACCTTTATCCTTTAATTTTAACATTTTAATATTTCTGGTGATTTATGTGTTGGAAATTTCATTTCATTGATAAATATGATTATTTCCACACAATGGTGTTTGATTGGAAGATGTTTTTATAAAGTTTTTGATGATCTTCAACGCTTAAGAGGTGTGCCAAAATTGTTTACACGTTGGGTACATTGAAGAAGTACCTTTGGAGTTCTAACATCTAAATGAACAGAAGATGATGGATGATGTTTGTGGATGAATATAATTGGAATTATATGTTGTTAAATTGAGTTTATTCAAAAAAATACAGACTTGGCCAACCAAGCCAACTACCCAGCCTTGGGAGGCAGCTCGTACCATTAAGGGGCAGCTGAGCATCAACTCCCCAACCAACCAGCTAGCATGGGCTGGGAATAGTTGAGGAGTTCCAATGGAACACATTTGAATGCCCATATGGGTGCATAGGAGAGCCCACGAAGTGCCACTATGCTGTACAGCACAGCAGCAGAGAGCATAGGGTGGGCGCATAGTGTACCCTCATAAAAACATGGTATGGGGCGATAACGTGGAGAGAGGAGGAGTAATGTTTCCAGTGCTTAGATCGTCTTTTACATAAACCATATGATACCTGCACTACCGATTCGATTTTGGATAAGAAAAGAGGTTAATACACACAATTTAAAAAACACAGGCATAATCCTCACCATTCATTTGATCCCATGAATTATTTGAGTCGTTTGTCTCATTTTCAATCTTCTGCCTAATCAGGTCCATCTATCCTTCTGATAATATGTGTGTTTGAACTAGGACTATATGATGATCGTGCAGTCATGTCATCTTCGACATCTAGACCCCTGAAGTGCTCCTAAGACCAATGATCATTGGTGTTGTAGCCACACCACCATGTATGATCTCACGGAATCACATGAAGCTCATTTTGATATCATGAAGGATGGGGACCAAACAAATACCATGCATGTAACTAAATTCAATAATTCATGAGAAAATCTCAATGAATATGGCTCAGATGAAGAAGAATATAGTTTATGAGCACCCATATATTTGACATTGAATTTGAAAAATATTTCAATGTGATCCTTATCACATGCACGAGATTTCATCACATCAAATTAGTATCCTGCATTGAAGAGAAAACAAACCATGATATGTGGCATAACTATCATCCTGATTTGAATATTTCAAAGATGGTGTTCTCAGCTACTCAAAGCGATGATTTAAATGATGATTCTTATTGGATTCTAAGGTTAAAATGATCTCATACATGCCTATAAAAGGATCCACGCTGATCTGAATGCAATTTTCTACTCCCTTGTTATCGAGATATTATGTTTACAAAAAACAGAGAATCTTTGTGCTTTTCTTCTAAAATGGAAAACAGAGATTTGGAAGCCTTAGAGGCTTCATCAAAAGATTCATCTTCAGACCTTCGACATGTTCAAAGCACTCTTTACGTGTCCTCATGAAGAGAGAAGAGAGGATGCACCCTCTCTGTGAAGGAATGTGGCGCGCATGAGATAGGTTCTATCGAACACTCACAATATTTTGTAAAGGTGATACAATTGGTAAAAAACTGGTGAAGTCACACCCTTGTAATTATTTTTTAAGATATATCCCTGAACTACCTAGTTCTCTAAAGAATATCCATGTGTACCCTTTGCGCGAAGAAGAATATCCATAGAGATATCTTCTCAAACAAAGGTGAACATACTTTAGATACCCAATATATCTACACTATTTTAGTTTGTAGGGGTTTTGTTTTTTGAAGAATAATATGCTTGTCATTGTGAGATGATGCACATATTTTAATTCACCTGTGTTCATTATTTAATGAAACAAAATGTTGTGTGCACATGAAATGAATAGAAAAGTAGGTGGACAGTGCGTATGTGTGAATCCACATAAAAAAGAGAACATAGGTAGTTAATGTGTGTTCAAAAAAGTGGTAGAGGATTTGATAATTCCATGAGATAGTGTACATATACACTTTTCCTTTATAAGAAAAGGAATCCAGCACACACAACGAATCTACCGAGTTGGGTCTTGTATGCATGTGGGAGAAGGGAATACTCTTACATGGAAAGCTTCTGTTCGGGCTGCATAAAATACTATCTAAACATACATGCATCAAAAAATGTCCATGAACATGTGAAAAATGACTTTATTGTGCACATATTTAGTGAATAAACCATGTTGATATTGCATTAGACAAACACATTGAACCTAAATTGTTGATTCTAGAAAACATTGAGTGTTTGGGTTGTCAATAAACACACTCTAAATATATGAAATCATTCATAATCACATGTGCTTGTGAGAAGTATTTGTGACATACCATGTAAATAGTTTTATATACCATTAAAGTCATGCATGAAGAATAATTATGTGAGATACCCTAATAAAAGAAGATTAGATTCCATAAAACCCATGCATGATGTATATTTAAATTGAGACTTAAGCTTGTCAGATTTACAGAAGATCCTATATCTTAGAGGACCGTATTAGATATTTCTAGAATACATAGAGTGATGAAATTTTTCAATATAATTCTTGAATATTGATATTCTGGTAGAATTTGATTGCACCACTTGCACACATGTTATTTTGGTCGAGTCATCATAAAAGATGAAATTATTTCTTGAGCATTGTTGCACTAAGACAACTGATCAGTAAAAGTTATTAGAAATAATGAGAAAGGCCAAAAATCCATACCAAAGGCTGTTGAATATTTTTAACAAGTACTCATGAATGTTTGATTCAACAAGATCATGGGGGGAGAGCAGAAGATAAATCTACAGTGAATCAAAATCATTAAAAAGAGGTAAAATCTCATGTGACATTGGATCAGGGAGTATCATGTGAGACTCAAGAGTAGAAGACTTTAGTGGGACTCAAAAAAAGACCAGTGAGACTCTGGTAGCACTGTGAAATGACGTATAAAAGACCTCATTTGGGACTCAAGAAAGATATAGTGTCACTCAGTATGGACCATTATAATTTTCATCAGGTTATAGTGGAGAATCTATTTTAGGGAGAATAACCCACACCACAATGAGTATGTCACTTTACTGAACCATATAAATTTTTGTTTTCAGTACCTTCATTTTTATTGAATCTTTTGAGGTAAGGTTGTGAGACACAAGAAAAGTGGATAGAGTCTTTAACTAGCCATCGAGGATTAAATGAAAAGAATAAATTTGTAAAATGTTTAAACCAATTACTGATTTACCCCCTCCCCCCTCAGTAATTTCGCACTAATCCTAGCACATCAATTAGTATAAAATAGAGGTTACCTCTAAAAGATCCCACAAGGACATTATGAAGTGACGATTTCAAGAAATGAATTATAAACACTAAATAGAGATTTATACCAAGACTCAGAATAAGTAGTTGAAGAAATAGTGAAGGAATTTGAAGAAGATTCATACTACTAATGGGGAGACACATTATACTGACGGTAATATGAAAGTTACCCCAAATAATAATTATTTCTATTATTAATATTATGATGAATCCGAGTAAAGATGTAATGATTATAGATGAATTAGTATTCTTTGGTTCTCAATAAAATAACATCTAATAAATATACCTAGAGAATTGGATGGGAAATTTTAAAAAAGAATCTATTTTTTTCAAGATGAAAAATTGTATCCAGAACAAGAATTTGATGCCATCGAAGAGGCATTGGATTAATGTGTTGGATTGTACAATACTATCAAAAATCTTTAAAAGAAACGGAATAAAAAAGTTTCTTTGAAATGTATGATATTTGGAAATCATTGAAGAATCACAAGCAAGTTTTTATGAGAAATAATTTTTTGAGATTTTAATTTGTAGAATATTTCGATGAGCTTGAGAAATTTTACAAAGTTTCTATAGCCTTCAAAGGTGCTCAACTAGAACAAAAAGAGAATAAGGTAAAAGATATTGTCATTTACATGAAATAATTAATAAATTTTCATAAAGAAAAAATGATGTGGCTGAAGGAAAACTGAGAAATTGAGATGAAATTAAATCAGGATGAGAAGAACTCTCCCAAAATGAATTTTTTAGAGAAAGAGGTAAAATTAATGAATCAACATTCATCTTAAGATGGAACATCCCAAAAAACAGGTAGAATAGATATTTCCACTATAATTTTCATTGAGTAGAATTATTCCAAAAGGAGTATTAGATTATCTTAAAATATAATGGAAACATCCTTAAAGAAAATAGTATTCCATAACCCAATTGTTTCTATTTCTACTAATGCAGTTTCATTTGCATGTACAGGTTCAAAGCTAAAATCTAGGAAGATGTGGATTGATAAAAATATTGACACATCCATCAAAACAACAAGTGTGAATACTAAAACTATTTAGAATAATAACACCCAAATGGATTCTCCAATGATAGAAACATAAATCAAGAAACAATAATTCCCTAAATTAATCGAGACTAATACGACAAGAAAAAAAAGATTTATTGGATATTGTTGCTGTTTTTAGATGTTTCGTCATCAAGACAATAGTTACTGGCGTAATGAATAATCATATGAAATTTTAATAAGGCATACATTGAATAAATTTAAATGTGAATAAATGATACATCCTACAATGCTCAATTAGAATACACAGATGAAGAAGAATCCGTCTCTCAAGAATAGATTTGAATATCTTAATGGCTTCTGTGATAATTTCAATAGAATTGGTCATTGTTATGATGAATTATAGTTTCTTACAACCATAAATCATGTATATTTTTGTAAGATGTCATGCCGACATATAATTTAGGAGAATGGAAAAATAGTATAAAATGTTTCCTTTTGAAATAAGAAAAACAATGAGGTCAAAAAATATGTGAATGAAACTATTCACAAAAAACGTATAACCTAAATTCGAATAATTTCATCCCAACCATGAAAATATGATTCTAATATGGAATAAAATTTCATTCCATGGATCACTGTAGACAATCCATGGAAATGAATGTATTGGAGCTAAAATTAGAAGGTGAATTAATCCAAAAGAAGATAGAGTTGAATGAAGACATTCCAAAAGGTGATTTGATAAGTTTCTGAAGAACTGTAATTCAAAATCATTAAAGATCCATATGGAAGCTAAAAACAAGAAAATTTTTCAGATGAGTGTTTAGATATCTTTCTTGGTCATAGGTAAATTTCTAGAAATATATATATAGCTGAAGATGAAATACCAGCTAAATCTAAGTAAAATGAGAAGCAGAACATTCCACATGAGGAAAAACTAAAATTTCAGAGAGGTTTTCAACACATGAAAACTCATGTAGCTCTAAAGTATTGTGTGGAAGGATAAAGTGTGCTTAAAATCATTAAAAAAATGTATAACTATCTTAAAAACTCAAATGGAGATGTTAAAATTTGAAATAAATGCACCAGTGTAAGCTACTTCACAACTATCAGATGTAAGGCTGAAAAATACACATAAGTTGAAGGGGAATGGGAGAAAAGATCCATTATTAAATTGAATGATTAAAATGTAAAATATAGAGGAGAAAATATCATGAAGTATAACAGACACATTAGATATACAAATAAAGAGGTTCATTGGTTGAGAGGGAATTGTCAGCCCCATTGCTTCTATTAAAAATATCACACGTGTTCCATATTATTCTTTATTTATTTATATATGTGTGCATATATTGCAAGGAATTTTATATGAAGGTTATTCTCAATATGATAATTGAATTAAAAATGTAGAGAACACGTAGTACGACTGATTATTCATCAGCTGATAAATATTAGGAATGTTACTCTATGGTAGATTATCAACATGTATATCATAGAAGATTATCTGATGATATTTTCCACTAGGTTAAATCAAATAGATTTCACCCCTTTATGGGCTTCAAATATTACGGAGATGATATCAGGGATTATTTCGTGGAAAACAGGAAATTCATATCATCTCTAGAAGTTGAAACATGAGGTATTCTGATCACACTTTCATCCCTTGTTCTTAATTGTATTTTTCATGTCAATTAATGTGGACTGATTTATTGATGATTAGATTAGATGATATCGAGAGATTTATCCATGTATTTGATCTTTTTAATATGTAGGGTGGATTATGTGATGAATTTAGTATTTCATGATAAATATGATTATTTCCAACCCCTTGGATAAGAATTGATGAATTCTAATTATGATTCCACATGCATGGTTGTTTATGGACAAAATTAAAAACTATCAGCATATCTATCTTGTTTTCTAATATTGGTTTGCCCAAGTAAGCATAGATTTTAATAACTAATGGATAATTTCTATGTAAACCATGTGACATCATCCATCTCACATATATATTCAAGAATATATTCTTTAAATGGAGGAGAACATGTTTTTAATAGACCTCACTAAAATCATTGCTTTTTGTTTCCAATAAGGGGGAGAAAATATTGGCATGCATATTGAATCTTAAAAAGTTTGTGCTTATGAGATATTTGCGAAAAAAATAAAAATTTGGAAATTTATTGGAATAGTGATTCATTTTTTGTCAATAATGTGTCAATATGTGTATTGAAAGGTGATGATTTAAGTAGTGTGGATGATTGATGTGGTAGTCCTTAAATTAATGTTATTAACTCAGTTAAAGACCCAATTTCATTATGATGATGTTTGAGGAAATAATTTATACAATCATTGAACAGATCTTAAGTTCTAATACATGTGTCAATTAATGGAAAATTGTTACTACATTTAATGAAGGTCACAGAATACTCTATTTCATGATGAATTTAAAAGATCCATCAAATGGTTTCTGATTTGATGAAGTGTTTAAGAATATTGTGTTGATCTTAAATTATTAATTGGTATTCCTAATGAGTTTTCACATTAGGTACATTAGAGAAGTACATTTTCAATTCATTTATATATAAGAATAGAATGAAAGGGCTGATGGTTGGGGATGAATATGAGTGAAATCTAAGTGTTTATATAGGGTTCATTAAAAAATAATGGAATTGTCCAGCCAAGCCAACTAGCCATCCATGGGTGGAATCATGAACCATAGAGTGGGTGGCTAAGCCACACCTACATAGCCATCCATCCTGCATGGCTAGCCATAGTCGTGGAGCACAAAAGCCACACATGATCACTCCCACTTGGGTGAATGAGAGATACAACGAAGCACCACTGTGCAGGGTGGCATAGCGGAAGAGAGCCTAGGGTGGGTGTAGAGAGTGCTCACAAAAGAACATGGTATGGGGTTGTACTATGGAAGGAGGAGGAGTAATATGGCCAGTGCTTGGAGCATCTTGTTACATAAACCACAATATCCCACCGTTGTTAATTTGATGTTGGATAAGAAGTGAGGGTACTGTCCATTTTTTTAAAAAATAGACACAATTTTCACCGTTAATATGATCTCATGTATAACCTAAGCTACTCATGTCACCCATGCTCGACCATCTAATCATAGCTTTTTATCCATCCAACTTCGTGTGTGTCTGAACCCAAACCATTCGATAATCCTGCAACCATGTCTTCTTCAACCTCTAAACCCATGAAGAACTCCCAACACCATATATTTTCATAGTTGTAGAAAAACCACAATAGATAATCTATGGGAATCACATAAAACTAATTTTGATATCGTGAAGTCTGGTGGACTGAACTGAGGAAATTCATGCACCTAAATGATTGCATGCATGCCGACATCTTCAAAAATAAGTCTCAACCGACATAAAATGGAGTTTCCATGGACACATAGATTAGAGATTGAATTTGAAAAATATTTAAAAATGATCCTTATCACATGAATGAGATTTTCTCACATGAAATGAGGATCCCATGTTGAAAAGAAAACAAACTATGTGATGTGGAATATCTATCATCAGTGATTGAATATTACAAAGTAGTGATACTAAACTACTGAAATGGATTATTTAAGTGATGATTATTACAATATTTTAACATGAAAAATATCTCATCGACTCCTATAAAAGGATCCACACTGAGAATGATGAATGTTTCTATTCTTGTGTTCATGAGATCTTGTGTTTTCATGAAATAGGGATTCTATGTCTGATTGTTTCTCAAAGGGAAATCAAAGATCCACAAGCCATCATGGATTCATGAAAATAGTCAACATCAGGACATAAAAATGGTCTAAACACTCTTGATGTGACCTTCTAATGAGAGAAGAGGAGTCGTACCCTTTGTGCGAAGGAAACCAGTGAGAATGTGATAGGTTCTCTCAAACCATTGATGTGTTCTGTAAAGTTGATACCACTGGTATGAAAATAGTGCAATGCACCCTTGTCATGATTTTTGAAGATAGGTCCCCAAACCACTTGGTTCTCTGAAGAAGATCCACATCTACCCTTTTCATGAAGAATAATACCCAGAGAGTGATCTTCTCACATGAAGGTGAACAAATATTGGCTGCTCGATATATCAAAACTATTTATGTTTGTATGGTTTTGTTTTTTTGATGAAGAAGAAATTTTTCATGGGGAAATTAATTATGTATTTGAATAATCCAATTTTATTTATCTTATGAAACCAATGGTTGTTTTAACTTTCCATTAAGAGAAAAGTAATTGGATAGAGTGAATGTGGGAAATCACATAATGAAAAGAAAAAAGACATTGCGTGTGTGTTCATATTAGAGTTAGAGGCTTTGAGAAATCCATGAGATAGTGTACATATACACTACCCCTTTTGAAAAAGATGAATCCAATGCACAAAAATCATCTACCCATTCGAGTCATTTGTGAAAGAGGTGGAAGGTATTACTCTTAAATGGGCAGTCTGTCTTTGGGCTGCATAAAATCCTATATCAACATACATGCATGCCCATGCACATGTGAAAATGTAATTGTGTGTGCGCATAGTGTGTGAATAAACTATGTGGAAAATTCATGAGAAAAACACATTGAACCTAAACTAGTGATACAAGAAAACAATGAGTGTTTGGGTTTACAAGGAACATACTATTCATATACGTAATCATGCATAATCACATGCACGTGTTAGAATGAATTGATACATCCAAGGAAATATGTTTTAAATTCAATTAAACTCATTCATGAAGCATAGTCATGTAAGATAAAAAAATGAATGATTTTTTTATTCCATTAAACCCATGCCTGAAGTACATTTTAATTGAGAATGATGCTAGGTAGTTTTACAGAACATCCTACATCTGATTTGATGGTATTTGATATTTTAAGAAGTCATACAGTGATAAAATTATACAAGATCATTCATGCATATTAATATTATAGAATAAGTTGATTAAACCACATTCACACATATTATTGAGGTCGGGACGTTATCAGAAGAAGAAATAATTGTCCAAGCATTGTGGCACTAAGGAAACTGATCAGTAGAAGTGATCAAAATTATTGAGTGAGGGAAAAAGTACATACCAAAGGCAATATTAGATTCTTTAATAGGTACATGGGAATTTTTTATTTAGAATGATCATGGGGGAAGATAAAAAGATCAATATATAGTGAATTAAATGCTTCAAAAGTTGGTACACTATCATGTGACTTGGGAGTAAGGAGTATCTTGGGAGACTCTGGAGAATAAGACATTCGTGAGACTCTAGAGCAGGCCACTGAGACTCTAGTAACACTATGAGATTCCATATAAATAACATCCTATGGGAAACAGGATACATATAGGGTGACTTTATTTTGACCATTGTAATTTCTAATTAATTTATAGTAGAGAATTTATTTTTGGAAGAATAACCAACACCACATTGAGTAAGTCTTTGACCTGAACCTTGTAAATATTTATGATCAATTCCTTCATATTTACAGCATCATTCAAGGTAAGGCTGGGAGACATAAGAAGAGTCGATTGAGTCTCTAACCAGCTATAGTTGATTAATTAAAATGAATCTATTTTTAACTAGTTTAAAGTAATCAGTCTTTCACCCCATCCCCCCATCAATGATTTTACACTGATTAGGGAACTTCAATAGGTATTAGAGGAAGGTTACCTCTAAAATATCCAGGAGAGTCTTTATGTAGTGTATATTTTGTGAAAATGAGTGAGAAACCACAAATGGATATTTTTTTAGAATTTTAATTATATGAATAAGTAATAGGCATGGAAGCTGAAGAATAATATTTCAACTAATGGGGAGACACCTTCTAATAAAGATAATCTAGAAGGTACACCATGTAATAATTATTTTTATTATGACTCTTATGATGAATCATGGTCATGATGTAGTAATGATATAATATTACTGATCTTTAGTTTTCACTCAATGAACATCTGAAGAATATCCCAAGAGAAGTGGCAAGACATATTTCTACAAGCATCAATGTTCTTCAAGATGAAAAATTTCAACTAGGAGAGGAAGTTGTTTCCATGAAAGAGGCATTGGTTAAAAGGTTTGGCTTGTCCAACACTCTCAGAAAAACATATAGATGAAAAGGAAGAAAATAATTGTCTTTGAAAAGAAAGACATCATGAAATTTCTGAATAATATCCAAAATGTACATGGGAGAAATAATTCTTTGATATTGTATTGGTAGAATATTTCCATGCACTTAATAAATTTCACAATGCTTCTATGTTTTATAATGGTTCTAAATTGGATGAAAAAGATAACATGATAATAGAGATTGATATTTCTTTTCAAGAATTAAGAAATGTGCATGAAGATCAAAAGAAGAGGTTAAAAAAATGGAAAATTAAGATTATATTACTAGAGGATGAGAAGAACTACAACAAAATGAAGTGTTTAGAGTAGAAGGTAAAATTGAAGAATCAATAATCCCCTAAATCTATAATTTCCCAGACATCTTGAAGAAGAGATTCTTCAACTCATGTGGGCATTGATGATAATGATTCCAAAAGGAGTACTAGATCATCCTATAATCCAATGGTAACATCCTCCAAGGAGACTATTTTTGATAACCAATTTATTTCTATTTATAATAATACACCTTCATTTACATGTACAAGTACAAATATAAAAGCTATAAAGATAGGGATTGATAAATATTTTAAAAAATCTATATAAACATCAAGGGTTGATACTGGAATGATTAACAAGAGTAACTCCCAAATGGATAATCAAAATAAATAAAAGCAATTCTAAAAACAACAATGAACTAAATCTCACCAGACTGATAGAGTAAGAGGATGAATGAGATTAATTAGCAACTATTGGTGTTGTTTGATGTTTGGGAATCAGGCCAATAGTTGCTGGAATAATGGGTCAGCATATGAACATTATGGACGACCTACATTTAGAAAAAGTATATTTGAAGAAATCAAGCATCCTGTAAAGTAATAGCAGAATGTATAGATGAAGAAGAATATATATGTCAAAAATAGGTTTGAATATCTCTCATAATTCTATGATAATTTCAACATAAGTGGTCATGGTAATTATGAATTATGGTTTATTCCAACCATACATCATGCATCTCATGATAATAAGAAATTTAGGAAACAATTGTATGATAAGGGAACAATAGTTGAAAATTCTTCCGTTTGGAATATGAAAAAACAATGTATCCAAGAAAACTATGAATGAAACTATTCTAAAGAAGAATCTTGACCTGAATTCCAAAAATGTCATCTCAACCAAGAAAATAATCTTCTACTATGGAATGAATGGTCATACCATGAATATTTTTAGAAAAAACAAGGAAATAATCTGAAGCAAGATGAAATTAAAAGGAGAATCAATATAGAAGAAGATAGGGTTGAATGAAGTCATTCCTAATGATTATTTTGATATGTTTCCTACAAAAAGGTAATTAGATAGCATTGATGAAACTACGTTGAATATCAAAACAAGAAAATGTTAAATAGTGTTTTGTTATCTGGAATGATCAATTTCATGTTTCTAGAGAGCTGCAAAAATATAAAGATGAAGTACTAGATAAAGAAAAGTAAAAGTGTAAATAGATCATTCCATATGAATAATAATTAGAATTTTATTAGAGGTTTTCAACTCATGAAAACACAATTGTTTCAAAAGTATTGTGTGTAAGGTTCATGTAGGCTATAAATCATGAAAAAAATTATAACTATCTTTCCACTTCTAATGTTTTAATGTAAGATGTAATGACCCAAATTGTTAACAATGGATTTCCATTTTTATAATTACGCCTTATAGTGTAATAAAATTTGGAAGCACAATGACCTATAACGTTACTAAATACTATGTGGCCATTAAACATAAATTTTTTACCTATATGTTGGGAATTTTGAAAATCTGGCATACACGGCTACAATCAGTAAGAAGTTAGGAGTCCGATGGGAGAAACATATTTTTTTGGTGAATTTTAACCTACCTTTATGAATAGAAAAACACTCTTATGAATAGTAATATTACCCTTATGAATATTAAATGGTCCAAAATAATATTAACCTTACCCATTAGTGATTTGATAAAATTTAATCATCTTATAAGTGACAATTGGAACATAGTTGAAGTATTGGTATTTTCATAATTCATAAATAAATAATTATATATATATATATATAATTTAAAAGAAAATTTATTTTTATAAAATATGTTCATAAATTAACAATTTTAGTTCTTCTGTTTTTAAGAAAATTTTATAATACCTTATGTAATTTTTGAAAGCATTATAAAAAGAGTTTTATTTTTTGAAAAATTAGTTTTCAAGTAGATAATGATTTTAATTAAAAATTAACTTAATCCTAGATAGAAAATTATTTCGGAAAAATGTAGTTTATTTTTGGATTATATACATTAAAATATTGTTAGGGTGAGTTTTTGAGATTTTTCTGAAATACTTGAATTTTTTATAAATAGTGAGATACCATAATTCACAAAATAAGCTAAATACACCGATTATATTGTAATGTATGATGATATAATTATTTAGTCCCAACTGGTTCGAATTCACATGATATAATTACTATAATTATTCATCTAATACTCTATATTACTGTCTTATGGTGAAATAATAAATTAATGAATTTAATATTGAGAAATCCCCTCTCTCCTCCACTATAAATACCACCCTTTACACCCTCATTTCATCACATATCTAAATATTAAATCATTGTATAATCTATTCCCAATAATCTCCCCTATCCCCTACCCCACTTTCAAGGTCTTTTGTCCTCATCTAAATACTAATCCAAGGTTCTTTACGGAGTATCTCAGGAGAAGGATTAAAGAGGTAATTCCCCTCTCTATCTTTTCCATTAATTTTCTTTCAATTTCATGCTATTTTATTAATGTCTCACTACATGGTATGGTAACTACAATATATCACATATAATTTAATGTTATGATACTTATGGGGTAATATATCATCCATCCCCCTTCTCCTTTTCATTTTATTTTAGGAAAGGAATTTTTTTGGGAGGTATTAATTTATCACCTTCAAGAATGAAATGTTTTATTTTTCCGTTACCACCTTCAAATCTGGAAATAAATCCAATTTTATAGTCAAACATGATTATATTATATGTATTATTTCCTATTTATGTTTTTTAACTAACTTATGTACATATTACATAATTATTGAACAAAACAAGTTCGTTGTCGTCCAAAAACAAGTCAAATTAACCCAAACGATCATAATTATATTCTTATCTAATGATTCATCAAAATAGTATATAACATATTTCATTATAAGATAATTTAAAATCCTTTAATTTCATTAATAACATGTAATATCAGTTTTTTATGTTTATCCATGTTCTACACGAACTTCAATTCATGAATACATGTGAATCGTTCAAGAAACCCATAAAAACGAACATTCTTGAACAATGGATTTAAAATCTATAACTCATCCAAAGGCCAATAAAAAATGTAATGAAACCATAAAGAACAATATTAATGTACACAAGGTTCTTAAATTATTAATTAATGAAACTATTGGGGTTATACAGGACATTAAAGTAAATAAAGCATTCTGATACAAGCTAAGGTGAAATTCTTGAACCCGACAGTCTTTCTTTTGGTTCTCCCTCTTTCACAAAATTTTTGGTATGTTCATTAAATAATAATAATCTGTTCATAATTATTTTAAATTTTATAGGATTTAAATTTTTTCATTTGTATTCTATGTCAAAAAAATGTTTTCCAAAATAACTCTTCTTCTAAGAACACAAATTTTACTTCTCAGTCATTGTTGATAGTTCTTTTCTTCATATATGTTATTCCCTCTTTCTTTTGGGAACCCAAAGATTATAAATGTGTTCTTATGAGTTGAAACCCATTCGATCTCATTTTTATGATTGATATATTTTCTATGTGTCATGCATTATAATGTTAATGTTATGATGTGATGGGTGCACCCAAAATTATATAGCGCAAAATGAATGTTATGATGTGACGAGTGTGCCTGGAATTATGCATCACTCCAATGCATTGGGTAATGTGTAGAATATCATGAGTAAAATTAAAATGATTTTTGAACATGATTCTTGAATTTTTCACAACTATGTGTGGTAGATAATCACAAAGACATGTTGTTTCCTTTTTTATGCATTCCCACATTTCAACACCTTAATTATTGATTCCTTTCATTTTTATGATCCTTTTCATATGTTATCATTATGCTCACCCAATGTTATATTGTTCTTATCTATCCTATTACTAGGATTTTATCTCACCCCATTTTTATGTATATCCCCAGGTGACTACATATGCTAAGGAAAGGTCAAGTGCCGATAAAAATATAGAGATGAAGAAATTAAATAAATTTATATGCTTGATGGTTTAAATTTAATGTATGGTCCTAGTTTTCCCAATACACTAAACCTATGGATCATCACAGTTTAATACAATTATGTTGTTTATATTTATAATGGTGTAATAGTAATGTATGAAATGAATGTTTCATTATAGTTGGTATCATAGGAATGGTTTAGTTAATTTGGGAATTAGGATTAGTGAACCCTAGAGAAAACCTCTAGTATGAGTCTATGTACAAATATGCACACAATAAGCTTTAGATAGGGATCCCAAAATTTAGGATTTTATTATAAATTGTAAAAATTGAAAGGTTATTCATGACTTATTGACTTATTTTTTGTTCTAACGTTTTCTCTTTTATAAAATGGTGGGAACTAGCAGAAACCAAGTCAACAACTCCTATGAGGTCCAATGAAACGATTGCCCGAACAACTTTCCAAATGAATTGGGAGATGGAGTTAATAATGTCATGGTGATTGTTACCCCACCTATATCATGTTATGAAGAATAAAGAATGTAATGGAGAATTTCCTCCTTCACCTATGAGGGAGAAACTGGATGTCGAGTGTTTTATGTGGCAATGACCACCTATGTTTAGTAGATCTTCTAATCTATTAGTTAAGAAACAGTGGGAAAACTCTAGGGATAAAATCTTTTCTGGGTATCACTATTCTGATAAATAGAAGGTGCCATTTGTTTTTTGGTGTCTAGATGGATAGGTTGATAAATGGTGGGATTTGATTAAGAACACCAATCCAAGTGACAAAATTAAAGAGATGGAATGGGAAGACATTAAAATCAGGTTTATTAATATGTATTTCCAATGAAATATTTGTATGGGGATGGAGAGAGAATTCATTGATCTCATGAATAAATAATTATAATCTATCACAACCAAAAAACACATTTTCACAAGGCTTGAAAGGCACACTTCTGGTTATGTTATGAATAATGATAGAAAAATTGATATATTCTGTAGTGGATTAAAACCACACCTTTAAAATGATCTTGAAATTCGAGAATTTGGGTGTTATGAAGAAGTTTTTTTATGTGCTCTCATTGTAGAAATGGAGTTTGGAGAATTTTCCCGTGGCTATGGTTATAAGAAACCAAAGATGGAGTTTCAAGCTGGAGGATCTAATGATAAAGTTGGGAAGAAAACTGGATGACCTATATGCCAAAAATGTGGGAAGTTGCATCATGGGAATTTCCTCAAAGGGATGGGTAAATACATGAAGTGTGGGAAGGTAAGACACCATGCTCAAGAGTGTCTAAATATACATGATAAAGAAGGAGAATGTAGCAGATGAAAGGAGATACCCACCCATGGTTCAATGCAACAACTATATGTATAAGGGGAAATATACAAGCTAGTGCACTGAACCTTGAGTTCTCAAGGGTTATCAGAATAAATAGCCACTAAATCCAAAGGAACGTGGGAAGGCTTATGCCATCAATACTAGAGAATTGAAGCAAGATAATGAAGTCATACAAGGTACACATCCTATTCACTCAAGAATGGAAAAAGTGTAATTTGATTTAGGTTCTATGTATTCCTTTATATCTTGAATGTTTTCAAGAAATATAGAATCATATACTCCAAACCATGAAGTATAGATATATGAAAAACACCCAGTGGTGTAATTATTGCAACTTATGTGTTTGACTCTTCTACTATTGGTGTATGTGGGAATATTGTTTAAGAGAATCTCATAAGAATTCAATTGGTGGAATTTGACGCTATAATGGGAATGGATTGGCTCTCATTATATATAGAACATATCATCTAGCAGGAAATGGAAATATATTTTCATATTTTGACCCATCCCATGCTCCTCTACAAAATCAAGGAAGATCATGAATCTATTTTAAAAAATCCTTCACCGGTGTGGGTGTTGATTCCCAATGAAAACGATTAACTCTCACAAATGGTTGAGTCTATGTAAAGGGACAACCATGCTAAAATGCCCATCACAAGGGAATACATTGACATATTTCTTAAAGAGTTACCTTGACTTCCCCTAGATTGTGAGGTAGAGTTCTCCATTGAACTCATACCTAGAGCTACTCTTATCTCAAATTGTCCCTATAGGATGGATCCAATCTAATTTAATGAGTCAGAGAAGTAGTTGCAATATCCTCGGACTATGGGTTCATACACCCTAGTGCATCACCTTGTGGTGCGCCAGTGCTCTTTGTGAAGAAGAAGGATGGAACAATGTAGTTTTGTATCGATTATCAAGAACTCAATAGGATCACCATAATGAACATGTATCTTATCCCAAGGATTGAATACTTGTTGATCAGTAAAGAGGAGCTCAATACTTCTCAAAGGTGGATCTTCATTCTGGATATCATAAGTTAAAGGTGAAGAGAAAAGATATTCAGAATACTGCCTTCCGTATAAGGTATGGGCACTATGAGTTCATGGTGATTCCCTTTATAAATACTAAATCTCCTACAATATTCATGGATTTTGTGAATAGAATCTTTAGAAATTACCTCAACCAATATTTGGTAGCAATTATCGATGATATTCTCATCTAATATAAGATAAATGAGGAACATGAAGAACATATAAGACAAGTTGGTGACATTGAGAAAGGAAAATTTGTATTCCATGTTCATAAAGAGTGAATTTTTAATTATGAAAGTCATTATGATGGGACATGTGATCAAAAATGAGGGAATTTCTATGGACCCTTCAAAAAAGGAAATTATGGAATGGCCTAGGCCTTCTAGTGTGAAAGAAATCCGATGTTTTTTATGGATTAGATGGGTACTACTGATGTTTTTTGAGACATTTATCACGATTGTCAAGCCCGATAACTATGTTAATAATGAAAGGGGTAATGTGTGTCTAGAATGAAGAATGAGATGGATGCTTCAAGGATCTAAAGAGAAGGCTGATCACTACACCAATACTCACACTACTGAGAACTGGATAATGTTTTCTGATATACAGTGATGAATTAATAGATGGATTGGGTTGCCTACTCATCCCAAATGATAATGTGATAGCATATGCCTCATGAAAATTTATGGTGCCTGAGTAGAACTACCCAAATCATGATCTAGAGCTAGAAGATGTGGTTTTTTCCTTGAAAATCCTGAAGCACTAACATTATAGGGAGAAGTGTGACATATACACTGACCACAAGAGCTTAAAGTATATATTCACACTAAATTATCTCAACATGCATCTAAGGAGATGTTTGGAGATGATCAAAGGTTACGATTTCCATATTCACTGTCATCCTAGAAATGTGAATAAAGTAGCTAATGCTCTAAGTAGAAAATAACCTGCTACTATCTCCAAGTTATGTATTGACTAAGACCCCTCTTCCTGGATATGAAAAGTATGGATTTAGAAATCATAAGGGAGAGGGATATATCCTACCATTCCCAAATCACTGTAGAAACATCAATCAGACATTTGATTATGGAGGCAGAAAAGGATGATCTAGAATTATAGAAGCTGGTGAACGTTGTAAAGTAAGGGAAGCTGCATGAGTTCCATATCGAAAATTATGGTGTGATTCGGTTTGGAACACGTTGTTATATTCCTTCATCACATGGGATAAATAAGGAGCTATTGGATAATGCACATATATCAACATTCTCTATTCTTCCTAGGAGTAACAAGATGTATCGTGATCTCTGTGAACACTTCTAGTTTGATAATAAGAAGATGAAGTCTATGGAATACATCTCGAGGTTATTTTAATGTCATCATGTTAAAGAAGAGAGGAAAAATTCTGAAGTGTTGATGAAACCATTTCCTATAACCATGTAGAAATTGGGGAATTTCCCTATGAAATTTGTCACAGATCTCCCAATAGACATCGATGGGAAATAATGCGATATGGGTTTTGGTTGATAGACTCACCAAGACTTCAAATTTTATCACTATTCGGGAAGATCTCTCACATGAACAACTTGAAAATATATATGTGAAGGAATTGGTGAGACTACATGGTGTACCACTGTATATTGTAATGGACAATGATCAAATGTTGACTACTAAATTCTGGTGCATCCTTCAACATGTTTGGAGTATTGAATTAAATTTCTGCATGACCTATCACCCCCAAACAGATGGCCAATCTGAAAGGAATATTTGGACACTTGAAGGCATGATAATAGCCTTCTATTTAGAATTAAAATGTGAATGGTATCATCATATCCCATTGGTTGAGTTCTCATAAAACAATATTTTCCACGTGAATATTTAGATGGATCCATATAAAGCTTTGTATGAAAATTGATGTCAAACTTCAACCAGTTGGGATGAAGTTGGATAAATGAAACTACATGGAACTAATATTATGAAATAGATAATAGAGAAGGTCCATGTCATCTAGAAGCACATCAAAACTGCTTAGAGTCAAAAAAATAAGGTGTGGTAACAACCGTTGAAGGGACATGGAGTTCCGTGTTGGAGATAAATTCTTCCTGAGAATATCACCATGGAAGAGAGTCATGCGGTTTGGAAACAAAGGGAAGAAAAACCCAAGGTACATTGGCCACAGTGAAATCCTTGAACACTTATTAGATTTGGCCTATCATCTTAAACATCCACCAAATATGGAACAGGTTCATTATGTGTTTCAAATATGACTCATAAAAAAGTACATACCCGATCCCTCGCACATACTAAACTCAGAGGTTGTACAACTGGAAGATGATCTCTCTTATTATAAGCATCTAGTGAAAATTTTGGAATGGAGAGATAAGGTTAAAATAAATAAGAAAACCCACCATGTAAAAGTGTTGTGTAGGAAAAATATTTTTGAAGAAGATACTTGGGAACTGGAGGAGGCAATGAAGGATAATTACCCTCACTTGTTTGTGTTGAACGAAATTTCAACGGTGAAATTTCATAAGGGGATGAGAATGTAACAACACAACGTTTTATCAGTGGAATTAACTTCTTATAATTATTCCTTATAGTATAATCATGTTATTATGCACAATGAAATATAATGATACTAAATACTATGTGATAGTTTAACATAATTTTTCCACTTCTGTGTATTTTGAATTGTGAAAATCTACTATACACGGTTGCGATCAATATGTTTTTTTGAGTCTGATGGGGAAAACATATTTTTTGGTGAATAGTAACCTACACATACAAATAGTAACCAACTCTTAGGAATATTAATATGACCCTTATGAATAGTAAATGGTCCAAAATAATAGAAACCCTACCCATGTGTCCTTAGATAAAATTTAAGCATCTTATAATTAACAATTGGACAATAGTAATAGTATTTGTATTTTGTAAGTTATAAATAATTAATTATAATTACATAATTTAATAGAAAACTTATTTTCCAATATTTTGATAATAAATTAACAATTATATGTCTTCTAGTTTTAAGATAATTTATATGACCTTACGTAATTTTAGAAAGCAATACAAAATCAGTTTTATTATTAAAAAATGTATTTTCATGTAGATTATGATTTTTATAAAAAATAAATTAATAATAGTTCGAAAATTATTTTTTAAAAATAGAAATAATTTTTGGGTTCTACCCATATACCAAGAGTTAGGATTATTTTTTGGGATTTTTCTGAAATATAAGAATTTTTTATGAATATTGAGATATCTTAATTCACAAAATAAGCTAAAAACAGAAATTATAGAGTCATGTACAATGTTTTTCTGATGTAATACCAATTTCATAGGATTAACATGATATAATTACATTAATTAGTCATTGAAGAATCACTATTAATTTTCCTATAGAGAAATAATAAATTAATGAATTTAATATTGAGAAATCCCCTCTCCCCTCCATTATAAATAACACCCTTCACACCCTCATTTCCTCACACATCTCAAGATTCAATACATGTCTAAAATCTTTCCAAGAATATTTCGTAGCCCTCCCCCAACCCAGGACCAATGAATTCTGGTATTATAAAAATACTAATCCTAGGTTCCTTAAGGAGGATCTCAAGAGGAGGATTCAAGAGGTAATTTCCCTCCCTCTCTCTTCCTTTAAATTCCTTTCAATTTCATGTTATTTTCTTAATATCTCCTCACATGGTATGGTAACTCCGATATCCTAAATATAATGTACTGTTATTATTCTAATGGGTTAATATATCATCCATCCCACTTATCCTCTTCTTTTTATCTTACAAAAGAAAACGATGTTTGTGAGGTGTTAATTTATCACCTTCAAGGACATGTTTTCTTTTTTCCATTATCACCTTAAGATATGGTAATGAAACCATTTTAGGGTATAAAAATATTATATTATATGTATTATGTCCTATTTAATTATTTATAACTACCTTATGTACATGTTACTAAATTATTAAACTGAACAAGTTCATTGTGGTTGAGAAAACATCCGAATTAACCCAAATGATCATCATTTTATTCTGAACTAATGATTGATCCACATGATATATAAAATAATTCATTATATGGTAATTTAAACTCCATTAATTTAATTTATAATATTTAATATATGTTTTTGATGTTTATTCATGATCTACATGAACTTACATTCATTAATACTAGTGAAGCGTTCACGAAATTTATAAAAATCGACATTCCCGAACAATGGATTTAAACTCTATAACTCATAAAAAGGCCCATAAAATAACATAATGAAACCCTAATTAACCATTTTCATTTAAACAATGTTATTTAATTGTTACTTAATCAATATAATGTGGGTATATTGGACATTAATCTGAAGAAAGCGTTCAGATAGTTGGTAAGGGGAAATTAAAAAACCCAACTATCTTCCTCTAGGTTCTCCCAATTTCACTTCAGTTTTTGTATGGTATTTTTTAAAAAATCATTCGTTCATAATTATATTAGTTATTTTGGTATAAAAAAAATTTCCACTATATTTTATGTAAAAAAAAATTCCCAAAAGAACCCTTTTTTCAAGAACACACCATTTACATCTCACTCATTGTTAATGGTTCTTGTTTCATGTATGTTATTCCCTCATTATTTTTGGAACCCAAAGTTTATGAATTTGTTCTTATGAGTTTAAACCCATTAATTTCCATGGATATTATTGATATTAATTTTATTTGGAATTCATGATAATGATAATTTTATTATGTTATGGGTGCGCCCTGAATTATATAGCGAAAAATCAATGTTATGATGTGACGGGTGCACCAAGAATTATACAGCATTCCAATGAATTGGGTAAAGTGGTGAATCTCATGATTAAAAGTGAAAATGTTGTGTGAACAAGATTATAGTATTGTTTGCAACTATTTTTGGTTGTTAACCACAAATACATGATGATTCATCTGTTATGGATTGCCACATTTCAAGTCCTTTATTAATGATTCCTCTTATGTTCATGATCCTTTGCCAATGTTATGATTCTGCTCACCCAATTCTATATTGTTCATTTCTATCCTGTTACTGGGATTTTATCTCAACCCTTTCTTATGTATATCCTCATGTTACTAGATGTACTAAGGAGAGGTCAAGTGATAATAAGAAGCTAGAGAATAAGGAATTAAATAAAAGTTTATGCTTGATATTTTAAATGTAATGTATGGTCCTAGTTTTCCAAAGACACTAAACCTCTTGATCCTTATGGTGTAATTATATTATGGTTCTTATCTTCATAATTATGTAATATTCATGTAATAAAATTCAGGTTCATTATATAAGAAATGGTTCAATATTAAAAATGAAAGCAAAAAAATGGAAAATTGAGAGGAGGCACCAACATAAGAGTACCCGACACATTAGAGCTACAAATAATGATGTTCTTGGGTTGAGAGGAAATTATCAACCTAGTTGATTTTATTAAGAAGCTCACATGTGTTCCATTTATTCCCTTATTTTTTATATATTTGTGCTTACATTTTTTCTTAATTTATTGTTAAATCCATTCTCAAGATGAGAGTTGAATGAACAATGTGGAGAAATAAAGTTGGGAAGATTTTTCATTATTTGATAAATACTTGGAATGTTCCATAGTGAAATAATATCGACATGAATATCTTGAAGATTATCTGATGATATTTCTCACTTGGGTTAATCAATGGGATTTCACCTCTTGATGGGGAGAAAATATGAATTAGATTATATCAATGATTATTTCATGAAAAAAATGAAACTCATATCATATCTAGATGTTGAAACTTGAGGTATTTTAATAACACTTTCATCTCATGTTCTTAATTTTATTTATCATGTCAATTATGGGGGGTGCTTTATTGATGATATGATGTTATGATAGAGAGATATTTATCCTTGAATTTTAACAGTTTAATATGTTTTGTGTAGTATGTGTAGGATTTATCATTTCATTTATAAATATAATTATTTCCATTCCCTTGGATATGAATTGATACATTCTGAGAATGATTTATCATACATGGCTGTTTGTGGACAGTATTGAAATCCAGTGTCATATCTCTCTTATTTTATACATAGGGTTAGCCCATGTAGATTATGATTTGATTCACTAAAGGATATTTTCTAAGTGAAATGTGTGAAATCATCCATGTATCAAAAATATTCAACAAGATGTTCTTTAAAGGGAGGAGAAGATGTTTTTGAATAGAACTCAATAAACCTTTTCATTTGTTTTCTAATAAGGGAGAGAAAAGATTGGAACACTTATTGACTCTTAAAAATGGTGTTCTTATAAGATATTGACAAAAAAATAAAAACGTGAGAATTTTGGGAATAGTGTTGCATTTGTTGTCGATAATTTGTCAATATGTGTAAGGAAAGGTGATGATTGAGGTTGTGAGGATGATTGAAGTGAAAATAGTTAAACGTATTTTATTAACTCAGTGAAGAAACGACATTGATTATAATGATGTATGAGGATATAATTCACATGATTGATGAACTGATCTTATGTTCCAAGACATGTGTTAATTAATGACACTTTGTTACTTCATTTTAGGAATCTCATTCAGTACTCTATTTCATGATGCATTTGGAAAATCCACCCAATGGTTTTCGATTAAATTAATTGTTAATGAAGATTTTGATATCATAAATGCATAAGAGGTGTGCTAAATGTGTTTACACATTTGGTATATTTATGAAGTACCATTTGAATTCATATTTCTTAATTAATAAAAGAATAGGGATGATGGTTGAGGATAAATATGATTGGGATTCTAAGTGTTTATATGGGGTTTATTAAAAAATTAAGGGTTTGGCCAGCCACTCTAACCATCCAACCAGGGGAGGTAGTATACACCACTAAGTGGGAGACTGAGCCTTCACTCCCCAGGTATCTATACACCATGGTCTATCCATAGTCATGGACTACATAAGTCAGACATGATCACACCCACAGGGGCACATGGAAGAACTAGTGATGCACCACCTTGTGGGGCAGCAGAATAGTAGAGTGTATAGGGTGGGCGTAGAGTGCACCTGCATAAGTGTATGGTATGGGTGGTTCCATAGAGGGATGATTATTAATATTTTCAGTGTTTTGAGTGCCTTGAAACTTAAACTTCAAGATCCCCATATTTTTTATTCAATGTTCGAAAAAAATATGGGTACTGTTCATAGATTAAAAAACCCAGATGCAATCCTCACATTTCTTCTAACCCTACATATAATCTTATACTCTTATCTCATATGTGTTTTGTTATCTAATAAGTGTCTTCCAACCATCCCACACCACATGGGTTTGAACCCAGATCATCTGATGATCCCACATCGTTTTCATCTTCAACCTATGAACCCCCAATGTTCACCTAATGCCACAACTCTCCGGAGTTACAGCTGAACCACCATGGATGTTCTCAATCAATCACAAAAATATCATTTTCACATCATGGTGACTATAAGACTGAACTGGGACCATGCATGCAACAAAGGTTTTTCTTACATGTGGAAATCTTGATGAAGAAGGATCCGTCAAAGGAAAAAAAGTTGTTGAGGACCCAAAGATTCAAGATTGAATTTGAACAAGATTTTCATGAAATCCTTATCATATGTATGATATTTTAACATGAGAAATCAAGATCCCACATTGAAAAAAACAGAGATATATGGCATATCAATCATCCAAATTTGAATATTTCAATGTTGAGTTACTTTACTACACAAAGGGGTGATTTAAAATATGATTCTTACGATAATTGAATGCGCAAAAGACCTCTTCCATGCTTATAAAAGGATCCACATGGAGCTGGATAAAATTTTCTACAACCTTATTCTTGAGAGCTTGTGTTTTCAAGAAGCAAAACATCTCCATGATATTATTTCTCAAAGGGAAATCAGAGATCTGAAAGCTTATGAGTCTTTGCAAAAAAAGACATTTATCGGCCTTCAAAAGTGAAAATCACTCTTGAAGTGTCCATGATAAGATATAAGAGGGGTTTTAACCTCTGTGAAAAGGAAAGCCATGAGTATGCGATATGTTATCTCAAACCCTCAATGTGTCTTGTAAAGTTGATATTTTCAGTACACAAATAGTGTAATCACACTCTTTTCATGCATTGAGATGACAGATCCATGAACTACCATGTTCTCTGAAGAAGATCCATGTGTACCCTTTGTGTGAATTTGAATACTCGTGCGGCTCTCATTTCACACGAAGGTGAAAATACATAGGGTTCACAATATATCTAAACCAGTTGTGTCTACAGGGGTTCATGTTTTTGAAGTAGGAGTTTTTCATAGTTAAAGGTTGTATTTATAGGAATGCACCTTTTTTTTATTATTTGATGAAATCAAAGGTTTTCTGCACATACAATGAATATAAAAAGAGGTGGACAGTTTGCATGCTTGGAAGAACTTAAATTGGAGAAAAAAGTTTGTTTTGTTTGTTTGAAAAGGAGAGATATAGAATTTGAGAAATCATTGAGATAGTGTACATATACACTTCCCCTTGAGAAAAAAAGGAATCCAGTACACACAAAGCATCTACTCATTTGGTTTTTCTATGCAATAGGTAAAATGGAAAACTCCTACGTGGTCAATTTGTGTTTGGGCTACATAAAATTCTATCTAAATATACATTAATCCATACATTCCCATGGACACATGAAATATTAACTGTTATTTTACATATTGAGTGTAGAAACTATGTAGGTAGTGCATGAGACAAACACATTAAACCTAAACTGTTGATACATGTAAACATTGAGTGTTTGGGTTTACAGGAAACACACTATACATATATGAAATCATGCCTAATCAGATTCATGTATGAGAATTAATTGATACACCCAAGGAAATAAGTTTTGATTTATATGAAAATCTTTAATGAAGAATAATTAAGTGAGATACCCAATTACAAAATGTTTGGATGCCATGCAAACCATGCATGAAGTATATTTGAATTGAGACTGAAGCCATGAAGATTTAATAAAGATACTATATCCGAGATGATTGTATTTCAGATTTCATGAAGATAGAAATTGATGAAATGTGAATGATCATTCTTGCATATTTATATTCTTGATAATTATTTTTGAACCACCTAAACACATATTATTGAGGTCAGTTCTTCATCAGAAGAAGAAATAATGTCCCAAGCATTGTTACACTGAGGAAAATTATTAGTGAAGTGATTATAGTTATTGATCAAGGACAATGGTCCTTAACGAAGACTAATAATGATTCTTCAACGGGAATTTGAGAAATATTTATTCAAAAATCTCATGGGGGAAGAGAATAAGATCAATATACAGTGAATCAAAACCTTTAAAAGGAGGTAGACTCTCGTGTGACTTGGGAGAAAGGAGTATCATTTGAGAATCGAGAGTAGAAGAATTCAGTGCGACTCTGGAGCAGGCTAGTGAGAGTTTGGTAACACTGTGAGATGTAGTATAAAGAACCTATTATGGGTTTTAGGAAAGATACAGTGTCACTCTATATCGGCCATTGTAATTGCACATCAGATTGTAGTGGATAATCTGTGTTGCGGAGAATAACCAACACACCAAGGAGTAGATCATTGAACCGAACCTCGTAAATCCTTGTGTTTAGTGCCTTTATATTTACCGAATCATTATAGGTAATTCTAAGAGACACGCGAAGAGTGAATCAACGTTTTATCCAACCATAGAGGTTTAATTTGATAGAATCAATTTGTAAAAAGTTTAATGGAATAACTGGTTCACCTCCTCCACCTGTATGTTATTTCACACTGATCTGGACACTTCAGATCCTAAAAGTTTACCCCAACTATTTTTTTCAAGTAGAACTCAAAAATGGACTCCATTTTATGAAAAAAATCTAATTAAATGAAATTTAATTTTTAAATAAAATCATTATTTAATCAGAAAATATAGATTATAAAATTATAATTGCTTTTATAAAACATAATAAAATAAGTTAAGATCTCATAAAATTATCATATAATCATAAGGCACAAAAATATTTATTAATGAATCTATTTTATGAAAAAATAATTTCATTCAAATTATTATATTAGTTATAAAACATTAAATAAACATCAAAAAATTACTAAATTAACAACAAATAATTTATCATTTTTTAAATAATTATTTACTTAAATAATGACATAAATATATTATATTTTCATTTATAAGATTCCCAATTTTTTTATACTTTCGGGGTTAAGGATTCTATTCTAATATTCATATTATTATTCAAAATTCCCATATTACTATACTAAGGTCACGTAATTATTCTATCGATATATGATCATTAACTTATAAAAGTTCCACTTGTTTCATTAGTTTATCATCACAATCTTTGATTATTTATTCAATGAGAAGGGAAACATGAAACACAATAGAAGTCCAAACTAAGGTGGTCTAAAGTAAGGAAGCCCGAGGGAATCCCATAGGACAATATTATTCCCCACTAGACCTAAATATTTAGTGCTTGTAAAATAGAAAATACTAGAGGTATGGACTTCCAAGAAAGCAGGAAATTCCACTACCATATTTCCCTCATTATAGGTATGATACACATGAATGTTTCTCTATGGAGACCTCAACACTTTTTGAAGATATAGGATATAGACCAATCGATCATAATTTTTCCATTAAAGGAATTAAATAGGATGCAAGATTCTGTTTCAACCACATCTATAGATATGTTATTTTGGTTTCATTGGTGTAAACCAGTGGTCATTACTTTTCCTTCCACCTGGAGAGAAATCCCACTACCAAAGTGGGCCATAAATGTAATGATAACCGATCCAAGAGTCATTTACCCCCCCCCCCACCTTTCATGACACTGGAAACACATGAACCATCAATATTGGGTTTAATTCCTCTGAGGAGGGGAAATCAGAGGACCCACTGGCCCTATGAGCCACTACATGAGGGATCATCAAGGGAGTTTCTCACCTATCGGATCCTAATAGAATGGTCATCATGCAAGTTGCTTAGAAGGCGGACCAGATCAATAAGAAGGTTCATAGTTCTGATAACAAGGGCCTTATTTTTCAAACGACTGTCTAAATGCCAAGATTAATTCCACTCTTTCCATATCAACCAACACCTAGCACTGAGGATAGGAGCTTGAGCCTTTCTTTACAGCCCCATCTCACTCTCCCCTTAAAACCATTGATCCCTAGAGGGGAGATCAAAATGATTCTTAGAAGAGAAGGTTTTGATTTATCTGAAGAAGGTCCAGATATACTGCCCCCACTATCCTTTAAAGAATAGTTTTTTCACGGACTCCTCTTTATTGAATTTTCAGGAGTGATAGAGATTTACATGGTAAATATTTCCCTATTAGATATTGTCATCAATCATAATGGCCTTTTTTTGACTCTCTAAGTGAGAAAATTATATTTTATAGCAGATTTTATTACACCAGAATCTATCATTCCTTATATCAGGATTCCCTCTAGAGGAAATGACCCTCTCGAAGACTCTAGAGGAGATGGATCCTATGGTTGTGTGGTAAAAACACCCTTGTTAGGGTGAGAGTTAATTTCAATAAGGATGAAGGTAGATTCTTTATCTTCATCTAGTGTATCTTTTATTGAAGATGTTTATTTTATCACCTCCTTAAATGAAATACTACAATCAAGAAATCCTTGAAATTTGATTATTGAACAAGCCCAATTGTGGTGGAAGAATGAAATCTCACATTTCATAGCAATATTGTGAGGGAATAGTTGTAGAGTAGACATGAGAGGTGAAGCCATGGACCAGAAGGTGAAGTCATGGGGGTACACATCATTCATGTCGCTACCTCCCATGGACATAGCCCTTCCGTATAGGGTATTCCCTTCAATAACATCACAAACCAGATTTAAATTCATGTAGTGTAATGTATCCAAGAGGTTGCAAAAGTCAATACCCCCTTCTGGATTTGGCTATGCCATTCTAAATCTATAATCCCATCCTTTTTCCCTTAAAATAGATCATCACAAATTAATCATGAGATCACATTTTCAATAGAATTATTGAAACCTTTATGAACTTTGATGGAAGACAAGACATGGACCAGAACAACAAGGAGAACTTTGTTGACCAGTGTGATTCAGCCCCCAAATGAATGGAAGAAACTTTCCAGTTGAGTATCCTTCCTGATATCTTCATACAAATATGGTCAAAACATGAATGTGAAGACTCCTTGGAGATATTGTAGCACCAAGGTAATCAATTGAAATGGTTCCTCTCTAGATTTCAAAACGGTGGCACAAGGAAGAGACCCCTCTGGTTGTACATTTTCTAGAAATTAAAAGCTTACTCTTCTCCATATAGATAACCTGACCACTATAATTTAAAAAGTCATTAAACATAATCTTAATTTCAGGAGATTAACTCCTTCTGAAATTAATAAAAATAATTTTATCATCTACAAACTTGAGATGGGAGTAGGAGAGGGAGTTCAGTATGTTCCAGTAGGGGTGGATTTATCTATTCCGAACTCTCTTTTTGATGAGGTGACTAGGGATGTACAGGGTGAGCATGATGAGAGTGGGGGAGATTGGAACTCCATGACTTAGCAAATGGGTAGCTTTAATGAAGCCATAGGTTCTCCTCATGATTGAGATAGGCAACCACATGGAGATCAAACTCTTAAAAATAAGATTAGACGCGCAATATGAGAATCCCTTAACTATGAGAAACATGTTGATGAAACTCCATTTGATTATTTCATATTCTTTAATTATATCTAATTTGATATCCAATTTTGAGCCACGGGTCGTGAGTTTGATGTCCTGAATCATTTTCTGAGCCAATGTAATTTCTCCATGGATGGATCAACCCTTAATAAAACCATGCTGCTCCAAATAGATCCATCAAGGTAAATACAGGAAGAGTCATCCGTTGATGATACACATAAGAATTTTAGATGTAAAATTGCACATACTCACTATCCTATAATGGAAGGCAGTGAATGGGTACTTTATCATGGGAATAAGGACATGGGTTGTTACACAACCACATGTGGGAGGGACCCCCCAAGAAAGAAGTCATGGATGGAAATACCAATATCATTTTTAACTTTAGACCAAGAAGAACTGTAGAAAAAACCAGGGAACCTGTATTGTCTAGGAGAACTCTTTGGACGAAGACCAAGAATGGCACAATAAATCTCTCACTCTTTCAGAACTGACACAATAAGCCTATCTTCATGACTGGTAATATAGTTCAGGATAACATCCAAAATCCTAGAATGGCCATTGAGATATCCATTAGGAAAACATGTAATTGGACCAGCACATAGATCTTTGTTGAAAGTGAGATCCATTCATCCAATAAAATCACAGTCATCAGAGTAATATCTATCCTCCATCAAGATATTGGTCTTCACCAGACTATTTTCCCCCTTAATATAGGCATATAAGTAATAAGTGTTCTTGTCCCCTTCACATATCCATTTCGATCTTGAGGATTTCTAATACGTACATTCGTATCTCAGAATCAGATCTTCCATCCTATCATTTTTGTGATAGAGATCCTCAAACATTGACTTACACCATTCCTCTTCTGATCATGTTTCCAGCTGGTCAAATTCTGTGGAAATTGAACTATATTCCTAATCATTTGGTGGGTGACTATTGTACTAAAAATGAAGATCCTGCATGAGATGTCTTAGTTTAGTGTGCATCCCTATCCATGTATTCCCCTGAATGTAACCCCTCTATAAATCATTAACCACCTAGTGATAACATGGTAGGCTAGTCTACTAATGGTAGAACATGAATCCCTCTGGATTGTCTTGGATGGGGGTAATGTGACAAATAGCAGAGAGTGATTTGAAATACCTCTCACCAAGTGGGTCACCATAAAATTTGGGTAGGAAGAAATAACATGGGTATTAGAAAAATAATGATCAAGACGCCTCCCTTTGTGGTGGCCCTCTCTTTGTTTATTGGGCCAAGTGAATTGGTCTCCTGTGAACCCCATGTCTATAAGCCCTATTCTCACCATGAACTCAGTAATGTCCAAACATCCATTTCAGGGGTAGGTCCCTCTACCTTTGTTTTTTCGATGGGTTATCTATCGTATTGAAATCCAATCCAGTGTACCATGAGGAGTTCCATAGATCAAACTTGATCAGACCATCTTATAAGGCCTCCCTCATATGAGCATCAAAACTCTTATATACAAACGATAAGAGATTATTGTGACCTATTTTGGTCACATGACAGTGATGAATTTATTGTCAGAATCCACCATATCCACAATTATATTCTTTCACCCAAAGATCCGGATATTGACGTTTATGTGGTCCTCATGTATACCAACATGCTACTACATACTACAAAAAATGAATTTGATTTTGGCTTGGTTTATTCATGCTCAATGATAGCATCAAGAGAAGCCTTTTGTTTTTTTATTGTGTTCCCTAAGTAAAGTTTATGTGATTTATACTATATTAAATAATTTTAAGCAATGGAATTTCTTCGATAGAATATAGGGTCATTATATTCTACCCACCTAAAGAAATTTCAACCGCAAAATTTCATATTACATAATGTTGACCTCACATTTTTTGATAATCCCAATTATGCATTTACATACTTTTGATAATCCCAATTATGCTTTTACATACTTTCGATAATCCCAATTATGATTTTACATACTTTTGATATTCCCAATTTATGTTTATCTATATTCAAATTCTTTCCATATATGATATTCTTTTATCAAGATGATAATAATATTAAAATAGTTCTTGAGATATGTTAATCAAGTTTTGTCCATGTTTATATTATGTTTGAAGTAATTTTAACCCAATCGAATGTGTTTTTCGTAAAATAGATAATTGTTAAGTCACTGATCTGCATATAGCTAACGATATGAACAGAGCTACCGGTACTTCGCCTACCGATATAAAGAGTCACTGATAAGATAAGGCTACTAATATTGACAGAGCTACCAAAAGAAACCGAGCTACCGATAGAATAGGTCTATCGGTATGCTTAAGTCTTCTAGTATACACTTAATCGCTGATATGTGCATACTTACCGATATTGAGAAGTCTACTGATAGAACTAGTTCACAGACTGTTACTGATAGAATTCTGCCGATAGAGTAATTATACCGATACGAGCTACCGACTGGCATACTGATACACAGACTAGCGACTTATATGAAGTGACAGACCTAGTATACCGATACAAGTATAGAGTCACTGATCTATTGAGCTACTGATAGCTCAAGAGCTACCGATGGATTAAGAGCTACCGTTACCAAGGGTATACTGATAAATTTCAAAAAATCTACTGATGGAAGGTCCTGCTACACAAAATCCACCGCACACGTCTACCAATAGATAGCTACTAATGATTGACCTACCAGTCAACCTCTATACTCTCAATACTATTTATCTATTAAGCTAACTGTTATAGTTGATGTTTTTAATGAAGTTAATGTTATTTAATGATCTTTATTTCCATGTTAGTGAACCATACCTAGTACCTATGAAAAATGTAATCATTCCCATTTTATGGAGCTGAAATCTATAAAAGAGAAGATAAAGAACTAGCTGAAAGGAGATAAGAGATTAACATAGAGACATAAATAAAAGTGGTTTCTTACATAGAGCACTATAAACCAAGAGTGGTTAAAATCATTCAAATGTGGGGAATTTGTGCAACGCTACATCAATACTTCAAGAACACAAGACATACACAAAGAACATATTCGGAAGGAAAATTCAAGCTGCATCTTGAGTGAAGAACTAAAAAAACGCTTCATTCACTCAAAATGATAAGCTGTAACTAGAACAAAGAAGAAATCAACTCTCTATTTTTTAGATAAAAACAAAATAAGGACTCAGAAACATCTCGGAGAAATCAAACGAGTCCAGAGCTGCATTTCCAATCACTAATGATCTTCCCTAAACTCTTCCTCACTTACTTTAGTTATTCGTTCATTTAAATTTCAAGAAGTGTTTGTACCCTATTTATTTTATACACACACTGTCTCTTGAGCTAAACTGGAGGATTCTCAAATCCTCACTCACACTCTATAACTCTATGTTTCCCACTGTGGATAGTGGTAGAGGTCGAGTATGACCTGGAAATATTGAACTATTGTTTGTTTTCTCACGTAGAACTATTGTAGAGGTTTTTCTTCCTGGATAGTGTGTTCACTGTTATTTACCCCGATCCAGGGTGTGTATCATTTGATATAAATTGTTTGAGAGGACTAATTCTCAGCTTGAGACTGAACCTCTTGGTTATATCAGCTGTTCATTTTAGTTTAAATCATAAGTATACTATATACATATATCACATTACGTTGCAACCTACTTTGAAATAAAAATCTATTTTAAAGCTACTTTGATAGTTACATTAGCAATTGGTTATACTTATTCTAAACCTCTAAGTTAGTTTCAAAAGATAATTTCATCTTCTGATTAAGTTAACTGAGACCTATCAATCATTGAGAAACTAATTAAACATTTACACTCTGTATAGGTTCACTAAATTTTAACTTTGATTTTAAAAAGGGGGATTTCAAGAGAAATTTTTTTAACAAAAAATATAATTGGAACACAATTCACCCCCCCTCTTGATTATCCACTCCGACCAACATTTGGTATCAGAGGTTGTTGTTTTTCAAAGATTTCAAAACATTCTGTTTTTCAACTGTGATATTAATTGGATCTTTAAAGATCATAAATTTCTGTTAGTTCTAAAATTTATCTCTTTAAAACTATTTTCTAAAATCTAGCTATGGACAATAGACTAGATGGTGCTGCTACTAACCGGACACCTTTCTTTAATGGTACTAATTATGCCCAGTGGAAACTGAAAATAAAAATTCATTTAGAGAGTATGGGTTTTGATATATGGACTGCTATAGAATCTCAATATAAAATTCTAGAAACTGAAAGAACAACTTGGGATGAACCTCTAAAGACTGCTTATAATAATAATTGTAAAGCTATGAATGCCATATATTTTTCTTTAGGAAATGAAGAGTTTAAATGAATTTTTGCTTTCAAAACTACTTATGAAAGTTCGGTTACATTGGTTGTTTCTCATGATGGAACAACCAATGTTAAAGAAATGAGATTAAATACTTATACCATTAAATATGATAATTTTAAAATAAAGACTGTTGAAACTATTTATCACATGTTTCTCAGGTTCAATGAGATTTTTAATACTATGAGCTCACATGGAATTGTTGTTCTAGCAAAAGAACAAATCATGAGAATCTTGAGATGTCTACTAGAAAGATGGAGGGGCACTTCTGTATCCATTAGAGAATCATGTGACATCAACACACACCCTGTTAAGGAATTAATAGGTAAACTTATGATGTATGAAGAGGAACATAATGTAAATAATGAAGATGATGATGAACCCAAGAGAAAATCTATGGATTTCATGTCTACTGATTCAAAGAGAAAATTCAAGGAGAAAATTCATGTAGCTACTGAATGTTCAACAAGTGAAGATTCGAATCCAGACCTTGATGCTAAAATAGCCGAAATAACCAGGAAATTCAAGAAGTTTAATACGATGAAAAAATTCTTCAGAAAATAAAATTACAAAGGAAAGTATGACAATAAGGGACATTGGAAGAAGGACTGGAAGAAGCCAGATAAAAGAGATGAAGTTTTTTGCTATGAGTGAAAAAGAAAAGGACACATTAAAGCAGACCGCCCAAAGCTAAAATTCAAGAAGAAATATGATTACAAGGACAAGAATTATAAGAATGCTATGAAGGCTACTTAGAGTGAATCTGATGACAGAACAAGTAAATATAGATTTTTTGACTCCGAAAAGAATCGTTCTAACATGTGTTTCATGACAAACACATCTGAGGTAACCTTAGATACTGCTGTTTTAAATTCCTATTATTCTAGAACTGAATCTGATTGGGATTTTGAAATCATGTCTAGTGAGGAATTATTTGAATACTGTAATATGATGGAAAAAACATGCAATAAACATAAGGATAAATACAAATCATTGATGAAACATCATGCTCTCACTACAACTATTAAAACTAAACTTACTATTGAAAAAGAGAAAAATTCTCAACTATTAAAGGAAAATGTTGTACTGAAAATTTCTAATAAAATACATAGAAAGGACTTAGACAAGTTCACAAAGGGAGAATATAAACTTACTAAAATTTTAGGAAATAAAGTAAAACCAAAATAAACTACTGGTTTGGGATACCAACCTGGACCGAGACAGTTCACTAAAACTTGATTTATCTCTATGTTTGGACAAAATTCTGCTAGTTCAAGTTCCGGAAATTCCTATGCTTCAACTAGTTATTCACATGATTATAGATCAATTAAATTTTATCATTAAATATAAATTGATTTTGTAAATTATATTAAACCCATAAGAAAAATATGGTTTCCTAACACTTTGATTGCTAACCATTCTGGACCCAAGAAGTTCTGGGTACCGAAAACATTTTTTGTTTAAATCTATTTTGTCGGAGACCTGTTTGATGAGTTATCACAAGAAGGTATGGTACATGGACAGTGGATTTTCAAGACATATGTCTGGATATTATTCATGCTTTAAAATCTTAATAAAATTTGATGGAGTGCATGTCAACTTTAGTGATAATTCTAAAGGAAAAATCATCAGCCCAGGCTAGATTGGTAACACTGATTCAGTTTTGATTTCTATAGTTTTATTTTTTGATGGACATAAATACAATCTTTTGAGTATTTCTCAATAATGTGATGATTGTTTTAATATTATGTTTGAAAATGAATCTAGTAATGTTTATAATTCTAAAAATGTTTTAGTTTTTTCAGCTTTATGAAATGAAAATGCTTATACTGTTGATCTAAATTCGTTAGCTAAAAAAAATGTTACATTCATAAATTATTTTCATAAAGAATCATGGATTTGGCATAGAATATTTGGACACTATAACATTTATTCACGTAGAAAATTGACTAGGAAGAAATTAGTTAGAGACCTACCTAAACATGAATTCCTAAATGACAATGTTTGTAATCTCTGTCAATAGAGAAAGAAACATAATGTTTCTTTTAAATCTAAGAAAGAAGTTTCTACATCTCAAACTCTTATGTTGGTTCTCATAGACATGTTTGGACCTTCAAGAGTTTCTAGTTTAAATAGAATGAACTTTGTCTATATCCTTGTAGATGACTTTTCTAGATATACATGTGTATTCTTCATAGCCCACAAAAGTGAATCTTGTTCTTACTTTGATATATACTCCAAATTTGTAGAAAACCTTAGTGGACTTAAGATTAAAACTCTATGAAGTTATCATGTCTGTGAGTTTTAAAATCATTAGTTTGAATCTTATTGCTCACACAATGGCTATAATCACAACTTTTCTTCTCCTAGGATGCCTCAGCAAAATGGTGTAGTAGAAAGAAGGAAAACAACCCTTCAAAAAATTGCAAGAACCATGCTTAATGAATATAACCTGCCTATTTCTTTTTGGGTTGAAGGTGTGAATACAACATGTTATATTATTAATAGAGTCTTTATTAGACCTGTTCTCATGAAGACCCCATATGAATTATGGAATAATAGAAAACCCAATATTAGTTACATCTGAGTCTTTGGATGCAAAGTTTTTATACTTAATACAAAGGATAATCTTGACAAGTTTGCTTCTAAAAGTGATGAAGGAATTTTTCTTGGTTTTTCTTTAACTAGAAAAGCATTTAGAGTATTCAATAAAAGAACCAAATGTGTGGAAGAATATGTTCACATCAAGTTTAATGATACTGATCCACATGAGCCTAAAACCTCTCTTGAAATCTTGAAGAAGATTTGAGTGTTCTAGACCTTAATGATAAATCTAAAGAACCTGCTATAAGAACATCCAGTTCTGGACATTTTCCAGAATCTTCTTCTATAGAACCCGAACCTATAGATGAAACTAGAATTTATAGTCCTACCATTACTAGATCAACAAGGATTATAAAGAATCATCCTTTAGATGTTGTTGTTGGTAATCTTGATAGAGGGACACAAACTAGAGCTTCACTAAGAAACTATTATGAACATCAAGCCTTTCAATCACAACTAGAACCTAAAAACGTAAATGATGTTATCAATGATGAATTTTGGGTAATGGCTATGAAAGAAGAGTTAAATCAGTTTGAAAGAAAAAATGTCTAGGAATTAGTTGACAGACCCAAGGACACTTTTAGAATAAGTACAAAATGGGTTTTTAGAAACAAAGTAGATGTGTCTGGGAATATAGTTAGAAATAAAGCTAGGATACTTGCCCAAGGATATAGTCAAGAGGAAGGAATAGAATATGAGGAGACCTTTGCACCTGTAGCTACACTAAAAGCCATTATGATACTACCTACCTATGCGGCTCATCTAAATTTGAAACTTTATCAAATGAATGATAAAAGTGCTTTTCTAAATGAGTATATAGTTGAGGATGTGTTTGTTTAATAACCTCATGGTTTTACAAATCCCCATTTTTCTAATCATGTTTTTAAACTATCTAATGGTTTATATGGCTTAAAAAAGCTTCAAGAGCATGGTATGATAGGCTAGCTCTTTTCTTATTTCAAAAGGTTTTACCAATGGGATAGTTGATCCTACTATTTTAATTAAATAGATTTATAAATATGTTTTGATAGTAAAAATTTAGGTGAATGATATTATTTTGGGATCTTTTAAAAATTGATTATGTGTTCATTTTCCAAAAATGATGCAAAATGTGTTTAAAATGAGTTTAATGGGAGAACTCAAATTTTTCCTTGGATTTCAGATCTTTCGAAATAAAAATGGCATTGTTTTGAATCAAAGTAAATGCATTAGGGATATTTTAAAAAGTTTTTCTTTGGATGGTAGTAGAGGTAGTGACACACCTATGAGAACCACTTGTAAGTTGGATGCTGATAAAACTGGAGAACCAGTGGATCAAACCAACTAAAAAGGTATGATAGGAAGTCTACTCTATCTTAAAGCTATTAGACATGACAACATGTTTATTGTATGCATGTGTGAATGCTTTCAAGCCAATTCAAAAGAGTCTCATTTAACTTCTGTTAAAAGGATTTTTAAAAATCTCAAACAAAGCCCCAACTTAGAATTATTTTATCCAAAAGGACAATTATTTGATTTGTTGAGTTATTCTGATGTGGATTTTCCAGTTGCATGTTATATAGAAAAATCACCTATGGCACATGTCACATTTTAGGCAAGTCACTAGTATCTTAGTGTAGTAAGAAGCAGAACTCTATTGCATTATCTACTGCCGAAGCTGAGTACATTGATACTGGCAGTTTTTGTGCTCAAATTCTGTGGATAAAACACACTCTCTTTGACTATGGATATGACTTTAAGCATGTTTCTATCAATTTTGTCAATAATAGTGCAATAAACATTTCAATGAACCCTGTGTCGCACTTTAGGATGAAAAACATTGATATAAGACTCCATTTCTTGAGAGATCATTACCAAAAGAGTGATATTATTCTTGAGTTTATTGGTACTGAACATCAATTAGATTACATTTTCACTAAACCTTTGAGTTCAGATAGGTTAAGTTACATTATACATGAGTTAGGTATGAGTAACCTTGATCAGTAGCTACCTCACCGATGTAACATCACTGATGTAACCGCACTGATGAAACCTCACTGATGTAAATTCTCACCGATGTGAATTATCACTGATGTAACCTCACTGATAGGAATTCTCACTGATAGACCCTACCGATTAGTGTGCTATTCTAAACCTATCATCTGCCAGAATCTGAATCATTTTTACTTTATTTCATTTTATTTATTTATTATATGATTCCTAAACGATAAAAATAAAGTCATAGATACTTCTCAATCAACTGAGTCTCCAACCCCTTCCCTCAAACCTTAGCTCCAGAATCTTTCGAGAACCCTAAACCCCTCGAACCAAAAGTGGAAAAAACCAAGCTTCGTACCATTAGAGATGACTCCGATGAACCGAAAGTAAGGAAGCAAAAATCTGAGCTAGAAGCAAGTGGTAATGTTGTAAGAACATGATTAGGAAGATGACCAGTGAATCCTCATTTGCAGCATAGAGTAATTGTGATTGAAAAGGAACTCTACGTGGAATGGTTGTTTCCTATCAAATCATTAGTTCTTGAAGTACTGAAAGATCAAAATTGGGTAGATTTTTTTTCGAACAACAACGGATTGCACTATCCGAAGCTTGTGAGGAAATTTTAGGACTATGTATGTTTTGAAAAATCCGAAGATGAGGACCGAGTAACTTCGTTTGTGAATGGAAATGAGTTGTCTTTTTCATTGACTGAGTGGGAAGAATGTCTGAAAGTTTCACATGAAGGTGTATCTCGATATGTCTAGAGATTTATACCTCCTACTAGTGAAATATTTGATTTTGAGACTACTTTGGAAAAGCTTACTAGCGATGGAAATCAAAGACAAGTAGTAGCTGCTGAAATGGATGGAGAGAACAGATTGTTGTTCAAGTTTGTTCAACATGTCTTAATACCACGAAGAGAAGACTTTTCAAATTTGAGATATCAAGATACCTATCTCCTTCATCTTTTGAGACATGGTGTAAAAGTGGATCTATGAAGATTTCTAATGACTCGAATGGAGGAAATGATTATACCCAAGTCAAAAACTAATGCCTTGTTCTTGGACAAGATGATCTATGTAATGATCAATGTGAAAGGAATATCTGTGTCTCAACATGACACAGTGGTAGTAAGGAACAATTTCTGTGTCACCAGTAAAGTTTGCAAATACCTGAAAATAAATTGGAACACTTGGAGAGGAGAATGGTCACTGATGAAAAGAAATTGTATGATAAGTTTAATCCTATGGATCATCCTTCAAGACCTAAGGATATAAGGGATCCAAGTCTGGGATCTGATGAAGAGGAGCTAGAATACATTGATGATTCAGAAGAGGAAGAGTACTCTACTGATGAAGGAGGAGACCCTAACAAACCTCCTAGCCTAGCTCCTGAAAATCTAGATCGACATAAATAAGATAAGGAAGAAGCTGATTTAAAGGATTATGAAGTGGCTGAAGTAGAGAATGAAGAAGATACTCATGAAAGTGAAGCAACTCTGTCTGCTGATTTGAGCCTTAGTCCAGTGATTGGACAATCTTTAGTGCCTACTTCGGATTTTGTAGGAGAAGTGCAAGAAGTTGTACATAATTCAGAGGACCCTCTTTCTATTTCAGAGAAAGAATTGATAGTTGATTTTTCTCATGAGAAAGGAAGACCTGCTGAGAATGCTGCTGAGAATTCTGTTGTTTTACATGAGTATTCCCCAGTTGAGGGGGAGCATAAAACCAAGTTTATAAGTCTTATAGTGGCTGTTGATATTGAGTATTGGGAAGAAGATGCATGTTTTGTGGTCTATGGATTAGAATATCCTGATTCTGACAATGAAGCATCTCTCAAAAGACCAAAGTTCGTTTATGATGTTGAGACTGAGTTACTACCTGAAGATGTGGTCAGAATGCATTACCTGGATACATAGAAGAAAAAGCTTAAGGACAGTTCTGTGGAAGAGACAAATAAGATGGAAGCTTCTCCAGTATCATCAATTAAATCAATCATGACTGACTCTGTGGCCAGTTTAGCATCTGAAAGAGGATCTGTTGCAGCTGCTCCTAGTGATATGATCAACAAGGATGATCTGGACTCTTTAAAAGATAAGCTAAAATAATCTTTTCATGCCTCAATTGTTAATATAAAGCATTGTTTTGTGGAAGAGATGAGTATGTTGGAAATTCTTTTGAACTTTCTCTAGGTTTTAATTTATCAAACTTTATGGGAGAAATAGTGGAAGAAGTTAAAGACTGACAGACTCAAGTTTCTAGACTGGAAGAATATCTTGATGCTCTAAATAAATTGGTTATCTCTTTGGACACTTACATGAGTTCAAAATCTCAAGCAGACAAGGACTTAGCCTATGTCAAAAGTGTTGTAAGTTAGATGGTGTCTGTGATTGAAGGTTTTGAAACCTCTATAATAGATCATGCTAAAAACCTGGATTCCCAAGTTCAATATCTTATCTGTGGGTTGACCAAAAAATTCAAGGAAGCAGTAAACTTTTCTATTGGTTCTGTTGCATCTAAGCCCATAGTGGATTTGAATTAGTTTCGAGCTGTGATGAAGTAGGAGCATGGTAAATCTTTAACCAGTGGCTCTGTGGACTAATCCTAACTGAGAAAAGTTGTGCTTTAGACTATAGGTTCAGCTTGAGAAATAATGAAGATAGTCCAAGACCATATGAGATAAGCTTCTTCCTCTCAAAATGAAGTGAAAGATAAGGTGGACACCTCTTTCTCTAAGATATTAACAAAGCATCAACTCAACAATCATTTAATACTTCTATTGGAAAATCTAAAGTTACCTCATGTTAATCAAGCCTTTAGAGAGCAAGTCAGCAAACTAAGGGAATTAACTCTGGCATTAGACAAATTTAGGGAGAAGAAGGATGACTTCATATATGCTATGGAGGGAGGAGGAGGCATAATTATGGATTTCAGAAATCAATTGTTGCCTTTCCTGCATGTTGATGCTAGGCCCGTAATTTTACCTCCAGGCTTACCAGCCTCTACCTCTACTGGATCTCCTATTCAGATGAATCCTACTAAAGTAATTCGAAGCCTCACACCTATGATCACTCAAAGGACTCCCCAATACAGGCCAGACATAGTGTTGGTTTCTCAGCCTCCTATGATCATCTCTGGTGTTCCAAAACCTTCACCTGCATCCATACCACCTGAATCTTCTTCTTATCTATAGGATAAATCTCACATTGATGATGTGGATTGAACAAGTGGCTAGACTATTTTTTAGGAATTCATTGTATTTTTTTTTATTTCTTTGTACCCTATTTAAACTATGTAATGAAACTGGCTAATATCTCTTCTATCATTTTGTTCCACTTCTTTTTGTTGTTTCCTACTTTTTGATCATCAAAAAGGGGGAGAAATATTTTACCAAGATTTTACAAAGTGGGAGATATATTCACCCAGGGGGAGAAGTATTAAAGGGAGAATAAATAATTGGGAGAAAGTATCAATGGGGGAGAAATTTTCTCTAAGGAATAGCCATCATGGTTTTCCCCTCTGATACCATTACATTTAGTTCTCGGATACCATTTTCTCTAACTCTCTGATACTACAAAATTTTACCTCTGATATCATTTCATTTAATTTTATCTCTGATTCTAGCACCTTTTCTTCCACCTCTGATCGATTATGTTCTATAACATACTGATTCTCTAAGATACTTTCATTTAATGATATATCCTCTAATACAGTTATTCATTATTTTAATATGATAATATCATAAGTTGTGGTTATAAAAAAGGGGGAGATTGTTGACCTCACCTGTTTTGATAATACCAATTATGTTTTTATATACTTTTGATAATCCCAATTATGATTTTACATAATTTTTCTAATCCCAATTATGCTTTTACATACTTTTGATAATAATAATTAATGTTTATCCATATTTAAATTCTTTCTATTTATGATATTCTATTATCAAGATGATAATAATTTTAATATAGTCCTTGAGATATGTTAATAAAGGTTTGTCAATGTTTATATAATGTTTGAAGTAATTCAAACACAATCGGATGTGTTTTTCATAAAATAGATAAGTGTTAAGTCGATGATCTGCAAATAGCTACCGATATGAACAGAGCTACTGGTACATAGCCTACCGATAGACTGAGTCACTAATAAGCTAAGGCTACCGATATGTACAGAGCTACCGACAAAAACAGAGCTACCGATAGAACATGTCTACAACTATGCTTAAGTCTTCTAGTATACACATAACCGCTGATATGTACAGACCTACCGTTATGAATAATTCTTCCGACATAACAAGTTCATAGATAGTTACCAGTATAATTCTGCCGATAGAGTAAGTCTACCGATACGAGCTACCGACTGGCCAACTAATACATAGACTAGAGATTGATATGAAGCGACTAACCTAGTCTACCGATACAAGTATAGAGTCACCGGTACATCGAGCTACCGAGAGCTCAAGAGCTACCGATTGAGTGAGAGCTACTGATACCAAGGGGCTACTGATATATTTCAACAGAGCTACTGATGGAAGGTCCTACTATAAAAAATCCATGACACATGTCTACCAACATAAATCTACTAATGATTGACCAACCGGTCAAACTCTATACACTCAATACTACTTATCTATAAAGCTAATGGGTACATTTGATGTTATTAATGCACTTAATGTTATTTAATGATCTCTATTTCCATGTCAGGGAACCGTACCTAGTACCCATGAAAAAGGTATTCATTCCCGTTTGTCAGAGCTGAAATCTATAAAAGGGAAGATAAATACTTAGCTGAAAGGTGACAATGGATTAACACAGAGACATAAAGAAAAGTGGTTTCATAGAGAGAGCACTGTAAACCAGGAGTTGTCAAAATCATTCAAACTTGGTGCATTTGTGCAAGGCTAAATCAATACTTCAAGAACCCTGAAAATGCAAGAAGAACATATTCTGAAAGAAAATGCAAGCTACATCATGAGTGAAGAACTACAAAAAACTCTTCATGCACTCTAGCTGATAAGCAGTACCTGTAACAAGTACGAAAATGACTCTCTGTTTTTCAGTGAAAAACCAGAGGACTCTGAAACTTTTCTAACAAATCAAACGAGTCCAGACATACACTATCAATCAATAAAGCTTTTCTAAACTATTCTTCACTTAATTTAGTGATTCTTTCGTTTACATTTCAATCAGTCTGTGTACCCTATTTATTTTATACACACACCGTCTCCTGAGTTAAACTGGAGGATTCTTAAATCCTCACTCAAACACTATAACTCTTTGTTTCCCACTTTGGATAGTGGTAGAAGTTGAGTAAGACCTGGAAAGCTGTGAGATGTTGTTTTTTTCCCATGTAGAACTGTGGTAGAGGTATTCATACCTGGACAGTGTGTTCACTGTTGTTTACCCCGATCTAGGGTGTGGATCATTTTATATAAATTGTATGAGAGGACGAAGTCTCGGCTTGAGACTGAACCTCTTGGTTACATCTCATGTGCATTTTAGTTTAAATGATAAGTATACTATATACATATATCATATTTCTCTACTACCTACTTTGAAATACAAAACTATTCTAATTCTACTTTTATAGTTAAATTAGCAAGTGTTTATACTTACTGTAAACTAGTAAGATAGTTTCAAAAGTTAATTTCATCTTCTGATTAAGTTAACTGAGACCTAATCAATATTTGAGAAATTAATTGAACATTTTCACTCTTTTTAGATTCAATCAAGTTTAACATCGATTTTAACTAGGGGGATTTCAAAAGAAATATTTTTAATAGAAATTTTAATTGGAACTCAATTCACCCCCCCCCCCTCTTGAGTATCTACTTCGACCAACCGAAAGTAAGTTGAAAATGGGTGGGGGAACTTCTCCTTCATCACTTCCTATTTTTCCCATATTTCATCTTTGTACTTATTCTTCCATCATAGTAATTTTATTAGGTCAATAGTATTTTTTATTAGAACAAAATATCTATTATCCTAGATCTTCATTGGATAAACCTAAAATGAGACATTATTTTTTATATTTGATCCACATCTTAATTAAATATATGTGATGGACCTAGTATGTAATTCATTGAGTGAGATATGTATATTAAATCATGTACTTTAGACATGGTTTGGGGCCATTCTATTTGATAGGTCAGATATCTAACATGATCAATAATATCAAAGGCGGCGATATACCCATGTTTTATCTTTCCTTTTTTACCAAATCTAATTATCCTTTTCAATGGAGATATCATGAGAAATAACATGTCTCCAACTTTAATATCATGTATTAATTGATGATTTTATTCAAATATATTATGTTGAATTTTGGATTTCCATTTGTTCTATAGAATGGTTTTCACCATTCCTATAATTTCATTGACCATTTTACGCCCTAGAAGCTTACTTTCACCAAATTCATCCCAACATGATAGTGTTCTATATATTTTCCCATATAGGTCTTCATATGGATACATTCGTTGTTTGAGTGGAAGTTATTATTGTAAGAGAATTTGGCAAGAGGTATAAGTTAGTTCCATCTTCCCTCTAAGTCTATATAACATGACCTCAACATTTCTTTCGTCATCTCAATATTCTTCTGGGATTAAACATTAGTTTGAGAATGATAATGTGTACTGAAGTTCAACTCCGTGTTTAGATCCTGTTGTAGACTTTTCCCAAACATGTAGGTAAATCTCGGATCTCGATCGGATACAATCTATAGTGGTTCTCTATGAATCCCCACCACTTATATAATGTATATCCATGTATGTTTATTGATTGGTATGTACTCTCAAATTGAGATAAAGTGACTGGTCTTTGAATGATTATCCATAATGACACATATAGAATTATTTCTACAACATGTCTTTAGATGACTGGTGATAGAGTTCTTAGTGATGTTTTCCAATATCCACGTTGATATGTAAAATGGTTACATCATTCACTTCAACCTTTTCATTTATCATTCACTTCTAGACATACCTAGCATTTTGATGAATATTTAGTCATCTTATTTTTCATATTGTCCCACCAATAGGTCTCTTAGAGATCTCAATAGAGAATGTTAAACTATGTGTGTCCGTCTGAATATATTTAATTATCTTTGGATTAAATGGTATACATAATTGTGATAGAAATATTATAACAACTTCCGCATCAATTTAAAATTCTATGTATTTCCCATTTTGGATAGCTTCCACTCATTTTTAATTTCCACATCATTTCTTTGAGAATCCATTTTTTTCCCAAAAGGGATGGTTGGGAAATAATTTGAGAAAGAATTGATGATGTTCCTTCTTTAGTGATTCCCACATCTAACCTTTTAAATTCAATGATGATTGGATTATTCTCAATTATCATCATAGACAATGTTGCAATATCCTTTCTATATAGACCATCTACCAATTTATTTGCTTTATTAGGATAGTAGTGGATTGAGAAGCCATAATCTTTGATGGTCCCTTACCATACTTGTAGGTTCATATTAAGATCATTTTATTTTAATATATATTTGAGGATCTTATGATCATTATATATCTTACAATTCTCCCACTATAGTTATTCATGATAGGTTTTCAATGAAAAGATCACAACAACCAATTCCAAATCCCATCTAAGATAGCCTTTCTTGTGAATGTTCAACTGCCTTGAGGTGTAGGCTATCAATTTATAATTTTCTATAGTAACCATCCCAATCTGTTTTTGATGAATTGTCTTATACCTAAAATAGTTCTCCATATGTTGGTAGTGAGATTACTATTACAGTTTTAACCTCGTTTTCAACTCCTTGAATTAGTATTCACATCAACTCTTCCAGTAAAACATTACTCAATTCCATGTAATATTGGTTTGTGTGTTTGAAAATAATGATATATTCCTCGCAAATAATCATTAGTACCCAGCTAGACCAATGAATCTATGGATTTATATTATATTTCATGGCCTAGGCCACTCTTTAATTAATTTTTTAAAGAAGGATACACTAATATTCCTTTTCTATTGATAATATGCACCAAGAATGATTATTCCACCATCTAGAACTCAAATTTATTATACATATCATAATGGTTTTTATTTCAACATGTCTTTAGAACTGTATTCATATGTTCCTCATATACTTCCTTACCCCTGGAGTATATCATAATATCATCAATATAGATTACGAAAAAAAATTCAAGGTAATATCTAAAGACACTATTAATTAATTCTATACAAATTTTATAGATAACTAGTTAGTCTTAAGGGAATAACTATGAACTCATAGTGTTTGTTACTTATTCAAAATTTACTCTTGTGAATATTAGTCTTCAGAATATATCTTCCTTTCTCACCTTTAATTGGAGATATCCCAACCATAGGATGAGATTAGATAAATTCTGCGTCCCATATAGTTGATTGAATAAGTTATCCATCCATGGAAGGGGATAATTTTTCGTTATCGTGATTTTATTAAGCTTAAAATAATCAATGCATAGGGGAATTGATTCATCCTTCTTATTGAAAAAGAGGACTGGTGCACCACATGGTGAAGCACTCAAGTGTATAAAAACCTTGTCTAGATTATCTTGTAACTACTTCATTACATCATCCAACTCAATGGTGGCCATTCTGTAAGGTTTAATGGATATATGCATAGATCTAGGAATAAGTTCAATTGCGAACTCAACCGCTCGATTAGGAGGAAGAACGTAGAAATCTTGATAGAACACATCAGTGTTTCCCTTCGCAATAATCATGTCTTCGAGCATGATTCTCTCCTTTTTCACGGTCATTTGATCTTGATATTCTTTATCATAAGGAAATAATATCCAAAATTGAGATGTTGATTATGAATGGGTTTCATCCTCCACATTACACTAGAACAGAATTTGAGGATTCTTCTAGATGAGATGATTGACCTCCCCTTTTAAAAAATTTATGTTGTCTTGGTATAAAGAAAGGAAATACATGCCAAATATATCATAAAACTACTTCAAATGATGTATGAAATTATTTTCTAGGATGTTCATCCCTAAAACATTAACTAAGGAAGAGTTATATACATTGGATGTAATAATTTCCCCATTTGTTGTTCTCATTGATAACTCATCCTATATATTATGATGTCATGTTTTAATAGTACTACTAAACTAGAAAGATATGAATGAATTAATATTATCAAAATAAAACAGTACATTAACTATTCATTACTGAATAAATAACATAACTATCACCACATCATTTTCAGGCTTCACCTCGGCATTAGTAATAAAATATTTACTTAATTTTTCCCTTGCAGGTTGTTGTTGTGGATTTCCTCCAATATCCCTCATCTTAAGGAAATGGTTCACATAATTTCCATGGTATATGAAGTAATAACACCACACTACTGGATGATTATTAATCTGGACCTTCCTTTCTTCCTCCAAGTTTTTGGGATTCTTCATCTCCATTTAGAAATTACTGTCCATATACCCCTTCTTTCAACATTTTAATCATTTTCCATTTCCCTTTATAGAGTTTCCAGGATATTTCTTTAGGATATTCTGACATGTGGAATGCTGGGATTTATTTCTATAATGGGATTTTTATATAGATCTTCACATAAAAAACTCTATATTTCACTTATTATCTCTAGGATCATGACACCATTGAGAGTCTTTAGTATCCATTTTATCCTTGAGGGAATAATGGACAATCTCTTCATATCTATCAAAGTCTCGAATTGCCAATTCTTTTCATAGACTTGGATTTATCCTACAAAATATGTGAAACACCTTAGTTTTAGTGTTCATGAAATAGATGGAGGAATATTGTGAAATAATTTGTATGTTTTATTCATATTACCAAATATATTCATATAAAATTTTAATCAATATAAGTAGCTCCATTTTCATCTGAATATGACGAGTTTTAGGGAAAATATTTATTGAAATAATAATCAATGAAATCCTTCAATTCCATGGTATAAACTTCCTCCTAGGGATTCATGTTCTTGATCAGTGTCCCCCACTAATCAGCTTCTCCATTATGACAATAGAACTCTATCATGAATTTCTGTTCATATGAGAATTAGAGGATGTATAATACCTTTATAATGAAAATAATCCATTTTTTGAGATGAGTGGATCGAAAGATCTTCTAAAAATATGAGGCCTTTTTCGCAAGATGGATTTTACATAAACATTTTTTTATTGGATATGTAGGGCGTTCTATGTGATTTATGTTATCATTCATAACTTGAGCTAGATTAGTAAGAGCTACCAGGAAATTTTTTAGAACCCATTCCCATCAAATTTTTAGTTTCATAATTGTAATCATTACATTGCCTATCACAATAATTGTTCGAATGAGTTCTCAAATTTCCTTACATTAACTAAGAAATATAAATTAAAATTATGGGGATTGAATAATTATCTAATAATCATATATAATAAATCTTTAAACATAAAGGATAAATGTGAAAATGAAAATTAGGTTCTATCATTTGATTTCCTTGGTTTCAATCTTGGCAACACATGGTGGTATAATTATCTCTATGGTGCTTAATAATTTTTTTTATCCTAATCTCAAAAATTAAATGGACCTCTCGATGATACCAACTACAGAGACACAATAATTTTATGATATTAAAATATTATTTTAAACATAATTATCCATCCATTATATGATAAGTATCATAATGTCTAGATTATTTGAATGGTTGTGTACATAAAACTGAAAACATGGATAAAAAATAAAAATATCATTTATATAATCTTCCAAGTGAGATCATAAAATCCTTTGAGACATTAAATCTAAATAGTAAAACCTAGGTAATACATGATCAAATTGATGAACAAAAAATATCAGCAAGGGAATAAACATATGAATAAAGCATAACACATGGCTTAGAAGGCATAACATAATGGATAAAAAGGAATACAAGATAAATATACATAATGAATCATAAATTGTTTTTCATGGAATCATATGAATGTGGGAAAAAATATAGCATGACATAAACATGAGTCATGTATAACCACTAAGACCATTGCATATGGAGGAGCACGAGTGAAGGCTAACAACCAATACTGTACCACATAGAGGAGCACTAGTCAAGGCTAACCACCAAGACCGTTGAACATGTGTTCTTATGAGAAAAAAAATTTCCAAATTAAATAAAGAAAAATATTGGTTAACCCATCATAACATGTTGATGAATTTTAGTTCCATATGAATAATCATAGATAATGAATAAACATAAGGGTTACCCATTAAAAGAAATGGGTATCGTAATCATGTCATAAGGCATAAAAAATGAGAATATCATAAGGGTTTACATGAATGAATGGATTTAAAACATACATGTACATTCATAATGAAAATTATGTATAGAACATGATAGGTTTTTTAAAACTAAAGTGAAAAATTTGTAAAAAATTTTCTTAGTAAACTTTATAAAATAGACACTTTAGTGGGGTTTAAGAAATTTTTTTAATGATTCTTTAAAACATTACAGAAATAATTGTTTATATAATAAAAATAAATTAACAATGATAGTTTTATTGTTAAAATGAGGTATTTATGAAAATAATGGTTTCTTAATATATTTTATGGATGGTTCTTGAAAATGGATAATTAATCAGTAGATTCCATTTAGTCGGGCTTTCTTTTTTAGATGAACTAAGAAGGGAAGCTTTTTCAATCACGTATATCCACATGAAGTATGGATATAATGATATGTTTAAATATGTTTTAAACATTTAAAAAAATTTATAATATTTAAATAAAAATAAATAAGAATTAAATTGGGGTTAAATAGATAAAAAAGTGTAACCTGAATGAAAAATGGAGGTTTGGGGAGAATCCCTTACTTTATTTACCAATGTGTCTACACATGTACATAATGTCTTGGATAATCAAATTAAATAAATTAATTTAATAAATAATAACCTTTTTAACATGTATTTTATATATTAAAATTTTATTATGTTCATTTATAGCCTTTCAGACGAGTTATATGATTCATTTTTGTTATTCGTGACTATTTGTTTCCTTGGTTGTCATAATTAATTCACTTGTATATGTGTATGGAAGATCATGTAAAATGGTAATATTTATATAGAATTAAAATTACATTTTTTTAAAGAAAATATTGTAGATTAATTGGCCTTAGATATCATTTTATTTCTATATATGAGGTTGATTCATTATATAGAACATTTGTGACGACTGTTTGTTCATTTTGGTGGTTTTCGATCATTAGGAACTAGTTATCTAATATAATTTAGTATTATGTTTGTTTAATTGTTCAAAAACACTAAATAAGTTTAATATACACTATAAAATTTCTTTAAACCATCATAATGGTTTTATGACCATCCATGAAGGAATTATTAGTAAATGAAAAATCATCATCCATGAAGGCGGTGAATCAACACCTCACATATGATGTTTTTATTTTTTGAAAAAAAGAATGAAGGAAGATATTTGATGGTGGATTACTCCCACAACATAATAAAATTGCATTATATAAAATATAAAATAGTTATCATGTCAGTTTTTGATAGGGAGGTGAGGATAAGAAAATAAAATGAAGGAACAAGTAAATAAACTAAAAAAATGAAACAAGATTTTACCACTTGAACTTCTTCACCTTGAGAGCACCCTTAGGGAAAATGGATTTCCATTTTGTAAGATTGAAGGCTCATAGACATGGGTTATAGTCTTGAGAATAATATTCTGTATAATTGTTGAAATCTTCAATTATTTGGAGGTGTGACTCGAAGAGGTGTTGGGGGTGGTATTTCTAGTGGAGGAGAGGGGTCTTTTTTATTTTATTCAATTATTTATTATTTTTGATTAAGATAAGAAATTGTGTGGATTATTGTGACTAATAATATTTAATGTAGAATTTTGGTAAAACATAATGGCCACTTAAATCATTTATCACTCAACCATGACTCAAAAATTCATTTATTTACTTATAATGTTTAATAGTACAAATTAATGTATTTCACTATTCATGAAAAAACTCAACTATTTTAGAAAAACCCATAAATAAATCACCCCAAAAATTTATTTATGTGTAGAATTAAATAATGGACTCAATTTTATGAAAATAATTTTCTAATCTTAGTCGTTAAATTTTTAAATAAAATTATCATTTACTTAAAAAATATTGACTTTAAAATTATAACTAATTTTATAACACTTTTAAAAAATAATTGAGGACTCCTAAAATCACCATATAATCATTATGAAACAAAATATTAATTTACGATAATATTTTATGAAAATAAATTTTTATTAAAATCATTATATTAATTTTAATATTAAATATAATCATCTACATTTTACAAAAAATATCGAAAAATAATTTATTATTTTGGTAACATTTATTTACATAATGTATGATATAAATATATCAAATTTTCATTTATAAGATACTGAAATTTTATTTAAACATTCATAGGCAAGGCTACTATTATATTGGTTTTATTACTATTCTAAATGGTAATGTTACTATTCCAAAGGTCAAATTAGTATTCCTTTGGTATATGTTCCTTAACTGTTATAAATGCCACTTATTTCAATCATTATTCATTTATAAAATATTTTTTATGTTCTCTATTATATTTTTAATTGTTTTATAATATATGAAAAAATTATAAGAAATGAAATTTCATTTATAGAATTTTGGGTCATCACAAATAACCCTGATCTTCCTATGATATATCTTAATATATAAAAATAGTGTTAAATTAAAAAAAAATACATAAAGTTTATAAATATTTTTACAAATGTTACATTTTTTGAATGTAATTAGGAAAAAATATAAAAAAACATTGACTGATCATGAATGTATATCATATCTCTTTCAACCATATCCCTAGACAGTAGTATATCTTCTTCTCATTCAATTACACTAGTCTTTACAAGTGTTTACTCAGTAAATAGACTAATAAATGGTTCAATTCATTCAATAAAAACCCTTCTATATAATTTCATTATAACATTCCATATCAAATCATTGTTAAAAAAGTACACATTCTATAACAATTATTCCAATAAAAATGTCTCATTTCAAACTCGGACATATTTATGAAACATATTGTTAAATTTTAAACATTTAAATTGGAAATGTTCTAATTTAATTCAACAAAATTGATTAACTTAATCACACATCAATTATATATATTTTATGCTATGAACCTAATTAAAATCAAAAATTTACTTCAATAGTCCATAGTAATAGATTCTATAATAGAATTACAACCAACACCACTATTTTTCACTACTCAATTAATTCCAAAGTTGTTAAGATGAAATTGGAATCCATTAGTATTCAAAGACCTATAATAATGAGTCATAATGAATAGACCATCACCAAATTCGTTGATCTCTTTATTCTCTATATGTGATCCTAATTTATTTATCTTATAAAAATTAAAATTTCACAAAATTATATGGATAAGTGGTTCAAAAGATATTAAATCATATATATATATATATATATTAGTCCTGAACCACTCATGTAATGTGTTAAAATAATATTTTTTTATCTGATGATTAGTGGTATTTGTCCTTTCCCATTTAAATTTAATGACATGCATCCTAAATTAGAACATAATAAAAGATGAATAATAAGTAAAATATACAAATATACTGAAAATGGATCAACTATATAACATAACAAATATATTTAATTACTAATTAAGTTTTCAACAACATATATCTATGAGATTAAACCCACACATTTCTCTCTATATAAAACATTTTCCTTTCTCCAACTGGAACATCATTAATCTAAGAGTGTTTAATAAATATGGTTTTATTATAATAGAAATGATTGAATAGTTATATCAAGCATATGTATTAAGGGTGATTTTGACACCATTATGTCCCTATATTCGATCTAGATATTATATTTCACACGAAATATTTTCAAGATGAAGACTAGGGATACATTGTCTACCAACATAATCTGGTTTTCATGGGATGCACCCTGAAGTGATGTTGCAACCAAAGAAGTTTACATGATTATAAATGGAAATTACACATCACTCATGCATTGTTTCATTAAATTATAAATATATGGGATGGATTTGTAAATGCATATTCATATCCATTTAAGTATTCATTGAAGGGAGTAAACCAACCAGAAATAATGTATAATGATGCTAATGACTCTTGACACTCACATCAATAAATAATATTGATCATATTATATTTAAATATAATGAGCTAACTTGTGTTAGAGTTTACATTAAATAGTTTTTAGGATCATTAGTTTCTTGAAAATATTTCTATATGTACCATCTTCTTGAAATGAAATTTATCACATAGTGAAGGCATTATAATCCCTTCATCTGTGAAATAATCCTCGTGATATAACCATGGATCCTCCTGCTAGTTGATCACCTATAAAGGTAGTGAACCTATGTTTGTTTCTTAGGTAATATTCATCAAATATTACCCCAAAATGGAGAATATGGAGGCCACTATATATGTGATATATAAATGGGTTTATTTTCAATTTATATGAATGTTGATTCTGTAAAGGGTAAATAAGGTTGTGTTTTTGAATTATACTTCTCGTTGAGATCATAAGATGATCCCCCAAATCACATGATTGGTATCGTAGACCTCTACCTCATTAATTAAATGTATTTATTTCACTAATAAATATAAAATATATTTTCCTCAAATCTGTTTTTCCTTCAATTGATATTTTTTATGTGATAACACAATAAAATATTCTTCAGCACAAACAATGACATTACATTATGTGGTTACCATTATAATGAGGGTGAATTAAAGTATGAGTTATTTGATAATAAGAAGTTCATTTTGATCTACTGAAAATGTAGAATCATTTTTCTCTTCTTGTTGTTTCATTATGTTTTATCCTAATGTAATCATGGGATTCATATTACATTCTAAGACAACATAATACCAATAGTGGAATTAAGTGGAAGTTCATTTTTTTGTAAAACATGTAATTCATGTAGGGTTGAATAATACCCTAATAAATGCATCCCACATTATACTCATATTTTGGAGGATTATAGTTTATTACCCAAAACATGTTAATTTTGTGTTTGGAAATCCATTGCCACAACTCCATTCAAATGGTATTTTGATTCACCTAACACAATATATTTTCCACACCACCACACTCTGATCCTCATTACATCATTGGGAATGAGAATAAACATACTAGTTCACTTGGACATCATACCCTTTAGTTTTTTCACATTCCCTATGATGTATTAAATATGGTATGTGCTAGTAAAGTGGTGGCCAAATTTTTTTCCATAATAAAAATAATGCATTAAGCTTAATGAAACATCATTTTAAATCCAATGTTGTGTATGAGAAATAAAATTTAATTTAACAAGTTATGTTAGGAAGTTAAATAATTATTGATTTCATTATATAATCAATTTTTATAAAATATTTATTGAATATAAAAAAATGTATTCTTTATTTATTTAATAAATTTCATCTATGAGACAATTCGTTTCATTACATGTTTAGTGTGATTCTATAAATTTTAGTTTTCATCTACCTAGAAATTAGTTTATGAATGATTTTATTAACTTTAATTTAATATTTTTGCACCATATGTTAATACTAGGGTTTAAAATTTCTCTAAACAGTAATTTCTCTTGCTTAAAGTATCCCCATGTAGAAGAACATTGGGCAAGACTTCCCATTATCCTTAAGGCTAATACTTGTTCTAAAACTGAGGGGGTTGGTTAGCTATGGATATAAGATTACTTAAATAGAGATTTTCAGTCTTATATAGTTCTAAAATATTACATGAAAATTTAATGTACCTTTTTCAAAGAATGCATATGGATACATATGAATAATTGTTTTTCTATATTTGGTTGTGTAACAAAAACTATGGGTTGTGTACTGAGTTAAAAATTATTTTAGTATATGTAATATGGATTCTAAAACTAAATAATTTGAATCACGCATCCAAAATGGAATAAAAAATGTGATAAAAAATATTTATTAAGTTGTAATATCTATAAATTTAATATAATTATGTAAATTATGTTAGTGAGAATTTTTTAAAAACCTCTAAATACTATGTGTGAGATTTCGTCAAAATCAACACTTTGCATGACCTCTATTATCAAACTATGTACATATTTCCCAAGATTAGTAAATATAGATTATATTGTGTAAGTAAATAATTAATAAGTTACTCTAGATTGTTCTATTGGGTATTTTATTACAATATTGGGTCCCCCCAGATAATCTAGTGTTAGCAGTTTTGAAAATTTCTTGGGGTTACACAACACAAATGCCCCAAATAGGATTTGTTTACTCAAAGAATATATTTGTGCATATATATATGGTATACATAGGGGAAAATTATTTTCTAAACAATTCATGAATCATAAATATTATAATTTGGATGATTCCTCAACTAAATAACTATTTAATGAGAGGAACATTAAAATGTGCACACATATGATTAAAATATAGATCATGGATCACTAAATGTATATGATACGTGGGGTCATCAATTTTTGTGTAATAAGTTTTATTATTTTCCTTGGTTAAATGATATAATACCTGATACACACCCATTTATATATCTTTTCTATAGGTTATGAATTTCAAATATATCAAAATATTGAAATTTTTTATAGGACTAACATATATAACAATTTTATATTTGTATCTTGGGTTTAAAAATGTCCCAAAATGAGAATAATTGTGTGCATATGGATGTGAATGTTATAAAAGTCATTTTCAATAGATTTAACTCGTGGTACTTGGATACCATTTGTGCATCACACATTTGTGATGATAAAAATAGACTCAAATATATGATGGAATTAAGGAATGAATATGATGATCTATATTACAATAATATAGAAATAATTTCTATATTAGAGTATGTCATGCATGATCTATGTCTATATAGTGTATTATTCCTTGAATTGTGGAATTTTTATTATATTATTGTCCTAAAAAGGAATTTTGTTTTGAATTTTTTTAGTTTGGAAGGGATTTTCATTCCCAATATTCGAATGAATTGATTTATTGAATCATAGAAATGGTAAATTCTTTGTACATTATAGATTCTGATAATACAATTTTTAATAGTCAAAATATGAATTTTAGTGTTGATTCTAATCCTACCTACCTTATCCATTACCTCCTAGGATATATAAATGATAAATTCATCCAATTACTCAATAAAGATATACTATTAAAACTATTAGTATATGAATTTCTTGACAACTGAGAATATTTTTTATTAATATGTATGGACAATGAAAATATTAGTTGAAATGGAGAAAGGGGTACTAGAATATTATATATTATACATTTTGATATATGAGGACTGATGGGTAATAAAAAAGATGCGGTTTTAGGTATGGTGTTACCTTTCCTAGAGACATCAGTTAGTATGGGTAATTTTTTACAATGGAAAAACGACTATTATACATTGACAAGGCTAATGTTTAAGAATGAATTACAAAATAAACTATTTGAATGTATATATATTCTAATATTGGATCTGAGTGGTGAATAATTGATCCAAGAAATCACATATTTTCTGGAGATTGTGTAATTGTTCATGATAATAGAATGTTGTTTCTGAGAGATGTACGCATACTTTTTTGTACATAGTTCGATTAATGACGAGTAAGTGTGAACTTCTTATTTCAATAATTCGTTAATCTAATGCAAGTAGATCATTTCAACCAAGTTTGTTCCATATAAATTAGTAAAAAGACATCCTATAATATATGAACTTGGAAGCTTCCCAATAAATATTGTTTTGATGATTTATATTTTTAAATCATATATATGACATTTTCAATCTAAAAAACATGACCTTATGTCTAAAAAATATTTTCATATGAGTTATAGCAGGGAAAATAATGGATATTTATTGTGTTGTCCTACTAAACATAATGTTTTAAGGAATTTAGTGGTGTATCCATGAGAGGTATTAGATATGTAGATGTTTTAGTGGGTGAAATATTGGACTAAGATAAATTCAAGAAAAAAAATGGGCGTGTTCCTAAGATGGAGGTTGAGTTCATTTCATAAAGAGTATTTGTAGAAGAACTGAATCATGTTAAACAAGTACTATGAGGTTATTGTTGGATTTATTAGTAAATTGTGGGATATAGATTAATCATAGAGATTATGATGAAGAAAAGTTTATTTGAGATGAACTGAATTCATATCAGGAAACCATTGAGTGTTATGATTCTAATAAATTTTTTATGTCCATGAAATCTGAAAATAGACTCCAGTTATGTTAATAGGATTTTACCTTGGTGATTCACCTAATTGGGTTACATACATAGGGTGAAAATAGTTTTATGAATTTAAAATGACATTGATGGAAATAATTCTACCTAAAACGAATATTTGTTGGAGAAATATTACTGACAAATTCCTAGTATTAACTATGTAGAAACTTTTTCTCCAACTGGGATGATAAAATCTATTTCTGTTTTTAAATCAATTTAGGTCATTATGATTAAGAGATATATCAAATGGATTTAAAACATACAATAATTAATGTTAATTTAGTTACTATTGTATATATGATACATATTTAAGGTTTTGATGTTTTAAATGAGTATTATAAGGTATATAAGTTCCAATGGACAATTTATAGACTAGTGAAAGCTTCACAATGTTAGGATATCTTGATTAATGATGAAATAAAAGATTTTTGTGTCATTATGACTACATATTATTCTTTGGTATAAAAACAAATTCGTGTAATTATATTAATGTTTTATATATATAATTTAGGTAAAATACTCCTTATTAGAAATTACATTTTAACACAATACATTATAACGTTATTATTGGGTAAATGTTTATCTCGAAATACATGAGGAATTTTTATAATATAGTATGTCAATATATATATATAGATAAATCTAAGTGGTTTTTTGGGATGAGTTATGACTAATATATTAGTAATGTTTGGAAGTGTTTTAGAATGGAGAACTCAATGATGAAGCCTTTACCAGTGTTGCATGAAATGAAAATATGAAGCTTATGGTTCCTTCTAAAGAGATAGATAATATAAACATAATAACATATGTATCTACAATTGAACCAATATTGTATATTATGTAGTGTACTCACCATGATTTTACCTATGACCATATCATATCCTATTGAATTTAGTTCAATCCACATGAGAGACAATAGATTACTTTAAAAAACCTTATTAATTACATAAAAATAATTAAGAATATATAATTTTTCATTAGAGTAGAAGATGATCTTTGTCTAATGTGATACACATATGCTAGTTTCTAAACCTATTGAAAAGAAAAGAAATATCAATATAGTTTAGTATTTTCCCTATATAATGGGGCTAACTACTGGTAGAGATTCAAAAATGTCACCATGGATGACTCGATAAAATAGGTAGGGTATACTATTTCATCAGATGCTTTAAAAGAAGTAGTTAGGATTGAGAATTTCAAAACTAAACACTCATTGGTTCCAAAAATCAAGGAATAAATCTATCAATATTGTGGCCACAAAGAAGACAATACTCAGTAAATGCAACCATGGTCTCACTAAAGGATCAAACACATCATATAAAAATACAATCTCAAATAATACATCATTTAGTGATGAACTGTGAATATCTTTTAGGGGTTTACAAAGGATAATGCATTTGTTTCATTAATGAAACCATCATTGCAATAGTAACAATATGTACATGTATATTCTCTTAGTGTTATTCACATGAGATATTAGGTATAATGGTTGTAACAATAACATGTAACTATAACAATGTAAATATCAATTTAACAATTATTCAAGAGTGTTTTAATTTACATTTCTTGAATGGTGGAACTATAATATACTCTCAAATAGTAAATTGAGTTGTCTCTAGAATATTATTATCACATCATATAATCGGTGGTGAATAGCCTGAATATAATATATTACAGATTAAAAAGGGTTGTATACAAGAAATGAATAATGGATTCATGATGTAATAAGTAAACAATTATTACTTCTACTGACATTTCAATGTAACGAACCATATCACACATTCCTCGAACTAATTTCTAATCCAATATTACCTTGGGCCTAAATAAAATTATAAAACCCCATTGGAAGGTAGTTAGGGCCTATCCATCATAAGAATGATTTTTGGGAATGGTTTCTCATAAATAAAACCCAAAACAATACATATAAATATCATAAAAACATGTATAACTATACAAAAAAACTACATAATCTATGTTGAAAAATCATATAACACAATATTGAATAAAATTTAACAAATCCCATAAATGATTAGACAAAATAGATCTAACACACCAATGATGATATAAGAAAAAATCCTATATAAAAGAAAAAACCTTTAAACAATTGAATCCATGTGTCAATTGAGTCACTCACCACATCTAAAACCAATCAATGTACAACCTTAAACAACCTAAGGAAGCATAATCTAAGGTAAAAAGAAAATAATCCATGATATTCATATACTATAAGTGGTGAATGTAGGGTGTGAGAAATAAAATTATAGTAGGATAATAAAAATGAATTTTTTTATGTTTGATTAAATAGAAATGTCAGTTTACTAATGTTTTAAATAATACTGGAAATAGGTTTATAAGAGTTAGTGGACTAAAACATGTATCAAATTGAATACTTATAAAGATTCCATAATTCATCGCCACCATTTAATGAAATAATGAACTTCAAGAAAACTATCATTAAACAGTTAGTTTACCTCTAAAAAATCATTTCCAAATCATATTTTCCAATCTATTTTAGAAACTCTCTTCCCAAATCCCATTGATAAAAGTTATTTTAAAATAGTCCAAAATAAATAGTAAATCATCATTCCAACGATGAAATAAAATGAAGAAATAAACAAACAAAATAAATCATGTTTCTATTATGAGTCCTCCAAAATGCAGATTTGAAGGGAGCAATTACCCTATCTAGAATCATTTTATATTATGGTTATCACACATGGATATAACAAAAATGATACTTGATCTAGTTCATTAGGTCTCTCTATCAAAGAGTGCATAGGTAAACTAGAACAATCCCATTCATAACACCATCATGTCTCCATGGAAAATGCAAACCGCTATTAATGTTCTCTTATTATAGGTAAATAACAAATAAATGTTGACTAAAAAGTGTAACACATATTTAGATAGTGTTCTAGATAACTTGGGTCCCATAACAATTAAAATTGGAGGTGATAAACAAGAAAAAATACCAGGATCATTCCAAAAATATATAATAAACAACATTAAATATCACACACACCCTCTTAGAATTCCCTTACAATAAAAAAACATTTACTAATTAAAAATTTTAATATGAAAAGAAATAACAATTGGGGATCTCAATCCTTATCAAGATTAATCCAACAAGAGGGTTAAATGTTGGTCTTTCACAAAAAGAAGTTATATTCAAGAGTTTAAAATGGAAATTAATAATTCATAAAATTTTATGTTTAACAATTTTCATCCCATATCCAAATAAAACATCAAAACATTCTTCAAAATAATTAAATTTATCAAACACACATAAAAAATAATAACTGAAACAATCGTGGAATATATTTATAGTTTCTTGGAATAATAAAAATCACATTAAATTTATAAAAACATTTAAAATGATTTCTAGAAGGCTTATAAACACTTGAAACAATATCAAAATGTATTATAGATTTTATTTATGGATTATAATTAATTAAACAACAAATATATAACCATATGAAATAAAAGACCGTACAAATTAAAAAAATACACAAAACATTTCCACATCCATGGGGAAAATCCTATGTATCCAATCTCAATGTACTGTCTTCGACAAAGAGTTATCGATCAATCAATGGGTATCTTCTATATACCTAAAAAATAAAAAATACCTCATTAAAATAAATCTAAAACCAAAAACATGGTTCACTATCACCTAGTGTTTTTGGATGTAGGAAAAATCAACGAGAAATAGGTGTATAGGGTAGAAGAAAGAAGAAACAAGGAGAATGAGGGGATTACCTAGAATTGTTTGGAAGTATAGTTTTCCAAAAAAAAGTTCCGACCATGTGAAACACCACTATAAGAAACTATTCTAATCCACATGGTTACCTATATTGTTTCTCCAAAATGTGTGCTAACCGTGTGGAAGAATAACATAGGGAATGTTAGAATTCTCCCCACCACGATTCTTTTTTCAAAAAAATCATCGGTAAAAGTAAAAAGAATGAGAAGAGAACAAAAAAGATGCCTCTTTTGTTAAGGTGGAAAATGGGGAATTAAATTAATATAAACTACCACTATAAATTATAATTATTACAATCCAATAGTACAAGTCCAAATTTATTATCGTAATTCTCTAAACACAACTCATCCCCAATCATGGAATGCACTGTTTATAAGAATAGGGAGAGATACAACTAGTCACCCTTCCACATTGAATTTATATGTAAACAGGAAACAAAGGAGAGTTACACACAACCACAACACGAATCTTCCAAAAAAATCATCTCCCATAAAAATAAAAAAAAACCTATCATTTTCCACTCTATTTACCATTGGGAACCAAATTATAAACAAAAAAACACACTCAATTAGAAGTAACTTACATCTAACCAAAATTAAACAATCATCGAACTCCATGTTTACCAATCCTATTCACCAAAGCATCAACCTAAACATACTCCATCACCAAGACACCATGAATCTCACCTAAAAACATAAATATCACCACACAAAATGAAAATAACTCCAAATATCCAGGGCATAATCAAAACCACAATTCATTACCATATTTAGGGAACTAATCCCAAATCCCTCAATAAAATCCAAAATTAAAACCAACAAAACCCATAAATTTTGAAAACCAAACTATAACCAAGAAACATATTCCAATATCTCAACTAAAAATGGATCATAAAGAATTACCCATAATCAAATCCACCCAATTAAAAATCTCACTAAAGGATACAAATCTTTAAAACATCCTTCTAAAATACTTTAATGTGGGTGTATGTCCAAAAAGAACTCAACTCCACCAAATTATATTTAATTGGGTTAGATAAGATAAATGTCAAAAAAAAATGATTGATTGGAATTTACACCCTAAATAAAAATCAAGGGGACATATCATTAGCTATTTTTAGAAAATTCTTTCAAAGGAGTACATTATATAACAGGAAATACCCACTCATCCAGTTCATATTTCAAAAAACAATCTAGAAAACACCAATATTTACAAAACTCAAAAAATAAAATTCAATCAACCCAACACATTAATCATTCCATAAAACTCCCTCGTAGTTTAAAAACAACATACTGCTTTTAATAATATACCACCGATTTAAAAAACCTAATGTCACTTTGAATTTCAATGAAAACCTCATTTACACGTCACTTTCTTTTCTTTATTATATAATCACTCACTTAAATAATTTTCTCTCAAATAAAATAGATCATGTAATACCATTCATAAAAAATTGTATTAAAACATAATAATATATTCACTCTACAATAGAGAATAATATTTTTTTTACAACACTATATCTATAAAAAATGAATTCTATATTTTATTTCAAAATCATTGCCCTGAAAACATTTTATTGGAATCAAAATACTTTTATAAACCAAAAAAAATGTTTGGACCAAAAATCATCATATGAAATCTTTTTTTAGTACAATGAAATGAGCTTCTTAACACATAAAAAAATATCCCCATTGGTTAAAACCAAGAGAAACTAATATGAATCATCAAAACCTCACATCTTTTAGAATCAGATTGCAATAAAAACTCCCTCAATTTTCATCACACAAATGTTAAACCCATAGCAATTATTGAAGAATATAAGGGAGGAAACATGATAAAACAAGAGTAGAAACTATAATTTGAACTATCTGGTGAACTATTCACCAATTATGTGACTAAATCTATATTGGTTTCATGACCATTTCACATGGGCACCACATCATTTACCAGATCATGTGGGATACCCATAAAACTATTTTTAATTCCAAAATTTCTCCTGTAAAACATAATTTGACCCCCCACCCCAAGTAACTAAGATACAAAATGGATATTTAGAATCCATTAAAATATACTAAAATCCATTAATGAAACCTAAAATTAAACACAAAATCAAGACTAAAATTGTGACTAACCATAGTAACACAAGGTTCAGTGGGAAGAAGAGATATCTAAGAACTTCCCATTCACCATCTAACAAATCCTCAATGACAATAAAATTCTATTTTATACCCTAACACACCTTAAATTAAAAGATGGATTTACTAGAACACAATCCCCATACAAAAATACTACTCTATGATACCATTTTTATTGACATGGACAAGTATTCTCCCAAACTGACAACCAAAATCATCCTCCAGTTGGCCCAAAAAATTTATCTATCACCATAGGTTGGATAATGTAGTTGATCACTCATTGGTACCCTCATGGGAATGGTTTTACTAGAATAGAACCCAAAAACAATAGCCAAATGGTGTATGAAGAATAAATAACAAACTAAAAACAATTTAGAATATTAGATGAAAAAACAGTCAAATAAGGTCTGTAAAATAAAAAATTAGTCTCACATTAATGAATAAACCAAATAGATCTAGCCCATTGAGTCTAATATAAAAACATCCCCAAACTAAAATAAAATTTCCATAACCAATCATCTCTATATGACCCATCATCCACTCACCAAGTCCCAAAAAAATCAATACCTTGAAATAATAATCGGATACCAAATACTACATTTGAAACACTATAATTAAACACACTATTAAGACACATAGTTTTAGAAAACCATGTTCCAACAATGAAAATCATCACTGTTCCAAATTTTGTATGGACACATGGTTTCCAAATTTTTTTTGTATCAATTTATAACCAAGAACCTATCTAGATGCCCAAACCAATCTCGCAAGGATGATTGTGTGTTTGGAAGAGTCTACACTATCCATGTTCATACCATGCACCATTTAAAAATACTTCAATATTTCTAAAAAACATTGTCATCTCCCTAAGAAAAATAGAATCCTCATAATTACATAAAAATACGTAACCATAAATACAAAAATAAATAAATTTCTAGAAATATAACTACCCCAATCTCTACATTATAGCTACCACTGATCTATATTCTCCATCCCTAAGAACCAAAAATGGAAACAACCTATGATGAAGGTGAGAGATATCTCCCTTACATCTTTGATAGTAAATAACAATTGAAAACACACCATGTTTCATGTATAGTTAATGATTATACATAATTTTCGGATTTCATCAATACATCCAACACATTCTACATAAACAAGAACAAGTTATCTCACCTTTAATATAAAATAGTATATAAACATAATTAAATCATCACATAAAAATAACCCATATGAATAACTCATAGAAAAAATACATTTTTTCATTTCAAAAATAATATTTTCTTATTGAAACCCACACAACTCACACACCAATGCCATGAACACACACACTCACCTATGTGAATCCCTCAACCACATGAATCTACCATCAAACATGGACCAAACAAACAAACCAACTAATGAGTAGATACCCATCCATCTATTGAAAAGTCATTAATTGGGGATATAATCACATATTATCTGAATCTAGTACCAATAACCATGTTTGAACAAATACACCTATGTATTTATTCTTTATGAATGCAACCCCACCCCGTGTAATCTAGTGATCCCAAAAATAATCATACTAGCTATTTACTTATCAACATATCCCTATATAATAGGAATTAAATAACTCACACAAAAAACATCTATATGAAATAATTATTTAAATTACATTTCTCTATTTCAATCCAAATCATCCAGGAATAATATTTTCAAATATTGTTTAGGAATATCCCAAAACCGTTGTTTAAATCCATTTTTTCATGAAAACAATATTCAACAAAGAATATTAAAAACTATAATATAGAAAACATAAATTATTTCATTATAAAAAGAGAGATACTTCATGTTTATAATAAAAGTAGAGTATTGTTGAAGCCGAAAATCCCACCCCACACATTCAAAGATGAATACACATCATTCAATAATAGATCCACACTCTTGAAAACCTATTCTAATGGTTTACAGAAAAATTAAAATCAAAAGAGGCCCTAACCACTAGATAGAGGAATGGAAACCTCGAACAAGGGATTCCCTAGTGAAAATAATGAGAATAAGTAAATAGATAGATAAACGAGAAGCAGACAATTGTTATCAAGGTCAACCAATCCTTGATCTAAGGAGAACGATCTCTGGATGGAAGAGAGTGTAACATCATATTACCTTCATCTAGTATGTTCTTCCCTTTATCTGTGTTTTCATTTAGTTAAATCCCTTATAAGTGTTTTTCAATATTTTCTACAGGTTGGAGAACATGTATGCATCATATACTTGAGGTACACATCATGTACTTGTTGCTGGAAACATATCATGACTAGGGAGATCATGCTGTGAAATGGTACATTTCATGTAGTGGTCCTAAATGTTGTAATAGGAAAAAAAGATAGTTTTTATCATGATGCAATAGTTTTTTCAACATAACTAATCATGCATGGACTATATATAATGTACCAGAGGTACAAATCATGACATGGCCCACGCCTTGGTTAAAGTAACATTTTTTGAAATTTTTCTCATCCTTTTTCCTCCTATATAATGTGGCTCTTAAACTAAAGCAATTCTGGTGTGTTTTTTAGAAACTATAATCCTTCTAAATCAATATGGTCATCTTTGGATCTTTATTGAGTATACGGTGCATCTCTCCATGTAATTTTTTTATTCTGGTTCATTGTTGTGGTTGATCGAAAAAGCACCTTATCCTTTTGATATTGAATATGATAATCAGAGATGGGTGTTTCTTCATGGTTTCTTCTAGATATGTTGTGATATCAAATTCATAAGGAGTTTCCTTCATTGGTTGTAGTGTGGTAGATGTCTGTTCATTAGGTATATTGGTTTTCTTCTATCCATCGACCCTTTTTCTTCTAAAATAAATAAATTATAATATGTTTGGTTTTTATTAACGGGTAATTTTTTATGTTGTTGGGTTTCATTAGTTGTGGATTCCATTTTGGGCATGTGTGATCCAAACATCAAGGAAGTTGGTTCCATCTCTATCCTATGATGATGAACTTTATTTTTTTATACACTATTTTGTATATTTAAATTGGATTGATTTTTCTGTGTGCATTGGAAAAGGTTTTCAATGAAAATTGGTTTCTTCTTGGATATTGATAAATTTAATGAAATGGAGTATTATCGACAAATTGAATTAGATTTGTGAAATGTTTTTGAATGGTTTTCAATGAATTGAAATGAATTGGGGAAAAGAGAATAGGGGTTACCATGGGTACCTAGATAGAAGATTTAGAAAGTGGATATCATCCATTAGTTTTGGATTATCAAGGCGGTTTTTCTTGGGGCATACCTCTATTTCCTAGGATGGTTGTTCTACTGGACTGATAGTGACATTTTAGGGGTTTACTTATGGGTTATTCCTTTACATAATAGGTATGTGTTCATGGATCGGTTTTCTACACTTAATTATTATGGTATGTGTTTTCTGGAATATATATTCTTAGTATTCTAGTGTTTCTTATTTTCCCTATATATCGATTCCATGTTGTTTTTCAGGTTGGGTTAAATTTTTCTCTCATTTTTTTCATTCGATGTTTGCGTGCTTGTTTCCAGCCCATGGGGATCGGGAACACCCTTCGGGTTACTGAAGGATCAGGTCAAGGTCCATTTTTTAGGGTAACTGAAGTTGGTTCATTATTTATTTGATATTATAGTAGGTATAACCTCATTAATAATTTTCTTGGGACATCTTTTAGATGGAAGATAGTATTTCTGAGACTTGATAGGTCTGTTGTGATGAGGTCCTCCCCATCTATTATCTCAAAGAGACTCAAGTTCACCTAGGATTTTTGGATATGTGTCTCTAGTGTAGGTTTATTCTTTTAAAATATCTGTTTTTCATATGGGACTTATTGTTTGAACAGAGATTTTTTTGTCTTGTCATTCTTGTGATTCAGTGTGTAGTATTATGCCTTCGAGATGTTTTCCACAGGTTCCTTGGGAAGGTGTAGCTGATATTCTACAAGGGAATCCACCTATAGATCAGAATATTTTAATACTGTCAGATAAGTATTCTATGCTATCAATTAGGATTTGAAATGAGTTTAGAACACAGTGGTTGATATTCAATCAAGATTTGAAGGAGATAGAGATCAATCACTGATGTTCTTGTGTGAGAATCCACCTTTAATTAAAATCTGGTTGATCCTGAATAGGTGGAGTATTAGATATATATGGTCAATCAAATCTTTGACATCCCAGACACAATTGAGAATATCAGGGAAAATATTGTAGCAATTAGGATCTCGGGTTCCTAAATTTGTTGTTTGGAGTCTATGGTTTAGGAAGACTGATATGTGAAATTTTATTGGAAAGATTTCAAACCCCTATTATTCCATCAGTTTTTTCCTTAGTCACTGATGTTAGAAAATTCTATATAGTTCATTTCACTGCTACAGGAAGTGCGTTCAATGTTGGCATACACCAACTAGTTTTCTGATCTTGTCCATTTTTCTATAGATGTGTTAAAGAATGACCAGAAAAAGGTTTAAAAATACCTGAAGCATTTATGGCTGAATATCGGATTCCCTGTGATTATACTGATTCTTTCTACCTATGTGGAGATAGTGGATGGAGATATAATGGGAACAATGAATATATTAGTCATGTTCAACATTACCACCTCTTCTTTTCCATCTAATGAAAGCATCAGTGGAGTGCATGGGAAAAATATGATGTGGAAGGATGCTAAAAAAAGTGGTGGAGTTAGGTCTCAATAGAGAACCTCCTCTACACCACATATTGAAGTTGGTCATGTGCTTATTACCTTCTATTAGTGTGGAAAGGGAGGTCAAAATAAACGTTCATTCCTTATTCTTTCAAAGATAAGTAATATATGTGGATGTGTTGTTTACTTGTAGTGTTTCTATCAATATATAAATACACCCTGTTACGGTTAGGGTTTGTCATCTCTAAAGGCTAATGCAGTGAATTCAAAAGATTCAGTGACTATAGGGATCTAGCCACATGCCTTAGGAGTGAATCATTTAAACATGGTATATGTGTTTACAATGGATGTTGATGCAGGTCCTGTAATAGTGAGAGGTATGCTTCATATAACATCTACAGAAGAAATTTCTTTGTCTGATACGGGTGCATCCCACTTGTTTATATATTCAAGTAATTTTAGGTCTTAATCTTTCAATATAACATATTCCCTTTACAATGTAGTTAGATACAACTCTAAGCAAGAGGAAAGATTAGGTGTTTTAGTGTCTTTGTTCATTGATGATAGTCCAAACAGAGTTGGTTTGGGATTATTTATTTCTTAATCTATATCTTCCTGACATCATTAATTGTATGGATTATATTTTTTTCTCTTTATTTTAGGTTTATTGTTATCATCTGCATGTTTCATTTATTTTTGTTGATGGGATCTCTCATATGTTTTAGGGAGAGTGAAACCCTAGTTCTGGTCAAGTAGGACCTTCCCACCTAGAGCTCATGAATTTTTGGGTTGTTGTTCTGTATGAGCCTAATGATGTTTCTTCTATTGATGATCTTCATGTTGTTTTATAATACATTCCTAACATTTTCACATATGATTTCTCTGATCATACATCTTATATTGAGGTAGATTTTATGATTGACCTACTTCTAAGTACATAGTTGATTTCGAGACCTTCTTATCACATGGCACCACTAGAGTTGAAGGAACTCAAGATTCAGTTGTACGACCTATTTTATAATGGTTTCATTCTCCCTAGTCTTTCCCCTTGGGTATCCCCATTTATTTTTTCCATGAAATTGGATGTTTCACTTCAGATATGTGTGGACTACTAGCAGTTGTGCTGAGTAACGTTTAACAAAAAAATATTCTTTTCATCATGTGGATGATCTAATTTATCGATTGAAGGAGGAAAATTGGTTCTCAGATATTGATCATTGATTAGGTTATCATCATCTCAGAGTCTAAGAGTTTCATATACCAAATACATCCTTCATGAATAGGTATGACCATTATGAATTTCTTATGATGACTTTTGGTCTGACTAATGATCCTATATTTTTTAGGGATTTGACGAAATAGATATTCCCCAAATATCATGATATTTTTGTGGTAGTGTTCATGGATGATATTATGTTTAATTAAATTCCTAATCATGAGAACGAGCGCCATATGATTTTGGTTTTGGAAATTATAAAAATCATTGTTTTCATGGAATGCTTTCAAAGTATTGTTTTTGTATTCAAGAAGTGAATTTCATGGGGTGAATAATTTCTGATCGTGGAATATAAGTTTATCCTGAGATGATCAATGCTGTTTTTTCTTGCAATGAACCATAAAATTTATTCGAGATACGAAGCATACTCCATCTTTCTATATATTAATGATGGGTTCTCAAGTATTTATCCAAGCTAGCATCACCTTTGACTACACATACCTTGGAAGTGGTAACATTCACGCGGGATGCGATGTGTTTGTATACATTCAATGAACCGAATCAACATCTATTATCGACTCCTATTCTTATCTAAACTGAGCATGGTAAGCATTACATGGTGTTTTTTGATGCATCTAGTGTTAGTTTTGGATGTGATCTTATGAAGGATGATCATGTGGTAGCATATAGATCCCATTAGCTTCAGTTGTGTGAGAAGAACTACAACAATTATGATTTAGAGCTTGGTGTAGTGATGCTTGCACTTAAATGTTTGTGGCACTATCTATTTGGGGAGAAGTTCAATGTTTTCTGTGATCATAATATTATGAGATATATCTTTCCATAGAAATATTTAAACCTCAAACAGAGGTGATGAATATATTACTTTTAGACATTTGACTTCAAATCAACTACACCCCCTGGAAAGGTAAATTTGTTGCCAATGCTCTAAGTAATAAGGTACCATCACATTTTGTTTTAGAATCGAAGTAAGAGAAGAAACTTATGGGTATTTTTGTTCAGTGTCACTTGGACGATCATGAAGATGCTCTTCGCATGTTTCAGACCAGTTTTCTGCTTTCATCATCTCTTAAGGAGTCTATTTTTCAAAGTCATCAGCAGGATGATGAGTTTCAAAATATTTTGGAAAACCGTTATGATGGGGAGGCCTCTCCTTATTGGTCACTTTTATCATATAGAATACTTCACATCAGAAATTTATTTGTCATACCAACGCTTATTAGAGGTTTAGTCTTGTTTTATTATCATATCTTTTCATGGTCTATTCTTCCACGTTCAATGAATATGCATTATGTCTTTAGAAGAATATTTTTGTGTATGGGTATGAATCATGGAATTGAATATTTTGTGTCTAACTGATACACCTGTCAATGTACAATGGAAAATAACATGAATCTCTCTACTTTCCTTCATCATCTTCTAGTGCCAGTTTGGAAATGGGATGAGGAGTCCATGGATTTTTTTGTTGGATTATCATGGACACCCCAAGGGAGATATTCTATTTTGGTGGTATTTGATCTATTGATAAAGTATGATCATTTAATTCCGGTCAAAGGAACCACTAAAATTGAACATATTGGTAAGTTATATGTGTGGGAGATTGTGAGGTTACATGGGAGTCCTTCCTCCATTGTTAATGTGAGGAATTATATGATTACCTAAATATTCTAGAGGAGTCTTGAAGAGGAAATGGGGACTTAGATCAAGTTGAAGACAACTTACCATCCATAGACAGATTGCCAAATGGATGTTGTGATTCAGATCCTAGAGGATATTTTTCATGCCAGTGTGTTGGATTTTTTTGGATCAATCGATAGCCATCTAGGACTAGTTGAGTTTGTTTATAATAAAAGTTATCATTCATCAATTTGATTTGATAATTTCGAAGCATTGTATGATCAACTATGTAGATCACCTATTTTTTAAGTAAAGGTTGGAGAAGTACTTTTGGTTGGACTATGTCTACTTCCAGAGGTATCAATGAAGATTCAAGAGGTGTGACAACATCCTTTTATAGCCGGAGTTGAGATAAATCGTATATATAACGGTTTCATTTTACATTGGATTTTTCCATAGGTATCTTGGTTTTTTTGAAAGCTTCATTTTTTTGGCACACCATCTTCTTGGAAAATAGGGAATGTTGGCCCCAAGATATATTTGAGTGTTTGAAAACATTTAATAGCTTTGGAATTTCTTTTATTGATTAGAATTATCAGCTCAGTTTTTGGGAAATCATGATGTTTTACATATATCTCAGGTCAAGATGTATCACTTTGATCCTCCTAACATTTTGAGTAGAAAACAAATTTAGTTAGATATAGATGATTTTTTTGGAGAAACCAGCTGAGATCATTGACTCTCAAATAAAATTCTTTTGTGGGACGCCGATTCTGTTGGACAGAGTCTTATGGTAATGAGGATCGGATTCTCATGAGACTTGGGAACATGAGTGGTTAAATATGGATCAGTGGATTCATCTTGTTCAACAATTAATATCTTCCAAATAAATTCTTGGGAATGAAAATTATTTATGGTGTAGAGTTTTTACCCTCTAATTACCTTGATCGGTTAGGTTTTTTCCTATATTGAAGTTACCTTTTGGTTCAATCCATTATAAGTGGTTTTTTGGACTTTATATAGGTTGCAGAAATAGGTACACATTGTGTGTTGTCTAATGAAAACATTTCATGACTGGGGAGATCATTCTGTGAAAGGGTACACATTGTATACTGGTTCTACACAATGTGACGAATAAAATTTTTGTTTTTAACCAAAGGTGATGGGTTTTTTTGGCGTAACTTATCAAGCATGGACTATACATCATGTACCTGAGGTACACATTGAGACCCGACACCAACCCAGGTTAAAGTCACATTTTTTTCCATTTCACCCATCCCTTTCTATCCAATCATCATGGATCCTAGTCAAAAGAAGTTCTAGTGTGTTTTTAAAAGACTCAAATCCATCCAGATCGATCCGATCATCATTAGATCTTTATTGCATCTGCAGTGCATCTCTCTGAGCAAGTCTACCTTTCTGGTTCATCATTGCGGTTGATTAGGATAGCACTCTAGACTTGAAATATCAGATATTCTAATATAATATTGATATTTGTTCTTGGTTTCTTCTAGATCCATTGAGATATCTTGTTCTGAAGGCCTTTCCATTCATTGGTTGTTGTGTGATGGACGGTTGTTCTTGAGGAATGTGGATTTTCTTCTATCTCCAAATCCCTTGTCTTCTAAGATTAATCAATCCCCAAAGGTTTTGGTTTGATTATAGGGCCTTTTTTATATGTTGTGGGGTTATTTTTGTTTTGGATTTTGTTTCAGGCCTATGTGGCCTTTACATTGACGTAGGTGGTTCCGTCACTTGCCTATGTTGTTGAACCCGATTGTTTTTCATTATAAAATATTTTTTATATTGATGTTTTCCTGATTTTGTTTTGTATTGAAAAGTATTTTTAATGAAAAATTTGTTCTTATTTGATTATTATAAATTAAAATAAAATTTTTATTTATGATTCATTGGAATAGATTTGTTTAATGGTTTTGATTTATTTTCTAAGCATTGAAATGATTTTTGCAAAATAGAACATGGGTTACATGGGGTACTTATGTAGAAGGTTTATCATGGGGACATCTTCCTTTGTTTTTTTATTATCAAGGAGGTTTCTCATGGGGCATAACTCTATTTCCTAGGCCCATTCTTTTAGGGGACCGATATTATCATTTTTTGGGGGGTTTAATTATGGGGTATTTCTCTGCTTCCTAGGAATGTGTTCTAGTATAAGTTTTGTGCACTTGATTATGTTGGTCCCAATGGCCTAAGACCTAGAGCTATAGTATTCCTGGGTGTTTTGATACATGTGCTTATATTTTGAGATTCTTATATATCCGAGTTTTCCTTCATATTCATGTTTATGATTGTGGAATATTTTTTAAAAATATTCTTTGATATTCATATAGCTTCTTTTGTTTAGAATTGTGAAAAGGGATATGTTTACCATGTTTTCTATAAAACAACATTACTTCTTATTATGAAATGTTTTATTCTAAAATGAGCAGACATTAATTTTAATATAGAAACATATTATGGAACAAAAGGCTTGGATCCTACCGAGACTATTAGCTCACACCCTATCTACAACTCTGTTGGTGCATAGGCCTTTGTTTTTCTTCAATTATAAAAAAATTCATGGAAGCATAGTGATAGGGCTATGTTCATGTTAGCTAGTTGGGTAGCTAGTGGTGAGAAGTCGGTAGTTTTTCCATGACACCTCTTGGAGTAAAAAAAATTGTAGTCCTATATAGTTGGACTAGTCTTTTGGAATTTGTGATTCTATTACAGTTGTTCTAGTTCTTTTGTTTTCTTATTGTCCTAGCATATATATTTTTATTCTTCTATTCTTTTTTCTTTTCTATATATATGTATTCTATGTGGTTATTCAGGTTTGGTGAAGTAATTATTTCAATTTTGTTGACTGATTCATGGGTGTTTGTCTCCAGCCCGTGGGTATTAGGAACGCCCTTCACGTATGTGATGGATTGTGTCCGGGTCCAGTTTTGAGGATAACCCTGGTCGGTTCATTATAGAGAGTCACTAAAAATACCTCAAAAAACCTCATGATCTAGATCCATATCCATAAGATGATGAATGAGTGTTTTAGGGTAATGATAGGTTAAAAATATAATTTTTTTAATGTTTTAATGATACACAAAATTTGGTTTTACATCATGGGAAACCATGGACCATCTGTGTGAATCGACACTGTTTGAAATATTTTGAGCCTAAATAGATTCCATGTGGTTTGGAAATATCATGACCAAATTTCCACCTTCTTAGATTCCCCAAAACACTCACAAATTTACCTAGGTATTTGATGTGGTTTCCCATAATTATGATCAATATATAAATTCTCCAAAAATATATTAAAACATTCTATAACTGTATAGGCCTTCTTGAAACCAACACCAACCTCCTAATAACTTCAAAAGATTCAATTAAATTATCAGATCCCCAAACAAATGGTGTTACATTCCCCCTATTATATATATTTCTATCCTCATAACACATGATGTTAACTATATCATGACATAAGTTCAAACCATTAGTCCAAAATGAAAGTATTTGGCCCATAGAATTCCTTGGTGGTTTATGGATTATAAAATATCATAAGTACCACATGTACTCATTGACCTAGTAGGTGATTATCATGATCATTCAAAGATATGATACATGGTGAGAACCTAATTGATCATTGGAATCATGAAAAACATTACCCAAACAATTTATCTACTTAGAATGTGAAAATTGATAATATTATGCTCAAAAGAGGTACATATAAATCATCTATTGATAAACTGGAAAGGTATAAAATAACTGATAAATAAATGTGAGTTTCCCTTGAAAAATGTTCATTTCACACTTCCTCCGAGACAAAATATCACCACAAAAACCCATTTGATAGATTTTGGTATCACGTACTGATAGATTACATGGGTCACAAATATAACTGAATTAACCACTAAAAATGAAATGAAACTATGTATCAGTTAATGATGGGGATTATAATAGCATGATTCAAGGTCAACACTTCCCAATCATACCCCACTACTTGATCACCATAAACACTAAACCTTGACAATGATTGGATAGTATTGACTCAATGATTTGGAAAACTACCAACATGATGATGTCATTATTTTAAATACATTTCAGTTAAAAAACTTTTATAAATTACTCTTGTAGCGCTAAAGGTATTTTAATAGGTGAAAAATTTCCACTATTTGGGTTTTTGATGTTCACTACCTAGTATAAAGTCCAAATATATAAATGGATTATCAACTATAAATAGTCCTTATACAAGTAGGATCCATTATAATATATGAGAAAATGATGGAACTCCCATATTCTACCCATACATGATGGGTCCCCACCATTAGGGATTCACTAAATTGTATAAAACATAAAATATACCCACTAAGCGTCCTTAAATATAGTCACCTAAATCAGGAATGTGAATCATATAATAAAAAAATATGACATCACCCAAGTTGGTTTGATCTATGTTTATTTCAATGATTTATCTCATAAATCAACAATAAGGAAACACTACCCTCTATCATTGAAAAATGAAATTTGTGTTAAGTCACCCATCTCCTAATTGATCAAGATATGTCAGAACTAATCATAAAATTCATCAATGTGTCAATACTTGAGGATACATGAAGAAGGAAGTAGAAATAATCCATCAGGAACAGTGAGTAAGAGCATAGAATGTATCTAAAAAATATCTCACTAATTGTTAATTCTTGGTACATGATCATGTAGTCACCCATAAATCATAAAACATCAAAATAATTTTCTAATCCAAAAACTACTCTCGGTGAACTCTAATAAACCATGAAATTCTACCAATGTTTGTTCCTGAAAAGGAAGGGTAACCATATTTCCAAATTTCCTTGAATATACCCATTTTCAACACAGTTTTGATGGTGAATAGTGATATATAATTCCTAACTATAGAAATGAAGACTCTTTTTTCCAAGATTAACATATTTTACCTGTGAAAAAGTTAAATTACCCCATAAAAAGATGTAAGGGTATAATTTCATCATTAAAATAAAAATGTCATTGAATTAATGAATTAACCACACTCATTATATTATTGGAAATAAACTCTTAAGATATAGTATTTCACCAAATCTAGTCCATGATAATGATAATTTAGAATGGTGGCCTTTCTAAAATTCAAAGTGCCCTGCTACACAAGGTATTTCCTTATCCTCATCCTATGAGACGTCATTTTCCTATGAAACTACTATTTCCCTTTAAATATTTTATATCTCCCAAAATATAATGAGAGCCATCATATTAATGATAAGAACATGAATTTATAACTAAGAAAAAAATTGAAAAATGTTCAATAGAAAGGAAGCATAACCATCATATCAAGCACAACATGAATAACTAGAAAAAAAAATAACCAACATATTTTTACCCTATGAAAATATTTAGATACTTCTTTCATAAGCATAATAACTCAATATGTCTCATTCCAATAAGTTACCATAACCCCCCCCCCAATATTCAAAACATACCACGATTTAAGAATACAATTCTCACATTTATAGAGTTTCTAAATTAATTCTACGATTTTCATTACACATTTACTTTTATAAAAACCTCATTTAAAGTAAACTATCTAATATTTTAACACTATTAAAATCATTTTAAAACATAACATTTTATATATTTTTTTAAATGGTTGGAATGTGACAATTTCACCTTTATAAAAACCCTATTAAATACCAAATCATTCTATATTCCAAAGTGATAAAAGGATTCCTTTTAATGTTTATTTCCACAATTTTATATTTCATAAAGGGTTTTAATATATTATATCAAAACCAAAATATAATAAAATCATCCTAAAAATCGGAGGAAACCTAGTTTACAAAATTTCTTAAACCCTTAAAACATTTTTAAGACAAAACCTAACAATTTCATTCTCTCATTTGAAGTCCTCTTGTTCATAAAAACATGGCTCATCAAAGAAAATGAAATACACACCCACTACCAAATCATCGAACTAGTATGAAGAAACAATTGAGAGTATTTTATCGATCATTTCCAATATACGAAAATGTTACAAAGTTTATTATAAAACAATTTTTAGTTAACCAAGTTAAGACAATGCACAATTACTTAATGTGATATAAATCATAATAATGTGAAAATAGTTATCCAAACAGAAGAAACTTATCATCATGTAATGCCTAAATTACTACTGGAAATAATTCATTTATGTTTTAGAGTTATTTGTTTTACTAAAAACATTATATTACAAATCATGAATGATCAAATAATGAAAAATTAAATAGTTATCCTTAATATGTAAAAGACTATTGTATCCTTTCAAAACCTGTAATACAAAAATTGTAAGCATCACAAAACATATTAAACATTACCAAGGTTATCCCTATTAGCATATAAATGTTTTACATGTTATTCTACTCATTACCCAAAAACTTCCCCATAAGATATGTAAAAAATAAGGAAAAAACATTATTACAATCTTAATTATGTTATTAAATTAAGAAAAATAACCAAACTTGTATCATTATTTTATCTAGTTATCGTCATCATGCCCCATATTTATAAATTAGTGAATTAAAGTCATATAAATTCATTTCATGAAAACCATTAAATGTTAGGATAAAAAACAGTTTATCATGTTTAATGATTTTCTTCAATATAGACATGGGAATAATCATAAAACATATATTGTAGTAATTATTGAATTATTATTTTTAGTACTCGTTATAAATTAATTAATATTTTATTAATATAAAATTAATATCTAATTAAAATTACATTGATTTACATTATAATTTACTTAATAACTTTATGAAAAAATCATTACTAGTATGAGTTCCAATTGAACACTAATTACATATTCTATTAAGAAATTATAATATAGATAAGACACAATAGAACTCATTGAAATAATGAATTATAATAAACCAAAATGGAAAACTAGATTTACCATATTGGAAAACCATGTCTTATAAACTCTTAGTTTCATTCAAAAGTATTACCAACCATTTGCACAAAATAATGTCAAAATTTTACAATTTACCACCTCATATCTAAATAAAAATCACATGAATGATACAATCATAGTGAGAATTATCATTACTAATGCGTGATATATGATTTTAATTAACTAAACCTATGATGATGATGTGAAAAATACTAAAAGTGAGAAACAATTCATTTTGTACCAAAAACATCTATGGTGATTGAAGTTAAACCTATAATGGTTAATGTTCCTCGAGAATCATACAACTTCATGGAGAGGGGTTGAGTTGTTGTACACATGTTTTACCTATTTATATTATTTTACATTTACCACCTTTCATATTTGAACCTCTACTCCTCTATGAAAAAATATATCTTCAGAGTAGGAAAACATAATTATACCATATAGAAGACAAAGGAAATGATGCATAATACACAATATTTTTACAAGTTTTAACACATGATGTAGATATCTTTGTCCTTATTTTTTAAAGGATGATATGAGACGTAAATTATCAACTAGTAAAGAAAGGTGATTACAAATATGAAAAATATATTGAAATGTATGACAAACAATATCTTATAATTCATGATCATTAATCATTACAATGGCCCATCACTAGAAAAGGTCTTTAGACTGGAATCGCAGAAGTGTTCTTTATACTAACTATCGATATTTGATATATCTATCAAAATTAATTGGTTTTCAATACTGGTATACCAAATATTCATCAATGTTCTTCCAATCCTTTTATGAATAGGCATTCAAATTCTTTTTCTAATTGGGTCGTGTTTACATGGATGCATTCCACATTATATCCACGAAGAAAAATTTTCATCTAATTAAGTAATAGCCTTTATCACCATGTGATACTCATTGATACTTTTCAGATATACCACCATCAATCTTCTCTAACCATATTTGAAATGATTACTTCACAAATTAGTTTACACTATTTAATGTATTCTTTTGATCCTTTTATACTACGCACTTCATATCTCAGGAATGCATTTTATATCATATGCATGGAAGTTTATATTTTAAACATTGTACGACACAAACAAGTGAACCTCACTTTTTCTAATTAAATTAAAATATTATTTCATGTTCATATGAATCTTTATTCAAAACAAATGAATCAATATACCTTTATAACAGTTTCATGAAACCCTAACTCACATATTTCTTCAATACACATGCACAAGCACTACCTTGAATATATTATTCCATGCATGAATAAGTTGTGTAATGTTCATTGTTTTTTTTTCAAAAAAATAAACTACCTCACGTAATACGCTCAATGTTGATCAACATTGTTTAATAATAATAAGTGACACCTATACTCACTTATTACTTTTCATAAGTTCATATTTAAAAAATGTAACTCTTTCCCCTTCATGTAAGGTTTTATTTATGGAAATTATTCTTCATGAATATATTTTTCTCATGGAACACCATTGTATAATTTTGTAATGTTTCATAAATGGTTTAAAATTTTTCATATAACTTAATGATATAGTATTACACTATCACTAGTTACATGTGTAGATTATCCATCATGAGGTTTTGAACGTATAAACACTTTATGAAAACATAAAATCATATCAGGAATATATATGTTCCTTGAGTCTATATTTTATATTCACTTTAAATATTATTTGATATCATAAAAAATGGTAAGGATGATTGTTTTTTAGGAAAGATTAACTAACTTACTCCACCACCTTACTTCTCTTGTATTCACAACCACAAATTTTTTCAATTAGACTTACAACTTCATGTGAATAGCCATACATTGCATTACATTATAAATACACTATCATCATTCTACAAAACAAATTTTCATTTACACTATGTCCACTTCAACATCTTTTTATTTGTGAAACTTTGGTTTCATGATGCATCTATCATGTTTGTATAACCAATTTGATCAATATTTTAGTAAAATAATATGAATTATAATTGGTTTTTACAACCTGAATAGATCTCATTATCATGAAAAATGTTGCGTTCATTGTTAATGTGATACCTCTATCCTGGAATAATACTTCACTAATTATTTTCTAGTGTTTTTTTCTTATGATCACGTAGATTCGATCTTAGTGTTATCCTTGGAATATAATGTTCTCAGGATGATGCAGCAAAATTCATCAACGTATGATGGAATCTTGGGTGATGCTAGAAGATGAAAATGTATATATCATCGTCCATACAATTCTTATTTAATAGTTATTATTGTAAAAATATTTATATATCGTTTTTAAAGGATCTTAAATGTACCACACCACTGCATCCCACATCTAAGAATCATTCATATGCAGCCTTGTTAATAATATTAACACCTAATATAACCTCTTAAGATAGCACTGTTGTCAACACCCTAATAAACTACACACCACATATATAGGGTGGGTTACACCCTCCTTCCCCATTTCAAGCCATTGTGCACTCATCGGTGGAATTGTTCTAGCTACCATGCCTCATGGACTCCTTATGGGTGTTATGCTACCTTATTCAACTATGCAAGTTGCTTGGTATAGCTCTCCCTTGTGGTTAAAATTTCTCCCACGGAGATGTTAGTAAGATAGCCCATATGAAATGTTTGTTTAGAAAGGTTTTTGGTAATTTATTTAACAATGGTGTTATCCAAATAATTATTAATATAAAATGAAAACCATAATATCAATATTGAGTTTATTTAAATTTCATCCCATATAAGAACCCGCAAGATAATTCGTTATATCCATTTTTTACCTTCTCAAATCATCAATTCAAATGATGACCAAACATCCAAGGTCATGAAAATAAGATTCCCCTATACCAATATACAATTCTTTAAACAGACTATGGTTAATAATCAGTATCAAATGATTTTCTTTAAATGATGTAAACAATATTCATTCTACTAATGTAATTGGATAACGTTTTGAACCTTAATATTATCTCTATAATTGTAAAATTTCAGACACATTGACTTTTTATATTCAATCCCCATTGAAAACAAATTCAAATTCAAAACAACATCAATAAAATAACTTGGGATTTTCTAAGGTCAGATATGACTTTTTTTTCTCTACATTTCATGTTTTAGAAAATCTTATCACCGCACCAAAATCCAGGCAGATGGACCATAACATATTAATACAATTTATAACGTCTAGTATAAAAACTGTATCTTATGTTATAGAAGTATTCCACTAACCATATATTACATCGCCCATACACCAAATGCTATAAGTGAATTCCAAGGGAATTAAAAAATCATCGTTGATGATTTTCCCTTATTCAAATAATTACCTTCAATGGTTAACTCCATGAATATATATATATTTAATTAATGAATAAAAAAACTATAAATGAATTTATAAAATCAATAACAAAAACTATAGTGGATAAACAAAAAATAGAACCGATTTAGACTATTAGACTAAGTCCAGAAACTGAAAGATAAGGTACTAGACATGGCACTTCCCCAAGTTCAACATGATATCTATAACTGAGCTACTAGATCTATAACCAAGAACCATTAAATCATAAAACCATATAAGGATGGGGAGAGATCTCTCAATTTCCTATATCATGGTAAAGAATTATACATATTCACTAAGTTTCTTATGTATGGTAGAGCAAACAACCGAGTAGGAAATCCCCAACACAAACAACACAATCTATATAAATAATATAAAGTTTTCTCTAATTTTATAAAAAATAGGAGATAATAACAATACAATAATAATATTGTTGGAATGGGTTTCATGTTTTCTTTACCATTTCTTCATAACATGTAATTGAGATAGGTTTTAGATTTTCATGAATGTATATAGTTGAGGTCTTATTGATATAAACATAGCTATTGTGACTATTTGTTAATAAATTTTATTTCATGTACTATACTATATTCTTGATTGATTTTATGGGGTTTTGTTCTCTTTATACTTGGCTATCGGGGTTAATTAATATGAGGACATGAATGTATTACACTATGAATTGATGGATCTTGTCGGATGAATTGTATTCCACTTATGATTTGGGTCTATTCTATGATAAATGCATTTTTTCTATGAGTTTTTACCATGTCTGGGTGATTTTTAGTGTGGACGATGTTATTGAATTTTCTATTTGAAAGTAAAAGTGTATTTTTTATAATTTAATTAGTGTTATTTAATTTCATGTTTATTATCTCATGATTTTCTCTTACATTATATATAATATATGATAAAATTTTATTATTTATGTGGCACTTGTTGGATGTTTTTGGTGATTCATACTACTATGTATACTCAACCATTTCCATTAGAATCATGTTGTGTATAAATATGTTGTTTACAATGAAATATATTCGGGGAATAATTCATAATTTTCTTAAAAAACCTGTCAATTCATCCTTGTTTTTGATTCTTGGGGTTCATTTTAATTGGTTTTATAGATTTCTATAATGATGTAAGATCATTGGATGTAGAATCACGTGCCATGTTATTTGATAATATACTATGCATTTAAAAAAATGTCAATCTATCTGCAGTTAAGGATGATTTGATCCTCATTGTCAATGATTTGTTGGGTATGGTTGTTAGCATAGGATCATTACATTTGTGATAAGGAAAAATCAGAACATGCTTAATTCAAATGTGTTAATATAACACACATTAAAATATGGGAATAAGAACTATGATCTTCTTTCCTAAAAATGTGACCTAGTGGAGGGAGTTCACATTTATTAAATTAATATATCTACTCCAATTGAATAAATTAACATCATCTGAGGGGATTCCATTTGAATACAACACTATTACCCTCCCTGAAATTTGAGTTTCCTTCTTACTCCTAATAAGTATTCAAATTTCAAATCATGAGGATTCTAAAATCATGTTCAATGGTGGTTGGAATTTGGAGATTTTAGTTTAGTGGTGTTGGTTATGGTTTCATATTAGCTACTTAGTGTCTCTCACTGTATATGGGTTTTTTAAACATGTTATTAAGTATTTTATTATTTTTATTATAGACTTTTAATTATATCTAATTAACAATTTTTTGGAAAGGAAATTGTTAATAAAAAAATTTATTTGATTTTGAAACTCAATAACATTGATTTTGTATTTTATGAGATGATATTAACATGGTGAATTGTCAAATTGGAACCTTACAGAGGCTTTGTAGAATGGGATAAATGGATATAAAATGCTAGAATATTATATTACTAGATAATTCCTTAATGGATTTTGTGGTAAGAAATGTTTACTATGGAATATTTTTTTCTTGTTATGAATGTTTTGTTTTTGTTATAGTGTATTTTCATTGTTTTCATCCTTGTTGTGGTTGTGTCATTCTTGTTATTATAATATTGGTTGTAATAGTTGTTTTTATTCTAAGATAAATTTAATCAGTGGATGGGAAATGTAAATATTTAGTGAAATTATGGATTATGTGATGGAAATTAATATACCTCATGTGTAGTGGGATATTATGCTTTTTTTATTGGTAACTATGCTAAATTACAATTGAGAAAGGTATAACATTGGTTGTATTAGATTACTCATAAAGTTCTTTATTATAACCATGCTTATATTATTTTTTAGTATTAAAGGCCATATTTAATAATATAATTGGTGGCTCAATGTTGCATCTTCTTAAGGAGAATATTTCATTTTTTGGTTTATGAAGAGTAGTATTATACTAGTTTTATTCATTTTTTGTTTTCTCAGGTTTGGTTAAACACTTTATTTTTTCCTTGACAATAGTAATGTGTGGTTTTTACCTTAGGAAAACATAAATTTATCACGTCTAAATATATTGAGAACTAGTATCTCTATTATTTTTAAGTTATTTCATGTTTCTTGTACATTTTTATGATGTATGGAATCATTGATGACTTATCTGACAAGTACTGATAGATTATGATCAACTGGTTCGTATATTTCTTAATTCTCATGTATATGACTGTTGAATGAGCAAATTAGTGGTTTATGGGATAAAGTAGTTATATAAAATCGGGTCATACATACCAATATGATTTCATGGTTTTTTACCAATGGGAATATAACCCTAATTTAAGTGAGAATGTCCAAGGAAGTTAACTGGTCAAATACTGGTAATATTACAATTAGTTTAAATCTTAATGATTGGTATCCATTTTGGGCTATAAAAAAGAGGCAAATTCTTTCTTGAGTTTTACTATTTAATTTTGGTTCCTCCTTATGCTTGTGTAATTTTAGGAGAACATCCCATTCAGATATCAGGATATTATGTAGTGTCGTAGAGGTCAAACACTGAATGATGGGTGTTTTTGAACTATTACATATACCTTTAGAGCTTGGGATGAATCCACATAAACTTTGGCACCATCTTGTATTTCTATGTATAATATCATCAAGATGGTATCATGAAAACTCACTAAGGTTGTGCCTTAGATTTTCATTTGAAGGGGGATGAAGTCTAAGGAATATTTATCTAGGTTGTCTGTCTGAGTAGTGTATAGTGACAAGGTCTTCTGATTTCATTAGTGTATCATAAAAACCTATATTCCCCATCATAGCCTTGTCTCAATATTCTCTATATAACCCAATTGGTATCTTTTTGTGATCATATAAATGGATATATAGTTTCTTAATTAGGGATTACATTTTGTTACATTATTATTGGTTTTATGGTATCATGTGTTCTTGTGGGTATTACCATGACTAAGGAGTTCAAACCTAGGTAAATAATACTAGATATCACCTTGGTGTGTTGGGTATTTTGGTATTTTCAGTATCATTTGTCATTTTTCCTTTCTAGAAACGTTACCCTTGTGATTTAGATTTGTGTGATTGTTTACCCATCTTAGACCTAAGGGTATTAACATGAATCTATTAAATAGGTGTTTGGAATCATGTTTTTTTTAATATTTTCCATTGGGTTCTCACAATGTATCATATTTTGGAATGATCAGGATAATATCATTCTATGTTTAGATGTACCTTTAGTATTATGATTCTAGTACCATCATTTAATATTTAAGGGATTTTGGCATAGTGTTCTGTTTCACTCGTGGAAAAATAATTTTTCTTTCAACTACTAACGTCAAGAATTCTTAGGATGTCACAAACCAACCCGGGTCGACCCTAAACCGGTCACCCGAGCCGGCCCGCGACATGGCCCAAGGGGCGTTCCTGATCTCCATGGGCTGGAAACTAGTTTCGAGCATCAAAATTAAATAGGTTGGAATGATTTGGACCAAAAGAAAATAAACTAAGCAGTGAAAAATAAATAGAACAAAAGAAAATAAAGAAAGAACAACCAACAATGCTACTAACCTGACCACAACCAAAACTCCACATGACCCCGTGGGTCACTCTCCAATAACACAACTAATGTCGCTCAAGGTGAACTACTAAACTTGAACCTGCAACAAAACTAAAAACAAGAAACCACTATAGGCATGAATATTAAAACTTAGTAGGCAAGCCCGATATCTATTCCCAATGCACTACCTTTAAAATAAAAGAAACTCCATTTCAAGTTTGAACTACAATATATAAAAGTATAATTTTCTAAATATTTTACTTAAAAAATTACGAACCATTTCTCTTTACCATTTCCAATGTTTGGTTAATTTCGTTAGTGCCAATGACTTTTTTTGTCAAAGGTAATGTGATTTTTACATTTTCAAATTTACACAAAGGGTATTAAACACTTTCATTTGAAAACCATTTTTAGTAACCTAATCAAAAGAAATTTCCAACTTTCCAAGGAAAACAATACACAAGAAATGCAAAAAGTAAAACACACAGTAAAGGCAATTTAGTTATACATATGAGCATCATAATCACTGCTAAAAGAAACAAAAGCCGAATAGACATGGGAGAACCTAGGAGATCGAGAATAAACCAGAAGACACCAATACAATTTAAATCACCTTTGATGACATGTAACGATGAAATAAAAATGCACAATACGCTCGACCATCCTCTCTCAAGAAGGTCGAGGGAAAATCCCATAGTAATAAACCCAATATATCCACCTACTATGGGCCACTGGTCAGTACCATAACCTACCAGGGCATCAATCATTCTTAGAATATTCTATCAATATGCCAGATTCCCATGTCTCAAGTGTTTAGAAAGGGGGTTAGCCAACTGATGCCAACCGAGAATCAAATTAGGTATATATAAAGCACAATAGGCATCACCCCATGTCACTCCCTAGGACAACCTATTGCCTTTAAACTACTCAGTACCCGGGAGCCTCTAAGCGCGGCCTCCCAAACAGTCAATTACAAAAAAGGAAGTAGAGATTATCCTAGGAGGGTTTTTATCAAAACATTTTCATTTTTTTCCATAATGTGCCAAATGGGCATTAAATATATTCCACAATAACAACTTTAAATTGAACCAAAACGCTTGTTCAAGCTTCAGAATAAATAATTTATTATTAAAAACATAACTATAATTGAAATTCTGTGAATTCTATTTAAAATCCAAATGTGCATTCTTTCACTAACGGGTGTCCGCTCGCCAAGAAAATATTTCAAGTGTCGTGTATAAAATAAACATCTCTTTTTACAATAAATAATCATTTAAATATTAATTGCCTTATATTATCTCATATTTATTAGAATTAATATAATATTTAATTTCATCAAATTGTGTGCGCAAACAGCAGGAAATAATGTAACTTATATTTTAAAAAGCAGTGCAATGGGAACCTACCTTGACTCACAGCTCAAACACGACAACGTGATACGCCTCGCACAGGCGCACAACCATGAAAAACCAGATGATGGCGGTAACGTGGGGTTACCCCGCCAATGCACTGCAACCGTAAAGATAAATAAAATACGTAAACACGGACTCAATGTAAATCAAGGGAACAACCAGTGCAAAAGAAGCAGCTCAACATATTTTCAAAACACATCTCGCACCATCAACCTTATTTATTATACCAATTTAAAATCCACAAAGTGTTTGTAAATACCACACAACACCAACACCAACACAACTAATTAATTATTTTAAAGTGCCACTGGGTTATTTTAAGAAAACACTAGAGTACAAAACCAAACAAAAGCGCACGACATGATGAAATATACATTTAAAGCACATGCGCCCAAACACATTTTCAAAACCCAACTCTAAGCCTCAAAATTATTTTGTAAAACGTTTAAAACATTAGATTTTTTTGAAAAGTGTATAGTGACTTTAAACACACGAAACCAACTTAAACCCCCTAAAAATACTTTTTATCAAACTCACATAAATGCATAACAAACTCAATATATATATATATATATATTGCAGCACAATAAAACATTTAATAAATCATTTAGACAATTAATAGAACACTCTCATAGTGCACAACAAAGTTTAACCCAAAAACTATACTCAAATAAGCTAAGAAACTCCACAAATGCTGAAAAAAACTTTGTACCAAACAAATAATTCAAATAACATGCTAATTTAATTAAACGTGCAAATTAATTCATCAAACAATTCTAATATATAGAATCTTCTACCTAAAATGTGGGTGGACCACCCGAAAATGATGTGAAACCTCGTTCGCACCGCGACCGCACCTGCGGGAAGCCAAAACCACCATACTTAATGAAAATTGCACCAACTAAAACCAGATTAACCACTGAAAGACAAACCCTAGTAGTATTTATAATCTAAAACAATGAAAAACTACCGCGGGGGTGTTGCGGATCGGCTGTCTGAAGGGAAAGACGGCAGGAGGGCTGCTGGCAGGAGGCCGGACTCTCCGGAGCTTGGCCGGAGGTCGCTGGAGGGGGCTGGAGACCACTGGTCGGCGGCGGGCTCACCGGAAGGGCTGGCAGGGGAGGTGCGCAACGGTGAGGTAGAGGCAGGGTGGTCGGGCCGTGCGAGTGAAGGATTTGGTAGTGCTGGAAGCGGCCTAGGGAGTGGCGGGGTGCGGAGTTGACGGCGCGCTGGGGAGTAGCCGAGCAGGGGGGGTTGTCGCGAAGGCAGGTCGGGGCAAGGGCAGGTGTGTGGGAGACACTGAAACGCAAGAAAGGGGAAGGGAAAATGGTGTTGCATAGGTAGAGAGGGAAGCCGGATGGGGCGCCCCTAGTAGGAGGATGCAGCCAGATGGGGGGCGACCGGACTGGGGAGGTGGTGTGGAGGGCAGGACCGAGTAGAGGGGGGGCCTCGGGTGTAGAACTGGGAGAATGGGGGGGGGGGGGGAAGGGGGGTGTCGCGTGTGATTAGGTTTAGGTTTAAATTAGTTTATATTTCATTTTATTTTATTATAATAAAATAAAACTAATAATATTATCGGAGATCAAATAATAAAAATAGAAAGAAAACAATAATAATAATAATAATATATGAGAATAATAATAAAAGAGAAAAATAAAATTAACAATAATAAAGATAATATTAATAAAATTTATTAACCACTGAAATAATAATTATAAAGATAATAATATATAGTATAATGATAATAAAATAATAATAAAAAAAACAATAATAACAATAAGGAATTTCACGATGCCACTGCTAGTTTCGTGACTACCACCAATCGTTGGGTGACCGCACAAGGGTCCGAAACACAGAAAGAAGAAAAATATTTAACGTCGTCAATTTTGATCTGGGGCCCAATTCGGACCTGGCGAGAGTATCCAGGCCAAGAATTAAATAAAATAAAAATAAATTAAAATGTCTGGGTGAAAAAATTCTCCCCACCACAGACACTTTCTACCCCCATAAAGTCACCCGGCCGAATGATGGACCAAACAAGAATCTATGCCCAAATAAAACTAGAAGAAACCATAACATAAGAGAATGGGAGAGCATGAGAGAGTTCTCCCCATCACAAGAACTCAACTAGTGTTGAAATTTTAGCACTCAAAAATACCACCCCAGGAGGGGGGGTGACACAGGAACTCCCAACTAACCCAAACTAAACTTTATTGTATGAGCAAAACAACATCTCCGCTTAAACTTAGAGATACACCAAAAACCTCGAACACTAGAGAGAATCCTCCGAACAAAACTTAACCCATGAAGTAAACTCAAGAATTACCACAATCTTTGATCCTTCCATAGGCACTTACATTTCCAAACGAACACAGTCAAACTGAGATTAACCCATACAAGGTGCAAAAACACTTTTAAAGAAGAACATATGATTCCGAGAGTCATAATTCAGACAAAGCAGACTGTTTGGATTACAATGAACATCCCATCCCAACTTCACAATGAAACAATGGACCTAAAACTACACCAAAACATTAACAGTGGAAGAACAAGAACAGAAGGGCTTTAAATGTTTTGTTGGCAACACAGAACACCAAAACCCGATTTGAGTCTTCACACCCCCGACAACTCTTGACTGCATGCTAGCATCACCCCAAGACATATGGCTAGGGATTTGATGTTTGAAGCATCTCCTACCTCATAGACAGGCACTATAATCTTCTTGTCATAGTGTCTTCCTTAGACGACGCTTCCTGCAAAACTACTTAAGATGACCTAGAAACCTGCAATGAAAGCAGGTCTTCATAGTGGTGTGACATGACGGCTTGTATGAACTAAACGTTCATACATATAGTACACCATTAGATGGTTCGATGAACTGGATGATAGAGCCATAGCAAAAAACTCTTTAGAAACAAATTTACCAACCACACTCTGCTCGTCAGATGGGGGACCTTCACGAGCAACCAAATACGGCGGATTGCCAACCATTTGCGCTCTGGAGACCAACTCAGCTAAGAACACCCCATGCACCAACTTCTCAAAAGTGATGCTCCCATAAAGTGAGGACTCGCTCCAAGATCCCTGGACGAAGACCCCTGAAGAAGGGAGTAGTCTTTTTCTAGTCATGTGACAGTACCCCCGAAAAAAAAGACACAAGATACTTGAAATGATCAAGATACGCTTTCACCGTCTGCTGGCCATGTTGAACACACATGATCTCTTTCATTTTCTTCATCTTCACCTCCACAAAATTAAACCATTGAATCAATACGGCTTTAAAGACATACCACATCATCCCAACTTGCTGTAATGGTGGGGTGAACAAATCCTACTCATCCAGAGCTGGACCCTCAAACAGACCCAAGAAAGCATGCATTCTAACAGTATTTGGAGTTCCCAATACCCTGAAGATGCGCTCGACCTCTTCATGCCACTCCACTATCTCTAATAGAATCCAATCACCATGAAGGATAGACAACATCCGAGTAAGACCAAAAACTGGGCATGACTCATCAAAACTCTGGGGACCTTTCTGGGTGGCATTTCTAAACAAGCTGTATAACAACAAACAGAAACCAAAATCAATTGATGGAACATCAATGAAAGTGCATTCATCCAAAACAACCAGCTAAAAAACTAGAAAATGCAAACAAAAACCAAAATTAATTTTTCAAAACCCCTTTTTTTTCAAAAGTGACTTTTATTTTAGATTTCAAAACCTCTTTATTTCAAGACCACATTCCAAATACCAAATCCACTTTTCAAACCAAAATCACTTTCCAAAACCATTTTCCTCTTTAAAAGCCAATTTTGAAAACAAGGTCAGCCATTAATTTTAAACACAACCAGGTAATCCCATGAAACGTTTCACATGTCTCCATGCCATTTCATTCACACGCACCAACACACACTTTCCATGCATCCACTCACATGTGCAAACATTAATAAAGAGTACTTGAGGTTTCACCCCAAACCATTCTCGACCAATTTCCAAGCCAACACCAGTTTCCAAACAAAAAGCTTTTAGTTTTAAAAACCCAATTCATAAATTTAAAGTCATGTAAATGAAATCTATAAAACTTTCAAGAACCCATTTTTCTCATTTACAAAAACGCACTTACACCAACCAGAATGAAAACAACCTTCAACTTGAATCAATCCACCGGAGTGAGGGACTAGCTGTCACACATAACCTGGAGACAAGGTAGTGGGCCATGCCCCAAGAAAGCATCAACAACTAGGATGAGTTCAAGCCTTGTACCCAGACTCCACATGGTTCACTACTCCATGTGTGATCATGATGTAACATCAGTTTACCTCCATTTTCACCCCTCAATCCAAAAAACACCAGAACGAAACAAAGACTCAATTCACGGACTATCCCTGCCGACTCGAGGTGAGGAACAGGTGAGGGTTCATGATGTCCTTCCAGTACCAACCTCTTGAGTCCCAACAATCCTAATCTCTATCTACCAGACACCCCAAATAACAATGGCCCCCCTCTGATACCATTTTGTCGCGAACCAACCCGGGTCGACCCTGAACCGGTCACCCGAGCTGGCCCACGACATGGCCCGAGGGGTGTTCCCAATCCCAACGGGCTGACAACTTGTGTCGGGCATAAAAATTAAACAGGTGGGAACGATTTGGCCCAAATGAAAATAAACTAAGAAGCGAGAAATAAATATAAAAAAGCGAATAAACAAAGAACAACCAACAACGCTACTATCCTGCCCACGGTCAAAACTCTACATGACCCTGTGGGTCACTTTTTAATACCAAAACTAACGCCACTAAAGGAGAACAACGAAGATGGAACCTGCAATAGAACTAAAAACAAGAAACCACTATAGGCGTGAGTATTAAAACTCAGTAGGCTATCCCGATATCTATTCCCAATGCACTACCTTTAAAATAAAATAAACTCAATTTTATGTTTGAACTATAATATATAAAAGTATTTTTTCTAAATATTTTACCTAAAAACAATTTATGAACCATTTCCCTTTACCATTTCAAAACTAGGGTTAATTTCATTATTGTCAATCACAATTTTTTAGAAAGGGAAAGTGATGTTTACCTTTTCAAATGGGCACAAAGGTGATTAAACACTTTAACTTGAAAAACATTTTTAGAAACCTAATCAAAATAAATTTCCAACTTTCCAAGGAAAAAAATACACCAGAAATGCACAAAGTAAAACACATAGCAAGGGCGATGTAGGTACACATATGGGCATCATAATCACTACTACAAGAAACAAAAGCCGAATAGACATGGGTGAACCTAGGAGATCGAGAATAAACTAGAAGACACCAATAGATGTGAAATCACCCTTTTTTACATGTCACGATGAAATAAAAACACATAATACGCTCTACCATCCTCTCTCAGGTAGGTCGAGGGAAAATCCCATAGTATTAAACCCAATATATCCACCTACAATGGGCCACTGGTTAGTACCATAACCTTCCAGTGCACCAATTATTCTAAGAATATTCTCTCAACATGCCCGATTCACATGTATCAAGTGTTTGGAAAGGGGGTAAGACAACCGATGCCAGCCAAGCATCCAATCAGATATATATATAAAGCACAACATGAATCACCCTGAGTCACTCCATGGTACAACATCTTGACTTTAAACTACTCATTACCCAGTAGCCTCTAAGCGCAGCCTCCCAAATAGTCAATTTCATCAAAGGCATGAGAGATTATCCTAGGAGGGTTTTAATCAAAACATTTTCATCATTTTCCATAAAGTTCCAAATGGGAATTAAATATATTCCACAATCACCACTTTAAAAAAAACCAAAATCCTTGTTCAAGCTTCAGAATAAAACATGTATCATTAAATACATAACTATAATTGAAATTCTGTGAATCAAGTTTAAAATCCAAACGAGCATTCTTTCACTAATGGGTGTCTGTTTGTCAAGAAAATATTTCAAGTGTCCTGTATAAAATAAACGGCTCTTTTTACAACAAATAATCATTTAAAAATTAATTTCCTTATATTATCTCTAATTTATTAAAATTAATAAAATATTTAATTTCAAAAAATAGTGTGCGAAAACAGTAGGAAATAATGTAACATAAATTTTGAAAAGTAGTGCAATATGAACCTACCTTGACTCGTAGCTCGAACACGACAATTTTTTACGCCTCGCACAAGCGTAAAATCACACACAACCCGATGATCGCGGTAACGCGGGGTTACCCCGCCAATGCGCTGCAATGGCAAAGATAAATAAAATATGTAAACACAGACTCAATGTAAATCAAGAGAACAACCAGCACAAAAGAACCATCTCAACATATTTTCAAAACACATCTCGCACCATCAAACTTATTTATTATACCACTTTAAATCCACAAAATGTTTGTAAAACCACACACCACCAACACAACTCACTAATTATTTTAAAGTGCCACTGGGTTATTTCAAGAAAACACCAGAGTACAAAACTAGACAAAATTGCACGACATGATGAAATATACATTTAAAGTGTGTGCAACCAAACACATCTTCAAAACCCAACTCAAAGCCTCAAAATTATTTAATAAACCATTTAAAACTTTACAATTTTTTTGAAGAGTGTACAGTGACATTAGACACATGAAACCAACTTAAACCCCCTAAAAACACTTTTATTATCAAAATCACATCAACACATAACAAAATATAAATATATATATATATATTGATGCACAAAAAAACATTTAATAAATCAGTTAGACAATTAATATAACACTCTCATGGTGCACAAAAAAGATTTACCAAAAAACTACACACAAATAAGCTAAGCAACTCAACAAATGCTGAAAACAAACTTTGTACCAAACAAATAATTCAAATAACATGCTAATTTAATTAATCATGAAAATTAATTCATCAATAAATTCTAATAAGAAGAATTACCTACCTCAATGGTGGGAGGACCACCTGAAAATGGTGTAAAACCTCATTCGCACCATGACCGCACCTACGGGAAGCCAAAACAACCATACGCAATGAAAATCACACAAACTAAAACCAGATTAACCCCTGAAATACAAACCCTAATAGTATTTAACATCTAAAACAATGAAAATCAACCACGGGGGTGTTTCAGATCGGTTGTCTGAAGGGAACGACGGTTGGAGGGCAGCTGGCTGGAGGCAGGGCTCACCTAAGCTTGGCCGGAGGTCACTGGAGGGGGCTGGAGACCACTGGCCAGTAGCGAGCTCCCCGGAAGGGCTGGCAGGAGAGGTGCGCAGTGGTGAGGTGGAGCCAGGGTGGTCAAGGTGCACGAGTGCGGGATCTGGGAGCACCGGAAGCAGCACAGGGTGCAGTGGGGTGCGGGGTCGATGGCGCACTGGGGATGATCTGGGTAGGGGGGTTGTGGCGAATGCAGGTCTGGGCAAGGGCAGGGGTGTAGGAGACCCTGAGGTGCAAGAAAGGGGAGGGGTAAAAGGGTGATGCGCTAGTAGAGAGGGAGGTTGGACGAGGCACTGTTGGTAGGAGGATGTGGATGGATGGCGAGTGGACGGACTAGGGAGGTGGCATGGAGGGAAGGACTAGGTTGAGGGGGGGCCTTGGTCGTAGAATAGGGAGAAGGGGGGGGGGTGTCGCGCGGGATTAGTTTTAGGGTTCACTTAGTTTTTTTTCGTTTATTTTTATTATAATAAAATAATACTAATAATAAAATCTGAAATAAAATAATAAAAATAGTAGTAAAATAATAATAATAATAATAATTTACCAGAATAATAATAAAAGAGAAAAATAAAATTAACAATAATAAACATAATATTTAAAAAAATTTATTAACCTCTCAAATAATAATTATAAAGATAATAATATATAGAATAATGATAATAAAAAAATAATAATAAAAACAATAATAACAATAAGCAATTGCACGATGCCAGGGATAGTTGCATGACTACCTCCAAACGTGGGGTGACCGCGCACGGGTCTGAAACCCAGAAAAAAACATTAAACATTGTTAATTTTGATCGGGGACCCATTTCGACCCTGGAGAGATAACCCAGGCCAAGAATTAAATAAATTAAAAATAAATTAAAAAGTCTGGGTGTGACAATTCTCACCAACATAGACACTTTCTACCCCCAGGAAGTTACCCAGTCAAACGATGGACCAAACAAGAATCCATGCCCAAATAAAAGTAGAAGAAACCACAACATAAGAGAATGGGAGAACACGAGAGGGTTCTACCCACCACAAGAACGGAACTAGTGTAGAAATTTTAGCACTCAAACATACCACCCAGGAGGGGGGCGATGCGGGAAGTCCCAACTAAGCCAATCTAACCGTTATAGCATGAGTGAAACTATACCTCCATTAAAACTTATACATAGACCAAAAACCTCAAAAACTAGAGAGAAACCTCCAAACATAACTTAACCCAAGAAGTAAACTCGAGCATTACCACAAACGTCGATCCTTCCATAGGAACTTACATTTCCAAACGAACACAGCCAAACTGAGATTAACTCATACAAGGATCAAACACACTTTCAAAGAAGAACATACGATTCAGAGAGTCATAATTCAGACAAACTAGACTTTTTTGATTATAACAAACCCTCCCATCCCAACTTCATGATGAAACAATGGACCAACAACAACACCAAAACATTAACAGGGGAATAACGAGAATAGAACCGTTGTAAATGTTTCGTTGGCAACATAGAACAACAAAACCCGAACTGAGGATTCACACCCCCGAAAACTCTTGAATGCATGCGAGCTTTACCCCAAGACCTATGGATGGGGATCTAATGGTTGAAGGATCCTTTGCCTCATAGTCAAGAACTGGAATCCTCTAGTCACAGTGTCTTCCTCAGACAAAGCTTCCTACAAAACCTCCCTAGATGACCTAGAAACCTGCAATGATGGCAGGTCTTCAGAGGTGTGTGAAATGATAGATTTTATGCCTTAAACGTTCATACTGATAGTACACCATTAGACGGCCCGATGAACTGGAATATTGAGCCACTGCAAAGAACTCTTTAGAAACTAATTTACCAAACACACTTTGCTCATCAGATGGGGGACCTTCATGAGAAACCAGATACGGTGGATTGCCAACCGAATGCGCTCCAGAGACCAACTCAGCTAAGAACAACCCATGCACCAACTACTCAAATGTTACGCTCCCAAAAGGAAGGACTCACTCCTAGATCTCTGGATGAAGACCCCTAAAGAAGGGAGAAGTCTTTATCCAGTCGTGCGACACTACCCTCGAAAAAAAAGACACCAGATCCTTGAAATGTTCAACATACGCTTTCACCGTCTGCTGGCCATGTTGAACATGCATGAGCTCTATCATTTTCTTCGTCTTCACCTCCAAAAGTATAAACCAATGAACGAAGATGGAATTAAAGACATACCACATCATCCCAACTTACAGTAATGGCAGGGCGAAAAACTCCTACTCGTCCAGAGCTAGACCTTCGAACAGACCCAAAACAGCATGCATTCTAACAGTTTTGGGAGTTCCCAATACCCTGAAGACTCGCTCGACCTGTTCAAGCCACTACACTATCTCTAATAGATTCCAATCACCATGAAGGACAGACAACGTATGAGAATGTCCAAAAACTGGTCATGACTCATTAAAACTCTCGGGACCTTTCTGGGCGCCATTTATGAACAAGATTAATAACACCAAGCTGAAACCAAAATCAATCGATGGAACATCAAATAAAGAGCCTTCATCCAAAATAACCAGCTCAAAAAAATACAAGGAAATGCAAACAAAAACCAAAATTCATTTTTCAAAACCCTTTTTTCCAAAACTGACTTTTATTTTATATTTCAAAACCGCTTTCTTTCAAGACCACTTTCCAAATACCAAATCCACTTTTCAATCCAAAATTACTTTCCAAAACCATTTTCCTCTTTAAACGCTAATTTAGAAAACAAGGTCATCCTTTAATTTTAAACACACCAATGTAATCCCATGTAATGTTGAACATGTCTCCATCCCATTTCATTCATATGCACCAATACACACTTTCGATGAATCCACACACAAGTACAAACATTCATAAGGAGTACCTGAGGTTTCACCCCAAACCATTCTTGACCAATTTCGAAGAAAAAACCAGTTTCCAAACCAAAAGCTATCAGTTTTAAAAAACAATTTCATAAATTTTAATTCATTTAAAAGAAATCAGTCCCATTTTCAAGAACCCTTTTTTTCATTTGAAAAAATGCACTTACACCAACCAGAACGAAAACGACCCCATCTTGAATCAAGCCACCGGAGTGAGGGGCTAGCAATCACACATAACCTGGCGACATGGTAGTGGTCCATGCCCCAAGTAAGAGTCAACAACTAGGAGGAATTAAAACCGTGTACCCGGACTCCACATGGATCACTAATCCATGTGTGATCATGATGTAACATCGTTTTACCTCCATTGTAACCCCTCAATCCAAAACAAAACAGAACAAAACAAATACTCCATTCCCAGACTATCCGTGGCGACTCGAGGTGCGGAACGGGCGAGGGTTCATGAAGTCCTTCCTGTACCAACCTCTCGAGTCCCAAAAATACTAATCTCCATCTAATAAAAGCCCCAAATAACAAGGGCCCCCTCTAATACAATTTTTTCAAGAACCAACCCGGGTCAACCCTGAACCAGTCACCCAAGCCGGCCCGCGACATGGCCCGTGGAGCATTCCTGATCCCCACGGGCTAGCAACTAATGTCAGGCATCAAAATTAAACAGGTGGGAATGATTTGGACAAAAGAAAATAAACTAAACAATGGAAAATAAATAGAAAAAAATATGAATAAACAAAGAACAACCAACAACGCTACTAACCTGACCATGACCAAAATGCCACATGACCCCATGGGTCACTCTCTAATACCACAACTAACGTTGCTCAAGGTGAAAAACTGAAGCTCAACCCTGCAACAGAACTAAAAAAAGAAACCACTATAGGCGCGAGTATTAAAACCTAGTAGGCTAGCCCTAAATCTATTTCCAATTCACTACCATTAAAATAAATGAAACACCATTTCATGTTTGAACTACAATATATAAAAGTATGTTTTTCTAAATATTTTACTTAAAAAAAGTACGAACCATATCCCTTAACCATTTCCAAACGTGGGATAATTTCATTAGTGTTAATGACTTTTTTTAGAAAGGTAAAGTGATGTTTTCATTTTAAAATTCGCACAATGGGGATTAAACACTTTCATTTGAAAACCATTTTTAGAAACCTATTCAAAAGAAATTTCCCACTTTCCACGGAAAACAATACACCAAAAATGCACAAAGTAAAATACACAGCAAGGGAAATGTAGATATACATATGAACATGATAATCACTACTGCAAGCAACAAAATATGAATAGAGATGGGTGAACCTAGGAGATCGAGAATGAACCAATAGACACCAATATTTGTGAAATCACCCTTTTTGACATGTCACGATGAAATCAAAATTCACAATACGCTTGAACATCCTATCTCAGGTAGGTCTATGGAAAATACCATAGTAATAAAACCAACATATCCACCTAATAAGGGCCACTGGTTAGTACCATAACCTACCAGTGCTACAATCATTCTTAGTATATTCTCGCAATATGGCAGATTCCCATGTCTCAAGTGTGTGGAAAGGGGGTGAGCCAACCGATGCCAACCGAGCATCTAGTCAGATATATATGTAAAGCACCATTGGCATCACCCTGAGTCACTCCATGGGACAACCTCTTTACTTTAAACTACTCAGTACCCAGGAACCCTTAAGTGCGGCCTCCCAAACAGTCAATTGCTACAAAGGTATGAGAGATTATCCTAGGAGGGTTTTTATGAAAAAAATTCATTTTTCCCATAAAGTGCCAAAAGGGCATTAAATATATTTCACAATCACCACATTAGAAAGTACTAAAATGATTGTTTAAGCTTCAGAATAAATCATTTATCATTAAAAACATAACTAAAACTGAAATCCCGAGAATTATGTTTAAAAGTTAAACGGGCATTCGTTCACTAATGGGTGTCTGCTCGTCAAGAGAATATTTCAAGTGTCCTGTATAAAATAAACGGCTCTTTTTACAAAAAATAATCATTTTAATATTTATTGCCTTATATTATCTATCTTTTATTAAAATTAATAAAATGTTTAATTTGAACAAATAGTGAGCGCAAATAGCAAGAAATAATGTATCATAAATTTTAAAAAGTATTGCAATGGGAACCTACCTTGACTCGTAGCTCGAACGTGACAACGCGATACGGCTTGCAAAGGCTCACAAGCACGTAAAACCTAATTATCGTGGTAACACAGGGTTACCCTGCCAACATGCTACAACCGCAAAGATAAATAAAATACGTAAAAATGGACTCAAAGTAATTCAAGATAATAACCAACACAAAAGAACCACCTTAACATATTTTCAAAACACATCTCACACCATCAACATTATTTGTTATACCACTTCAAAATCCACAAAGTGTTTGTAAAACCCACACAACACCAACACAACTCACTAATTATGTTAATGTTCCACTGGGTTCTTTCAAGAAAACACATGAGTGCAAACCAAAAAAAAGCGCACGACATGATGAAATATACATTTAATGCGCATGCACCCTTACATATTTTCAAAACCCAACTCGAAGCCCCAAAATTATTAAATAAATCATTTAAAACATTACAATTTTTTTAAAAGCGTACAATGACTTTAAACATACAATACCAACTTAAACCCCCTTAAAAACACTATTATTATCAAAATCACATCAACACATAAGAAACTCTCTCTCTATATATATATATATTGTAGCACAATAAAAGATTTAATATATTAGTTAGACAATTAATAGAACAATCTCATGGTGAACAACAAAGTTTTACCAAAAAACTACACTCAAATAAGCTAAGAAACTCAACAAATACTGAAAAAAAACATTATACTAAACAAATAATTCAAATAACATGCTAATTTAATTAAACACACAAATTAATTCATCAAACAAATCTAATAGGAAGAATTTCCTACCTCAAATGTGGTCGGACCACCCGAAAATGGTGCGAAACCTCATTCGCACTGCGACCGCACCCGCGGGAAGCCAAAACCACCATACGTAATGAAAATCGCACCAACTAAAATAAGATTAACCCTAGAAAAACCAACGATAATATTATTTATCAGCTAAAACAATGAAAAACTACCACGGGGGTGTTGCAGATCGGCTGTCTAAAGGGAACGACGGCTAGAGGGCTGTTGGCCGGAGGTGGGGCTCACCGGAGCCTGGATAGAGGTCTCTGGAGGGAGATAGAGACCACTGGTCAGAGGCGGGCTCACCGGAAGGGCTAGAAAGGGAGGAGCACAGTGGTGAGGTGGAGCCAGGGTGGTCGGGCCATGTGAGTGTGGGAGCTGGGAGCGCTAGAAGAGGCACGAGGAGTGGTGGGGTGTGGGGTCGACAGTGCGCCGAGGAGGAGCCGCGTGGGGGGGGGTTGTGGTGAAGGCAGGTCAGGGTTAAGGGTCAGGGTGTGAGAGATGATGATGTGCAAGAAAGGGGAGATGGAAAAGGGGTGTTGTGTAGGTAGAGAGGGAGGTCGGACGGGGTGCCTCTGGTAGGAGGAGGCGGCTGGAAGGGGGGTGGCCAGACTAGGGAAGCGGCGCGGACGGCAGGACCGGGTTGAGGGGGGGCCTCGGGCATAGAACGAGGAGAAAGGGTGGGGTGATGGGGGGTGTCACGCAAGTTTAGGTTTAGGGTTATCTTAGTTTTTTTCCTTTTTTTATTATAATAAAATAATACTAATAATAAAATTTGAAATAAAATAATAAAAATTGAAATAAAACAATAAGAATAATAATATAACAGAAAAATAATAAAATAGAAAAATAAAATTAACAATAATAACGATAATATTAATAAAATTTATTAACCACTCAAATAATAATTATAAAGATAAAAATATATAGAATAATGATAATAAAATAATAACAATAAAAACAGTAATAACAATAAGAAATCGCATGATGCTAGGGCAAGTTGCGCGACTGCCTCCAAATGTGGGGTGACCGTGCAAGGGTCTAAAACCCAGAAAGAAAAAAACATTAAATGTCGTCAATTTTGATATGGGACCCAGTTTGGTCCTGGCCAGAGAAACCAGGCCACAAATTAAATAAAAAAATTAAAATTTCCGGGTGTGACATTGGATGAAAATCCAAATAGTTAAGAGAATATAGAACACATATTTTTTTCATTTGGGATTTTATATTATAGTTTTGTTTTATGTTTTGATTGGGTTTTATAAGAGACCCATGGGATTAGATGTCCAGGTTCATGACTTGTGGTGGAAGGGTTATTACAATTTTTATCAGTTTGGTACGGTTCATTAGTTGTCATTATAGACATGGAGATAGCATGTGTCAATACTTTAAATTTAGAGAATAAAAAGGAATATCAAGCCTCTTGATATATAATTTCATGTTACTAGGGATGTACATGTATAAAAACAATTGTTCAACACTTCTATGTGTGTTATCACAACATCGCCATGGGTCTACAAAAATAGAGTTTGGTATCATGCATTAATAAAGAGACCTCCCACTAATACTTTCATCATTATGATGATATTTTAATTGTTTTTCACTAGTATATGGTAAAATTATAACTTTTTAGATGGAAGTATATTGTTATGTTGGTAGATAAAATTTGGAACATAAAATTAATAATTTTTTAAATATAGTAATATATGGTTTTCCTTTGTGTAGTCTTTTTATTCCTTACAATATTAATTTTTTTTGAGTATTTCTTTGGTTTTATTATATTTAAGAACTTAAAAATAATTTAGAGTAAAACATAAATTATTAATTACTCAGGTTGGAAGTATTTCATTAAATTATAATAGGATTCCTTATTATTTTAAAATAATTTCAAATCTTTTGAATAAGTACAAAAAGTCTGGATTATATCTTTTTATCCTTACATTCATAATGATTTCTTACATTACTGTAGTTTATAATTTCTCTAACCATGATATTATTATTTTTTATACAAATAATTTTTGAAATCTTGACATGAAATATCCTGATTTAAACATGATAACATGACAATTAGATACATAATGAATGTGACTATAAAAAATCATGATATGAGTTTGAGTATTTTTTGGCTAATTTGAAGATGTGGTAAAATAAATACATGGTTTTTTATACCATTTTACACTCTTATGTAGCTAATAATTATCTACATAATTAATATCCAAATTAATAAACTTTTTAATATGGGATATCTTGTTTTAGTGTTTAATTTTTTTAGGTATTCTTACTATTTTTAGGTTAATTGATATAGAGTCATGTTGAATTATATGACATTATAAATATATTTATTTATGATTTTCAGTAATAGATAATATTAGACAGGTAAAACAATGTTTTAGGTAAATTATTTATGTTTGAGTATTATGATAGAGAATATGTGCATAAAATCATGTGTAATAAAGTTTTGTTTTCCATATAATTAGAAATAATGTGATACAGTTTAGCTTTTTGGGAAAAATAGTTTTATTATATAATGTATTAAAATTTTTTATTGACTTGATGTTGAAATTATTAACTCTTTAATTGATATGAATGAGTTGTGCATATTTATCTCATGTTGTTTTTATATTATTCTATGATTTATTTGTTAGATTTTATGTGATTTGGTTTTAAATGAATTTTTTTATAAATCATTTTTTAAAATAAAAAATCAATTAAGTAAAAACAATTATGACATAATTTCTTATTACATTTCATGTTTTAATCTAGTATTATAAAAATTATTTATAGAGTTTATTTAACATTGTTTTTTAAAGGAAAATATTTACTAAAAAACGTTAATATTTCATGAAAAATCTACAAAATTGAATCTTGTTTACAAAAATTATTGTAAGGCTATAAATTAATGGGTTATAATCTTATAGTGGATTACTTGAATTGGTATTAATAGTTTAATGAGTTTAGTGATAATTTTTATGAATATTTTCATTATTTAAATTTTGAATTCATTGTGTTTTATGTGCTTGTTTTTCTTTTTGTGAATGTTGGGATACTTGTACTTATGTACTAGATATTTTTATATTCATATTGTGTCAGATAATCTAGTTTGTCTAAACATAATATATTATATAATAAATAGTGTTTTCATTTTCAGTGAAAATATATTTGTATGGTGATCAAGGAACCTTGATGGATTGGAGATTATTGGGATTTTAATTTCATACCATGATATACTATAAATTAAATGGTTTTGTTTGGGGTGAGTTCATGTTTTTAGAGGTGGGTATATTATATAATTCAAAGGAAAAAAATGATGTGATAATTCAAGACTCATTTTAATTTTTATAACTAGGAATTTACATCCTCACCTTTTTATCAATTTTTTTAACGTTTAGAGTGGTATCTAAAATTAATCATGTAGTAGTAGAATAAAGTTATTGGAAGCATCTCTTTTACGTTTTCCAAAAAACTCTGTGACCTATGGTTCTGTTTAGAATAATTTGGGAAACCAGGATCACTATATTTTTCAAAAACCTACCTGGGAATAATTTCTTGATAAGGTGTGGTTATTCAAAAGTAATTTCTATATGGTAAATCTCGTTTGATTATTCTAAGGTTCTGGAAGAATAAATGATTATATACATAATAACTTTTATTGTGAGAGTATTATTGTTAAAAATGAGGGATGGAATCATTCACAGATATCTCAATGACAATTATCAATTGTACTTAGTGTGTTATGTCCAATGTTTTGGTCACATATTTTCCTAAAAGGCTTCCTGATGACTTACATGGAATGTAACTATATTTCATGACAAATTGGTTGGTGTATTCGATTATCACATTTATATCTATGATGAGTTGGTAGAAAGTGGGATCAACAATGATCCACATGTTAAATTATAAACATGCACACACATTTTACTAAGAAGAATGATGATTTACTTTTTATCAGCTAACTCTCATTATATTCTTCGGTGACCAAGTCCATGAAAAATAAACCGTAAAATCATGACAGGAATATCATTAATATAAAACATAATAGTGGGGAGCCATTAATTGTTTCGAATAGAAGAAGAATTCACTTTTTTATTTTGGGATCCGATTATGGTTCCTCCTTTTTCCATGATAGTTTATCAAAATACATCCTCACATAAATTAATTTTCTATAAATTTATTAAGTAAGTATAAATAATAATCAAGGTTAAAAAAATAACATTATCATTTTTTATTATTCCTAAACTTATATTACATAGTGACTGAGTTCTCTGGGGATTTGAATGACTCACTATGTTAGTGTATTTCATTCTAATTTAGGTAATTAAGTCTATAGAGATATTTTACTGAGGTATGTATATGAATTATTGATCTAGTATGATTTATTTATTACCATAATCCATTGTAGAGATTCTATTTTTGTTCATGTGTTAGGTGGTAATTAAAATTACTCATGGGAACTCAATTAATCATGAGAAAAATATATCACCATCTATATGAGGGGCAGTATGAGCGATCATAATTCTAAAAAGATATATTTTTAACACATGTTAAGATATTTTTTGGTTTATGGAAGGCTTGATTTCCTTTAATAGTGATTTTATATTTATTTAATTGTCCCATTATACTTTTTTGTGGCCTTATTTGGAGAATGGTATGATTTCCAATGTTTACCTTTACTATATACTCAATTATATTATCCTTTTCTTCCATTATAATTATAGATCTCGATTTGTCTATTATTTTGGTATTTCCACAATTAATGAATTGTGTCCTGGGAAAGTGAGAGTTACTAGCTCCTTGGTGTCATGGACCATCAATATTGTTATTTTTATTAGTGTAGTTGTCTATCTGTTGAAATTATCACCCAGATTCTATAAAATTCATTATATTTCCTCATATCTTATATAAATATGTCCAAGTTAGACTATTATTAACTAATTTGTTTAGAACATATTTTTCTTGAGTTGAATAATCTATTGGGTTTACATTGTAAGGCATATCATTTTATTGGAAATAGAATCTCTTGTGACATAAGTGAAATCAATTAGTACAAGTATTTTGGTATAATGGTTTGGTCTATGTGGTTTCATGGCAGTGGTAAATCATTATGGTGGAATAGTTGATAAGCTTCTATTTAGACATCACATACCATAGTCATTTCATGGATGGAAATAAAAATCGTCGAGAGAATATAACACCATCTCCTTATGTTATTTTGATTTTAAATTATGTATTTTTATTTATTTATTTTTTTTAAATAAGATTCAAGAATTGTAGAATGGATGAGAATCTGGGAAATTGATGTTGTGTTAATTTTGGCATTACTACATCATGGTGTTCAATGTGGTGGAGGTTATAGTATTCTATTAGGAGCTATATATGTTTGTTTTGGAATAGTGAGATGGATAGGTAGAAATGAGGTCATCATGTCATGAGGAATATTATTTTGTTTAGTGTGGTTTTGGGAAGGAGATATATGGTTAGTGAGTTTTGCACCATGGTCATGACGATGGTCATAGTGGTGATTGGGTGTGGTGCTATTGAAATAAAAAATTTGAGGTGGAAACAGGGACCATAGCCTCTCCATTCCATGTTTGAATCCATGGTGTGGTCAAAAATAGGTTGGAGAATATACATTGTTGTGTTACATACCATGGTGGGTCTATGTAGGAGAGGTGTGGTTAAATGTTCCATTGATATTGAGAGTACCACCATGTTGGGGTGTTAATTATATTGATTCTAAAATAACTAAAATTGTGGTATGATTTTGGTGGAGTGGTTTGTACTAATATCAGCATATCACATTCATAATTTTGGGGAATAATTGATATGATTTTTACATATTTATCATCCAAAAAATTCCACTCTTCCTCTTCTTTATATGGATCCTGAACATGATGTTTTCATAGGTGACTTTGGGAAATACTTTTATACATAATCTCTTATTATTATTATTAATTTCATGTGTGTGGTTGAGTTAGTAGTATTATTTATCACTCTATTTTTAAAAATTAACATGATATATTTAATTTTAATTTTAATATTTATTATTATTCAAATAAATTCATCATATATAATTTGATAATAATAATATTTTCTTGCTATTTAGTATAAAAAAGATGTTTTTTATGATATAAACTTCGTTTTGGAGTGAGAGTGTGAGTTCACACATTATATTGATGGGATTACTAGTTGGGATGTATTATGGAATGATGTATTATGGTCTGTGTTCATCATCAACATGATGAGGAGTTATTGGTTTATAATCAAATGTCATGATGATATGGGGGAACAATAGAGTGTGTGAGTTGGTAGGGGGTCATGATGAATATAATGGGGAATTGTATATGAAGACATTCATGTCAGGATGAATTAGAGGAACTTTAGTTTTTGTATCGAAGTATCATCTTGGTAATAGGGACATTATTCCTATCAAAGTTTTATCTATTAATTTGGGACCTATTTAATAGGATATTCAATGCATTATTAAAATGAATGGGTGTGTCTAAATGTCATGGGTGAGCTGGTTATGTTGTGTGTTGTTTTGAAACAAAAATTAATATGAAAAGGGTTGATTTTTTAAAATTAATGATTTATATTATTTAAATTTCATTTATTCATTTATATTATACTTTTCTTTTGGTTAACACCTAAAATATGAGATATAAAATTCATGTTCCAGTGATGTGTGTGGGATGTATTTTGCGGATTACCTATTGCGTTTGTATACTCATCCCCTAAATATGAGTATTACAGAGTATTTATATTTAGTTCATAATGATTTTGGTAATGGGAGTCATTTTACCTTTATAATTGAGTAAATTTATGTATTTTCCTTAGGTGGTGCATTGGGGGTCTTAGAGGTAGCTGTCTTGTGAAGCGTGGGAGTGTTCCATGTTGGAACTTTTCTTCATTTTGGGTCTTTATAATTGTATTATTTTTTGATATGTTATTGTCACCTATGACTCTGATTATGTATTGGTGATTTTTTGTATTGGATTTTGGTCTATTTTACTCATCCAACATTTATATATTTTTTCATAGAGTTTTTTATGAAAAGTATTTGGTATATGAGGGTAAATCATCCATGAATGATATTATATACACTCGGTATTTATTTATAGCCTTTTGTATGGGGGTGAAAATAAGGTTTGTGGCATTCCAATTTGACCAAGGATAATGGGTTGAGTATGGATGTTATATTTCCATTCAATTATGTTTGAATGAGAAAAAAACACCAAAAAAGATTTTTTTTTGGGTATGTGGGAAACAATTATTAATCTGATAGTTTACCTATTTCAGCCTAGACCTTTTCCCCATTACATTGTGATAGTTTAGGAGGTAAAGGTGTTTGGGGGAGACTTGAGGAGTTTTGGATAAGGGAAGGAGAAGAGTAGGTATGAATATAAAAAAGGGGTTTATGAATCATATACATAAGGGTTTTTTCATATAGGAGGTCCTCTATGGTGTGGGGGTCGGTTGTGGCACAGGGTGTCTCAAGAATGATTTTTGGAAGTTCTTCCTTTTTAGGGGTAGAAATGTAAAGGAGAGGGACAACAAAGAATACCACATTGTTTTGTAGCACAGGGAATCTTGATATGGTATAGTGGGTAGATTTAGGTATTTTTGAGTTTCTTCCCTTTTGGGGTAGTTGTGTGATGAAGTTTAAATTGCAGCATATCACCTTTCTCTTATGGGGATCTGTGGCTTAGTGGTCTCAGATGCACCATGTCCACATTCTTGTTTTATCAAATCTGCGGCATGGGAGAACCCGAAATCCTTAAATGCATCATTTTCCGGATTGGTGGAGGCATGATATCTCTCCTTTAAAAAGTATAATTCCACTTTTTAATATTTCAATGTTATTTTTGTGCAAGTGATTTAATGGGATTATGTTTTTAAGTATGAGTATAAATTCCAAAATCCCTGACAATCCTATCATTTTTTGATAATTTAAATCATTTCATGGGTGATCAAATTGAATACCAAGAAGGTATTTTATACCACATTAATTTTATTTCAACCACATACTTTGTAGATAGATCTGTGGTGGTTTTAGGTGGGGTTCATTATTTTTTTCTCCCAGTTTTCTTCTTGTTTCTTATCTTACGAAGCTTCTTTTCAAAGATCCAGTTGTTTTTGTGTTATCTTGGATTTATGTGGATGTTGTATTCAAGGCATGTGAGGGTGATCTCATCCATTGGGGATCCTTGTAGTTTCCTTTTCTTTGATTCAGCCTTGCAATAGTGAATTAGTAAAAAATCATTTTAGATAATGGATACACGGATTCCCTTTTTCTTCTATCAAGTGGGAGGGGTTGAATTTTTTTTTATCTTTTTGAAAATTTGTATAAAATTTCCTAATACTGATAATGAAAATATTAAATTGAAATATAATGGGAAGATTAATGGAAATAAATGTTTTTATATATTTTTATATTTATTTAAATTGTGATTTTATGGTACTGATTCCATGATAAAAATTACATTCATTGCGGGATTGGTAAATATTCTGCTGGTTGTCACTATTGAACCCTTGTTCGGTGGTGGTTTAATATCACCTATATGGGAATTGGTCAATTGATTTTATCTTTTTAATGAAATTGTTTCTCATAGAAATTATTTTTTGTGTTAGAGAATTCTTAATTATGAAAGTCTAAGTGATGAAAGTATCTTTGATAAATCAATTAAATGATAAGAAAAATAATTTTAGAAGAATTGTGGTTTGTGGTGGTAATGTGTGGTTATTGTTTTTAGGGTGGATATGGTGAGATATGGATGCAGAAAGTGGTTTTGATATGGAATGTATCCATGGTTGTCAAGTGGTGGCATTGTGGGGTTGGATGGTATAAAAGAGATGGGTTGTTGTTATGATGCATTTTTTATGACAAATCCCATGGTATTAGAGGAATTAATTTGATTTTATGGAATTAAAATTTCGTGGGATGTTTTTGTTCATTATATTTAATGTTTAATTAATATTTTAATTAAAAATGGTATATTTCGGATAATATAGTTGATAATGAATTCTGAAATTAATTGGTTGGTAAATTGAACTGGTTTGTTTTTTAGAAATATGAAATATAGAAAAACATTAAATGAAAGAAAAAAATGACGGTAGTTTATGTGGTTTTGAGTGGATTTATGCATTTAGGGGATTCATGAAAATTAGTAGATATCTGAGGTATGGTGGTGATATTGTTATTTGGGATAAATATTTTTTTGTGAACCCATTGGATGGTCCTGTGTGTGGGTTTATATAATGTTTATAATCTATGTGATGTTTATATAGACCCCACCCATGTCAAGAACAATGGATTGATAATAAAATGTTTTGGGGGTGTTTTTTCCAACATTATGATGGTGAATACGGAGGTCTGGAAACCTTATATTTCCTTCTCTCTCATACATGAGAAATTGACATGCAAGGGATGTGATGGTCAGAAATAAAAAGTGAACTATGGTGATGTTTAATGATATGGATTATGGTGATGTAATTTATTATAGTGGGAGGGAACAAGGTTGATTTCCATTAAGTTTATGATACCCTATGACTCTGGTTATGTCTATGATTTGATGTGATGGCCCATGTGTCATTTCTCAGGATGTTTTTTATCTTATGTAAAAGGTATGGGAGCTCCAACAAAAAAAATCTCTCAAGTATTGGGTTGAAAAAATAAGTGGGAAATCATTTTGGGTTAACAATTATCCATATGATTCTTATGATATTATTATAAATTTAATTATTATTTTGTGGGAATCCATTGGTCAAGATGGAATTTTTAGTTGACCTATTATAGGTGTTTTTGGATCTATTATTTACTCACTCATTCATTAGTATACTCATTTCACATGTACATGAGTGACTTTGGGTATGCTACAAAGTAAACATGTATGGTTAAAATATGTTTTTAAAAAGTGTTTTTCTAGTTTCTAGTAGTACATTATGGCTTGTGTTATCCATTACTAACTCAATACATTAGAAAATTTTTATGTCACCATCTTATATTTTCCATTTTGGGTTTCTCTTTAGAGACTCTTATATCTATTTATTTATATAAATGCATTGTGGGATATTTTTTAGATTACTTTTATCTTATTTCTATAGTTTATTTATGTCATATATCTTATCATCTGATCCTAATTATATTATATAGGTTAGTTCCTTCTATATGATAGATTTTTTTACCTTTAGTGCTTTTTGGAAACTTGAGGCCTATTGGAGGTGGGATTTAAGGCTCATTATCTATGTTCCAAGATTTCCATCCTCATATGGGTTCCAATGGAGGGAGGGGTTCATGACATTACCTTGAAAGGAAATCTCCTATGGTGTGCTAGGAATGATACCAATGTATTATATAAGACCCATTGTTTTAGATTATCATGTTCATTGACCTAGTATTTTAGGCCATTACAAATGGATTCAGTTCCAATATCGAGAAAAAAGTGTAAAGGAACTACCTAGGTTTGAGTTATTGGGTTCACAAAGGGTTTTTTTCTTTAAAGGTATATATTGTGTAACACCACTAGAAAAGTGATTTGTAAAAGAAAAAATTTTACAATCCATGTCAAAAAGGCAAGCCTTAATTTTTGGATGGCTTCCAAATTAGATATCAGTAGTTATACATGATTTTTCTTGTGTATTTTTTGGAAGGGTGACCTCATGTTAATATTCATCAGGTGTGAATTAGTGAGGAAAAGGTACAACAAAATAACTTGTGTTATCCTATTGGGATAGTCATTTTCCTTATAGGTGATATGGGTCGACAGTAGAATATTTTTTTGAAGGACGTAAAATGTATTATAGATGACCCATGGGGTTATATGACCACATTTGGAACCCGAGGGGGTTGGGTCATTACAAGTTTTGTTTTTTATCATGTTTTCAGTTCTATAACAACCATGACATGATGTTTTCACATGTATTAAATGTATAGAAGTATATACCATAAATTCATTAGTTTATATAAATGTATAGAAAATCATAATTGAATCACATGTGATGTGTTCAGCTATTGAGATATACGTTATGTTATTTATTCATTTATAATATTAATTCAATGTGATGTATTCAGCGGTGTGGTCATTCTTTTATAGATAATTGAGAAAAAATGGTTGGAATATAATGGTCATTCATGTTATATTTCTATTGATCACTTAGTTTCATTAAAAATTGGATTATATGGGTGTATATAGAATGTATATGATACATCTTGGGGAATACATCTTTATATATAGATATGAGTATACTTAATAGAGATCACACTAGATCTCTTTTTAGCTTGAGTATCATTGATTATTTTATCGAGGCTTCTCTTTAATATATATATATATATAATTTTGATTTTACATTTGTTGTCATTTCTTATATGACATTTCGGGTCACACAATTGGGAATTTTTATAAGGATTGTGTTTCAAACTAATCATTTGTTAAAAAATAATGATATATTGATAAAAATTATCCAAAAAATTTGGGATAAATTCCCAAATATTTGTGGAGGTATGAATAAATTCCTTATGCATTTCAGTTCATATTATATATTATTAGTTGTTCACAAAAATCATATTCATATAATGCATATGGATTATGGATATGATAGAAAAAAGTATCATCAATATACATATCAATATTATGTTTCACCTAACATATTACCAAGGTGAATCCTAATCAAACATTGGCTTCAAGAATACATTGTTTTTTTGGGATACAGCATGAGGATACTCTCAGCCAACATAGTGTGCATTCTTATAGCTGGAATTTCCACATCACTGTCACATGGTTTCAATTGATTAAAAATCCATGATATGGTTTAGTAAATGAATCACAATATCTATTAAAGGTGTTTAATTAAGATAATAATTGAAAAAGTTGTAATGTATAATGTTATTAATAATTCCATATACTCTCCATCAATGAAAAACATAATGAAATACTTATTTAAGGGGAATGGGTTTCTTTATTAGAGGGTGTTTATTTGATAGTGCATATGATCATTAGTTTTATAAAAAAATTTATATATCTCTCTTCTTACCAAAACACTATTTTTTAACAAATAGAATGTGTTAAAACCCCTTCAGGTATGTGGGAATACTTTTGATACATTCATGGATCCTTTGACTGGAAGATCAAATATAGATGTAGGGAACCTATGGTCATTTCTTCAATAATATATATCAAACCTTACACCATCTAATAAGAATATGGAGGACACTGCATATATTATACATGTATGATTTCATTCAATTAATATGAATATTGAATCTATCATGTGTAAATTGGATTGTGTTTAGGTTTTTTTTCTACTCCTTCATATCAGAAGATAATCCCAAGAATCCTATAATTTTAAACCTCATCACTATATGTATCTCATAAATTAGTACATTAATCCATCAAATAACCAATGGAAGAAGAGGACTCCAAAAAATCTATATTTTTCGCATACCATTTCGACGTATTCATGTATCACTCTATTGAATACATCAACCTGAATAGTCTGGTAGCACTAGAAATTACTTCACTCGTTAAATGCATTACCAAGTGGACAATGACATTAAAATATGAATTCAAAAATAATTTCAGCCATGTGACATAGTGTAAGAATAATATTTTATTGTAGATTTTTAAAATTTATGGTGTGATTATTAATTGAGAAGAGCTATCTAGAAATTTATTGACAATAATAGAGATATATACAACATTTGTAAGAAAAAATTCAATAAATTCAATCAGGATTTACTATTGAAGAAAAATAATATTAATAGAAGTTTTAAATCCTTGAAATAATATACTCTCCATATTGAAACATTTATAAATATTAAGTAAATAACCATTAGTAACCTTTATGGTTTTCTATATTTGAGAAATATATATTTCTATTTTTTACACATAATGTTTTTTATAGCAACTATGTGTGCCCTATTACCCTCATTCAACTATAAATATAATAGTTTTCCCAATCACGTTTCATTTTAATCGTTATGATTGTTGGCACTATCAATTGATTTCCTTTGATAACAAATAGTGTTTAGTTCATTATCACTATCATTTTCCGCAATGTACATAAAATGTTTCCATTAATGTTTTAATTCCATAAAATACATTTGAAGAAAATACTCCACTTTTTCCAATTATTATTACACTCTCTATTTTAAACAAAAAATACTCATAATAAATTTTGAAAAAAATAATTCCCTTCTTCTAATGTGAACCAAAGGATTCATAAAAATTTTGGGCATTGAAGTTGTCTTTGTGTGTGATTAATAATTAATTTGTGTTCAAAGTTAATTATATAAAATGGTATATTTACTTATTGGTCTTAATGAATTTTTAAAAGGACTAACCAGTTTCATTTATTTTTATATCCCTAAATGATAATTATTTATCTCATCCCAAGTATTTAAATGTTTTTAATAGGTCTTGAGGATCTATAAGGATAATACCAAGGTCATTACTATAACATACTAAAAGAAGAAAAAGTGTCATGAAATAAACAAGACTATAAACATAGAAGCATGTTTTTATGGAAAAAAATATACACTATATGGTAATAAATTTTTTTATAAACCTAAATTATTAGTTATCTAAAACTCTAAAAGTAAAATATCATTAAACATAATAAATTTTAATCATTATTATAAAACATGTACTTAATGGTTTTTAAGGCATGATTCCCTATATGTGGGCTCACAGGACTGGTTAGGAGTGAGGTTCGATAAGGGGAGACGTGAAATGGATGGGTTCCAAGGAAGTGTGGATAGGAGGGAGCCAATTAAAGGAAGATTAATTCCAAGGGGAATTAGTATATTAGCTAAGTAGAGATAGGGATGTTATTGGGTTCTATCATGAGAGGGTTGGAAGTTAACGACATAGTGTCATGGTGTGACAACTGAGGGGGGATCACATTGTGAGGGGAGATACTGGTGGGGAAGGATTTATGGTGGAAAATGATGGAACAATAGAATGTAGAGTATGATGGGTCTTAGATGGAATTTTCATGATTTACAACAAGATCATAGGGACCACCATTTATGTATTTATATTGATAGAAATAGAGATCACCCAATAGAAATCCACAATTTATAGAACATCAAACATTATATTTTCTAGTGGTGTTTGGAAAATGATAGCTGAACAATTTATGAAATTTAGGATCATAAGTCACATAAATCTATGTTTTCGTCTACTCATGATAACTAAAAAATAACTATAACTATTTTTAGTCATTAAAACATGTGTGTGATGGTGAAAAACTGGAAAATTTCCATGTAATTATGTGAAATCATAGAAACATTATCCTTTAATTATGTGTGGCATTTATGAGTATATGATATATTAATATGATATGTGTTTTACTCTAAATGACTAAATAAGTAGTCTTATATTTAAAAATGATGAAAAACCATTGATATATTAATAAAATTATCAAAATTTGTTTAATTATTGAACTAAATTTTACATTAAATATTATTATGGCATCTATTTAATATTTTTCTATTATTTTTTACTATAATATGTAATTACTTTTAGATAATTTTATTTTTAGTTATGATATGATGAGTGATGAGCATGACAATTGAATTTAAGTGGTTACTTTTAGGATAATGAATAAAATTATATATTTTTGTGTAGATATATCAAATATTTGAATTATTTTTAAATAATTTTTTCGTTTATGCATTGAATTTGTTCTGTAAAAATTTTATTTCTAATCATTTATGTGATTTATAATCCATGTTTAAATTTCGTAATTCCAGAGTACATATTTTTAAATGAAAAATGATGTGATTCGTTATTACAAGTTACTCTATATTGTTTCTGATTTTTAGAAATTCTGGAAATGTTGTTGTGTTTTATTATAAATGAGAAATCAATAAAAACATTACTAATTTTCCTCAATTATTTAATTAAATTCAACAAAATATCTTAAGTTTTTAGCAATACCATGATTAATAAATCTACAACATACTATTAAAAAAATATTAAAAAAATATAGCCATTATAACCTAGCCATTGAATTAAAGGGTATGAGAAATTATAACTGCATTATGAAATATATATATTAAATTTTTCCATAATAAAAAATTATTTATTTATTTCAATGAAATAATAAAGAAACATTAATAAGAAATAAATAAGATTAAATGAGTTGTCTTTTGAATAATAGATTTATGTCCAGAATTTATTTTTATCAACCAAAATTAAATTAATCGCTATAGATGAATTATTTTAATTAAATTTATATATAATATATTTAATAAAAATAATTAATGTTATTCTTATGGTGGTAACTGTAAATTAATGAGTGTAAAATCATAAGATATTACAAAATTACATTTTCTTCAAAATTTATTCTTTAATGGATTTTGTATGTGGATATTACAATTAATTTCATAGAAATTAATAATTTTTATATTTTAAAATTGATATAATTTTTGAATTCATCATTTTAAAATAATTTTAACCTAATTTTTTATTTATTTTTTGAAACTGTAGATTTCTGGATGAAAAGTGTGCAATAGTGTTTCTTTGTGAAAAATGTTATTTCTTTACTTTTAATCTAAGTAATTTATATGATCTTCTTGTTTTTGTATTTTTTAGAAGTTGAATATATTAAATCTTATTAAAAATAATCTTATAAATTCTATATGAATCTACATTTTACAATATTTTAGTACATAATCATTTTTATAATCAAAATATGTATTTTTATAAAACTATTTTGTTGCAATTTACACACATAAGTTAAAAACAATTTTCAGTAATTATTAAAATTAAATCATTGAAAATTGATTCCATATATTTTTCCACCATATTCATATTATGTGATAAGTTCATCTTCATTTTATGTCATAATGAAGAGAAACTGTGCTAAATGTTTATCACCATGTAAAAGGGTAAAATGGGATTAAAAGTGTTAAAACTATGGGATATATACTACAAATAAGTCCAAAACATTCCTTCGTTTAATTTTATGAAATTATCCTGACCATCCTTGTCCTTGTTTTTAAAATATAGAATATTTTTTCTACATTCCATAGATTAGAAACATAATATTTTTAGGTAAAGGGTAATTAACAAATGTCACCCTCTCTCACTTATTATGTTTTAAAAATATATATATGGATAAAATTATTATATAAATCTACTAAGATTATCAAATTGATTAATAATATGTAATATTTATTATAATTATTTATTTTTTATTTTTACAAATTATATATTTACTTTTCATGCTTATGTAGCGTCAAATCAAATCATCTGGAAGGAATACATAAATAAAGTAACATATTTTTAGTAGATTAAAAGTTATATGTTTTGGATGAAATATGTTGTTCCATAAATTTAATACTAATTTTAAATTTTTTGTTTGTTATTAAAGTGTATAGATTATAATTTCATTATTATCTTGATTCTATTAAAGTTATGATATTTGAATACACATGAAAATGACATTAAATGATATTTAATGATTAAAAGTTATTTTTAATTAAATAGAAAATTAAAATATCTTATAATAACTCAATATTATGGTAACATATTTAGGTTGTCCTTAATGATCTATTTATATCCCATTGGAATTTTAAAATTACATTCATGACCATTATAAATTGAATTTTTTTAACATGATTAATGCTAAAACGGTAATCAAGGGATTAAACGAACATATATTGTTAAATGTTAAATATAAACCTGTATAAATATTATTATTTGATTATAATTCCACCTTATAATACTTATATTAAAATATATGCAACATTTGGGAAATATTACATGAGTTAGACACATGTTATATGAGAATATTAAATGTATTTACCAGATTGGAACCCACTTTTCTTATACAAGAGAACCTCATATCCTCTCATTAAAAAACATCTTCACCCATTTATCTAAATAATCATATACCTAAATCAATTTCCAACATTCCTTCCCATTTCATTATTGTATTTTTCACACCAAAATACCAACCTACAAGGCATAAGGTGCAATCCAAATGAGGTTTTCAAAAGAAAACGTATAACTCTTGACTAAGTGATTTCATGTTTATTTATTATTCAACATCCTTTAATTATTTTGTAACCAATATCTAAAGATAACATTATTTTCTTTCATATAATAAAATTTTATTCCATTTGTGGTCCAACCCTTTTTCTTGTCCTTTTGCGTACCATGTGAAATGAAAACACCGCTTGTGTGTACTTGTGGACTACCATCTCCACGAAGTTGTGTGTTTCATTTTTCATTACAGCCTTGCATGTCTGGTTATTATAATGTATTTATTTAATATATATTATTTTAATAAAAACATTATTATTATATTTAAAAATTTATTACTTACCTTATTATGCTTCTATTAATAGGAAAATGGTAACGTCGTAGGTACATAATTGTAAACAACCACCTCCATAAAGAAATGTGAATCATTATGCATTTTAGAATCTAATGGTTAGTTTTAAAATTTTAGTTAATATATAAATATTGTAATCATATCGTTATTAATATTCTATAGATGTTATAACCATGAACCCTTCGATTATGGTCTGTAAATTGATGTAGTTTTGGGAATATGAACCAAACATCCTCAAACTGGAAGATGTAAAATTATATTATTTAGTAATTATAAAATTATTATAATAAATATAGTAAAAGGATCAATAATAATTTAATTAACATAAAATATGTTATTAATCTAGTTCAAATATAATATAATTATATTATTCCTGATTAAGTGAATTTATTAAATGAGACGGGGATCGAGGTAAGTTATTTTTCATCTCAATTTATATTCCATAAGACCTAATCCATTTTATCCACATTTTTTAATTTTTTGGAACATAGACAATCATAAGAATGTATATTAATAACAATTTTTAAAAAATCAAAACATTTTCATCGAATCACCTTCAATGATCATTAGATTGAAAAGTTTCAAATTTTTTAAAAGATTTTTCATTAAAATGTTTTTGTAATAGTTTTAAACTATTTTTACTCAATTCCAGTGTTCATTTAATTTTTCTATAATGTTACTATTTATAAATAAATCATTTCTAATTTTAATTTATTTTTATTTTTTTATTTTTATTTAAATTTCATTAAAATGAATCTTTTCAATGATTATTGTAATGAATATTTTGACTTTTTATAAAAAGTATTAACAGCGTATATTTTTAATGTTTACCACATAAATACATTTCCCACCACAATATACACTATTAATTAAAATGTTTTAATATTTTTTTAATGGATATATAATTTTCATTATTCTCAGAATTTTTAGATTTAAAATATATTTAAAAGAAAAAGGTATTTCTTCCTGATATCAATGTGAAATTCTAATGTCATTATTGAAGATATTTTTTATAAATTCAAGGTCCATTAAGTAATTTATTGTTTAATAGGGTAATAATTTAATGATACTATCTATATTTTTTTCACTAGAACTTATATGATAACATTTTTCTATTCATTTAGGGGAACATATTTTCATTTCAAATGTTATACTTCCAATTTGAATGTTTATGTCGAATATGTACTTTAATTTTATTCATTTATTTCTAATTATGAAGGCATTATACTTATTAAGAGATTGGGAGGGACTGTTATGTCCTATTAATCCATCATTAGGTCTCATGATACAAAAAAGATTTGTTATTTGTCTTATTACTCAACTATTTATATATGAGGCCTTAGAATGATGCCTCACTATTATGGTTATGATTTCTAGCATTACATATTCCAGAAATATAAATTTTTTTTATTATATATGTAATTATTTATATTTTCCATGAATATATTTAATTTTTTTGTTAATTATTATTTTAATGTAAATATTTTTATTTCATAAGGTATGAAAATGATAATATGAATTAAAGTAACATTCATGCTCTATTATGGCTGAAAATATATTTTTCTAGAAAATGTGTTCAGGCTTTTAAAATAAACCATTAATAATTATGAATATTATTTTATTCTTTCTTTTGAAATTTTTTATGAAAAAAATTTCTCAAATTTTTTATTTAAATAGAATTTATTTTTTATTTTGAACTCAAATTTTATTATATAAAACACATAAACATTTTCATTATACTATAATATCATCTTTAATTTATTTTTATATAACATAAAAACTATTTTTTATCATACAATATTTTCAAAATAAATTTATTGGGATTAATGATGATTAAGAATAGTATCAAGGATTATCTTTCCATTATGGGGATTTGAATTAACATAAACTAAATTGTTTTGTATAAAAAAGGAATTTAAATTTATGAATTCTATTTTTGTGTAAAAAAATTAACTTTGAGAGGAATATTTCACTTTATATTGAGATGGATTGATATGTATGAGTTTTTTTTACTAATTCTAAAAATTAATAAACAAAAAATATCTTCAAAATGTAAGAATGTGAAACCCTTGTTATAAATAATATACTTAAGTGTTGTTAAATGTACGGTTTTGTATAGTGGTATCAAATTAAAGGTTTAGATAACATTATATGTTAGGATGTTATTTGAGAATAATGTATAATTATACTCTAAACATAAAGGTAAATATGTTATAGATAATTGCATTAATTGATTGTAAGATGGAATGTATAAGGATATATTAGTATTTATCCCCCTTATAATATGGATTATTATTATTTTATTTGATGTACAACACACTAACTATTTTTGTTTTAGAAATAGGATAAACCCAATATTAAGAATGTTAGAAATGGATTTTAAGGACAATGTGGTGGTTTTATAAATCATAAACCAAACGAGATAATATCTATAGTGAAAGAATCATATTTTTCTTAATAACCATCTGTCTTGAGTAATGATTAACACCATAATCCTTGGATTGTTTTCGAATGCACCAAATAAACGAAAAATTATGTTTCATGGATGTTTTGGTAATAAATATAATGAAGAGAAATAGATTAAATTTACTAAATTTTAATAGTTATGTAAGATAAACCTACATAAATGTATTTATGGAATTAAATTATGATTCAAATGTGGTATATTAATACATAGATCAATAAACATCAAAGGAAATATTTTTAAATATAGGTAATGGAATTGGAAATATCATATGAAGAAATATTGTGAATAGAAATCCGTTTTCATAGGGAAAAAATAAACATCACATAAAATTAGAATATATGAAATAGTTTAATAGTTTTTCATATGATTAAAATAAGAAATATAAATATATTTAATAATTTGGATCTTAGTACATGATTGTTTTTGTTTTATTATAGTAAGGATGTAGTAATGAATAATATAGTAAATCTTGGTTAAGAGATTATGATGAAAGTTGAAAGATTGATGTGTCAACATATAGTATTTAAAGAGTAATGATGTTGTGTTATTTTAGTTTAGGGTTTATAAATTTAATTTTGATCATATGTTTAAAGGAAGTAATCATCTTTTCATGTTTTATGTGATGGGGGTATTTTGGATGGAATTTATAGTCTTTTAATAAATGATTAAGGTATATGAAACCATTAGTCTTAACATGTTATTTAGTAAAAAGGATATTTTGAGAATACTGATTTTATATTTTTTATATAAGATTAATTTATTGATAACCATTAGTTTTAATATGTATTTGATGTTATGGTTACTATTGTTAATTGAAAAAAAATGGTTATTACATGTTGGGAATATATCTTTTATCATATAGATAACTAATGGGTAGAAAATTTATATAGTGACTAAGTGATTGAGGTTTTTCTGAAGAATTTAATTATACTATGAACATTATATAATTATAGTAAATGGTCTATTAAAAGAAATTATTGGATTTTATTTGAAGAATTATGATTGAGTTGATTTTTGGAAGTATATATGATTTTACTTTGGATTTAACATTATTAAAGTTATTTTTATAAAATAAATAAATAAATTACAGAATATAAGACTAAGGAATAAAAAATATTGGTATATGACCATTTGATTGAATAATGTTATTTAGATATAAATTTCAATTGTATAATTGAAGAATAAATAACAAAATCATCATAATATTTGAATTCCAATTTTTGTCTAAAAAATGTTGAAGAGTGTTAAGGTTTTTTTTATTAATTTAATTTTTAATTTTGGTGTTATTTTACTGACATTGGATATTAATATTTTTTCATCATATCAGATAATATAGTAGCTTGAAATAACAATTTTTCTCTTTTGTTAATTGATAAAAATTGGAGAAATAACTTCTTATATTTGAATGGACATTATCATCTAATTGAAGTTGATTGTGTATACCACACACAATACAGAGCATAAACAAAACTATGACATACTATTATAACATTGTTATTAATATATTATCATTATAATCTATATTTTTAATTGGTGGATTTGAACAATAGTAACTGAATTATTAAATATACCTATAAAATTCACATATTAAAAATTTACAAATTAATTTCTAATAAAAAATAAATAAATTAGAAATAAAATCATATAAGATTAAAAGAGATATTTTTCAGTAGACTCGCTAATGTATGCTATGTGTTTTTCCAAAATACATTAATTTAATCACTATATATGAATTATTTACCTGAATTTTAAATATCATATTTTTATTTAAATAAAATAACACTTTTTAAATGATGGTTACTATATAATTAATTATTATAAATGCATTTTATTCATCAAAAATAAATATTCTTTAAAAATAGTATTTATTTTATCCATTATGCTATTATTGTTATCTATTTATACTATTTTGAGAAATTTAATTTGATTAAATTGAAATAATTTTTGAAATCATATTTTCAAAATATTCTTAAGATAAAGTTTTGTGTTTATTTTGAAAAGGATGATTTTTGGATGAATAGTGTAAAATACAGATTTTACAAAAACAATCATTTCATTAATTATAATCTAATTAATTTTGGTGAAAATTTTAATATATATTTATTTAATTGTCAAATTATTAATTATTATTAAAAATAATCCAATTAACTCCATTAGAATCAATAATAAACATGGTTTTGGAATAAATCATTTTTATGCATAAAACAAGTAGTTTCCTATATTTTGATTTATATTCCATTTTATACATTTATATTAAAGTTAATTTTTTACATTTATAAATGTCAAATACTATAAAATGGATTTCAAATTTTTAATCATCATATAAAAATGATGTAATAATTTAAATTTAATTTTTAACTTATAATATATTGTAAACATGGTCAAAGGCAATCACCATGGTAATGGGTAAAATAGGTTAAAAATAATTAAAAATATATGTTAAGGTCCAAAAATCAATCCAATACATGACTTTATTTCATAGTATGATTCTATTTCTAACAAAATCATTAGAAATTCTAAAATATGTCATATTTGTGCCACTTTCCTTGGATTACAACCTTGATGTTATTTTATGAAAATGATAATTACAAAATGTCATTACATCTCACTTAGTATGTAATAATAATATCGACACAGATAAAGAATATATTTATTATATTAAATATATGATAATATTTATGTGTACAAAAAATATTTATTATAATAATAAATTTTTCAATTGATGATATGGTATAATTACATTGAACCGTTACACAACGTCAATACGGTTCTTGAGAATGTAATAGAAAAATCAAGTAAATTGTGTTAAAAATTTAAAACTGATATTTTTGGGATGAAATATAGTGTTCCATATATTTCAGGGATAATTAAATGTATTAGTGATAGTGAGAGTGTTTTTATTCTGATTACATTATTATAGTAATGCCTTTAATTTCATGATATATGAATAGTCTTTAAGATAACTATAAATAATATTTAATGTTTAAAAGTAATTTTTAATCTGTATAAAATAATAAATATCATATAATTACTACATTATATTGTAAATTTTATATTATTTTATTAATTTTGGATTTATTTTCCACTTTTAATTTTTCAAATTATTTTCATGGCCCTTGGAGATTGAAAAGATTGTTACCACAATTAAGCTTAAAAGGATATATGGAGGGGTTAAACTAAGAGATAATTTACTGAATGCAAAAAAAACATGTTTATATTTATTTAAATAAGTTATTTTTAATATATAATCAATATTCTTTATTCTCTATAAATTTTAATCCATTTAATATGAATTATAAACATGTTATATATATATAAATATTTCATGTAATTACATGATTTCGACTAAAATCCATCATAAATAGGAACCTCATATCCTCTATTGCAAAAAACTATTCATAAATTTATAATGAAATACATATAATAAATTTTATTCCAATACTTCATCCACATTTAATAGAGTTTTGTCTCCCTAAAATAGCTTGCTATAAGGATTTACATGTAATCCAAAAGAAGGTTTTCAAAAGAAGGGTAATAACAGATAATCGCATGTTTTCCTATTTATTTGTACTTCTATATCCTTAAAATATTCTAAGAAAATGTTGATATAATATCATATTTATCCTAAGTATTATAAAATTTTATTATTTTTATGGGATATCAAATTTTTATCTCATTTTCCCTCCAATGGGAAATGAAAATAGCGCCCATTTGTACATGTTGTCTACCACCTCCATGAAAAGATTTGTCTCGTTTTTAATAAACACTTAAAAATGATGGATATTATGATTGATTTAATGAATATATATTATATTCATCACATAATTATGATTATGTAAGTATAATATATTACTTACCATATTAACATTTCTTCTATTAGAATATGATAACATAGTTCTATCAGAAAAGTGAGCTACCACCTCAATGAATAGATGTAATTAATCTTACTTTTACACAATAAATTTATGGTTAAAAAATTTTATTTAATTTATTTACATGATAATTATTTCATGATTAAATTTTTTCGGTGATTAATCTATGAGACCATTGACCATTTTTTACATGTCAAATTTTTCTGTGGAATATGAATCGAACATCCTCAAAATATCCGAAATAAACATAACATATTTATTACCTAAATAAGTAATGGTAATAAATATAGGAAGAGAAATAAAGATATTTTAAGTGAAATGAAAAATATAATTAATTTTGAAAACTAATATATATTTATTATTCAATAGTTAAAGAATGTATAATACCAGTCTAGACTTGGGGTTAGATATTTTTCATCTCATTTTCCTTTCATCATTACTTATGCAATTTTCATAAACATTTTTATTTGTGTGGTGTATAAAATGAAATATTTATTTTTATTATAAATCATTTAATGAAATTAAATTGGTTAAAAAAATTTCATTTTCACCCTTTAATTATAATGAATAATTTTCAAGTTACATTATAATGATTTATTAAAAGATAATTTTCATCTATATCAATATATTTTGTGATATATTATAATTCATTACTGATTTAATCTAATAATATTATCCACCTTGTTCCTCTAGATATACTATGATCATTTTGTAATAAATATTTAAAAAGGAAAAATCCTTATCTCACATGCTAGTTTTTCAATATGAGTGATTATGTTGTGTATGAATTGTATTAATTTTAATTTATTTCATATGACGAATGAATTAGTCTTTAAAAGTGAAGAGAATGGATAGAAATATCCCTCAATGCATTTTTTTAGTCTCATGAGAAATAATATCATGGATATATTTCATATTCCACACCTATTTATATATGATTTCTTAGAATGAGTACTTTATGTTAAGACAATTATGTTTGACATTATGAATTCCATCATTATGAAATAACATTCCATTAAACAAGTGAATTTTTACATTTTCAATAGATATATTCCATGTTTATGTTATTGATGATTGATTATATAAATTTTCTTTTACAATATATGGTAAGATAATGAGAATATGATTTAAAGGAAAATTCCAAAAATTAAACAGGTGAAAATATTATTTTCAAGGAAACAATATAGGTTTTTCATTGAAACCCTTATGAATTTTGATTTAGACTTTATGATTTCTTATTTAATTTTTTATAAAAATAATTGGGTGAAAATTTGATATCAATAGTATGTGTTTCTTTAATCAATGTTTATCATGAGAAAAACGTAAAACATTTCATGGGTTTTAATGTTTTTAACAATAAAATAGGATTTTATTTATTTTATATCCCATAATAAGATTTTTTCCATATGACATTTCCAAATGTTTTTTATTGGACAATTATATTGTAATAAATATCAATATAACTAACTTTTTTTTATGGATATTCATCTTATAAGAAGAAAATATGATTGAAATAATAGAGGAGTTTAAATTTAATAATCTATTTATTAAGGTAAAAGGGCATTGAGTACCTTATATTATAGGGGGTCGATATTTAGGATATTCCCTATAATTATCTAAAACTCTAAACATACGTGTCTCTAAAAATCTGTTAAAGTGACACCTTTTTATATATCATGAAATTGTTGGTTATTAAAGGTATATGATGTCATATATATATATATATATTATAAAATATTTAATATAAAAATTGAGATTAATAACATCAAAATCTAATTCAAAAGTAAGAATTACAAATTTCATAGAAACTAAATGTTTAGTCATTATGTTGGGATATGTAAATGAGGAGTCTTCATAAATTTAGGATATTGAAATCCACACATAATAAACTAAAAATGACCACACTCCCCCATTAGATGTTATATTTTTATAGAATATTTTACAATATTCACTTATAAAAAACCTTGTGGTAAAAACATTTAATGTACAAATAATTTACTTTCATGTAATGGTAACTCATTATAAACATTAACAAGAAAAATATAGTGGAAAAATACGATGAAGGGAGAATGTTTACAACATTCCCAACTCCCTATCAAAGAGTCATGATAAAATTTCAAGTATTTTCACTCCAAATTTATTAATAAATTTCTCAAATGTTGAATTTATAAATTACTTTGGGAGTAAATCTATAAGATTACAAGAAGAAAATATTTACTAGATATAAATATTTCTGTTCTTTTAAATATCATAACTGAAAAATAATTTGGGTGAGATATGTTTTAATTTTATCTCCCCCACCCTTTAATTTGTTTAATGCAAGAAACGTTATCTATATATAATAAGGTTGTAATATCATTATTTTCATCATATCAACAAATAATTTTGAAATGATAAATAAAAAAAATTAAAAAAATGAACTCTTTACTTTATTCATTAATTGGATTCAAATAATCATAATTAAAGGAGGTTGTCGATATTTTTTAAGACCACTTTGAAGTGGAAATTCAACCATATGTAAATAAATATCTTGATTGAGATCATTCTATATATATATTAGGAAAGTAGAATACATTATTATTATAAGATAACTTTTGTTTACAAATATATGAATAAAATAACCCCCAATATACAGATCTTAGAAGGTATATTAATATTTACATGATATTATTCCAACAACGACAATTAGTAGAAGAAGTATTCCGTACCAATAAATTCACAAAAAATGGTATATATAAACTATTATTATTTTAATGGTTTATTATTTCTCCAATAAAACTCTAAAATAGAATATCATAATAGTTAATCTATTCATCAGACTTGTATTCTTTAATAGGATCAATATCTCAATCTAGATATTATAATACCATTGGAGTTTGTTAATGATGCTAATTGACTATATTAAACCTTTATTGGAATTTTAAGTATATCATTATTGATAAAAAATCAACTTTACAATATTCATTTTGTATTATATAGAATAAACTTTTCATACAAAATTTGTTAATTTATTATTCCTTTATTAAATATTCTACTACCATGGAAAGGTAATCAATAGTTACAAAAATATTTAAATCAATAGTGTATTCTACAATGATTAAAAATTTATCCCTAGTACTCTTAATAAAGATACATGGGAAATTAGATGATTTTTATAACCTATTTCATTAAATATTCACTTAAATGGCCATACAATATATGAACAGATTTATTTAATACATATGATGATTTATTCAACTTAAATAAATTATTTTCCCTTGATCAATAATTTTTTTTGGAATTTAATATCTTTTTGGAATATTCATGAAAACATTATTATCAATATTATTATAAAATTATATAGTTAAAACGTCTAATGCGTGTAATTCATGTAACTCATGTATAGATAATTTCATGATTTATTAATAGGATATTGAATCCAATACATGAGTGTATGTTTCATAAAATTCATTATGGGTTATTTATGAGAATCCTTGAGGTATAATTCTTGATTTAAATAGTATGACATCATTATTTTAATTTCTGTTTCATAAAAATTTCTATTTATAACCAATTTGTTTAATTTCAATAGGGATTTTCTCAATTAACCAAAAAACCTCATGTTTATTATGTTAGTGCAATTCATATTGGATCAAACATTTTGGTTAATCCAATAAAATCCTTTTATGAAATTCATTGACCATTTCTGGTTCGTGATCACAATAAATAATTTCCAGTGACATATTAAATGAATTTTATTATCAATAATGTCATTTACACTGTTCTAGTATATTCTAGTGTAGTTGAAATTTATAGAAATTTTATCTTGATCATAATCATGTACTTCTATCGTATTGATTTCTTGGTGATTTTTAGGTTGAAGAGAATTTTCATTTTCTTCATTATAATTTATTTCATCCAAAAAAAACATTTGATTTCCATTTTATATTATGAGTATTTTTATATTTTGAACCATTCAGTTCCCTAGGATTAAGGTAAAGACTTGAATCATTATTAGTAACACCATCATATTTTCCATTAAGGAGATATATTCTTACTAGTGAATTTACAATGGGAATATATGCTTTTATAACTCAATTTAGATATTTGAAATTATCTAGAAGATAATTTGATAAATTTTTAAATTTAATAATCTTTTTCACATTAATTTCACTCATATTTGTTCACAGATCAATATTTCACTAGGAAGCTTGTTTCTATGATATTTCTTCCGACGTTGAATGATTTTCCCCTTTTAATTTTGGAATCATTTTTTCAAAAAAATAAAAATTCAGAAATCTATTTGTGAATACAAATTACATAATTTTATCATGATATATATTGATAAGAGGAGATTAAAATCCAATATAAATCCCCAATTTCCATGGGGTCATATATTTTTTCAAATTTGATGTGTTATAGGGACATGGAAAACACAAAAGAAAATCTTAAATGTGAAATATATGGTTCAATAGAAAAAGGTAATTTTAGAGGGGAAGAGTGATGATAACCTGAAGGATTAATTTGAATCAACATTTTAAAATGAAAAATCACATATCTCGTTTCTGAAAATGGTAATTTATTCTCCCAAATAATTGGTCTAGTAATATGTTGTGACTTCAATATAAATAATTGAGGTAAAACATTTTAAGTGTGAACTTGAGCTATAGGATTTCTATATTTATTATAACATATATTAAATAACTTTCAAATGAATGTGATATATATTCTGAAACATTATCAGTCTGAATATGATTTATTGAATACTGTAGAAAATAAGTGATTATCCTTTTTTGGGTAATTAATCTCACAAACAATAAGTGACGAGTTTATGATAAACACACGTGGTAGCATTAATGCATCAATAGTGATTATGAAAAACCCATACAGAACATATGGTGGGTGAATGGGACCACATATGTCAATGTTAATCCTTCCTAAAAGTATAGTTAATTTAGTAGCATCTTTAATGGTAATGGTTATATGATTAAATTTTATTGAGAAAATGAAGTGAATTGGAAAAAATTGAGTGTAAGAACGTTTTTATCAACCATTATTAGAAAAAAATATAATTTCCATTTGTGATTCAAGGTTGTTTATCTCATAATCATGGACAAAATCACCCCCAATGGATTTTAATGTTTATTAATTAGTAAGAGATAATAAAAGACTGTCGATTTCACTTTTACATATTTTATATGATAAACTAAAATAAATATATACTTTAGATGTTTTCTGTTATATAAACAATGTAAAAATTATTTTTTATGTCAGTTCTAATATTTCATCATCAAACCCTCATTGTTAACATTGATTTTTTGATAAATAATAATAAATACTATTAATAACAATGAATTCTTTCACCACACCCCATTCATTTTCAACACAATTTAAGAACACTTAAAACAATGAATCCCAAACCAATAATTTATTCATTTGTAAACATACATAATTTTCATTCATGTTTAAAAATCAATATTTTCATTCACTAGAGTTGTTTTCCAATTTTCATCCTTAAATTTGTTTTTTCTTTTTTATTTGTTGAGGTTTAGTTCCCCGCATTCTATTTTTGAACACCAAAATTCCATTTTGATTATTATATTAGATTTTCATCAATTTTGGTATTTGATATAGAGTTTTAGTAACACTTTTATTTCAACAGTTACATATTGTATCACATATATCATGGTTTTGGCTCTCTTAGTCATGGATCATCTACATAAATCTCTATATTTTGGCAGTAGGTTTTTTGTTTTTAATTTTTAGATGATTTCAAATTCATTGGTTAAATTTTCTCGGATTATACTTTATATTATTAATTTTATTATATTTCTAATTTTATTTATTTTTATTTATTTTTTTATATTATTTGTCACTATAATATTTTAATATATTAAAAAATTATTTTTTTTCTTTTATAAATTTTTTGTTATAAATTATTTGAGTTTTAAAAGTTTTTTGTTGTAAACTATTTTCTAGTTTTTAAATTCTTTATTTAAGAATTTATTTAAATTTATGAATGTTTATATAATTACATTCATGATTCTTCTAACATAAAAAATGGTAAATTTTAAAAATTCACTAAGAAAAAACATGACATATTTATACTAATTAAATGGTTATTCACAACATGGATTTAGTGTATAGGTAAATATTGAAATGTAATTTTATGATATTTTTAATATAAATAATGATAAAGGTTGTGATATATTTGTTCACTTGAATATATATTCATTGATATATTGCTATAGATAAATAGGGATCTTAAAACCGAATCAATGAATTGATTTTCTTAAGAAATTTAAATAATAAGAGGGAATGAAACATAAATAATATAAAAATAGTTAAATATATATTATTGTTAAAAGATATGGAAAATATTTTATAGTGGTAGATGAAATTTTAAAATATTAAAAATATTATTCTATATTTATTATGAAATATTGAAATAATCAAAAGAAAATTAACATTTTTAGAAAAATATGAAAAAATGATAATATTTTCACAATAAAATTATATATTCATGATGACAAATGAATGTATAATATAATAAAAAATAATTAAAATTCAAGGAATCATGATTTAGAACATATGAAATTATAATAATTTTTATAAGAAATCCCTTTAGTATTTCCATGTTATATGAAATATTTAAAGTATAAAAGTAAAAGAATATAAAAGAAAAGATAAAATGGATCCAATGAAATGAAATAAAAATATAAAATAATATTATAATTTAATTTGTATATATTGAAGATAATAAATATATAATAGAATGACATAATCAAAATAGGGATTAAGAAAATTTATCGTTGTATCTGTTAAACATGGTGATTTATGAATTAATAAGTGTAAAACAACAAAAAGATATTTCAATTTCCAAATTATCAATAATTGATAGAATATTTTTATTTATATTAAAATTATATAATATTTACCTAATGTTGGATTAAAAATATAAAATCTCACATAATAAGAAAGGATAAGATGAATTCCTAGGATAAATAGTAATTTGAATGATATTTATGAATATGTAGAGGAATATAAAATATATAATATTCCCTGTAAAAATGAATAATATACTCTTATGAGAGATTATATATTCCTTGTGTACAAATAAATATCAAGAGGCTGAAACATACCAAAAATGATTCAAATTGAAAAACAAACACCAAAAAAATCACAATAGGTAAAGTGTGAATAAATGAGGGGGGATATTGAGGGGTTTTTTCAACCAAAATAATTAAAATTATAAGAATATGTGGATAGAAAAAAAATAGATTAAGTATAATGGAATATTAGATATGTAGAATATCATAAAATATGGGAACATAATTTTATTATTATGAATTGTTTATTTCATTGTAATTATTTTTGGTTATAAATTATATTCTAGTTTCAAATTTATTTAAATTATAATCTGTTTTATTCATATTTAATCATGTTTATATATTTATATTATTATATGTTTTTCATTTATCTATAAATATGTTAATATTTTTATGTGTTTTAATATAATTGTAATTTATATTGTTATTATAGGTAATTTATGAATAATAATTGGATAAATTTTTGAAGTAGTGATAAATGTAAGAAAGGAGTTAACCATTTATTTGTGTTTGATAAATAGTATATCTAAATCAGATATGTGATCTTATATATATGCATGAAACATTTTAATGTGATAAAATCAAGGAATTGGAATGTAAAATACAATCTAAATTTCTATGGTTTTAATCATAACTATAAATATAGGATCTAGCATTGTGAAATAATAAAAATCTAAGATCAAATGATAATGAAGATATTCATCATGAGATATAGAATCATCAAAAAGAATTAATTCATTTATTAAGTGTTAAAAGAATCAAAAATATTAAATATTTAATGATTGTAAATGTGTAAGAACCCAAACCATCTTTTCAGGTATATTTTCCTTTTTTCTATAGTTTTTGAGAAAAGAGGAGTTTCTTGAAATTTTTGAAGTACAGGTCATGTACATTATGAGTACATGTCGTGTACTTTATTGTCAACGGATGCCATATACGGGCTGTGTCATGGCCACACAAATGGTCATGTGGAGTGATGTGGAGGCCACCTAATGCAGTGTACAGAAAGGGAAACTACACACATAGTATTTTGTTTTTTCATTAAACATATATGGGTCGCGTCTAATGGATAGGGGTGTCTTCTTCTTTGGACGAAACATTTCAGAGCACCCGTACGACACATAGACTTTCTTGAGCCCGCTATTGCACATAGGTTCTCCAAATCGCCCATCATCGATTGCATTGGAATGACATCGGTACGCTCTTCCTTCATCTAGAGCATCATTTTCTAATTACTCCTCTTTTTAAAGTTGTCATGGATTGAATGTTTTTTGCTTTTTTATAGATCTATGATGTTATAAGGAGATTCATTCTTCTAGGTTGATGTATATTGATCTCTTAAACCCGAGGTAGGTGGTTTGTGCCTTTTTGTAGAAAGTTTGTGAGTTTTTTGTTCATATTTGGTTTGTGCCTTTCTGTAGGAAGTTTTTGAGTTTTTTGTTCATATTTTCCCAATAATCTTGAACGAGGAATTATGTGTTTACCATTTAGCACTATTTTTGTCTGCTTTGCTTATATGCCTGAGTAGAGCTTATTGTATGTGAATAGAGAATTATTTTGTGCTTTAGATGTAATGACCATGAATGTTTTTCCTGTATTTGACCTTTGGATTTAGTTTTCCTATTTGGGTGATGTTTCCTTTTCCATGCCTAGAATTATAGGATCGTGTGCATGTTTCTTTGATATGCTATTTTTCTATATCATTCTGGCTATGTTGTTCTTGAGGTTTAATTTTCCAATTACGTGATGTTATTCTTGTATGAAATACATAGGGTCGTGAGAACATGGTTTATAGATCATAGGGAGAATTGATGTTGAGGGATTCTCGAGAGTGTCTTTATAATTAAGATGTGATACTGCATAGGGAATTGACGTTGGGTGAATCTCCATATAGTATGTAGTTCCTCTACATATTCCACAGGGGGAATTTACGTTGAGTGCTTTCTCAGAGTGCCTTTAGTATGATACGAGAGTGTAGGGGGAATTGAAATTGAGTGCTTCCTCAAAGAGTTTATAATTTAGCTAAACCAGAGGGGTGGGACTGTGTGTACTACCTAGAGGGTTTCATGTACTTGTTATGTAGGACCAGAGGGGATAGGCTGTGGGTACTTCTAGGTGTGTTGCATATTTGTGTTATTTGTTTTTTAGTTGTTTCTTGATAATTAGACTGCGGATTGTTTGTTAATGAGTACATTCATGTTTACTGCTTTCTGTACTTTTACCTTCCATATACTCACTAACTTTTAGGCACATATCATTAAGTGGTTTCCTACAGGGATTTAGTATCACATCCTATTTGGTTCATGACTTTGGTCCCAAACAGATTATATTGATTCATGTATAGACAAGGGAAAGCACCCTAGGACTTCAAGTACATGATTGAATTGGAGCTGGAGAGCATAGGACCATGACGATGCTTGCGATACTGAGGAGTTGCTCATCTTTTTTGCTTTTGTAATTTGGTTTAGTACTGTATTCAGAATTGTGACTTGTTTGGTTTCTTTCCTAGACTTGTATGTATCATGAATCATTTATATATACATTCCTCCAGTTTTTTCTTTATCAGTCTTCGGTTGTTTACTATTGTTTGATATTTACAATTTCTACTATTTTGTGTTGTTACTTCTACTATGTACTCTGCTAATGAGGGAATATTTTTCCCACTATCACACCCAAGGCCCTCACAGCTAGTCGGCAACCTCTGACATCTGGGGAAATTCGCTTAGGCCATGTGACCAACCAGGTATGGGGCGCCTCTGGGTGGATTCCAGAACCAAAGCATTATAAAGTGGTATCAGAAGAATTCCATTCTCTTGACTTACTAATTGGAGCATATATCTAGGGATAGGATGGAATAGGTACATGTTAATAAGCTATGCCTGGGATTAGCTAACTCATGTATATGGAAAAGTCAATATACCTCATAATTTCAATTATTCTAGTTTTTTAATTTTAGGGTTGATTTGATTTTCACTATTTGTGATATAGATGTTTTGTGCAGTTACTGTTGATGTTATAGAGGTTCTATTTATATCACAAACCGATGAGATGCGGGTGTTCTATCTCATGAATCATATTGGAACTCGTTAGAAATCACATGCAATGCATTCTTGCCATGCCATCTAGGATTCATTAGCAATTACATGTTATTGTGATAGTTGTTGTGTAGAATATTCATGCTGTTGTGATAGATGGCATGATTGAAATACCTGCTATTTGATAGGGAATTGTGTGTAAGGTTTTGTTTGAATTAACCCCAAACATTGGTTTTTTAGGTGTTATGGGAACACATGGACTGAAATTTTGTGTATCATTTCACTATTAGTCTTGTTTATAACATGTATAAGATGTTAAACATTGATTTTCCGGGATTATGGGCCCTCACAGATCAGAATTTGGCACTATCAATGCTTGTTTCAGTGTTTTCTAGGTTCTGAAGTAGTTTCTCAGGATTACTGTCCAGAAAAACCCAGAATACACGCCGTGTAATGTTAACTACACACCATGTGTTCTTTTATTCGTGAAGAAATAATATTTTTTATTTACACACCGTGTAATTTATGTACACGTCGTGTAGTCTCTGACCATGTCATAGGTTGTGTGGACAGAGACACATGATGGGAAACAACTAGTGGAAACCTGTTGTGTCCACGTTGAACACACCATGTAGTATAATCCTTGGATCTCGGTGGTGTAGCAAACCACACAAGTCGGTATAGTCTTTTCTTATACATGTCATATTCCCCTTGAACATGAATGGTAACCTATCCTAGGTACCTAGCCATGTCACGAACAACACAGGTTGGTGTTATCCATTCACGTACACGTTGTGTCTGTCAGGAACACATTGTTTAGTTTGAGCAACGTGTCTGACTATGTCATAAGAAACATGAGCCAGGTGAAGTTTGTCTAGTACATGTTGTGTGTACAATGAACACGCCATGTAGTCTTGATATAGGAGAGTTGTGTGGCTTAACCGTGTAGAAGGACCCAGGCAATGGAATAGGATTCAAGTACATGTCGTGTGTTTTGGGGACACACCATGTGTTTTGGGTGTTACACGACCAGTTTAGGAAAAAGTACAATCCCATGTGAATGACTTCAGGTAACACGCTGTGTAGGTAGTGTATATGCCATGTTGTCATGTTTTGTTAAACTTGATTTTTTTTCTTCCTATTGAACTATTCTTACACTCCTTCTTTTTAGTCATAGATAATTCTAATCTATGGTGTGCGCTTTACCTTGCAGATTCATGCCACCGATACATCCTCCAGTTGTTAGCCAGTTGCCAGGCGGGGATCAAACACCAGACATGGATAACCAGGGACAACCTACAGATTCTCCTGTGGTGTTAGTCTTGCAACCAGTAGTTATACCTGTTACTGGTGCAGATGCACTGTTCAGGGAATGTTTCATGAGGATAATGCAGACTTTTCAAGGAGCACAACATCTTGCCCCATCGATTTCTTATTTTATGCGGGTCTTCCAGCAAGAGCATCCTCCAACCTTCTCAGGGGAAGGTAGAACTTAGGTTGTAGAGTCATGTCTTGAATCCATGCTGATGATCATTGATAATCTGGAGACACCTCCCTAGAGGAGAGCCAGGATCGCTACCTATATGCTAAGGGATCCTTCCATGAGATGGTGGGATGTGGTCTCAAAGGTGGGTCATCAGAAGGTTATAACGTGGTTGGAGTTCCATCACATCTTCTATGATTATATCTATCAGGAGACCCAGAGGGACAACTGATCCCAAGAGTTTATGAGCCTCGAGAAGAGTACCCTATCGGTTATGGATTACTCCTCTTATTTCACCATGATTTAGTGTTTCAAATACTTCCTTATAAATGATGGGTTATTTATGGAATGGAAGTTCGAGGATTGCCTCATAGAGGACATCCGCTCTCAGCTGAATATCTTAACGTTGAGTTCCATTGCTTCAATCGTCAACCAGGCACTGATCACAGAATGAAATCTGAGGAAATCTGGAGTTGTGAGCTAGGGAACCTCGACATACAGAGTTAGTGATCCTCTAGCTGATAGTTGGATGTGCCACAGGGAGAAGACACGGGGATATCTGAGTAGTTAGGATGCATCTTTTTGTAGCCAGGTGGTGTGCTACCAGTGCGGGAAAAGCGGTCATATAAGGCTGCACTGACAGAGTGACCCGGTAGAGTGCTGATCTTGGGGAAAGTTGGGACACCTTCAGTGTTTCTATTAGATCTTTTCACCTGTAGTTGGTTACATGGCTTCATCTATGACTCCTAGTACAGGAGCATCTCCACTAGTTTCTCACCAGTCTGGTAACCAGAGTTCTTCTGGAGGTTCAACCCGAGGTGGAGATTTCGGTCGTGGTAGCCAGTCTCCCAGTTACCAGTGACATCTATGTGGATCACATCAGAGTAGTCAGGTAGGGTCAAAGGGCAACGGAGCTGGCCAGACTTTTTCAGTGGATCGTACCCATCATGAGTAGGATCTCGTCCCCTCTACGGTTTGATGTACGACCCTATTTCCCTCGGTTTTATCTTCATATCTTTTGGATATTGTTTCTATGAATATCATTATATATGTTGCTGTTGTGGAGATCCTTGGGCTATGTATCTTTTATTCTATTGATATATTGATGCTAGACACACCGTTGGGGGATAGAACTGCTAGTGTACATCAGTGCAAGGAGATCCCTCTTGAGGATGGTGGGTGTCACATCCTTTGGGATCTTTCGGTCCTAGATATGATAGGCTATGATTTCATTCTCGGAATGGGATGGCTAGTTCCATTCCTAGAAGTCATAGACTTTTTTCACTGTAGGGTGAGTTCTATATCACCAGAGGGTGGATCTCTCCTTCATAAGGGAGAGTGAGATGTCCGGGCGAGCAGAGCGGGTCCAGAGCATCATGGATTGGTAGTAGTTACAACCCAAATTTCTAGTATTTATCGCAATGATCAGGGGACTTCACAGTCATACATTCTTCTAGTGGTGGATCATTTCAGAGATGTCTTTCCAGAAGTTTTTTCATATTTTCCTCCAGAGCATGAGGTAGACTTTTCTATTGATCTTGTGCCAGGGGCAGCACTGGTGTCCATTCCTCCTTATAGGATGGATACACCAGAGTTTTAGGAGCTCAAGAAATAGTTGGAGGAGTTCCAATAAAATAGTATCATCGGACCCAGTACTTATCCTTGGTGTTCACTAGTCCTATTTGTGAAGTAGGCAAACCACACCCTTAGGATTTTTGTGGATTATCGGAAGCTAAACTAGTTGAAGGTAAAGAACTGATATCCCTTGCCTAGAATTGATGATCTCTTTGATCATCCTCAAGGATCTCGGGTGTTCTCTAAGATTTAATTAAGGTCCGTTTATCATCATTTGTGCGTTAAACTATCTGATATACCTCTCTTAGCCTTCCAGAGGAAGAATGGTATATACGAGTATTTGGTTATGTTGTTCAGTCTCATAAACGTATCAATAGTTTTCATGGAACTGATGAACCGAGTCTTTCATCACTACATGGATTCCTTCATGGCTATTTTTGTGGATGATATCTTGTTGTACACTCACACTCGACACAACCATGCTACCCATATTGAGATTGTTTTGAGTACACTGAGGGAGCATCAAATATATGATATTCCCTCAAAGGGACACTTTTGGATCGACCTGATTCACTTGTTGTGTCATGATATCTCAGAGGAAGGAGTATCAGTCTACCCAAATAATGTGAGAGGTGTTTTTTCCTGGGAGTAGTCGAAGAATGCCTTTGAAGTGCGGAGTGTTCTGGGGCTGGATGGATACTACCAGAATTTCATAAAGGAATTTTCACACTTACTAGAATCGCTGACAGGTCTGACTAAGAAGGGGGTGATGTCCTTATGGTCATATTCTTGTGAGTCATCCTTTCAGGAGGTGAAAGGGTGGTTGACTTCAGCACCAATACTAGACTTTTTAGAGCCGGGAAAGGGAAATACTATTTACTGTGATGCATCAGGTATCGGGATGGGGGTTGTGCTTATGTTGGGAGATGGAGTTGTTGCGTACGGGTCTCAACAGTAGAGTCCACATGAGAGGAATTACTCGGCACATGATCTAAATTTGGTAGCTATTGTTCATGCCTTACACTATTGGAGAAATTATATTCTGGGAGATCACATTGTGGTTTTAAACGACCAAAAAATTCTCAGGGTCATCATCACTCATCGTGATCTGAATTTGAGACAATTATGGTGGGTTTTGTACCTTCAGACTTTTGACTTTGAGCTTGCCTACACACTGGGGAAAGGTAACGTAGTGGCTGATGCATTGAGTAGGAGGACTCAGATATAGTCAGTTTGGGCAGCCATCAAGGAGGGGAAACTTATGGCTCTGTTCTCTAGGATGAATTTGGTGCTGCACGACAGATAGGGTAGAAATTTCTATCTTTTGTAGATGATACCTCCACAATTATTGATCGGGTACGAATAAGACATCTATCAGATTTTGCGGGCCTAGTCCTAAGGGAGAGTGTGTCAGGAGAGGACCCTATTCCAGGATAGACCATATGTGTAGATGACATCTTTCATTTCTAGTTGTGTGTATGGGTGCTAGAAGACATACAGGTGGAGAAAATGCAAGAAATTCATTCCTCAATTTGGGAAGTTCATCCTGGTGTCACCAAGATGTATCGTGAGCTACACCATTTGTAGTGGTGTCTAGGTATGAAGAGGGAAGTTACTGGTTTCATCATGAGGTGTTCCACTTGTCAGCAGGTGAAGGCAGAGCATCAGCGACTAGTAGGTTTTTTACATTAGTTACCCATTCCCAAGTGGATGTGGAATGATGTCGTCATGGATTTCATTACAGGGTTGCTGAGAGGTCTCCTCAAGGGAACAATGCAGTATGGGCTGTCATTGATAGAATCACAAAGGTTGCTCACTTCTTGCTGATCAAGGAGACATTCAGTTTTGATTAGCTGGGATGGTCGTACATCTGAGAGATTGTATGTCTACATGGAGTTCCACACTCCATTTTTTCAGACATGCTTTCCTATTTTACTTCTCAGGTATGGCAGAGGCTTCCGAAGGCTTTGGGCACACATTTAATTTCGATTATAGCTTACCATCCCCAGACAGATGGCCTATCTGAGCGTACAATTCAGGTGCTTGAGGATATGCTCCGAGCATGCATTCTAGATTTTGGAGGTTATTGGGAGAATAATATACCCCCTGTGAATTTTTCCTACAACAATAGTTTTCATGAACCTTTTCATATGGAACTTTATGAGGCTTTTTATGGTAGGACATGCCGACCAACTTAGTGTTGGCTAGAGGTAGGAGGGGAAGCTTTTCTGGGACCTCATATTGTTCAGGAAACCACAGAACAGATAGAGTTGATTCAAAAAAGGATTTCTACTGCACAGTCTCAATAGAAGTCTAATGAGAATCACTGGAGATAACCTCTGGAGTTCGAGGTCGGGTATTAGGTTTTTCTACATGTCACACCGTGGTTGGGACACAAGAGAATTGACAGACAGAGTATGCTTTCACCGAGGTACATCAGGCCATTTCAGCTGTTGGGTGAGTGGGTCTAGTTGCCTATCAGTTTTAGTTACCTCAGAGGTACCGGGATATGCACGACTTCCTCTACATTTCTCAACTCTAATTTAACTTTTCAAACCCGTCTCATGGCTTCCAACCCGAGAAATTCGAGTTGGAGGTGGATGCATCTTTTGAGGAGAATCATATCCGGATTGTGGACCATACTAAAAAGGTTCTATGTGGATGGTCTATCCCTTTCGTACGAGTGTTGTGGAAGCATGTGAGGGTATATGACAAGACATGGGAGAGGGAGGCTGATGTACGAGCTCAGTGGCCGGAACTGTTCCGAGTTTCTTCTTTTACGCCACGATAGGGAAATTCACGGATGAATATCTTTAAGGGGAAAGTTTTTAAGAACACCTAAATTTTGTTCATGTATGTTTTTCCTTTTTCATTAGTTTTTGGGAAAAGGGGTGTTTCTAGAAATTTTTGAAGTTCACGCCATGTACTTTATGAGTACATGTCGTGTACATTGTTTCTGTAGCAGGCCATTTGTTGGCCGTGTCATGACCACACACACGGTCATGTGGGGTGATGTGGAGGCTACCTAAAATGGAGTATAGAAAGGCAAAGTACACACCATTTACATAAAAAGTACAAGCTATGTATTTTGTTTTTTTCATTAAATAGTCCAGGGTCACATCTAATAGACTTGGTTGTCTTCTTCTTCGGCTGAAACATTCTGGAGCACCCATATGGTGCCGAGACTTTCTTGAAACCCCGATCACACATCCGTTCTCCGAATCGACCGTCGTCTATTGTGTTAGAATACCCGCGGTATGGTCTTCCTTATTCTAGAGCATCGTTTTCCAATTCCTCCTCTTTTCCAAGTTGTCATGGGTTGAATGTTTTATGTGTTTTCCTAGATCTATGATGTTCTTCAGGGATTTAAGCTTCGAGATACATGTATATTTATCTATTAACCCTGAGATAGGTGGTTTGTTCCTTTCTATTGAATTATTTGAGTTTTAGTTGCAAATTTTACCAATAATATTGAACGGGGTATTGCGCGTTTACCTATTTAGCCCTATTGTTTTCCTGCTTTGCATGTATGACTAAGTAGAAGTTATTTTTTGTGAATAGGGATTTTTTTTGTGCTTTGGATGTATTGACCATGCATGTTTTTCTTGTATTTGACCTTTGGGGTCTAGTTTGCATGTTTTTCTAAAGTTTCCTTTTCCATGCCTAGTATTACAGGATGGTGTGTCTATTTCCATGATAGGCTTTTATGATGTAGAATGATATCCAAGTTGAAATTGAGGTATAATTTTTCCATTATGTGATTCTATGCTTTTTTAAATTACACAGGGCCATGATAACCTGGTGTGTAGACCATTGGGAGAATTGACATTGAGGGCTTCTCCAGAGTGTCTCTATTATTAGGATGTGAGACTGCAGGGGGAATTGACATTGCATTCTTCCCCATAGTGTCTTTAGTTCTTCATTATGGGTCATATGGTGAATATACATTGAGTGCTTCCACTGAGCGCCTTTAGTACGATACGAGACTATAGGGGGGATTGACAGTGAGTGCTTCCTCAGAGAGTCTATACTTTACCTGAACCAGCGGGGTGAGACTATGTGTTCTGCCTAGATGGTTTCTTATACTTGATAGGTAGGACCATAAGGGATAGGATGTGGGTAGTTCCTAGAGGTTTTCCTATTTTTGTTATCTATATTGTATAGTTATTTCATAATAATTGGACTATGGATTGTTTTCTCTAGAGTACATTCTTATTTACTTCTTTCTGTACTTTTACCTATCATATACTCACTGACTATTTGGCATAGATCATCGGGTGGTTGCCTAGTGAGATTTAGTTTCACACCCTGTTTGGGCCATGCTTTTGGGGCCAAACAGATTATATTGATGTAGGTATAGACAAGTGAAAGAGCCCTTCAACATCAGGTACTTGACTGCATCGGAGCTGGAGATCATGACACCAAGCCGAGGCTTGTGATGCTGTGGAGTTTCTCATCTGTTTTACTTTTGTACTTTGGTTTAGTACTATATTCAGCATTGTGACTTTTTTGGCTACCTTTCTATACGTGTATATATCATGCATCATTTATATATATTTTTCTCCAGTTGTTTCTTTATCTGTCTTTCCCTATTTACTATTTTTGGATATTTACTATTTTCGTTATTGTGTATTGTTTCTTATTTTGTGTACTTTGATAATGACGGAATATTTTCCCCACTATCACACCCAAGGCCCTCGCTGCTAGTCGGAAGCCTCTGGCGTTTGGGGAAATGAGGTTGAGGAAATGTGACCAACTGGGTACGGGGCACCTCTGGGTGGCTTCCAGAACTAGGGCATTACAACAGAGATAATTAGGAACAAAATATTCTATTCTTTCACTAAACTTATAATCCAATCATAAATGATGAGAATCGTTATCCTAAATATAACATAAGGGTTAATTGATAAAAGTTTCTCTAATTTTCATGATCCTTTAAAGGATATACTGGAAGAAGTAAATAATCTTTCAAAATCTAATTATGCTACAAATAAATATTATTCCCAACTAGATTTGTGAATAAAAAGTGTTTTTCCAATTTCATTTGTTTATATTTTTTTACAATATATAAATATGTGCTTATTAGAGAAGTATCCTGGAAAAGATAGAGGGAACAATTGATGATTATTTTAGAGAAAAATTAATGATTCTGATGATTCTTTTTGGATTCTTAAATCACCAACCATCATGAAAATATTTATTATTATTATTGAACTTGTTCGAATGTTGAATTTTTTTGTACAAGAGTTATTTTAACAAAACATAATAGATTAGGACATGTTTTACAATGATAATGTTTCGAAGTCGTAGATATATTGTTGTGTGATGTTTTTCCAAAGAGAGAAAAATATGAAGAAGTACCAGACATAAAATGTTTCTAAAGATCACCTGATAGAGAACTGTGATCCACACTGGAAAGAATATAACTGATAGAGATAATTGGATGGAATAATTTTAGAGTAAATGTTTCAAATACAGTGATGATTCATGAATCCACTAGATGGAAATTTGTACATTTATTAGATAGTGGAATCAATTTCATATTACAAGGAATATAAATGGGATGCCATTGGATAGATAATCTCACAAATTTTTATTTTCTATGTATAAGCTTATCAGAAAAAGGATACCAGATTGAGGGTATCTAGAAAAATTATCAAGAAATATATAGGTAATGAAAATAAGGTTCCTTATAAAGTTCAATAGATGATGAACCCAATAGAGATGTTCTATATCATTAAATACACAAATGGTGTATGTATTGGAAAATGAAATATGGATCTTTTTAATTTAAATGTTTGTAAATAGAATGTTTTATACCAAAAAGAGGGATGAGGATCCTTACAATAATTTTGTAAGGTCACACATTGTGAAAAAGATGACTTATAATTTAAATAGCTTAAAATATAATATATATTTGAGGATGGTTTAAGAGACCATTGATGTTGATATTTTTTGATTATCATAATAAGAATGGTCACTCTCACTTGTTCAGAGGATTTAAAGGTAGTAAAATTAATTTTTAATTGAATTTAAATTCTAATTTGTATCCCATGCTTCTTTAATTTTTGTTGAAAAAGTATGAGTGTATAAAGGGAAATAAATTTATTGATATTTTTTACAAATACTGAAAATATAGTGTAAAATTGATAATGTTTTTGAAAGAGCATAAGGTGATTTACTTACCATGATTCTACATAGTTAGATAATAGGGGAATAAAATACAAGATCTCTAGAGGATATCTACTATAAAAATTAGTTCAAGAAATATGGTGTACTAGAAGATGAGCAAGAATCATGACAAGTTGAATAGGAAATAGTGGAATTGTATTGCGGATCATTAGACTGAGGTGCATCTGATAAAGTTTCATTAAATTTAAGGGGTAACAAATAGAGTTGAATGAACTAATGTAACCATGTAATTAATGTCAGATGGATTATTATTGAAGTTAATCTTACTGATGAAGAATACAATACAATTTTCTAGAATGTTTATATTTGAGTATATCATGGTCCTTTATTATCTGGAGGATGTTCTTAGACCATCATATTATTTGATAGCTATTGAAAATTGTAAATAAGGTGTACACAAATATAAGTTATCCAAAATTCTTATAAAGGATGGCCATTTGAAGAAGAATATATTTCAAAACGAGATCAACTATGAAGAATAATGATATTGTAGTTTAGGGTTTAACTAGTTATTTAATTGGATCATTTCTATGGTTTATTACTATTTAGGATGGAAGAGGATAGTATAAGGACAGTTAGGGTGTATAACCTATTATGACTGATGAGTTTTTTATTGGGGGTAGAATAAGTGTAAACTAAATAAATGGTTAATGGGCTAAAGAAAATGTTACATCATATCCATGGAACAAATTAGTACATATGACTTAGAAATCGTGAATAATTGTTTAGTGTAGAACACATGTTGGGGGTTATAACTAGCAAGGAAAACATTAGGTCACATTGACCTAATATTTTAAATTTTATGTTATCACCTGTGTCAATATATATTTACAACATAAAATGTGGGGTTATGAGATATATTTGGTTATATTGGGAACTTTAACAAGTTAATTTTTTTGAATTTTGAGAATACTTTAGAAAATAAAATGATCATTGATTCACCCCTCCCCCCATTCAATTATCAAACACTGATCTGGGAAATATAAATGGTTTCAAAGTCATGGGTTCCTCTTAATGAACCAACTATCTAATGAGGATGGAGAAAATAAATTTAGAAAAAAATATGGGTGTTCTTATGTTCTATGGAATGAATTTCATATTTGTAGTAATATTATATTATGCTACCTTTGATATCATTCCTTGGATGTTTGAGATAATTTTAAATTTGGATTCCCTCTTTTTAATGAGAATTCTATGATAGTTAATGACATATGAAATTTCAATTTTGGTGGAAACAACAAAATTTCATTTCGATGTATCTCTTTGAGAATTTTTATGTAAAAATTACAGGGTTTCTAACTGCAAATGATATGTAGGGTACATTGAGAAGAAGATATAAAGAAAATTTGAATGTGAAGGAGGCTATGTTTCAAATATAGAAGAGATGATTTAAAGATATAAAGATGGTTGAAGATGAAGAAATTGATGATTACTTTACAAGGTTCAATTACATTTTCAATAGTATTGTAGGTTTTCGGGAGAAGTTTTAAGATTATACTATTATTGAGAAACTAATGATATGAAATCCAAATAGGCTAGATCCCAAGGTTTCATCTCTATAAGATCAAGATGATTTATCTATGGATTAAATGATTTTTTTTTAGAATTAGAAATGAACAAAGAAAAGTCCTTAAAAATAATTCAATGGAACAAATACCTTTTAAAACTATGTTAAAATTGAATTAAAAATATTAGTAAACAGATTAAGAATCAAATTAATTTAGATGCTTATGTGGATGAAGAGTGTTTCGGAAAAATTATTTCTCTTCTCTTTAAGAGATACATAATGAGGAATTGGAACGAAAAATGAAATACATTTCTTAAGTTATGTAATTACAATAAAAGACTACATTTTTCTAATAACTATCCAATGAACAATATTTCTTTGTCTATGCCAGAATAAAAAAAATATTTCTCAAAAATAGATGTTAAAGAAAAAATAAGAAAATATTTTATTGAAATAAGAATAATTTTTTGAGTAGAAGAGTAAAGGATGATTTATCCTCCAATAAGGAATATGATGATGATGTATATTTATTAAAACAAGTTCAAATGGAATGATCTTCATAAAAATTTGATGATGAAAAAATGTGAAATTTTGTATAATTAATTCTAAAAAAATTATGAAATATATGTTGAGTAATCTTTATAACCTGGTAATGAGAATAAGATTTCTAAGAATTAATCTAATGAGATAAATTTGGTAAATGATGAGTGTATATAAAAGTAAAAGAAACAACAAAATGAGATAAGAGTATATGAAGTAAAACATAGTGATCCTAAAAATATTTTTATGGATTATAAGGAAAAACTATCTGGATTGGAGAATCCTAATAAGAAATAAAAAGTATTTCATATTAATATAATAAGAACATATTAAAGTTGAATTAATTTTAAAATATGGTAAATGGTATTGAGGAAATATTATATGAGATAGAGGCAAAATATTTTGACACTCAATGAATTTTTTTTATAATAAAAATATCGTTAATGAAGTTTAGGGTAAAGGTTAATCCTTTAAAGATGGTGAAAAGAGAGGTCTATAGAGGTAGGTTAATTTTATTCCAAAGAAATATCATTATACATATTCCTTTACCAACTATATTGTAACAGAAGGATAGAATGTATTAGTTAGGAATATGAAGATCTGTTAATAATCCTCTTCTAAAAAGAACGATAGGAATAATTCAAGAATATTTCTTGCTAAAAAATACTCCCATAATGTTTAAAATAGAACAAAAAAATAATATAAGACTATTATTATTCAGAAGTATCGATTATAATTGGTCAATACTGGTGGTGTGAAATATTGATAAAAAATTATTCATTTATCTATAATATTTAGATTCTTGAAATGATATATGAATCGTAATGGTTATGTGATATAGAGATGAGAACAAACATTTCACAAAAGAAAAAATATGGGGGAAAATTTCATAATATGGAAAAATGATCATGTTACAAGTGAAAATTTTGAGAAGCTCATGAATATTGAGTAATGAATGAAATAGTACATAATTATTTTTCTTTTCAACATAATGAAGTCTTGAAATTAGAAGGAAGAAAAAATTATTTATGAATAATAAGAGAATCTAAATGCTTCTGAAGTGAGAATAAAGTTGATCATAATTGTTTTAAAAATTGTGGTTTATCACTTTTGAATAAATATAAGAGGTGTGTTAAATATGGGAATATATATAAAGACTAAATCACTATCTTACCAGCCTAAGTGGAAATAATAAAATTGATACTAAAAACACAAGGGAATGATGCTATTTTGAAAACTGTATAGAAAATGTTATTATCATTTGAGGAAAAAATAGAAAAGAAAAAATCCATTACAAAATATTTTATTGGTGATTATAAGTGTGAAAGAACATCCCATTATAAATCAATTAAAAATAATAATAGGTGTGTACTTAGAGATATCTTTGTGTTTTAAAGTTATGTTTAAGAAATATTTTGATTCCAATTTATTCCCAAAATTCTTGTACAATCGAACTAACTTTTAGGGAATTAAAGGAGAAAATAATAGAATGTGTCTATGTGTTGAAGTGGTATTATGTAAATAATAGATGTCTATCATTGAATATTATGATCACAATTTTGAAAGATGTTTTGATACACATTAGAGGTAGAAAATATGAAGTAGTGGTATGAAAATTATACATTCCCATGTTGTATTTAACTGATTATCAAAGAGGAGTTATGATTGTTTTGAAATCTAATATACATGGGAAGTTGTGATTATAAACATGAGATCTTTTAAATATTTTATTAATATGGTTGGATGTTTTATCAAATAAACATAATTATATTTCTACATAAATAAATATGATGGATCAAAATTTTGGAAATATTATATTAAATGATTTTCATAGACAAAATTTATCACCATGATTATACAGACTTGTTTTCTACATTTTTTTATCCCATATAGACTTAGATTTTTTTAATTAATGGTTGTTTGTTTAAGAAATCCATGTGATATTTTTCATCTCTCAGGTAATGTTCCTAGGTATCTGAGATATAATAACTTGAGTTGAGATAACCCATCTGTTTCCCTTTTTATTTTGTTAATAAAGTGGAGAATGAATATTCTCAAAATTATGGGGGAGAAATAATTGAGAACATATATTTACATCAATGAAGTGTGGGGATTTTGAAAAAAAGAAAAATGGGTTATATTGTTATTCCAAATTGTGATGGTTGAATTTTTTTACAATATTAAAAAATTTCTTTGTAGTAGAATCATCACGGAGATATTTGACAGAAGATATATTACATAGATAAGAAAACAATTTAGAGTTAGGCAATTATTTACAAAGTCCATTATACAAAATATTATGAAACTATTCATGAATATTATTGTGAATGTTCAAAGGATAAATTTGGAAAAACATGATTTTGCCGGATATATGTTTGCAGATAGAGAAATATTATACAAAATGTGAGCTATGAAGCTTGGAAGATTCAAATACACGAAGTTGTAAATGATATAAAGAAATATAATGTTGTACTGGATATAAGAAATCTATAAAGATCTCCATATGAATAATTTTATAGTATATTGGACTACCATTAGTGGATAAATATGGTTACCAAATATAGTGATGATTTATGAATCCACCAGATGGGATTTTTGGAGTATATAAAATGAAGGAAACCAATTTAGTTCACAATATAGGGAAATACGATCTTATAAAATCGAGAAAACCTCATGTATGTTATCATTACTTAAGTGTTCGTTGGAAAAATTCTACCAGATGGAGGCTATCTGGATGAAGCATCATTACAAGTAGATTTATTATATGGAGTTGGTATTATGAAGATGCAAAAATTTATAAACCTACAAATATGTTCTAGGTCACCATATAAAGAAATGATGTATGTATCTTATATTGAAATGTGGGTCTGTCGAACTGATAGGACCATACAAAAAACTATTTATATCAATTGAAGGCCTAATAGTATTTCTAAAAGACTTTATAATGTAGTGGATTATGGTGATGTTGAGATGTACATTCAATTATTGTAAATATATTTGATATATGAGGATGATTTTAGAGATTTTATATGCTATTTTTTGAACAACATATTATAATTAATGTTGAATCTACTTGTTTTGAGTCTTTTAAGGAGATAAAATGAAATTTTAGTTGAGTAGGAAATTCAAATTTAGATCCTACCCTTCATCTTAGTTTTGTATATAAGTATTAGTATATAAATATCATTGGGGTTATTTTTATGTGTTTTTGTTACTGGTTTTGTAGAGTTAATGTTTAGAAATTTTTGAGAGATCACAACATGATTTACCGACCAATATTATACATAGATAAGGAATATTATATTTGGAAGGAATGTCATTAAATAGAGAAGTATTGGACTGATAGAATACTATATGATGCAAGGGAATATGGAAGGGTTGATTTAAACTGATGAGAATTGGACAAAGGATCAAAAGACTAATGTGTATCGTGTTGTGTTACACTAGATTGAAGGGCTACCAAATAGAGGTGTGATGAATTGATAGTACTAAATAATAAATACCAGGAGTATTAGTTGATGTAATTTACTGAGGAAAATTATATAAAAAGTTTTGTAAGTTTTTATTTGAGTTCATGTATATCCTTTAATTTGAAGAGGAAGTTTCATTCCCATCATAATTATTATAGATCTATAGAATACATTAAATAAGTTGTACGCAAGAAAAGTTGATCCAACTTGCTTATAGAGTAAGACTATCTAAAAAAGAATATTTTTATACAGTTTATAAAAAAAATAAGTTGAACTATATTATAGATGGGGTTGTAAAAAATTTATAAAGAGGATCATGGATGCATGGTATAATGATTCGAGAAGGAAGAGGAAAAAAAGAAGGACAATTGGGGATTATAACCAATTCTGGAAGAAGGGTTGTTCATTGGAAGGGGGGGGTATAACCATGGTCAACTAGAGTAATGATAAATGGGTTGTAGAACCAGTTTATTCATGTTTCTCTACAAAATGGATGAATTTCTTTTTAGATAACTACAAAATAAATTGATTATCAAAACTACAATTTATTGAGAAATAATATATTTTTGGTAAAAATGAGCATTTCCAACAGAAATTATGTTTATTGGTTTGAATTTTTAATACCAAAATATATCTTTACCAACGATCAATATCTATTGATATTGATCGTTTAATACCAGAAATTATTTTACCATCAGTTAAATCTATCACATTATCATACTAATACCAACTTTATTTTTCTTAACATGTGAATCTAATATTAAGGACAATTATTGCCAATAAATCTTTTACCATTTATATATTTTTTAACAATTAACCACTTAATAACAAAAAACATATAAATAAAAATTTAAGAGAACCAAATTTTATCATATATTACTATTTTTACAAGAAAATAAAATTTCCATTTTTTGAGGTCTTATTAAAAATATCTCATTAACATATTTTAATTTTCAATTTACTCTAAATATAATGTTTTAATATATTTTTCAATGATGTTCATTTGATATTCATTATAAAATGAAATTTCAATCAATTTGATATTTTATATATTTACATTTATGTTTGATATTTTGTACATAGTTTTTAAGTTAGTATTCATATTTAAACTTAATAAACATAATAAAATATAGTCAAAATAAATTCAAAAAATTAACAATTTAAATTTAATAAATAATGAACATAACAATTAATTGATTAATAATATATTAATAATATTTTACATTCACGTGTTGAAATTATATTTTATTTTAAATGAAAATTAATAATTTTTATAAAATTTTATACCATTCATATATAAATTTATTGTATCTTTAATTTTAAAAAACTAATTGAAATTGGATATATTATTTATTTTATTTTATTTTTTAAAATCATTAAAAATCCCCAACCTTAATTCACCATATCCGATGTACGATCCACCCCACCAATGCCTACTCCGGTGACCCACAACAATCCGTCCCTCCATTGCCACTGGCACATCCTCCGCCGTCATGATCCCCTGCCTCCTTTGTGACTATATCTCCCCTCGGTGCACTTCACAGCATCGTCCACCACTCCCCATCTATGCCACCCACCTCTTTCATGACCCCCAACACCTCCTCCATGACCCTGTGCCTATACCAACATCCTCCTCCATTATGACCATCCACACCTGCCAAACTCTTTCAAAAACCCTCATATCATCCCAACTGGAATACCTCGGCCCTCCCCAACCTTCCTCAATCGACCCTCACCATCCCTGACCTTTAATGATCGACTCTCTCCATCCCCATCCTTACCCTCCCATACTTCCCCATTCGTGGAATTATATATTAACCATTTGGTTTGAAATTAGGATTTTTTTAGTTTTCTCACTAACATAGATTGATGCATCATCTGTGTGTGCAGTCTATGTAGAATCTATTTTGTTTTATATGCTGAAGTATGATGAGTTTATTACAGTATAAAATATGGAATATATGAATTTTGTGTTAGATCATGAATCGATGTATTGTTTATGAAATTTGTAATCTATGAAATCTGGAATCTAGGCAATCTGTTAAATCTGTCCCCTCACCTCTTTCTCATCAATATGTTTTTATTAGCGTTCCACTTAAATTGTACAAACGCTCTCATATAGGTTTATTACTATTTTACATACAGTTTTTCCCCCAAAAATGTTTTCTTATCCCTTGATAGGCAAATCAAAGTGCCAATTAAAGATTGGCATCTCCCTTCATTCATCTCAACATATGCATCTTCTAATACAACTCTGTAGTTCTTTCATCTTTTTATCCTCTCAAAATACCATCCCTAACCTATATTTTTTCCTTTCCCCAGCCACATATATTTTTCATTTCTTATTGTTTTAGGAGCATTCACCCGACCTGTATAGGTGGCTATTTTGTGCCAAATTACAAATATTTTATACATTTTTGGGAATCCTATTCTTGTTTCACTATACAGTTTCTCAGAAGGCTTTAATTTCCTATTATATGTTCAATATAAATTTATATATCAGTTTATTTAATGGAATTCATCTATTTCATTTGTTGAGTGTTAGCTATAAGGGGTTTTGCAGCTGGTGATCCTTCTCCAGGCGTATGGGCAGTTACATGAGGATTTTTTTGGCTTTACAAGTTATTTGACAACATATTTTTTGTAATTTTTTTACTTTATGTCTCAAAACACAACTATCTTATAACAAGGAAGTGGAATTCATGATATTGACGATGGAATTCCATAGTTTGGGTAGCATAGAAGACAATTTCATGATTCTGGTTGTTTCTAATAGGGTTGAATTACACTGAAAACATTCAAATGAAAATTGTAGATCATGATTTCATTCTATTATTTATTTCATTGCTACATATGGTTTCTTCCATTTCCTTCCCCTACCCTTAAGGTTCATTTTCATCTAATTTTCTCTATATTAGTTCATCTTTAACCTATATAAACCTTTCATCAATGTTTCTTGTAATGGTATGTGAAATATTTTTCTAAGAATAGCGTGGCTCAAAATTCTGGTGTTCTTGTTAACATGACAACAAATACTTGTAATGTATCATATTATTGTGTTTTTTTTGAAAATTATTAAGTTGATTTATGTATTTTGAATTAGTGTTATTTTATTTCAATGTGATTTGGGTAAATCCTATTAATTATTTGAATAAGTATGTTTTTGGGTTCACTCTTGTCAGTCTAAATGGGAATATGAAAACAAATGATCTCTTTGTGCTTGTATCTAAATATTTACTGGTGTTTTATATAAAAAATCTAAAGAAAAAAATTATAATGATGTCATTACTGTACCAATAAATTTATTTGAAATGGGAAATGATATCATACCAGAAGTGTATGACGTACAAACTAACGTCGTAACTAACTCCAATGGGATATTTATTTCCTTATATGATATGAAAGATGTTACAAATGACTATCCTACAACTGATTTTTTTGAAATCCAATGATTCATTTTGTGAGGAAACCAAATGTTTTTGTTTGTTATATTTTCTTTTTGTATCTTTCCATATCATGTCTTTTGTGTGTATGTGTTTTTATGGAGGTGTCCATTGTGACAGGATTTTTTTAATGGATCACTATTTATATATGTTTATTAATTAGAAATTGGTAAATAATGCATCATTTCCTAATTCATTTATTGAGAAATTTCTTTCAAATTTTAAATTAGATATAATAGAATGATTTCATATGAAAGGATTCACTTTAAATAGGGAGTGTATTCTTGGGACATTGTATTTTATATCATGAATGAAAATGGCTCTTTTCCCTTGAATCCTTGATATCTTCGAATCTACAGATCATACATAAGATTCATTAATTTCATTTCACCACGGATTTTTTTATATTTCAATTTATTATTAATATTGGAAATCAACATAAGGGTATTGAATAGATGAAACACCGAGTATCATAACATTGGAAATGCCTCCAACCATAACCAATGCCTTATTCAAATATGATAGTGACTAGTAGAGGTTCCTCGCTGATGAAATGACATTAATCAAGAATGGATAGGTACCTATCCATGTCTTCTCATTCCATGAGATATATGTTGAGACATTGAACATTGATCCCTATTACCTATTCGAATAAGGGGGGTTTGAAGGGTGTAAAAAGGGTACCTCAAGACCAAAAAAAGGTGCACTTTCTCCCAGTTATTTTAATTACTTTTCTATTATGATTTGGATTATTTGGTTTAATGTTCCTTATTATTTGTTTTTTAAAATAATTGATAATATTGGTTTAAAAGGAAACAGAAAATCCATAGTGGTGGTCCTCAGGGTGAACCTTCTTCACCAGCCCAACCACATGATATTGGTAGTTTTTTTGTTGGTGGTGATCTTAGGATTCATTTCAATGAATAAATGGTTCTCTAAAGGATCATATTCTTTGTATATATCATCATTTGGTATTCATAGATCATATAAAAATTTATTCACCGAAAAATTCCCAACTGAAGAAACTTTTCCGTAGAGATTTTCCTCCAAACATGAATCCCTTGAATTAGAATCCCAAGGTAAAAATTGCAAATGGCGTAACATGCTAACTGGAATAATTTCATAATAAAGAAAACCTACAAGTAATATACTATGATTTCAATGTAGTGAAACTATTTATGGATTATTAATTCAATCTAAATCTCTCATATGTTAGGCTTCCCAGCTCAATTCATCTAGGGATAAGACCCATGTTTCCACAATGGCAATGGGGACCTTTGGATACTATTCTCATGATTATGAACTGACCGGCGAGCTGACTACCAAATATAATGTATAAAACATTAGTGTCATGTTCATGGAGTTAATTGGTGGAAAGAGTGATTTTGCCAATGTTGGACCCACTAATGAGTAGAATATGATCTTGTATGTTATTATTTTGAACCTAATGTCAAGTCTAAATTTTTTATAAATCAAAGAAGATAATCCAAACATTAATTTTGGTTTTTAACTTTGTAATTTTATCATATTTTTATATGGTATCCATCTTTTCATGTTTAAAACCTACGAATGTTTTGGTATTTATGATATTGGTAGATTTATCAATTGACATTTCAAGACATTATGTTTCAACATCGATTGAATCTCAATTCCATTTAGGATGGAGGTGGTAGAACATGCTCATCTTTGATTGAATCTAGATCTAAATTATATACATAAAATTTTGTAATTTACTTCAAGACTATATTTTTAACACTATCATTTGAACATAAGGTTTTAATTAGAATAAATAGTTCTCCAACTATAAGAGTAGGTGTCATTATCAATTGGAAATTAGTGTCATTATAAATTGAATGTAGCCTTACTTGATTATAAAATTTCATGCAGTGTTACAAGATTATAAAATTTTGATTTATGTGTCACTCTTATTTGAAATTAGTGAAATTATCAATGGATTGTGGTCATAGGTTATTTTTCACTCATAATTGAAATTACTAATTGTTATTTTTTTATTTCTGGGTTATCCTGGTGGAATTGATGTCAGAGATGGAAAGAACACTATGATGGGATGGGGTTGTGGAACCCCATATTGTAGTTGTAGCACCGCATTTATTTTTTTCTTCATTAGTTTTAGATGATTCTATGGTGTATGCGGCTATGAAACCAACGAAACCTATTCTGGAGGACGACATGGAGAATATTAACACGATAATGATCACACATTCATTGGAAAATTTCAAGAACATTGAAAAAAGTCTTCTATTGATTCCATTAAATGATTTCTTGTTTGATACTATATATTTATTATTAGTTATATTATAATAAAAATTGGAGTCTTTTATTATCATTCCATCTTTTGTCTTTAGAATAGTTTGGGTTTGGTATTCTCTCAATTAATTTGATCTTGCTTCACTTAAAAAATCATTTCTCATGAGTTTTGATTTTACAATAACTCAATATTATTTGTTTAATCCCAGTATTTTGGCTCTCCATATGTATTGAGTATATGTGGAATTAAATTAACCACTTTAAATTCTTTTTGAAATTAAATTTATTCAAATACAAATTGTAAAAATGAGTACAAGCTTCATTCATGCACGAAATGTTATATGATTAAAATGAACATATGGATTCAGTAATATGTAAATACCTTCTCGTCCTTGGTCCCAATGGTATATTCTTTATGTTATTTCATAAGGGGATTTTTCCATGTATTTATGTTGTTTTCAGTGTCTTCTAATCTAGTCTATGGTGTCATGGACAAGAAGATGAATGTAAAGGGACCATTTAAAATACCTTCCAAGGTCCTTTACATAACTACCAGGAGTCCCCCTTGTGGAGTAGGTAGTTTACAATTTATTCATTGATCACTTCCCAGTTTGACTTCAAATTCGTCCAATGTTACTGCATTATCTCAAATCAAACATGAAACATTATGTTTTCAAATTTAAAGTTAGTGAATTATTTTAATATCATTTTTGTGAATATAAGTGATGGTTCAAGATGGTTATGTTTTCATGGTAATCCAAGAGTACAGATTTTTGTGATCAAGAACGTTATATGTGGGGGGTTTATAAACATACTATAACATAAATCATATTTGAGTTTTTTAATAGCTTAATATTCTATACTCTGTTTCTTTTTTTTTGTATTAAAACATGTCAGGACCAACCCATGGGGTTGGATTGATCTACATGTGAAAAAGCAAGTGATAGATCTGTACGACTCAGCAGATGTGGTGAAGCAAGTCATGCCCATCACAATCAATCCTGGGGTGGAGGTTAAGGTAACCATGGATGATACTTATTGAATTTATTCATAATTTGTAAATCCATTAGTGGGGAGAGATGCATTCAATAATTTTAGTGTGGAGAAACCCATTTTTTTGAATTCTCTCTGTTTATGTTTTATTTTTTAAACCATTTTTGGGGGGTTTTATTTGATTTGGAAAGCATTATATATAGATCAGATTTTACATAGCTCTAATGAAATATCAATAGGGAGAATGAAAAATTCATAATTGAAAATCTTATTTTATGCCTCTATTCATATTTTGTTTTTAATTCATGCTGATATTTTGCACTGATTTGAGTAGGATTTGACTCGTTGGTCCTGGGGAATGGATGAGTTGTTAGCACTCACTGGTCCCTGGTTTGGCATTGATGGAATGGAGTTGGCTCACTGGTTTTGGGGCATGGATGGTGTTTTGGTGATCATTGTTCCCTGATGTGGCATCAATGGGTGATGTTGGAATGGGGGGATGTATTTTGTATTAATTCCTGTCATGGATCATATTAAGATGGATTTTGTATTGATACATTTTGAAAGGAATTTTATTATTAATATAAATAAGTTTTTCTAAAATTCTTAAAATGATTTAAATTTTCTCTAATTTAATAATTAAAACAATTGTATTATATATAATAAATTAATAAATTTAATACGAAATATTACGAGAAATAAAAATGTATAATTTTTATTCAACTTAAATTTATAAATAAATATTATATTTTGGTAATATTTTTACCAACAGAAAAAAAATTTCCCCAGAACATATTGCAAAAACCTCTAACCAACACATCTTTTATCTTTTGTTATTATTATAATTGCAACATAACTATTTTATCTGTCTTAAAAAAATTAGCAAATGATTTTTTACCCCCAGTTTAGTGAAAGCGACATATATGTTGGTAACATTATTTACCAAAAAAATGAACTTTTACCAACAGAAATTCCAATGTTGGAAAAAGTGAAATATTTTATAGCGGAGAATCCATGTTGGGAGTACAACCAGCATGGCATGGAGTATATCATATTGGCAGAACCTTGAAAATATCATATGATAATCTATCTCTTTGTTGCTTCTAAATATGAGGTGTGGTTGTTAGATATCTTTGAGTGGATCAAGAACTCTAACATGTTTATGATTATAGGGTTTTATATTTATTAATAAAAGTAGGTTATCACTAATTCACCTTTCCCCCTCTCATTGATCTTATAACGATATAGGAACTGAAAAATATAAAATCTTTTGCCATGCAATGTGTATTTCAGAGTAAGTAATATAAAATTTTATTATAATATACTAAAATTTACACATCATGACACATTGTTACACCTCAAAATTTTAATATACAAACACCTTTAAATAAGTCAATGTGTGTGATATCATACATTACACAAAACACTAAACTAAAATAACCCAACGATATGTTTAGACAATTAAAACATTTTCATTAAATTATAATGAATAAATTGGAGTAATCACTTCTTGAAATATAGATATAAATAAAATATATGCTTTCTCTGATATAAATGAAATTAAATAATACAGTTAAAATGACTAATGAGCTAATTTTTTCTAAGAATTGTATTTTTCCAAATATATACTTTATATGAGATATGAAATTTTAATACAAGAATATTTTTATTGATGATAAAATAGTATATTTGATATGAATAATTAATTATTACTAATTTAATTATTCAATAATTGTAAATATTAATTACAATTTTTAATATTCAAAAAAACCTATTTTTCTATAAAAACATTTTTATTATATATCACCTTTTTAATGAAAAGTTTAATTTAAAAAATAGAAAAAAATTTTTATGAGAAAATGAACAATATTTTTTCAAATCATCTTATAAATATTTTCTTAGGATTCATTTTTGATATTTTTCTAAAAATGGTGTTTAGATAAATTGTGAAAAATATATTTTTTAAAAAAAATTGACTATTATGAAATTATTATCATATAAGTATGAATTGAAAATTCATGAAAAAAATTTCTATGAATAAATATATATTGTATTTGTAACTTTATATCTTTAAAAAATTTAGCTTTATAATTTAAAACTCCAATTTGATATTTTATAACATACGAAATATTTTCTAAAACAATTTTTAATATAATATAAATATTTATTTCAATATTTATTTTAATAACATATATAAATTTAATCAAATGAAATGAATTTAAAATTCGTAATATGAAATTACAAATTATATAATAAGGAGTATTTTGTTTTTTTACATAACAGCCAAATTACCTATTAAAAAACTAGTTACTCTAGTGACAACCAAAATGATAAAATATGTGTCCTAAGAGGTATATGTACATGTTAAAAAATTATGGAGTAGTTGAGGTGTTTTTTGATAATATCTCATCTCCTCTCAAGTATTTCCCATTTTTGGAGCCACTTTACTTAATGACTTCCTATTATTGAAAACATTTTGGAATTTTCAAAAGATTCATCCCTTCTAACTTATAAAATGGACACTTTACTCTTAAATTTCTTGATAAAAAACATCTTATGTTCAACACATACTCCATCCAATACTCACCCAAAATCCCATTTCATTTATAGTATTTTAGAACACTAAAACATGACTTTAATGGTCAGAATTATAAAAACATAACATTAATGGATGTGAAATATTAGGATGAATTTCATTAAATTCAAATTTATATGTATGAGAAAACATCACCTAAATCTGACATGTGGTGTGCTTAGACAAACTGAATAGTGAGTTTTTTTAAAAAAATATTGTTTAAAAGTTAGTGTTCAGGGGAAAAATAAAAGAAATTAACTTCCAATTAACATTATTAAAGAGGTAAACAACCTTATGATTATTTTTGATATTTAGGAAATTATTTTGTGTCAATCGTAGTTTTTGTTTCCATAGGAAGATCAAAAATTCATTTTTCATCTTTTAAAACACTAAAGCATGAATGTAATGTTCCAAAAACTATAATGTGTCTTTTTAATGATGTTATATATTATAATAACGTTATAAGAATTATTTATTACTTATATGAGAATAATTTTCATTAATCTAACATGTGGGGCACTCAGAAAAATCAAATATGTAGTTTTTAATGAATTAGAATCAATTAAAAACGGGAGGTGAGGGGTTTAAACCTAGATAACAACATATGATTTCCATGAATACTGATAGAAATAATAATATGATGAAATTTTTAAATGTACCCACTTATTTTTAATCAATCAGAGTATTCATTTACCAGGGATTATGTAAAACAAATATTTAGTGTTTTACATCACTAAAACAAGCATGTGATATCCAAAACCATTTAAAATGACCTATGATTTCTTTAAAATCATACGAAACGTATAATAAAATTATTAATGATATTTATGAGTTGATGATTCATTAATAATAAGAGTGTTGTTCTTGAACTGACCAAATAAGTAGTTTTTATTGATATGACAATATTAAAAAACATGTGATGAGGTGTAATAACTAATAAAATGACCATATATTATCATCAAATCATTTGGTAAATATATTAGAATTATTTTTGAATTTTAGGAACTAATCATGTTTCAATCGTAGTTCTTTTTTTATTTGGATGACCAAAAATACATATTTTATTTTCTTTTTAATGACTAAAATGTGTGTGTAATGGTAAAGTCCATAAAAATGACCACTTCATGAGGTAAAATAATAGAAATATTTTCATTGAATTATTTATCAAATGTATGAGTCGAAGTAACATCAATCTGATGGGATTTGAACATGGACCAAATAAATAATATTTTTTAATGATGTGGATATATTTAAATATGTTAATAGAGAGGTCAAAACAACGAAAATGACCACTAATTACCATCCAATAATCATGAGGAAAATATATAATGAATTATGAAATTTATGAACTTATTTTTCATTAATATGAGTTTTTTATTTTATATGTTGACCAAAAAATCATATGTAGTGTTTTAAAATACTAAAATGTGCATTTAACGGTCAATAAAATATATAATCACCTATGAATGATGTAGAATCAGAGAAAATGATTCTTTGAATTATTTTTAATATATATGATAACATGACATGTTAATTTGACATATGGTGTGTTCTTGATTGACTAAATAACGAGTTTTATAAGATTTGATGTCTTTAAAAAAATGCGTGGAGGATAAAAACTATAAAAATTACCTCCAGATGATGTAAAATTAGGGTAAAAAAACTATATCATTATTTTTCAAATATATTAATTTATGTATCATCAGTCTAATATATTGTTTTTTCACGATGACTAAAAACACATTTGTAGTGTTCTAAAACACAATTGCATGCATGTAATTTTCAAAATCATAACCAAAAACTACAAAATGACGTTAAATATTTAAGAAAGTATATTTTAATTAGTTTTAATGTGTACTATTAGACTACACATCAATATGATTTGAACTAAACTTTATCTAACCAAATAATTTGTTTTTTAATATTTAATATTCTTAAAATATTCTAGGTCTGGGTTTAGGACAATATAATGACCACTGATTGCTAAGGAATCATAGGAAAATATCCATATATTTATTTTTGATGTATATAAACTGATTACATGTAAATAGAAGATATAAGTAGCTCAGGATAGCTGAAACATCCTTTTAGTGTTTTAAAAATATTAAAACGTGTCTGTAAAGGTCAAAATAATTCAGAAAATCTAGATTAATAATAAATCATCGGAGAACTATTTTGAATTATTTTTCAACTGTTAAAGTATATGGTAGGTCAATCTAATGTGTTTTGTTCTTATACTGTCATAATAAGTTGTTTTTAATTATTTTATAGTAATTTAAATCATTTGGGGGTGGTCAAAACCAAGAAAACTTCCATTTTTTTGAAATAAAAGGAAAATAAACATAAAAATATTTTTTTAGTGAAGGAACTGATCGTGCATGAATCAATATTTTAATTTTTCTAGTATGATTGAGAAATATATTTTAAAAGTCTAAAATTTATTTGTGATTGTCAAAACCGTATAAAAACTTTTATTTATTTTAAATCATCTAAAATTTTTATTTTAGTTATTTTTTATGAGAAAAAATTGTTGAAAGATCAATTAGACATGTGGTGTGCTCAAACTATCTGAATAATTAATTTTTAATGTTTTCGCATCCATTAAAAACCATCAGTGTGGTTTTTAAAAACAAAGAAAATGTCCAACAATTTTTTTAAAATTAGTTGAAGAACATAATGACATTATTTCTAAAATATATGATCTTAACATACAAGAATTATAATATTTATTTTTAAGCGATTATTGAAAGAACATTTTTACCATTTTAATACCCTAAAACATGAGTGTAATGATAAAAACTATTGAAAACATCCTTTCATTGATGTTAGATAATAATAAAATATTATTTATGTTATTTTTATGTGTATTAGTAGACATTTTATATTTTAATTGTGTGGTCATCTCTAAATAATGAATTAATATAATTTTAAAAATAAAAACTTCTTTAAAAATATGCATTGGATGGTCAAAACCATGAGAATGGCCTATTATTTCCATGAATATTGCGATCAAATACTACAACATGATTCTCAAAATGTTTAAATTTACCTCCTTTCAATATATGAATTCACTTCCTAACATGTCTAAAAAAATTATTGTTTTAAAATATTAATCCATATATGTAACTATGAAAACCACAGTAAAAGACCCTGGATTTATTAAAAATCATAATAAAACTATATTTTTATTTTTTTATGTCAATAAGTAGGTATCACATCAATCTTTTATGGATTTTCTCAATTATTTGAGAGTTAATATAACAAATGGAGTTTTTTCCTCATCATTAATAATGGTATTTATCTCAAAATTAATGGATAGATTTTATGAACCATAAATGTTAAAAAGTGGGTGTTGACCAAAAAAAGGAGATATAGACATATTTTAAATATAAAATTATGTAATATCATATTTTTGTAAGGATTTATTCATTTATAATCATTTGGAGATGCATGGAAACTGTAAAATGATTTCAAAAAGATATAGTCCACTTATAGTATGAAGGGCGTAGTCTTGTTTATAGTAGAATTTGAAAACCATTTGTGAGGATGAGTAAACCATCGATGGTGAATCTATGATGTGATGGGATATAATATTTTCCATATCATATAATGTTTCTTGATTAGTAACATGTATGAACTATCAATGATGTTATAGTCATTAAGAAATTTCATATAGTGGTGATTATCCTTGAGATACAGACTTTATGGAGTGTGAAATCCCTCAGAACAAGACATGGGTGACATGATTTACAAATCATACAGAACCCATTGAAGATGTATTGAAAAAGTACTTTGATGATGATTCATGTCCTAATCATGGTCACTAAGGTATTGTCCTTTTATAATAGAAGTTTAATTTTTTTCATAAATGGATCTCTCATAATTATGTTCTGTCATGAAAGGGTAATGTTTGTTACTAGGATGATTTATTAGAGGGAAGACAGATTCATATGGGGGTGTTTTTTCACACCTCTTTTTCAATTCTATAATTATATTTCATTTTTTAAAATTTACGTGGATATTTGTAATCTCGGATTTATAGTGATTTTTTGAGTGTTTCCCCATTTTTTTATTCCTCTATATTGAAGGATTTTTCAACATTAAAAAAGTATTCTAGGATGATTTTATTCATTCTACTTTGATTTATAACATCTATATATTCTTGAGGTAGAAAAACATGTTCTATTTTTGGCTCCAGATCATGATTATTCCCAAAAATTGTATGATAAGGTGTTTTATTCATGAAATTTGTTTTGGGAATTGTGGAAGTGATTTTCATGAGGATTGATGATGATTGGTCTAGGTAGAATAATTCTTGGAAGCCAAAGATAGATGCATGATTTTTTCTGGTCTTGTACCTAATTATGTTTCTTTATAGAGTTCTTCTAATGAATAATGAATTAATAATTAAAGATAAAGGTTATCGGGTTTTATGCCCAAGGGATGTTGAGAATTGTATATCCATAGGCCGGATAGACTAGAAAAAGGGGATACCAATGTTTTACATTTATGAAAAATTTCCTCTTAATTCAACATCTTGATCTTGTTAATGTTATCAATCCAATTAATGAAATATCATAGCCTCACCTCATATTCATAAATAATAAGGGATATAACATCATATTGTTCTTAAAAGGATTGTTTTATATGCCTAATCCATTATATGTTGTTTAGATTCCCAGATATTGATTTTATGCTATAATATTATCAATTATTACAATTAATAAGGATACAACTATTAACATTTCAAAAATATTCGATCCTCCAGTTTATCCATGTTTTATAATCCACTAACAACTTATTCTTCCATGGTTCGATATACACCACAATCATCTTCTCTTCTCTTTATTATAGACTAGTTATACAGCTGAGTATTGAGCCTTGTTAGTAACTAGTTAAAAATCCAAGTTATAATGTCCTTATTCTTCTCAATGTTATTAATCCATGGATAATATAGTCTTTATATTCTCTTGGTTTCTACTACACCACTTGAAATTATAAATTATCTACATGTTTATGGGGTTTATTTCTCTAATTATTAACTTCAAGATCCTCAACAAGTTTCCAGAAAAATCTTGTTTGTCCTAAAAATCATTCACACCAGATCATGAATGATTTTTTATGCTTAGTGAATTTAATTCATAGACATGTTATCCTTACCGTTGTTATATTTTATCCATTTTGAAATCCAACTTGTACTTTCATGAACTCAACTGGAGAAAATTATGAAATTCTGCACTCAATGAATGGCTTCTTCAAAAATTCATGAACATGTATTAGAGAGAGTAAATCTTGTATTTATAGGAAATAAAGCAAGTAATTAACAAATTATAATGCTGAAAAGTATGTTATGACATTCAACTATATGTGATGCTGAAAAATACGTCATATGTCTCAAAAAATGTAAATTCTATCACATAATTGAGAGTATACCCAACAATGAATTATTTCATGTAATTTTAATTATGTTCACCAAATAGAATTATCATTTTCAATTCACAACTAATTTATTATGGAATTATTTTCTTGGCCACAAATTTCATGGGTGTATGGATTTCATCTCTCCAAACTATTTCCACTAAATAGAAACCATAGTATGAAAATATTTTTACATGTAAAATATTTATAGTCCTTTAAACATCTATTGATATCATAGGACACTTTAGTTAATGAGGATTTTTTTCACATACTCCCTGAATTTTTATCACATTATACATTCATCTTTATAGAAAATTAATCATATGGCATCCATTATTTACATATCCTATTATATTTATATCACTAAATAAACATGATCCTTTGCACTGTGTGGTTATTTTTTACTTAGAATAATTCATAATTGTTCATGGAATTTTTATGATCACATACTCAAACCCTCAACATAAACTATATTAAACACATATCACTTTCATCCTCAAAGAATCCTTAGAATTTGGAAATTCATACCTATCCAATCTCCAAAATTAAATTGAGATTTTGATGGTACCACAAAATATTTGATTTCATATGATATCAATGTTTGAAAAACCTACTTTTATAGAAAGATTAATATGCAGAGGTTGAAGGATATGCTCGCTATTTAGATGAAATGGAAATTAATTATATGATAAAATGACCATTGTAATTTTTGTATCATTTAAGATGAAGTTATAGTTTCAACATAAGAGATATTCCCACATCGATTATATCAGTAGTGTTCCTCTTCATTACAAAACATAACTTCCCATTTTCTGTCTGATGTGTGTATGTGGTCTACATTAATCCACATTTATTTATTGTGCTTCCGCTCCTATGACATAGCCCCCTACTCATCTTCCCACCCACCATACTCTCCTTTTGAGTGCTTGTATCTCCTTATACCCATATATAAATATGGTAAACCTACTTACCCAACTTAGGAAAGGATCATGTGTCCATTTTCTAGCCTAAGGATGGATACATTATTCAAGTAAATAGCATAAATATGTTTTTGGGCACAATGTTAAGAGTACACCCCTAAAAACTGACAAGATTAGGGGATATGCATGATTATTCAATTAGATATTTGAATTTGAAAGATATTTTTGGTTGTGATGATTATAGTTAAAAATAGAAAATAGATATATGTGAATCAATATGATAATGTAATGTGGAAATTAAATAGTATCTATATTCAATCAACGAAATAGATTCAAAAATAATTTAAATAATGCAGTAAATGTGGATAACAGATTTAATGTTATTTGGTCCATTTTGGATCTATATGCATGAAAAGAACACTTCCCGCAAACACATTTCATATTTTCAAAATAAAAATAGTATATGTTAAAATAAAGAAATATATGAAATAACAATATTAAAGCATTCAAAAAATATATATTCCTTACTAAAGTATGATTCAATTGAAATACACACATGTCAGAAATGGTGGCTCTCTAGATGTTCTTTTCTATTGATGTTTCTAGAATAGATACAAATGTAACTCCTAGATCTGAAGATTTAGTCTTCTTTTAAAGCTTTGGAACACTTTAAAATGCCACACATCATTTCATGAAATGGAATTCATGAAGATTCTCCTATAAATATGCTATGAGAACAATATAAAAAGGATTATAGTGTAGGAGTAGATCTATCCTAAATATAATTAATGGTATGAAAGGATAGGGGTATACCCACAACAAATAGGACACAAAATAGGAGAAACAAATGTGTTGAATTGTGTGAATATTGAGCATTCATGGGTCATAATTCCTCAAAAACATCACTGCTCATTAAAATAAACAAACCAACCAAACATGTCTAGGTGTATGAAGATAAGATGGCTAATTTAATGAAATGTTGAAACCCCAAATCATGTGTTTGGAAATGATAAATTGGAAATAAAGGGATAGAAATCTAGGATAATCCATGCAAGGATATCCAGTGTAGTACGAGTAAAGTAAACCAATAAAATGAAGAAACCATCCCAAAAGTGAGGCCCACATAGGAATACAACATCCCAAACCACAATAATATAGATCCAGTAAAATAATTTTTAGATGAAGAATAATAAGTCAAAGTAAAACATTTTTTAAATCATGTATAATACAAAAAATAAATATAGGAATAAATAATTTTCATATTTTAAATTGGAAAAATCAAATATCACAAAACTTCCCCTTTTTAATTGGAAATTTGTGATTTTATTTCACATATTTTCATTTAAGTGGAATGAAATTCATTATATCTAGACAAAATTTGAATTTTGATATTACCATAGCATTGTTCAAACAATAATCCATGATATTATCAGTATGTATCTTGTTGTCACATATGGTTATAGATTCAAAGCCATCCTTAATAAAATGAAATCTAATATTTATTTATTTATTTTTACCATCAAATAAAATATTTTTTGTATAAATGATAGTAGATAAACTATCACAATAAATTTTAATGACGTGATTATTAAGGTTAATTTTTTGAAAATAAACTCATGACCCATAGGGTTTCCATGAAAGCCTCGATTAATGCAATGTATTTGGCTTCTATGGTTGAAAGGGAATCCATAGATTTCGTATTACATTTCCATTATCTAGGGCCTCCTTAACATGAAAAAACAAACCCTATTAAAGAATTTCATGTATCAATATTTCCTATATAATAGCACATACATATTCAATAGTCAATTTAGTAGTATGCAAATTTTTCTATAATATTGATACATGGATAATGTGTGTGATATATATTGATGAATCCACATTAGGTCATTCTAATATGGATTTCATGGGTTAGATATAAATATACAAATTGTGCAGATTAAAAAGGAAATTTTAGTTTTGGTGCATATCATGGACAACATAACACTGCCAATGATGTTGGCATAGGTTATTTAAAAACATGTACTCTACTTCAGCAAAAATAGTGGATGATTGTGTAAAATAATACTTAAAATGGTGTAAAAATGTAACATTTACTGGTTTCATAGATTATAAAAATTAACTATTAAGTAAATTAAATCATAATCATATTAGGAAAGATAAAATATTTTATTGGGTCTATTAATAAAAATTTCGATACCATATAGTTTTTTTTGCTTCTCCTAAATTCTTCATTTCAAAAATTCCATCAATTGAGTATTAATATATACAATGAGCTCCATACATAGTCCCCATAAATCAAAAGGAATGTATTATACATGGTAACTATATTTGAAGTTGACCTATTGAAACTGACTCTCTTAGCTTTATCTATTTGACAAACATAACAAAAAAGAATATTACATGGTTAATATTTGATAACATCCATCGATTGTAGAGTCCTTCAAAGAAATTTAACTTACATACTCCAATAATCTATTTCATAAGAATTCATTATTACAATTAGAACTATAGAGATTACCCAACTATCTAGAATGGTTCTCCCCATTCAAGGTATACACCCCATCGACAAGGGAACTATTTCTGATAGTTTTAGAGCCTCTAGTGAATTTAAGTGAACATGATTTATACTTAAAGGTTAATCCTTTTTAATCTAGATAACCTAAGGATATGAGTATTCAACAGAGTTCAGGAACACATATAAAATCTAAAAATGAAATTATAGATTTTTCATCTAGTGCTATTAAAACAGAACCACTTCCCTTGAATTGAAACCTCCTATTACTTACTAAAATTACATCTCCATATACCATTCCCATCAAATCATGAAAACAAAATCTATATGGAAACATATGAAAAGTTAATCTAGAGTCTATGACCCACTAATTGGTGATAGAATGCATGGAAACCTTTAAACATCAATAGTTTTATAACCAGAATCCACTAAAAGGGACTGCTCAATCGGTTCTTTAGCCTCAATATTTTGTTTTAGTTTTCTACACTCAGGCCATCTGTTCTCGGACATACCACAGTGGTAGAAAATGATTTTCATATACATAGAATTTGACATAAACATTTGTTTTTTATTATTCTTGTTTTTATACCTACTACATTGTTTCTTATTACACACTGTATGTGGACTACCCATTGTGAAAATACTCTTACCCTCAACATTAACACATTGTATTATAATGTAATTCCTTATAGAGAAAGTTATATTTAACAAACACTAAATCTAAATATTCAAATTAATATTGGATAAATCAATAAATATTTTATTGAATTCAATAAATGGGGTTTTAATTTAACCAATAGATTTAGTTTAAAATATAAAAATGAAATGTTACTCATAAATTTAACCAATAAGTGAATCTATCACTTATAATTTCTATATCATAATCCATATACTGATTGCAGTTCATTCATTAGTAACTCCTATTAGTATTTTTTAAACTAAATAAAAAAGAAAATAACTATGGGATTTAACAAAAATATCATAAGAGAAATTTTTTAAATAGCAGAGGTCTTTCCATCTATAAACTGGGAATTTGTTTCCCTTAAATTACTATAGGGAATCAATTAACCCATACTGATTCAAGAGTTATCACATCTTAATCCTCTATCCCTTGAAATTATTTTCATAAAAAAAAATGTTTTTATTTCTATCCTGGTTAAATCCATGTTTACCCAAAGCCTCGAAAACCAATTTTAGATAAAATGTAAATTTAAAACATCAATAAATATATATGATCAATGTATATGCATGATAATTTAATTAGGTATTTGAATTAAAAATATATTAGTGGTTTTTATGATTTAAATTATAAAAAAAACAAATAGAGGAGAGTCAATAAAATATTAGAAAAAATCAATTTCACAAAAACTAAATTTAAATCAAGAGAGTGATTCAGAAATAATTTTAAGAAACTAATATAAATATAGAAAATATATTTAAAATAATTAATCCTATTTTGGACATACATTCATGGAAATTACACCACTGACAAATATTTTTATTAATGTTGAAATAAAAATAGTACATGATACAATCTATTATGATATGCAGCAATAATATTAATGAATTTTAAGATTATAACTTCATAAATAAAGGTTGAAGAAAGCTATATACTAGTAGGTTATATAGGTTTTCCCTTTGACAGTCTTATTCTAATTCATCTATTGGAAGATACTCATGTGAATTTCCTAGATCTGATGATTTAGACTCTATCTAATTCATTGGAGAACTTGTAATTTTCACACATCTTCAAAGGGAAAGTATTTAATCAAGACTCGGCTATAAAGAGGATTTGAGAAGAATATTAGTGGGGAAATAGGTTAGGTTTTGAGCTATCATGAATCAATGTAATGTGTGGTGATTTAGGGTTTTCACCAAAGCTAGCTGTAGATGAATTAGTATAACTAAATGAGTTGAATAGAGAACTTACTGAGTGTGTGGGCATCATTAATCCCTTAATATATTATTTATCCTTGAAACAAACCATCCAACTAGAATCCTCCATGCATAGGGATCCAAACCCGTCGAGTGAAATAAATGATAATGCCACAAGTCATGTGTATGGATATGATCAAAGGAGATGCAAAGGGATCAATAGAAAGGATGATTCATTCAATAATTTCTTTCATGGAATGGGTAATGCAGTCCAATGTCGGAGAAAAAAATCATCCTATATTGTAGAATCACATGGGAATATAGTACCTTAGTGAACAAGTGTAAGGGTCCAATAAAATAAGTTTGGTAAAACTAATAATAAATTAAAATTAATCATGTTTTCATCCCTGTATAGTAAAAAAATTGGTACAATAATGAATACGTGTGTTTTAAATTAAAAATACCTTATATCATAAAAGTTGTCCCAAATCATCACATAAATGTCATTCTATAAAACATAACATCACAAAATAATATATATCAGTCAAAAACGAAAATTTCTTATCATATTAAACACCTCAAATTTCTTTTATTGTGACACTATAATATTCGTACAAAAAATGAAACATTCATTATTCAACCAAGAACATTTTATATTCAATATCCCATTTTAATTAGGGGGAGTAGTTAATTACTATCTGTGATCTAGATAATGTGGTGATCACTATTGTGGGTTGGAGAGAGATGTTTCTAGTTTTATTAATGTTAATTTGGACAATGTAGATGTTGTTATGATGAAGACATCTGTGTTTGAATTTTTTTTAAGGGGATATGTTATTTTCCAATCAATATTTCAAAAATGTGTCTTCATATTTTTTACGGAGGATGATTGTATGTGTGATAATAAGAGGTTTTATCACTAACTAACATTTTTAGATGTTTTTCCTTCTTTCATGCGATAAAGGGGGATATTTTTAGGATTCAAATAATTTATTGGAGAGATGAATTGACTAATATATAGATTACCTTAGCATTAAAAGATGTGTTCCTCTCAAAATTAATGGATATACATTATTTACAATAAATAGAAAATAGGGGATTTCGACTAACATTAATTGAAGACCTATAAATGGTGTCTATATGAGTGGATGTGGTATAATATTCTTATTATGACTTCATTTACTTTTACTCATGAATATTTGGTTGGAAAAATATAATTTAGTTCCTCTAAACTCCTCATGAAAAATAAATATTGGCATGGCCTTCACTTTATTAATTTTTTTAAACAACGTGCACTATATTAGCGTAATTGAAACATGTCCTTATACATTAAGAGTAGTTCAATAGTTTTCATATTTAAATATTTAACTATGACATGAATTTCATCACCTAAATGATTAAATATAGTAACACATCATTCTTTTTTGAAATACATGGAATAACATCAATAAACATTTGGATGTACATAGGTTCATTATCAAGTATGAAATCCAATGCCACGTCATCATCAACGCCTCACATTAACTTTATATTGGATTTATTGAATTTTTTAAAATATTTAATCCAAAGGAAAGATTGATTCTTCTACCATTAACTTCTGTTCATAAATCTCATCCTTCATGTAGGGGGAGTACTTAATTTAGACATGTGATCTAGATAATGTTCTGATCACTCTTGTGGGGGGAGATACATGTTATTTGTTCTAATATTGTTTAAAAAGATGATGAAGATATAGATATAATGAAGACTTCAGATTTTAGATTTCCCTTAATGGGTATATCTTTGTAATATTTCAATGTTGAAGAATGGTGTAATCATATTTTCTGTAGATGATGAATATTAGAGTGATAGAAACAATTTTTTACTAACTAAATTTGTTAGATTTTTACTATTGTTGGATGGGATGAATGGGTATATCATTGATAGTCATACAATTTAGATAAAAGATAAATTAATTAAATCAGATATTTAATCATCATTAATAGAAGAGTTTCTCTCCAAACCAATGGAGTTATTTTCTAAATAGTAAATGGAAAAAGGGGAATGTTAGAAGCATTAATTGGAGACAGGACCTGTTGTCAATATAAAAAGATATAGTATAATATTTCTAGTATGAAGAAATTGAAATATAATCATGTTGACGTTCATGATGAAATAAAGTGTGTGTTACTTATTATGTAGTCCCCCAAGAAGAGGAAGGGTGTTTTAACATTTTTTGGTAGCATGTAAGGACCATAGGTAATGAAGAATGATGCATTTATGGTTTATCATTGAAGTTATGGGATACAATTTTTGAGATAGAAAGTATGATGTGTCAACAAGGAATGGGTATAGAGTAGAAGTGATGTTCTATGTATCATGAAATCTCAATTGGTGGTGAGAAACGTTGAAAAATGTACTTCAAGGAGTGGGTAAGTTATTGGTGTGAGGTTTGGGTTTCTTGATTTATAGATCAAAGAGAATTTATCAAAGAGGTATTGAAGCATGTTTATTTTGACAAAATTATGGATCCATATCTCTAAGTTAGTGTATTCTTTTTATCTTAGGGTGCCATTTTTCATGGATATATCTTCAAGCATGTTGTTTTTTCATGGAAGAGTGGTGTTTGTCCTTAGGAAGAGTTTTTAAAGAGAATATGGAGGTGCATTGGGGTGTTTTTTCACATAGTTGTGTACACTATAATTGTAATTCAAGAATTGGCATTCACTTAAATTTCGTATTCTCAAATTTATAGAAGTTTATTATAGTTTCCCCATAATTTTCCATCCTACACACCATAGGATTTTTACTTGTTAAAAATTCATTTATAATGATTTTATTCCTTATTATTTTATTTATTATTTCAATATTTATTTGGGTTTCTCATAAATTTTTCAATATAAATTTTTGGCATTGGATTAGGATTCTCCCCAACAAATATGTCACTAAGTGCACCTGAACCATCTAAATAATACTTTCTTATGATTTTAACTATGTTTAAAAACATGTGACTGGGCACAAAATTTATAAAAACTACCCAAGATTTCCATAAAATTATTGGGATAATCTTTAGGATACATTTAGAGATGTAGTAACTTTCTAGGTGTCAATAAAAGATATCATTTTTCTTGGTAGACTAAAAACACATTTTTTGTGATTCAAAGCAATAATATGTGTGTGTAAGTGTCAAAACCATAGAAAATTACCTTATATTGATGTTAAATCATATGAAAACTATCCATGGAATATTTTATATGGTTATGATCAATAAGATTATCGATCTATTGGGTGATTGACTCGAACTGATGGAATAATCTATTTTTAAATATGTGAATGCATTGGGAAAAAATCACTGAAGATGTTGTTTTACTATTTAATGTTCATTTATATTTGTTGATAAATAAATATAAGAACATTATAACGTGTTTTATGTTGATGAAATATATTTTCAATGAGGTGCAGTTTCCTAGTGTTTTCTAAATTTTTGGGCCTCAAAATCATGAATTACTTTTTAGAAAAAAAGGAATCCTGCATAGAAAAATAGGTGGACAGCATAGTAGATTCACTATTCGAACCATATATGGAGTTTTTGGAAAAATAAATGTGGATTATCATTTAGGGTCGAGGGAATTTATTTAAGGGTGCCATATTGAATGAATTTTTTTTAAAAAAATAGCACTATGTGAACCACAAAGGATTGTCATTTGCAGGAAAATGTGGTAATTTAATGGGTGCTACAAAGGGTATTCTATTTTCCTAAAAACAAACAACTTCATTTTAGCTAAATAAAGTTTTCACTATGTGGTGCTATCAAATATGAAAATGAATGTTTGATAATTATGATTAAAAGGTTTTGTAGATCTATTTTACTATATAAAGGACCTATAATCATGTTATTGGGAAAGTGAATTTCATTAGAGAATGGTATCACTGGAAGAATATGGATAAATCTAAAAGTGGTTTACAAAGGTATTTAGGCATTTTACGGAGGATAAATTCCACATAAGAGGTGGTTCATGAAGGAGTACATCTTCAAATCTCACCCAGTTCATTGAATTTTTTTGTAAGATCTATAGACTACAAAGGTGAAGAGGCTCATGATGCACTCATGCTATATAGTGAATGATTTTCATGAAGGATGTATTATTCAAAATAATATTTTCATGAAGGAGATCAAGAAGCACTTGCGATATATAGTGAAATTCGGTTCTTGATGGGTTTGAAGTAGTTCCTAGCAAAATAAAAATAGTTTGTGAAAGTTTTCTCCACTAGGTATTCACCATACAATGAGGTGTTGTTCATCAATCAGGTGAAAATAGACCATCATGACACACTCATGTATAAACCAATTCTTTTGTGATTCATAATAATAAATCATTCTTCTAAATGTGATGTTCTCACAGTTCAATTGAGAGATCAGTGAGTATTCAAATTATAAAAGGTTGTAAACCAGGAGGGATAGTGATTCCACACAAAACCATGATATAGTAGTGCACTTTATTGAAATCTGTACATAGTAACACATCTTTTGTATGTTCCTTGGATTAATCCCACTGAAGGTGAACTAAGTAAAATTTTTGTGTCATCTTCATGTTTTAATTCTCATATTATTGTCTAATATCAAAAGGAATGATAAATGTGTTTTGTTTAATAATGAAACAAGATCTTATGGGGTTGTTTTATAATATTCCATTCCCTAATTCACCATCCCCACCCCCCCTATTAGGTTATTTAACATAGTTAGATAAAAATTGGTATTAAAGGTAAAGGTTAATATCATTGTTTAACTCTTAATGGATTCAGTGGGGCTCTCAATCATAATGGTATTCTGATATTCAATGGGAACAATTTCCAATTATAAAAGAATCAAATGCATCACTATTTACTCTCTTTATTTCTGGATTTCTTTACAGTATCAATGCATGGTATTATAACTGGTGTTGAATGTGGTGTTTAATCATATGCACACCAAAGTTAATTGAATGATGATTCTAGAGGAATCAATGCATTATTGAGAGCATTGTCCAATGAAATATACAAAAAGAGATATCATGTATGTCCATATATACACTTTGAGAAAAGCTATTAAATATCTATTAAGGTGATTAAAAAGGTAGAGAAGAAAAAGTACAGGTTTTTAGAACAATTATGAGAACTTTACAATGAAATCCAATGATTTTTTTGATGTATTATTTGATCAGGTGAATTGTTTTGTAAAAACATTCATCGTCTCACAAAAATTATTTAATATGTTCTGATCATTATGAGTATCATGAGAATAATTTCTCCTTGGTTCAATTCAGTAGTCTATTTACTAGGAGATTATGATACAAAAGAGTTCACATTATATATCATTCATAGGAATCCTATCGCTTATGAGATAATAAATGAATATATTAGTCTTATTAAAAAAACTATTCTAAAAAGGGGGCATTTAAGGCTATAAAGAAACTGAATATTGATGGTGGCTTGGTAAAAGAATAAATAGATGAGGTAATGTCAATCATTTCAAAAACCAACATAGATAAAAAAGTAATTTTCAAATGGAAACTCTCACTCCCATTCATTAGATGTGGAAATATTGGACATGTAGTTGGAAAATACTTGATGAAGTTTAATAAAATGATGATGATGAGGTATAAATTCTTAAGAAGAAGTATTAATCCTTTGTGTATGGTACGAAAACATTTAGAAGAAATTTCATCAAGAAGAATAATCTTATTTCACAAGAAATTAATTGTTTGAAAGAATATGATGTAGAGTAGATGGATAACTACTTGCATCAGGGAGAAAATTCTATGGTGGAAGTTCAAGGTTGATACATTCAATGGAAGAAAGTGATAATGATGAAGAAGATGTTAATGGAATAATTGATCTACAAGATGAATAATAATCCTCTCTTGAGGAGAGAGATATTTGTAGAGTCAAAAAAAGGAACCCAACAAAGTGGTCTGTAATTATATTATCTATATGAAATAGTAAGAAGATGATAATTCTAAACTGATGGAAGAAATATAAAATCTTATTTCTTCAATGGTAGATAAATTAGAAATGGTTTTTGAGTACAGACTCAAAGCTAAAGAATAAAAAAGTGTGATTGATGGTTTTAATATTACCAAAAAAGATCAAATAAAATATATTGAAGAAATTGAAGAGGAATTTGTTGACCTGTGAGTAAAATATTAATAACATGATAGGCTATTGAATCCTGGTATGTCGATGGGAAATAAGATTACTCAGGTGATATAAATGATGGAAGTGGTGGACATAGGTCAAAGAATAATAGAAACAAAATTAAAATCTAATAGATAAGTTTAGTATGGGTCTGGATCGAAAATAGAAAGATGTGTTGATTGATGTCATATATCAAGCACCCAATCCAAGGTGGAAAATTGATTTAGGTGAAAATAATATTGAAAAGACTCAATGAATCCAAGTAATAAGTGGTTGTATAATAAGATATAGAAATAAACCCTGTATCATGTGCTATTTTTGTTGAAATATGAGATATTTTAAAAATGTGTGTTCCAATTCCAAAACATACTAAAGAGAATAAAATAAAAATAGTAGCAACATAAATCTTGATTTTGTTAGAATGTTCTTGATGGTCATTGTTCTGGTGTGGAGGATTTGGACAAATTGTTAGATATTTCTCATTAATAATTCAGATGAATGTGTTTATGTAGACCCAAAATGATCATAAGAAGCAGCCCAATGATTCATCAAAAGACTTGAAAATGAAAAATAAATTTGTATATCTAAAATATGATGTTGGTTCACCATACTCTAAGAATGATCATAAATACTAGTCTTCAATGGTTATGAATTTAGTTAAGTTGTTAAAAATTAAATGAGTCGAAAAAATAGTGGTTATAAAGATTCTAAATAAATCATCAGTTCATGCAAGTGTATGAATCCTTGATAGTGGATGAAAATCCAATATTACTGGGAATAAAAATCATGTTACAAGAATAAAATATTACAAAGAAGGGTTTTTCAAATATTGAAATGATGAAGTACCAAAGATTATTTCATTAACAAAATAAATTTTTTTGTGGAATGATATGAGAAAGTAGATGACTATGGTTATCAAATGTCTTAGCTAAAACCAGATATGTTTTTGTCAATTGGGTGACTCAGGTCTTGCTATATGTTTTTCCATGAATTTTTGTGTCATCAAGGGAAAATATGGTATATTGGTTTTGTAGGGAAAAGACATGAAGCGGGGTCTCTACCTTGTAAGTTGAGAAGAAGATAAGTGATTTGTATCTATAGAGGAAGAAAACAATTCATGCCATAAATTTCTGGTCCTTCTATTTAATCCATCTCTGAAATATATCATCAAATGTGATGTATCTGGAGATATACCAATGTTTCCTGTGATTTTACTGACATGTGTGATTCTTGTGAACAAGGGAACATCATAAGAAAGATATAAATGTAAAAAATAACAAAGGTTATACATGGTGATTTAATTAGTTCATGGATATGTGTGTGGACCTATATCACCACGATCCATTAATAGAAAGTGGTATTATGTTTTTTCAATGACTATTTCATTACAATAAAATAGGTATTTTTCATTTACCAAAAGTTTGACATGTTCAGTTGCATAAAATAATATTGGAGTGAATATGAAAGGATGATTGTATTGAAGGTTATATTGTTTTGTATTTATAATTTCTGTTTAATTCACAAATATCCAATTGGAATATTATATCTAGAAACATAGAATAAGGCATCATGTTTTGGTAGTGATAACTCCTCGACAAAATAGAGTGGTTGAGATCAGAAATCAAATAAAAAAAACATAGATATGACAATGCTTTTTGAAATTGACCTACCAGTGAAATTCAGAATTGATGAAGTCTCAACATTAGTCAATATATTAAAATAGTGATTTATTTTGTTCAAAAGAATAAAATACTTCATATGAGTTGTGGTAAGAAATGAATCCAACTTTGAGATAATTTAAAATAATTGAATGTAAATATTTTATTCTCTATAAGGAGAAACAAATCATATTTTAATATAATTGATATAAGGGAATATTACATGGTAATTGAATAAAAATAAAATTAGATAAATGTTTCTAAAGGAGGCTTAGAAAATTAGTTAATAGAAATAATGTCACTGTAGTAGAAAATGAACATAATCCTCAATAACACTGTAGATAGTTCCCTATTTATAGTGAGGATGATAAATGTAAATCCGTTGGAGTATAAGTAGAAAATATTGATTCATAAAATAATATTGATAATGATAAAGTGTATTTCAAATATTTATATTAAAATAAGATGAATATTTGAGTTGAAATTGATATAAAAAACATTATTGGTGGACATACCATGCTAATTAAAACATGTAGAATGAAGAATTTATAGAAGGAATCCATCCTATCTAGGTTAGCAAAGATTTTTTATATAATATTTTGAAGATGAGACCTAGGATTTGGATATTAATGAATAGATTGACTAAATTAAGAAGAATCGTACATGGGAGATTATTTCAAGACCAGAAAATAAATATTTCTTCGGGACCAAATGGGTCATCCAAAAAAATGAATGAAGATCAAATTGTAATAAATAAACAATCATGGATATTTTGAAATGGATACTCATAGATTGTTGGAATATATATTAATGATACATTTTTACATGTTTTAAGGTTCAAGACTAACCACATATTCTTTGACGTAATAGTGAAAAGGAATTTCAATGTTTTCCAGATGGATGTCAATTATGATTTTTTAATTGGTGTTTTGGAATAATATGTGTATATTGAGAAGCTATATAGATCTCTGATACATAAATATATGAAAATATTTTCTGAGCTATGGAAGGTGTTATATGGGTTTAAGTAATCCCCAATAGTGTGGTATTAAAGAAATCATTAATTTTTAAAGAAGCCAATTTGTCATCATGATAGATTTGATTACAATTTTTATTTCAAAAATGATAGTAATCAAATGATAATGATTATTTTGTATGTTGAGGGGATAATATTATGAGGATTGGATGAAGTGTAGTTCCAAAAGTTTTCTTAATTCATGAAATGTCAGTTATAAATGTGAATAATTATTGAAATTTTATTTTTCGTTGGTTTATTGGTGACTCAAGGAAGGAATTTAACATTTATTTCTCAGTAATATTATTCCAAGGAAGATCTATGATTATTTGAAATGGATAATTCCCATGATAAGATGAATTTTGTGGCTACCTAGTTGAAACTATCATGAGAAGATAAATGCAATGTGGTTCATATCATAGAATACTAGAAGATCATTGGCATTCTGTTATACATAATAATGAAATGAAATTATATTTTTTCATAGACATATCAAGAATCATGTTGTCAAATAAACCACAATGAAACCCAATTACATTCATTGAAAATAGTAATTCTTTATTTCAAGGGTAAAGTAGATTTTTGTTTGATATGCAATGATAAATATCGACAATAATTATTGGGTTTTACATATGCAGATTAGGATGGTTTTGAAAATGATATAAAATCAATGTCATGTGGTACATTATATCTTCATGGATTTCATATTTCTTGGAAAATTAAGAAACAATATTTCATTTCTTTGAGAACCACATAAGCTGAATATGTTGAATATACTCATGCTTGCATAAAGCTATTAGGGATGAAGAAGTTACTTAATGAAATGCAAGTTGATGTGAAATCCCTAACAAGAATACAATGTGATAATTCAAGTGAAAAAAATCTTAGAAAAAATATATTATATCACTCATGGATTAATCACATTGAAATCATATATCATTTTATAAAGGAGAAGGTAGATCATGGGATTTTGAAGTTCGAGTATCTTCCTACATAACTATAAGTTGTGGACATTATCATAAATCCTTGACTAAAGAAGAATTTGAGTACAATAGAGTGGATCATATAGTCCATTTGACTCCACATACATTAAACATTTTGTTTTGGGGACCCATATCCCTAAGGTATGGTTTGGTTTTCCCTTATGTGTTTATTTTTGTTCTTTACAATGTTTCATCCACAAAGAAGTAAACTTTTGGTTCAATAACAATGTGATAAAAATATATTGATCAATATATGGGATAAGATGCTTGAGGGAGAATTATGGAATGTGTTTTTTTAAATTTTATGATCATAAAATGGTTGATAAAATGTTATATATCAAAACAAATGGGGTTTATGATGAAATCTGATGACCATTTTTGGAACAAAGTGATTCAATAATGAAAATCAATTGCTACTCTTTTTTCTCACCTTGAACATTGCCCATGTGAGCCTAGAGTGTGTGTTGACTAGATCCATGATCACTATCATGAATTAGAGTGAGTTAATTTTCATGGAATATGGAAGAGAACAATTATTTTTCAACACATTAGAGATTAAATATTTGTAGCTGTATAAATTTGTGTACTGTTGTTAAAAAACTAAAGGGTTATTCTCGGTTAAAAGCCCCCCAAGGTGTTGTTATAATATTTTTTGGTTTCTTATGTTTTAAAAAAAATTAAAATATTTCAACATGGTTGTTTCCGAATCAAGGTATTTGGAATGTGATTCACTATCGTAATGTTTTCCATATTTTTGGGCCTCGAAATCGAGATTTTTTAGGAAAAGGAAGGATTCCTACATAGGGATATGTGTCAAAAACATAGTAACCTTTCTATATGATATTCATAGGGTGTTTTTTTATAATAAATGAGGCACATCATTTTTGGAATAAATAATTGATTTAAGGGAGTTGCACAATATTTTGCGCTATATGAACCACAATGTTTTATCATTTGAGGGTGAAGGTACTTATTTAATGGAAATTGCAAGGGGTATTTTGTATTCATATGAAGGTGGTTGTGATACAACAACCTCATAGTGAGTGTGGCATGTAGCGATAGGCAATCCACAATATAGAACATTGAAATTGTGATTAGCGGGTATTGTTAATCTATTGGTTTTTAGAAACAACCCCAAATCACATCATTTGAAGACAGATTTTTTTATAGATGATTTTATATGGAATGATTTGGTGATGTTTAAAAGTGGATCTCAAAGGGATTTAGACCTTTTTGGTAGGTGAAATTTCGTGAAGGAGGTGGTCCATGAAGGAATACATCTTTAAAGAACACCCAGTTCATAGAAGGTATTTGCAGGGATCTATAGTCCAAAAAAGGTAAAGAGAATAATGAATCACTCAAACTATATGGTGTATTTTTTCATGAAGGAGGAATATTGTGAATGAATATATTAGCAGAGAAGAACATGAAGAAATCATGCTAAATATTGGATGTCAGTTTGTGAAATTTTTGAATTAATTTGTGAATGTATAAAAACTATTTTAAAATAATATCATTGAGAGGTGTTCACCATGCGGTGAAGAGTATTTCATCTATTGTGTGAAAATTTAGAATCATGACACAGTCATGTTTGAATGTATTCTTAGGTGTTTTAGAATAATAGAATAATTTTCTAAAGGAAAACTGTGCACACATTAGTTGAGAGAGCAGTGAGTTTTCAAATTGTTTATTGTAGTGAATAAGGAGGAACAATTTTCCCTCTCAAAACATTGTAATAGCATTGCACATTATTTAATATCACACATTGGAACATTTACTTCTTATGATCCTTGGATATATCCTAGTGAAGATGAACAATGTAAAATTGTTGTGTAGTAGCATGCTTTAATTATCTTTTATTCTATGCTATATAAAGGAAAGATAAGAGTGTTTTTTAACAATGAAACAAAATATAAAGGGAATTTTATTTTAATATATCCAAACCCCCTTCACCCCACCCCACCCCCATGGTATTTAACCTATCTGGGATGAAATAATGTGTTTAAAATCGTTTTTTGGGGGTGAAAACCATGAAAATAACCCCTGTATTTGTGAAATTATAGAAAAACAACTGTGATATTATTTTCATAATTTGGGAACATATTTCACATCAATCGAAGTAATCATTTTCCTGAAATTTTCTAAAAGGATATTTAATGGTTTAAAACACTAAAAAATGCATGTAACAGCAAAAATCAGAGAATAATTTCAGAAATTATTATGATATGATAGTAGACTGTTCTTTGAATTATTTTTTATGTATATGAGGGGACTACAATAAAATATGAAATGTATTGTGAAAATGCTGACTAAATAGACAATTTCTAAAGATTTAAAAGTAATTAAAATCATTAATCAATTGGTCAAAACCATGAATAAACCTATACATTCATTCCAATCAGTAGAAAATATTTAAATCATGATTTCTCTAGATGTTTCAATAAAAATATTGTCATGCAAAGTTTTCATTTTTGGGGATGATTGAAAAAAAAAATTATGACATTAAAATGTGTTTTCTGCATTAAAACCCATTGAAAAAGACCTCATATTAATGTGACGCCATTAGAAAAATGAGTTTGAATTATTTTTTACATGTATTAGTAGATGGTCTGCTAATATGATTCGTGTTCTACCTAGACAAACCAAATAGTAATTTTTTAAAGAATTTTATTTTATTTAATAACATGTGGTGTTGGGTAAAAACCAATAAAATAACCTACAATTTCCATGAAATCATACAGAAAAAATTGTATCAAAATTTTCAAAATATAGGAACATACTGTACATGAATCAGATTATTTTTCCTTCTCTATGATGGTAAAAACACATTTATAGTGTTTTGATACAGTAAAAAATGTATGTAATGTTTTTCAAAAAATATAATGACTCGTGATTTAAATTTAATATTATAAAAAATTAATTTCAATTATTTTTTGTGTCTACAAGTATAATTAACATCAATATGACATGCGGTGTTCTAAAATAAACCTGATAAGTAGTTTTAAAATATTTTAAAATGTTTATAAATGTGTTGAAGAAGGTCATAACCAATAACAAAACCTATTATTTCCATTAAATTATATTATTTAAACTCTAAAATTATTTCAAAATATATTTATTTATGGTTCATTAATAGAAGCTTACATTTTTTATAGACGACCAAAAATTAATTTTTATAATTTTAAAACACGAAAATGTGTGTGTGATTCTAAAAAAAAAAGAAAAGTCTTCATATAGTTGTGGAATCCTAGAAAAGGTTTCATTGAAATATTTTTTTCTCTATGAATAGAATATTTGTCAATCTAGCATGTGGTGTTCAAATAACTATCAAATAAGTATTTTTAGATTAAAGAAAATGATTAAAAATGAGTAATCTGTTGAAGAACTAACAAAAAAAGTCTCTTGGGTATTTCATTGTTCATGATTCCAATTCATGGTATTATACTATATTTTGGATTGGAAATGGTTCATAAGTTAATATTTTTAATGATATATGGGATGTTTCTAATACTGGTTTGTGTGAGACTTCTCCTCGTATTCCTAGTTTTAAAAATGCCATAGTTGTGGAATTATTCAATGATGGACTTGATGGTTGTTGTTTTTCAAATTTATTATCTTTGTTTACTGAGTGTGTCAAAACCTTATTCCCAAAATATTTATTATCTATGATGTAAGAACAAATCATTTATACTAGTTTCAGAATGCCTCAAGTGTTTATTTTATTAAATAGGATAACCTACTCTCTCTTGATGCTTTCCTCCTCAAGATCCCCATCCTTGGTTGTAGATTTGGCATTATTAAGTCCTTCTTGAAGTCGTATTCTTCTAGTGGTTGGTCTGATCCTGAATTCTCTACACATATTATTCTCTCACATATCAGTATTCATCTTGTGATCTTTTATTCCCTCTTTATGTTGGATGTGAGGAATATTTTTCTCTTGAAATTTTATTCTACCCAAGAGATTGGGATTTTTGGTTTCAATAGGATGATAATTTTTTATATTTCATTATATTTTAAAATGATTTTAGAATGAATCTTATCTACTGGTTTTCTACTCCCCCTATGGAGAAATGAATCCATCTCTTTGTAGTGGAATGGATAATTTGGATCTGGAAAAATGGATTTTCATTTAATCGCATTGTTTATTCAACCTACTTTATTGTGTCAAATGTTGTTTAATAGACATCTAATTGGAATTATAGATCTAATTTTCTTTCCATGACAAATGGTGGCCATCGTGACACTATGTGGAAATGACCCTCACCAGGAATTATAAAAATTAATATGTCTATAACGATTCCCAGATATAATTGAAGGACATTGATTAGATTTCCAGGGATGATAATGGATTGATTGTTTTTTTGTTTCCTAATTCATTAGTCATTAATTTTATACCATCTATTTTTGAAACCCAATCTAGTATTTTTTGTTCTCATTATTCCCTTTATCATGGTTGGGTTTTTCTTAACATGGAATCTGGATTCCAATTTTTTGTTAACAGATGTTTTTACCAGGATGAGGGTGTACATAATTTTGGTTTCATTATTATGATGATTCACTCAATTCTTTCTCCCATTTCCTCATAAAAATTATCAATTGTTAAGATAAATGGGAATCAAGCTACTCATTAAACTGAATTCTAGAGTTTGGATTTTGATTCTATGTATTGGTTCTATGATATTCTTGGTGAGATCATTTACCATATACTGAACACTTTTCAAGATATTTAATTTTCCAATTCCATTCAAAAAATAAAAAATTGTTCTTAATAATTATTAGTTTTTAATTATTTTTTTTACTATATTAAATTTTCTTTTTAATTTATTATATTTTCAGTTTTTTGTGATTATGGTTGAAGATATATGAAAACAAGTGGATGTGTTTAGTTGTGATTTATAATTATATTTGATGTATACATTTACTAAATTTATAAATTATGGTTTTTTTGTTTTTTATTGAAAATAAACATTTCATAATGGATGAATTGTATTTCAAATGAATTAGATTCTTATAGTGGCCACCATTTTACTATCACATAGTTTATGGGGAGTTGGGAACGAAAGATCATTATAGTCCTTATAGTGTCGGCCTATAAATACATTCAAATTGATGGTCTCTGTTAGCCATAGCCTAATGTCCATATAGCAACCACTAAATGGGGGTTCCTATAGACCTTCACTATTTGGTTAATAGAGAAAATAAAATGGATTTCTCAATATCAAATAGAAATGGTCCAATAGATATAGTCATTGGGAGGTCATTGGTTATCCTTCTTAGTCCTTTAGGAACCTCTAAAGTTCATTTTTTGAAACATACTATTGAACTCATAATAACCACTAACAACCTTTATCATCACTGGTGAAGGGTACTCCATATCATTTGTCATGACCACACCCATACCAGGGCTCGAGCGGCAACTACCCAAGGCCAACCTCCATAGGCTAGGGGATGGAGACTAGTGCCGAAGGTACTACAAAATCAGGGAACCTTTTTCCTAAGAACCTGTACACACACACACACACAACCAAATCATGGAAAAAGTGTAGAGGAATATAAATCAAGGTACCACACTACTATAAAAAGGAGACCAAACAAAAATGCATCGACCACTAACAATACAAGTACCAGAAAAGTAAACCTGAAAGGGAAAAGGGGAAAACACACACCCAACTAGAAAAGTGCAACATACCATCAACAGGTCTAAAAGTAAAACATCTGGAATAGTCCCACTCTTGAATCCTAATATTTGAGCACTCCACACAGTCCAACCACCTTGTATCCCTACATTCCTCTAATATCACAATCGACCTTACCATCGTCTGTAGGGGAAACCCAAATGCGAGCAAAGCCTGAGCAGGGGTGAGTATAAGAATACTCAGTAGGATTCCCCAAATGATCAAGGGAGTAGAAAATGTGGTACTAAAGAGGATAGGAGTAAGATAGAACAAGGTACACCAAGAGTGAACCGAGAGTTTACATCTCCCCCCAATAATAGAAATGATCACTCGAAGAAACCAAAATGAGATAGTAATGGGATCACAATCCCATACCTCACACCAATTATATGCCCATACATATACCCACGACATCCAGATGTACTCGTAACTCATACCTGTAGTCTAGAGATAAGTCACACAACCGCGTACCCACTCTAGGGATCCATTTCAAATATTCCATGATGTACTTGTCTAGGATAAATCACTACACGAGTCTGATAACTCTGATAATGTACATCGGAGAAGTACTATTCATTGGGAATGGTTCCGAGAGATAGATACACACATTAATGGAGAACCAACGTTTGAGTGGGAAAGATCAAAATACACAGATGAGGATCACATCTGGGGCATTAGTGGAAATAGTTACTCATCCAGATTCACCAGGTAGGTAGAGGATCGGTGCCCTATGGGAATAGTCACATCGATACCTAACTCTACCTAGGGTTAAAAATGGATAGAGGATCCCACTCTGGGCCTCTTAGAGTGATACATGACTCTATCTCAGAATTTCTAGAAGAGGGGATCATACTCTTGAAAAATGAAATGATACCTGACCTCAAGGGGAATTATTAGAAGGGTCACTAACCAAAATGAAACATGTCCATGATATGGTGGGCAAGAAGATAAAGCCATGTACTTAGAAGTACACAGTGTCTAGAAGTGTAACACGTCATGCCTTCTGACCCCAAGTACATACCATGTACAACGGCTTGTGTCATAAGTCTTGTCCAGTAGAAGAAGGTATACATGGTGTTTAATAGAGTGACACACCATGTTCCTCTTTCTGGGGAGGACTCTGGGTACGCTATCCATGGGCCAGTACATGGCTTCAACTCGTGTGTTAAAACCCATGTAAGTGGTACCTAGGGTAACCCATGCAACCATCCCGGTATTGACATGTAATGGACTACTGGCCCCAATGATATGAAAACCATCATATAGGAAAATGAACTCAAAATCATGAGGTGGTTAGTCTCATCTCTACTAGAGTAGTGGTGTAGAGAATACTCACGCATTGAGTCATCAATGGAGTATCCATCCAATCACTAACTAAATGAAACTCCCTGGTTATGATCCTCAAGATATTCTTTATACATATACCACCCTGGAGATCCACAAGGGAGTAACCCAAAGGACCTCCATGTCATAAGGGTTCCAACATGATAGAATGTGTGTCAATCGGACACCCAGTTTGAATGTTATGGCCATTCTAGTACCAAGGGTTTTGTCAGATTCATGTTCGTTCCAACTCGACTGTACTTCATAAGTCACCAGATAACAGAACAGGTCACATAGTTTCGATCCACATAGAAAAACACACGAGATGGACTACCCATTTGTCCAAAATGGATACCCATTGAAAAAGTTTCATTTCACCACCACATGCACGAACCGAGCCTCATGGGTCCCACACATCATCCTCGACATAAAATATCCAAAATTGGGCTCGAAACATCCATCTTAATTTCAGGGTTGCAAATTCATAGACGGTTTGTCCCTCCCACACTGTATGGGGGAGAAATGTCGGATACAAGATCACATAATAATTATAATAATAATAATATTGGGTGTTTCGTGGACCTGAGCCATGAACCAGAATTTAGTATCCAAACATAGTCATGAATCGATCATCATATAGATAGGGTCACGTCACCCCTGATGTCCAGTCATCAAACATCGCATTCAAGAGTTATGATGGGATGAAGATTTAATAATAATATTAAATCTATTAATTTACGAGTATTTTGGGAACCCAATCTGAAAACAAGAAAAAGACATCCAATATTGGACTCGGAATGTCTGTCTCAATGTCATGGTCACACTGTCATTGATGGTTCCAGAAACCTAGGTGGCACAGATATGTTACAGATGAATACACGGTTTTCCCAAAAAAATTAATAATAACATATTATTTTATTTTTATTTTTATTTAACCTTTATTTTCTTCTCTCCTCAATAAAAACTCACGCTAAACCTCTTTTAAAACTGCATCGCATAAGCCCCCCCCCCCCATGAATGACTCCCCTTTTATATTATAATTATAATATTTTAATCATTATTATAATATATAATAATAATTACTTTCTAAGGAAGCTCCTCATTCCCATGACCCCACCAAAATAGGAGCCTCCTAGATTCCATGTCAACCACACCCTACTTCTTGATTGATTTATTAATTTTTCTCAATTTTTTAACACATTATCTATCTAATATAATTCTTAATTTTCTATTTCTTCTCTCAATAAATGCCTCGGAAAACCAAATTACCCACCACTCTTCTGCACTACCAGAACAGCCACCACCGCCTCTGTCTAGCGCTGTCGCACCTCCACCCAGTCACACTGCCTATTTCTGGAACATTGGTCACCTCTTGTACCTCCACCGACTATCACTATCCTCATCGTATACTGCTGCGCCATGAACCACATCCCTTCGGCTTGCCCCAACCAAGTCGGTCTGCCGTCATGCCCGGGCTTGAATCGCACCGCCACAACACCCCTTCTATAGGCAATTGAATCTTCATTCTAAGCACAAAAATTATGACGACTGCAGATTCGTGATCCTCAGGTCAAGATCTCCATGTTAATATTTTTCCCTCAACGAAACATTGATTTTTAGCATGCTTAATAATTTTGCGATAATGAATATGTCAAGAACGTGTGGAGATTGATATAGAAATGGTCTTGGTTTGAGTGTCGATCAATTGTAATTTTAGTTTGTCCATATTCATTGTGGGTCAAGAACATGTGGAATTAACAAATAGATATTTATCACAATTCAGGATTTTCAATTATAAGATAAACGAGAAGAAAAAAATCGATTCATCCCATTGTTTTTCGATCCGTGAATTAATCCATTTAATTCTCATTCGTCATCAAAATTCAACCGGAGTAAGGAATCCACAAATATAAATCCTACCTTGGGTTTGGATCGATCATTGGTGAAGATCACATTCTTCAAGATCTATTCAGTGTTGGTAGATATCGCACTTGCACAATGATGAGATAAAAATGTTCTATTTTCCATGCTTCGATTCTCCTAGATCCAAGGATTCATCGTCGTTCATCAACGGAGGGGATGGGATAGGAGAGGAGGAGGAGTCATTAGAAAAAAGGATTATGAGGCCAAGATATCATAACCATGAATTTATTACCTCCCATCAGGTAAAGGGAAATTAATTAAATAATTTAATAAACTATTTATTTGTTATTTAATTATTCTCCTATGATGGGGCATAAGCCGAACACCCGACACCAATAAATGTTACACACTGGTTAGGGTAAAGCATATGTTCCAAGCTCATCAGTGGCCTCATATTTTTCATCTAATCCCTCGTCCACGATTTATTCGAGTATGAGCTATTAAATGAATAACATTATACTTTAATTTTTCCATTAGAAACATCTCTAATAATCAAGGGGTCTGAATATACAGTAACGAATTATTTTACGTCGCACCTAGGGGAAACACTGCATTCAACACCCAACCGTGGTCTCAGATTTCAAATATGATCAACCATTTAAGTGATATCCCATTTTATTTAGTTAATCATATGTGGATAATATAAAAACACTAAACATTTTTATGATATTAATTACCGGCACACTGAGCCTCAGAATTGCCTGTCGTCTAAGCACCCAACTAGAGAAATAATCATAGAAATATTTCAAAGTCTTATTAGGCCAAAAATCAGGTCTCTAAATTATTCCCTCCTTCAATATTTTCTTCCTCGAATAAAAAAACTACAAAACCCACTTGGGATATCGAGCCCGAACATAGATCTCCTGCTTTTAGGGAAACATGTACGTTTCCATGCTACAAATGAAAGTGGACCAAAGGGGTGGCCACCTATGCAGGAACACACACGTATCTTCTCATTTTTATCATGTATAAGATGTTGTGTACCCACTTTAACTATTTGGGGTAAGGCAAGGTGGTATTCCACTTTTCCACATCCTTGCAGAGTCTCGAATGACCTGATAGAACTTCGAGGAAAGTTCGCCTCCCCAGCAGAACCACTACATCCCATGTCACGATTGGAATCATCATTTGTCACTAGAATAGGGTCTCATGATTCCCTCCTTCAGAATATCCATATGGTGAAACACCTAAGGATATCTTTTCACCCGGTATTTCACAGTTGGAGAATCGCAACCGAGACTCTCTTACATGCTTGAGAAGAGAAGGAGTCAACACCGTCTACTGAAGAAATTTTGTACCCTTGTGTTCCACCAGGTTCAGTTGTATGGAAGTTAACTGCTCTGAAACCTTACGCACTAGGTTAGTCTAGGGCGTCCCACACTTCCAGCTAAGGGAATTTGCTATACAACTGCACCTTGAGTGCATAAGTCAGAGGGATTCCTCCACTACACTTCTGTTGCACTGTCTGGGCCCCATATGACCCCATGCCTATGATTGATCATGAGAGGATCTCCTAAAATGAGATATCATCTAACGTCTGCTAGCTATAGTAGACATCTCATATAAGTTACGCTCACTGTCACAACTAGCTGTATTGTGTAGCAGGATGCTTTCTACCACCAGTGCATACTCTTGCACCTCGGAATAGGTGGGGATGCACAAGGGCACTGTGATAGCATCGATCTCTCTAAAGATTCCATGATCAAACATCTGTTCTCGAAAACTACTGTTATAGATCAGCAGACCACCGACTCTAGAAAAACCTCTACTATTTAAGGGCTTGGCTTACTGCAGAACCATAGTGGTCTCTAATACTGGAACTCATGAAGTGTGTTAAACATGCATACATCCTCAGCCTGCTCACCTAGGGATTTCTTCCTCTCAATAGGTAGGGGTGCTGCTACCTACCCACCTGGAGAAAGGGGCTCACGTGATGGGTCCTAAACTGATCTCTCATCACTCACGGAATCGTCGCCACGAATCGTAGCTAGTATCCTAGATGGATATTGTCGTTGAGACATCCAGAATGTTATCAAGGAGTACCACTATTGGATGATAAAATCTATATCATCAACGATGTGGAGCTGACCCGAGAAGGAAAATCACAGACTCAATCCTTATTAATACATGTATAATTATTCCCTGCAACAGCTGTCTCCGGGTGCCGAGTTTACAAGTGGGTAATCAGGGTCCTGGTGAATGGATATGTTGGCTGCATGTACCATCAATGGACTCACTGGAAAGAGAGCCACTCTCGAGACACTTCAACAATGTTGAACTAAACCCAACCAAGACCGTTTTGGGAAACGGTCGAACAATGTCCCAAGGATCAAACCAACATTGATACCACTATGTCACATCCCGACCCATCCCTGGGCTGGATCATCAACTACCCCAAGCCCACCTCTATAGGAAAGGGGATGGAACTTGCACCAAAGGAAAAAAAATCTCGAGGAGGCCATTTCATAAGAACCTGTAAACACACACGCAGCCAACTCAATTAAAAAGTGCAGAGGATAAGAAAGAAAGGTACCACACTTCTATAAAAAGGTAACCAAACCAAAATTCATTGAACTCTAATAGTATAAGTATAAGAAAATTAAAGCTAAAAGGTAAAGGTAAAAAAATACACACCCATCTAGAAAAGGGCCACAACTTGGGAATAGGTGAAAAAGAAAAATAGCATGAAGAGTCCCACTCCTGAATTTAAAGAAACGACCACCACACATGGTCCAAAAACCTAGTATCACTAAGTTCCTCTAATATCACGATCAACCTTTCTATCTTCTGCAAGGGCACAACAAATGTAGGAAATACCCAAGTAGGGGAGTGTATAAGAATACTCTGTAGGATGACCCAAAGACTTAAGGGATAAACAAGATAGGTATTGAAGAGGAGGGCAGTAAGAGAGGAAAGGGTACAAAAATTTTGAACAGATTGTGTATAGCTCCACCCAATAATACATATGATCGCTTGAAGAAACCCAAACAAGAGCGTAAGGGGATCCCCATATCACAGATCACACAAGGTATATGTCCATAGATATACCCAAGGAATCCAGATATACTCGTAACTCAGACCCATAATCTAGAGACAAGTCACACAACCGTGTAACCACGCTAGGGATCCATTTCAAATATTACACAAATCACTCACTTGGTATAACTCACTACACAAGTCGGATAGCTATAATAATGTCCATCCAAGAGTTACTGTTCGTTGGGAAAGTTCATGAGAGATAGATACACTCATTGTGGGAGAACACACTCCTGAGTGGGAATGATCAGGATACCAAGATGAGTATTACTACTTGGGCCTCGGTGAATACTGAAAATCAACCAAATTCACCTACTAGGTAGAGGATAGGTGCCCTGTGGGAATATTCATGTAAATTTCTAACTCTACCTAGGGTCAAGAGTGGATATAGGATCTCTCTCTAGGCCTCTCGGAATGATACCTGACTATATCTCAGAAATTCCTACTGAAGGAATCATACTCCTGAAAAAGGAATCAATATCTGACCACTAGGGGAACGAGAAGAAGGGGAACTAACCCAAATGAAACATGACCATGATATTGTGAAAAATAATATCAAGCCATGTACTGAGAAGTACACGGTGTGTACAAGTGTCACACGCCCTGTCTTCTGACCTCCGGTACTTCCCATGTACTATGGACTGTGTCGTAAAGCTTATCATGAAGAATAAATTATACACCGCATGTAAGAGAGTGACATGATGTGTACCTCTATTTGGGGAGGACTCCATATATACTGGCCATGTGCTCGTACATGGCTTCAACCTTTGTGTTACAACCCAAGTAACAGGTACACAATGTAACCCATGCAGCCAATCTGGTTTGGCCTTGTTGTGGATTACCAACCCAAAGATAGGAAATTACTCTCAGAGGAAAACAAACCCGCACTCACGAGGTGGGGAGCCCCGTCTCTATTGGAGAAGAGTGGTTATGAAAACTCACGCCTTGAGTCATCATGGGAGTATCCATCTGAGATCTCATTAAAAGAAACTCCCTAGTTATTCTCCTCAGGTTATCAGCCATACCTCAACCACCATGATGTTCCCCAAGGTAGTGACCCAAAGGACCACCATGTCATAAGGGTTCCAACATGACCGACGGTATGTCAATCGGATGCGCAGTCTGTAAGTTATAGGCATTTTAGTACTAAGGAATCGATTGGATTCATGTTCGATCCAATCCAACCATTCTTCAAACGGAACCGGATAATCGAACGGGTCACACCATTGCGATACAAACAAAAGAACATGTGATATGGACTAACATTTTTCAAAAACAGATACCCGGTGAAAAAGTTGCATTTCACCACCACACGCGCAAACCAGGCCTCGTAGGGCCCACACATCAACCTCGACATAAAATATCCAAAATTGGTCTTGAAACATAAATCTTAATTTTACGGTTTCAACGTCACAGACGGTTCATCACACAAAATTTTTTTGAGGGAGATATGTCGGATACATGATCCCGTAATAATGATAATAATAATATTATTGGGTGTTTTGTGGACCCGAGCCAGGAACCAGAATTTAGTATCCAATATGAGACTTGAATTTATCGTCTTAAAGGCAGGATCACGTCGCCACTATGGACCAGTCCATTGGACATCACATGCATATGTTATGATGGTTTGAAGATTTAATAAAATTATTAAGTTTATTAATTTAGGAGCTTTTAGGGTACCCAATCTGAAAAACGAAAAAGAAATCCAATATTAGACTCGGATGTCTGTCTCAAAATTAGGATTGCATTGTCGGGGATAGTTCGTGAAGTCGAGGTTGCACAGATATGTAATGAATGAAAACATAATTTTCCCAATAAAAATAATAAGAACATATTATATTATTTTTATTTTTATTTTACCTTTATTTTCTTTTCCCCACATTAATACCTAATGCTCAACCTCATTTAAAAGTTCACCGCATAAGCCCCCAACCTCTTTTATATTATCATTATTATCTTTTAATCATTATTATAATATATAATAATAATGACTTACTAAGGAAGCTCCTCATCCCACGACACCACCGAAATAGGTGCCTCCATGACTCCATGTCAACCACACCCCACTCCTTGATTGAATTATTTTTTTTCTTATATTATTTCCCAATTTTTTATCCCATTCTCTATCCAATCTAATTCTTCATTCAATCTTTCTTCTCCCAATTAAAGCCTCTACAAACCCAATCACCCAACCTTCTTCTGCACGGCAAGAACAATCGCCACCAACTCTGGATAGTGCCGCCGCGCCTCCACCCAGTCGCACAACTGATTTCTCACACACAGGATGCCGCATGTACCTCTGTTGGCCTTCAATGTCCTCATCACGCACCACCGCTCCTGGTACCACATCCCTTCGGCCTGGTGCAACAGTGTCGAACCAGAGTCATGCCCTGGCCAGAATCGCACTGCCCTAACACCCCTTCCACCGGCATTAGAGCTTCATTCTGAGCCCGAAAATTGAGATCACCATAGATTCTTGATTCTCAGGTCGAGATCTCCATGTTCGTATACTGAACCCAACATAACATTAACTTTTCGTGCGCTTATTTATTTTTCAGTGAATAACATGCGAAGAATGTGCAGAGAATGAAATAGAAAATTTTATGGTTTGAGTGCAGATAGATGGCTATATTTGTTTAACCATCGTTATTGAGAATCAATAACATGAGGAATTGACACATATATATTTATTACAATTCATTATTTTCAATCTCAAGATAAACAAAAAGAAATAATTGATTCAACCCATTGTTTTTCGATTTGTGAATTAATCCAATTAATTCACGTTCGTAATGAAAATTCAACCGGAGTAAGGAATCCACAAAGATAAATCCTACCTCATGTTTGGATCGATCCTTGGTGAAGATTGCATTCATCAAGACCCATTTGGTGTTGATGAAGATCACACTTGCACGGTGATGAGAAGAAGATGTCACATTTTCCGTGCTTGGATCCGCCTGGATCCATGGCTTCATCGTCGTTCGTCAATAGAGGGGATTGGAGTGGAGGGGAGGAGGAGTTCTTGGAAAAAAGGGTTATAAGGCCAAGATCTCATAACCATGAATTTATAACCTCCCATCATTATAATGGAAATTAATTTAATTATTAAATAATCAATTATTTTATTATTTTATTATTTTATTATTTTATTATTCTCCCACGATGGCGCATATGCCGAACTCCCGACACCAATAAAGGTTACACCCTGCTTAGGGTAAGGCGTATATTCTGAGCTCATTAGTGGTCTCAGATTTTTAATCTAAGCCCTCACCCATGAGTTATTCATGTTTGAGCTGTTAAATGAATAAATTAATAATTTAATTAATCCATTAAAAACACCGCCAACGAGCGAGGGGTGTGAACATCCCATGTCAACTTATTTTTTTCGCGCCCAGGGGAAACACTGCATTTTGGACCCAACTGTGGTCTCGGATTTACGATTTGATAAACCATCTAAGAGATATCTCATTTTCTTGAGTAAAACATGTGTGTGTAATATAAAAACACTTAACATTTTTATAAAATTAATTCCGAGAACACTGGGCCTCGAAATTGCACACCATCTCAGCGCACAGCTCTAGAAATATTCTGAGAAATATTTCAAAGTCTAATTATGCCAAAAACCAGTTCTCTACATCCGTTATTTTATTTAGGATTGATAAAGTGTGCTCTTTATCAAGACTAAATAGAAGTGCTGATAAATAGAAACCATTAACAATGATTTCTATTAAGCCCTGATTAATAGAAACATTTATCAATGCTTTAAAAGTGTTGATAAGGACTACCCTTTATCAATGCTAAAATAATAATTGATAATGGGTTGTCCCTCATGATGTGCATCCCACATAAAAAATGCCTTCTCTCTTGGCTTCGATTTATAAGAAATACCATGTCCGTTATTCGTTCGATCTTGCTACAAGGTTTGGCACCCATTACACATGCACACCACTTGGGCCTCACTTGTCACCCCACACATGTTGGGCCACCTACCCACCCCCATGAACACCTAATTAGGTACCATTATCCTCTCTTATTACTATTTTAGTTGTTGGAGGTTGACCTTAGTGCCCACCAAGGTAGTGTCTTGCACGAGGTCCCCTCATTAGCTTGACAGTTGGATCATTTTTTTAATTGAATTTCATAGAAGATTTAGTGTATTAATAATTTAAATATATATATAATTAATATATTATTTATTACTATATGTAAATATTATATTTAATTATAAATAGTTTATCAATTAATCAATTTAATATATTAATAAATAATTTATTCATTTTCAAATAATTAATATACTATTTAGAACTTTATATTTATATATTAAATTAAACAAATCATATATATATATATATATATATTTAAATAAGTAATATACTTTCTATAAAAAAATTAATTAAATTTATATATATATAGTAATAAGAGGTATATTAAATATATAGAATTAAGTAGTTAATAAACTATTTATGATTCATGAAAATGAATGAATTTGTTAAATAATTAATATAATAATTAAATAATTTATTTATTATATATTATTGTGTGAATATATATATATATATATATATTAAATTCATTGATTTCTATTACAAACATTTCCTTAAAATATTTTTAATAAAAAATTGACATTTAAATTTTTTAATATAGTTGTAATTTCATAATTAATATATATTCATTTTCATTTAAACATATATGCATACGGGTTCACTAGTAGGATTAAGTCAACCCCTGATAATAGTATAATTAAATTTATTAAAGTTAATATATATATATAGTATTTAATGTTATATTAATTAAATATATAATTAAATAATTAATATGTTTTTTATAATTAAAAAAGTGAATAAAATTTTAAAAAAAAACTAAATTTGATAAATATATATATATATATATATTAACAAATTGAATATAAATACATTAATTAGTACATTAAGTATTTAATAAATTTATTAATTTTTATTAATTATAATAATAATATTAAATATTTAATTATATATATAATTAAATTTCACTCATATGTAACATGCACTCATTCAATATAATTTATTCATTTATAATGTTAGGTGTTCAATTATTGTTTTTATAATTTATAGAATATAAATATTTATTCATTCAATATTTTATTAATTTATTCATTTCTAATGTTTTGTATATATAATTATTCATTAATATATTTTACATTTTTCTAAATTATACATTATCATGTCTTCATTGTTCATTATTTTTGTAATTTTTAATATTTGTTTATATTTATTTATACATGTTTATTAATTAACAACTATTTTTTTAATATGGTGGTAATTTTTATTCGTGTTCTTGTTCCAAATTCTTTGTTGCAATTTCAATTTTTTTAGTAAATTTTCAGTACTGGGTTTGGGCACCCAACCCATGACTATATCTTTTGGGTGTATTTAATATATTATGTTTTTAATCAGATAATTTTACTTATTTAATTTTGATATTGTTTATGTTAGTATTATTTATTTTTTTGTTTTATTATTTATTATTTATTTTTCAAAATATATTCATTTTCTAATATTTATTTATACACATTTATTAACTATAATTTAATGGTTTCAATATGTATTCATCATCATTTAAAAATATATTTATATTTTATTTTTTAATAATGTTTATAATTAATAAAACATTAAACTTTTTTAATATTTTTAAAATCTAATTATTTTTAATTTTTTAAATTCACCCATTATTAGAATTCAAGAATTTAATATTATATATTGATTAATAATTTTACAAATATATATGTAAATTAATATTTATAAATTAATATATTTACAAATTTATATTTACTATATTTATAAAATTATATATTTATAATTATAAACTAAAAAATATAATATTCATTAAAAATTTATTTATATTATTTTAAATATATAATTATATATGTAAATAATTATAATATTTTAAAAATATATTTATATAATTAATACATTTTCGATATTTTTATTTTTATCAATATATATTTATATAAATATATTGATAATTATACACACGTGTTCACAAATATATTTAAATATTTATTTAATTATAAATATAAATATAAATATATATCTATAATTAAATTTACAATTACGCATTATCCATTCGTTTAATATATTTATCATTATGAATTTAATTATTTTTTATAGTTATGTGTTTTTATAATTATTTATATTTATGTTTTTCAATACATATTTGAAATTAATTAAATAAATTTATAATTAAATAAATTTATATTTTGAAAAATTATTTATAAAATATTTTTTAATACAAATGAATAATTTAATATATATATATATATATATATTAATAAATAGTATATAAATTATATGAATTTAAAATTCAACTATGAATATTGTAACAATTTTTTCAGAGTTAATTGTTTTTTTACGTAAAAATGAATGATAGTGGGCTAGCCCTGAACCCACTAGGAATCCTGCCACATAGTAGGCCCAAATTAGGCATGTCTGCCCGGCTATCCCGTATGGAGATTTCACTGCATAGCGAGACAAGATTAGCAAGAAAACATGGTCTTCACACCGACATGTTGTGAGTATGCCCACGGGACAAAGGGAGGAAGGCATCACCGGCACAGGGTGGCTCCAGTTGTGGTAGGGGTCCTCTAACACAATTCCAACATCATTATTGGGATGTTTTCATGGGTTAACATATAATGAAATGTCCAGCGCATCTCAGAATCTAATGTTGGGTATGCACATATACAGTCAACTCTATCTCCACTATGAAAGCACAAATTAATACTACCGTTTATTAGTGCTTTTATATAAGAATGGATAAAGAGATATTTTATCAGTGTGTTTTATGTTAGTGTTGATCAAACTCTAATTTATCAGTTATTTTTTAGAAGAAGTGATATAAAAATCTTCCCGATATTTTAAATAGAACCTTACCTAAATTGAGATATCTCACACCATTCAAGATTGCACAGGAGTTCAACTCTACCGTTTTCCCTCTCAAACATCAATTGGATGAATCTGCCCTCTAGAATCCAAGGGTATCTTATTATTTCTACTCCTTTCTCATTTAATTTTTTTGTCCCTTATTTTTTACTTTATTTTATTTTTCACTTTTGATCCTATTTTCTCACCTCTTTTATCCTTCATTTATACAATTATTTATGAACTATAATTCATTAGTCATTATTTGATCTTGGGTTTGCATAAGTCTATGAAATCTAGAAAAAAAATATTGAATTTCAATAGTACATATTGTTTCATCTTCTATTAGTTTATAACAGTCCTTCTGTAGGGTGTGAAATGTGGAAATAAATATTTATTTCATTGCACAAATGATCATGGATATACACTTTTTTATTTAATTAAAATCTTTAATTAAATCTATAAACATAGGTTCATTTCCATTAGACAGATAAAACCTCTATTTTTTTGATAAAATTACCACTTTCCAAATAATAGTAGAAGATTTATCGAACTCTAAATGATTTATAATATTATTCATATATTATTATTTTTTATTTTTTTATGATTCCAAAATAATGTAAATAAATTTCAATGAATAATGAGTGAGATGTATGAATAACTATAAAAGGTGAGAGTGACAGGTTTTTAAGGGCCTCATAAATCAACAATGATTTATGGAACACTTATTATTTCTATAGATTTTTTTAATGAGGTCTTATCTTGAAAAGAAAAAAACTCTAGAACCTAATATGATAGTATTTATTATTGTTTTTAATGAATTTAATCATGTTATGCTTTAAGGAGGGTAAAACACGATGTTGGCTAGAAAGGGTAGTGAAATATAGGTTCACCTAGTAGTATCCATATTTATTTATAAATTCCACTATAATGAAATTTTTATTTCAATAAGAATCATTCATATAGTACTACCATCTATATAAATTATATAACCGTATTAACTTTCTGATACCTCCTATTTACATACAATTTAAAATCCTATTTAATATAGATTGATAATAACACCATGTAGAGGGAATGTCACTAACTTCATCCAACCCATTAAATATTCATTATGACCCCATTCTAATAATCTTTCCCTCAATTGAAGCTAAGCACTTCAGAAATTCAGTCCTCAAACCAGTGCCCTTTTTCTTTTCGTGGATTAATTGAAGGATTTATTTTAATATTGAAACTACAAGTGTTGTATCACCATGAGTTTGTGTAATACCGTCAAATCGGGCCTTATAGAAGTAAAATAAATATAAGAACCCCTTAATGGGATCAAACAAATGCTTCTTCATTTTTATGCATTAGGAAGAAAACTACGAAATGTTGTCTAGTGCTTCACTGACTCCTCAAGTCAAGAGAATTTAGATTTAAGGATACAATTATCATCCTTATTATATTCATATCCCAAACAGTTATTATTTCATTTTTTACCTAGGTCCCATCCTGGTTCTCTTCTGGACATGCACATAGGTTTCATGAACTACATTGAGTATTAGTCATCCCATTATAGCTATAGGTGATCATTTCAGATTAATTATTAGAATAACACATACCACTAGTAGAGTAAAACATTTAATGAATTCAATTACCCATTTACTTCAAAGAATGCTAATATTATTTTAAATATTAAAAATTTGGATTCCCTTTATTATAATTTCCAATAACATTCCCTTTTGATTATGAATATCTTCTATGTATAAATTTAATTTTTTTTTCAAAATGAAAATTTTATGAACATAATAGGATATTTATGAATTAAAAATAGATTCAAGCTAATCGTATGAAAAAAGAGTATGAATATAAAGTTTAATAGTTCATCATGTTTGTAATAGAGAATGAATACAGTCCTACTCAAATCAATTTTCCATGTTTAGGTTGTGTTATTCAAGTAAAATAAGTTTGGAATACTTGCAAGAACATATGACTTTTCATATAAAAGTTTGGTGATATAAATATTGGACTAATCAGAGGAAAACCAAAATGTTCACACCAATTGGGATGATATTGTTTTTTAAGGATCATTTGATATGAAAACTGGTATAAATGATGATGGGGATCATATAGAAGTAATGATTATGGAATTTGAAGATGACTTTAAGGACTATGAAATTTTTATTTAGAATTCAAATAGTTTTTCTAAGAGATCATTTTACACTAGTTATACTAAATACATGTCATATCTAACTATATTGAAGTATAATAATTTTAATGTTAGAAGTGGATGGAGTGACATCACCTTTACAGAACTAATTGGTATCCAGAATGATATTATACTAGGAGAAAATAAACCTCCTTTTCAATAGTATGTCATTAAATAATTACTATGTAAAATGGTAATTATCTCTTAAAAAAGTTTTCTTTACTAAATTATTTCATATTATTTCAGGAGGACCATGAATCGCATATAAAATTCCAATATGTGTGGCATGAATTGATATAAGAAAGATGAATCACGTACTTCAAAATATGTATGGTACATTTCTATCAGTCCAGGGTTTTATATAGTTTATATATGTTTGCAAATCATGATACAATCAACATGGAACACAGATAAAATAATTTAGATGGAAAACTATGTCATTTAGAAGACTCTCTATAGTAGTTAAAAGATGATTATTTGTATCCTAGATTTGGAAATGTACCAAGAAATAATTGTCTTGTATTATCTATATATAGAATAAAACCTTTTTCTTTATAACGTAGTACTAATAGTGAATGTATATTTATGTTGGTAAATTATAACTTTCTGTCTTGTTTATGTGGGATGAGAAAATACATTTTGTCTTCTCTTCTTATATCTGGACTAAGACAACCCAATAATTATATTAATGTCTATTTCATTCCACTGATCGAATATCTATAATTTATGTTCGGTACATGTAATATAATGTATGATTCTTGTAGAAGTAAACAATACACATTGAGGGGCATGTTTTAGAGGATGATAAATGACTTTATTGCTAATGTAAATTTATCAATCTGTATAATTAATAGTTTTTGGGGTATCTCATTTGTGAGAATTCACACACATAGTTTGGATGAAACATTTATCGATGATTTTGTTTTTAGGAAATAATTAATTCTTCCCTTGATGAAATAATTACAGATACTCAATGAAATAATTCTATGGTAATAGTAAACAATGTACAACACTCACTACTAAGAGGTTATTGACTCTTAAATAATGTAAAATATATTGAAAATTATTTAGGTAAAAAAATTGAACAATTATACAAAATAAGGTTTGAAAAAGAGATAAATTTTATTCTAATTACTGTACATGAATCATTTTTACATTAGACATTTTCTTTATGTCATGCATGTAGAAAATATTTTTTTATAGTGTAAATAGAATATCACTTAATGTTCCTAAAAAATGGCGTCAAGCCTACATTGGACATGAGTAACATGGGGAAAAGGGAATAGTTGTCACTTATGAAGGGTAAAACAAAATATTTTCTTCCACTAGTAGCAAAAACTCTATACAATCAGAAAAAGTTTGATTTTTCATTTTTCATAATAGTCTAAACGTTCTATAAGGTTATTCATCAAACGTCAAGAATTTTGTAAAAATTAATATTTTGAAGTTATAGGGACTAAAATTACACACTTATCATGTTTTTATGCATGTTTTGATGCCCATAAATTTATGTTTCATTCTACCTATAATTGTAAGACAAACATTAACCAGACTTCATTTCCTTTTTAAATCCCTATATAGTAATGTTATGGACATAGTGAAGTTTTTAATCATGTATAAGGAGTGAAAAGTCATAATATATGAATTGGAGATGTTATTCAAACAATAATTATTTGATAGAACGGTCCCCCTGATGGATCACTTTCTTAGAGATATTCAATTATTTGGCCCGATCCATTGTAGATATATGTATGCCATTAAATTTTTTTATGATGATTTTGAAAGGGTACATAAAAAATTGAAGTGGTTAATAAAGATATGTTTTAGAAAAATATAATATTTTATAAGTAATTTGATTCTATAACAATTACATATCATAAGTTGATAGCATCGATCTTCCAATGTCTCATCACTGTGGATGCCTTATAGGTGATGGGATTTATAGATGAAATTTTATTACAATTTACTTCACCAATAGGGAGAAATATCAACCTTAAATTTTAAATAATATTGAACATGTTGATCCATACACTAAATCCCAAAAATATATTCTAAGATATTTGAATCTTTCATGGGATGATGAATGGATATCAAGCACACATAATCAATAGTTTATACGACGGTTTTGAGATCACATTTTTTAAGGTGTTATATTTACATACTAATTCAATTACCAAATGAATTGTATTTCTAGCCAAGTGACCAAATGTATTTTTTTATCTTCAACTGGTTTTCTAATTTATTGTTCTACATTCAATACAAAATAATACAATAATTAAAGTATGATGAAAAATATTGTAGTTATGCTTGTGGTAGAAGAGATGAACATATCTTGTTCCAAAGATATAAATCCAATTTATAAAATATTTCATATTTATACATCCTTGAAATGATATATGAGTTGGATTATAAAATATTTCTAATTCAAATTTTCAATTGAAAATGTTTTGAAAATAGGAGAGTAGTGAAAGGTGATGAAATGGGATTCATGAAGGGAAATTTTGGAGTGGTTGGGTATAAGAAACAATTGTTCATAATTTCATCACAGGTAGTGCAAGAATTTTATGTATTAGATCCAAAAAAAAAGAATTGATAAATTATCATACTGGAAGGTAAATTAATATTTTGGTCCAATAAAAATTCAATTGATGATGACCCTTTCATTGGTAGATCACAATCATTTCATAGTGTTCCCGATGTTGAAAATGTCCAATACATTAGATTGGACCACAAAGAGTGGATTTGGATTCTTTATAGATGATCAAAATACCATGAACCATTAATTAAAATAAAGTTCGTTCAATGAACAGGTTAATTTTCTTAAAATATTATTTTTCTTATAATATTATATATTCTCAACTATATTAACAAAATATAAATTAAATGTTTGAATACTCAGGAAGATAATGAATTCCATACAATTTGATTTTATTAATCTCGGGGAAGAACATGTGTTTGATGTTGTAACTGTAGAATTATCAGGGGCACAACAACATATTGATGAAAAAAACAAGAGCAACAAAGATTCACTATGTTAACTAGAATTATCAAGGAAAGATTCAAGGTAATAAAATTTTAGTTTGGATGGAATCAATACTTATGACCTATTGACCCCAAAAATTCAATATTCATAAGTTAGGTTGGGGTCACAAAAAGAATTAATATTCCAATTTATATAGATTCGTGGTACCATATCTGACTTTTAATAAAGGAACCCTTTGGGAGTATATTAAGGCAATGTTAAAATATATTTTATTTATTTAGCCAAAAAATTATATAATGAAACAATGGTTCACATTTAATTATTCATTGTATATATGATTTATTTTTGGTTTTTTAAATAAGAAATATTTCTAAATTGTTGTTATAAATGTTTATAGAGGCCTCTTGACACTTCATACTTTGATTCATCTCAAGGACGATGAGGGGAATGTAATTCCCCACAAAACTATTATGTTTGTAGACATTATAAAGTAAGAAAAATAAATTATTTCCCTGTATTTTATATAAGAAATCATTTTATGTTAATTATATTTGATAATATATTATTTTTCATTTTTTATTTTATAATTTCTGATTCAAAATTCATAATTTATGTTCTGAAAAAAGAGTTCAAAAAATAAACAACATGAATCAAAACCAATGTACCCTTATTAAAAAATGGTGTATACATAATTAGAGGGGAAAATGGATCCTATTTTAGATCTATAATAAATGTTATATGTGATATGAAATATCATATGTTCCATTGTATATATTCATGTCAATTAATCAAAATCTGAAGCCATTTCCTTCCCATGTCATGTACAATGAACGGAGGGACACGTAAATAAAGAGGGTAAACTAGTTGACGAAAACATACATGTAGTATAGGAAACATGTGTATGTATGATATAATAGTAATTAATTACTCTTTATAATAATATTTGAAAAAAATCACTTTATGCTTAGAAGTTTTTTATAAGATTTAGACACAAGAATCGGTAATGACCATACCTGAACAAAAACTAAATTTAATAGATTTGAGGAGGACAGAACAAAATAGTTTCTTCATATTGTCACCTCAAACATATATCGAGAAAATAAATCCTTAAGATAATACATTTCATATTAATAAAGGATTTTTTGGCATAAATATATTCTTTCTAAGATATTATTCACGGATCTAGTTTGGAAGACCAATACAAGTAAAAGGATAAAAGAGAACCGAAAATGGAAAAAATATCACCACATGAAGAGATAAATTACCCCACTAGATTTAAGGATAATAATTCTCCTAAATTTTATACCTTACTAGAGGTAATAAATTTTTTTATTACCCTTTCTCATAAATTTGAATCAAAAAACTTTTGATAACTTTATATAACAGAAATTAATTAGGTTTAGGTTATATGTGATTTTTATCTATGAGCACCCACACACCACCATGTTGAGAAGGGTATGGTGTATAATATCCTATGATACATACTACCCAATAAATAACTCCCAAAATATTACATGAGAGTAAGGATTAATGTATCTGAAGTGTTTATATCTGAGTTTCCTATAACATTTAATGAACTCTATTTTAAAATGGTCAATGATGCTCTAAAAACATTCATATCATGGATTTATAATAATATGACGATACATGGGGTATGTCAATAATAATTTTTTTCAACTGGAAAACATGTAACAATTGATGAAAAGAGGTCTGAAGTTAGGTATGGTATTACAAATGGATAAAATGTTGGGGAAACATAAGGTAAAATCAAGACAATCTAGTGAATTAACCAAGAATATAAAAGTGCCTTCTAGGATTACATTCCCCCCACCAGTTCAACTATATCATATATTAACAGAACATGTTCATGTAGAAATCACAATCAATGATGGATATGAGTCGTATATTCAATATGAAAAATAAATATTTTGATATGAAATTACAGACATGGTTGGAATTGATAATATAGATAATATTCTCAAGTTTTAATATCTGGGAGTCTCATTTGTGAATATATATGTGAGGTATATTTATATAATTCATTTGTCCAGAAAATGATCTTCTATCTTCATTATTGTTAATAACTATTCATATTTTCTACATGAATATACATTAATACTGTATAAAGGTAAAACCCTATTAAACAGGATTTGGATTCATTAATCCCAGTATCATTTATATGAAAGTTAATGTTTTTGAGATGATAGAAATTAATAAACAAAATTTGATATAAATAATGAATTTGAGAATAAAATAATAGAAGACATAAACCTATTGATTCCTTGTATGATGGTGAAAAACTCTACAATAAAATCATATAAAAATGTATATTTTTCAATACTTATTTTTTTCTAAGGAAGAAATATATTATTGTTGTGATTAATTTGTATTTTTCAAATGTCAATTATTTGGATAAAATGCATGGATTTCCATCAAACCAATCACACATTATGCGTATTTTGAATTTATAATGAAATAGAATCAGGATATTAAAGATAAACTATGAATTATATGTTATTATTTGTGTTTTAGCAATAATTTTTATGTTATAAGGAGATCTATAAATATAGTCTAAATCGGGGTACGGGGTTAGTGACTGAACATAAGAAGACTATGGATTTCTTTAAATGGAAAAAAATTAAGGTGTATGTAAAAGTAGTTAACAATCAAAACATATTATTAAAAAAAATTACACATTTTTTTCAATTTTTCTACAACGTCTGAAGCAATATAACAACAGATTTTTTGGATATTACATTAGAACATTATTGAAAGATATAATATACCATCAAAAGACTAGAATCCCCAAACATGTGATTTCTTAAGGAAATTAAAATTTCATTAAATATATTTCATAACCATTTTTTTCTTTATATTCTCATTGCTATCAAGATTTACAACAATATATTTTCTCAAAAGAAGATTTCAATTTGTTTAGAGATGAGTGGCCAGAGAAAATGGTGTAAGAATTCTTTCTAACATCAGATTTAGTTGATTCCATATTATATTGGTGATATATTATATGCTAAGAACATAGAGATACATTTGGTATGTACATAATTAATATAGTAATTAATATTTATTATTTTTTTATATTTCTCAATGTGAAATATAATGGAGGAAATCAATTTCTTTCAGAATTAATGACAAGAATATATGGTGTCAAAATGTATACAGGAATCATGAACAGGTGACTTTCTATTAATTATTTAGTTAATTATCTATTCATTTTATTTAAATTTTTAGTTAATTTCTTTATAATTTTTATTTGATAAATATTTTTTTATGTTTACTTACATGTTCAAAACACACGTGATGGCTCAAAACCTCGAAAAAATAATAATATTGTCTTGATATCATATGACAATGATCCACAAGACATTTTTTGACATGTAGGAATTTACCACACATCAATATATAACAAAATAATGTTGGTAGGACTCATAATACATGGTTTCAATATAAAATTTAAATTTAGTTTAAAACACATATCACATTACCAAAACCGATAAAACAGTCCTAGATTATTTTCATAATTTATAAAAACAGTACAATTTTTTTCACACTTAGTAATTGAACACACACCAATTACAAGAAAAAATTACTTAATTTATTTTTAACACTTTTTTCTGTATGGCTCGAAGTATATCTTTTCAATATGAAATTATAATTTTTTTAAAACACATCACATATCCAATACAAGAAAATTAGGATATATCAATTTGAATCACTGGGAAAATGATCCATAATTAATTTTTTTATGTATAGGAATAAACCACACATAAATATGACAACATATTTGGTCGTGTGAATCCAAGAATTTTTTTTCAATATAAAAGATCTATTTTTGTTTAAAAGGTGGGTGAAATAGCCAAAATCAAGGAAATGAGCTACAATTATTTTAAAATTTTATGAAATGAATCAATAATTCATTTTTACATGTAGGAATTGACTGTACATCAATCTGATAAACGATATCGTCGGTATGACATCAAGTGCATGTTTTAAAATCCAAATTTTTAATTTGGATTAAAATAGTCGTCATGTATCCAAAATTGATCAATAGAACATGAATGGTTTTCATACTTTAGGAGAATGATTTATAATTTTTTTTGAGGTGTAGGAATCGACTTCATGTCAATTAAACACCCGATGTGGTTGGTATGAATCTAAGTGCATGTTTTCAATACAAAAGATTCATTTTTTTTGAAAAAATATGTCAAAGTGGATAATAAAATAATTCAATATTAGATTGTATTGAAACATTGGTATATGGGTGAATAATTCACTTGTAACATGTAAGAATCAACTACACATCAATCTAAAACACGATGTTAGTGATATGACTCAAAGTGTCTGTTTTTAATACAAAACGATCATTTTAGTTTAAAACTTGTGTCGCATCTCCAAAACCTTGAATAACAGATCGAATTTTCTAATTTCTTTTAAAATAATCAATAATTCATTATTGATGTGTAGGATTTGGATGCATGTCAATCTGACACAATATGAGGTCGGTATGATTATAATTTTGTGTTTTAAATATAATTGTCAAATTTTAATTTAAAATATGTGTCACATATCTAAAACCAAGTACACAACATTGAATATTTTTCAAACATTATTAAAATTATCCATAATTCATTTTTTATGTTTTGGAATTGACTAAATAAATTCCCACACAATATGTGATCAGTATGACTCAAAGTACGTGTTTTTGAAATAAAATTTTTATTTCAGTTTAAAATGAATCACATAACCAAAACCAAGATAAATATCATTGATGGTTTTCATTATTTTCTGAAAAAATCCATAATTCATTTTTTGATGTGTAGAAATTGAACACATGTCATTTTGAGAACTGATGTGGTCGGTATAACTCAATGTGTTTTTTTTTTCAAAAAAAATGTCATTTCAGTTTAAAACAATTATCAAATATCTCAAATCGAGAAAATGAGCTCGAATTATTTTCAAAGATTTGGAAAATTATTTATATTTAATTTTTTATGTATAGGAATAAATCGTACATCAATCTGTCACCCAATATGTTCGGTATGAATCAATGCGTGTGTTTTCTATATAAAAGTGTGATTTTAGTTTAAAATGATTGTCATATAACTAAAACAAATAAAAAAAGCATGGATTTTGTTTTAAAAATCACTAAAATTAACCGTAGTTAATTTTTAAAATTTTAGAATTAAACACACATCAATCCAACACATGATGTGATAAAAATGACTCTAATTGTGGGTTATCAATAAAAAAGTTCCATTTTAGTTTAAAACACATATCAAATATCAAAACAAAAAAAACAAGTTTAGATTGTTTTTAGATACTAGGAAAACATTCCATAATTTATTTTTGACATTTAGTAATCGACTGCACGTCAAACTGACACCTGTTGTGACAAATAAATCTCAAAGTGTGGGTTTTCAATATGAATGTGTTATTTTAGTTTAAAAAGGACATCGCTATAATAAAAAAAATCAGTTGGTATAGTTCTAAAACATTAGGAAAATATTCCATAATTTATTTCAGACATATAGATGTTTGCGACATGTCAATCTGACACACGATGTGGTCCGTATGACGGAAAATGCATGTTTTCAATATATAAGTTTCATTTTAGTTTAAAACACTCATCACATAGGAAAAAATTTTCATAGGAAGATCACATTTTTTTCTCATCATTTTATCTTCTATTACTAAATTAATTTCGTTATAATATTTATCTTTTGCTGATTTAGATATCTTCCATAGAGATAATGTTTTATAAAGAAAACGAAATAGTGTGACGTTTGAAGTCTTTTCCTAAAAAATAAAGTTCTCTTGAATAGTATGACATCCATAGTTAGTTTTTTTATCACCAATGATGTGAAAGAATTCAATAAAACCATATTCTGTGAAAAATATGAAATGGTTTCATGTGTCAGAAAAAACTAAAATTCAATTCAATACATGGTGTTCCACGTATGACTCAAAAGTATATGTTTTTAGATTGAAATGGAAGATTTGTGTTTAATTTATTTCTTTATAGTAAAACAAATATAAGAATTGTTTTAAAATGTATTTATATTCATTTGCTTAGTCTGGGGTGGTTTCTTCAAAAACAAATAGCCTGACTGAGGGTTGGAGGAAAAATACAAAGGAATATTATTGTTTTTCAATGTTTGTGCTAAGTTGTTCGTACTCATGTAATAGTACAAAAAAAATATCAATTTTCTATAATATTGTGCTTATCTAAAGTATTTATTTTGTAAATTTAATTCTAGTTAAATTATTTATTTTATCCTATATTTTCTATATTATTTTATCCCAATTTTTTCAGTTTTAGTTTTCTATAATATTAATAGCACACTACATCAGTGTTCCCATTTATTCACTCAAATAATAGCACTGAAAAAGTTCCCTTTATCATCAATATAAAAGAAACTCAAAATGGGATCCTTTAGTAGCACTAAACTATCTTTGATAAAGGAACCCCATAATCATTTCTACATTTATCACAAATTAAGGATCCCTTTATCAGCTCTAAATAAACGAACAAAAAAGGGTAACTATTGTCAAAAATTAAATAAGTGTCATTAAAATTGGCCTTTCTCAGTACTTTTGTTACCACTGATAAAGGGTGACATTATCTACTCTTTTCTAACACTAATAAATAATTAGGGCATTAAAGGGTTATCTAAATTTCATCACATTATTATGCTGAAAAACTCCACTATAGAGTTTTTGAAGGCCTTATGCATAGTAGTAAATACTATTATCATGATATTGTGAATTTTGAATAACATTAAAGGCATGGAAAATAGAGTATGTTTTTTTAAAATAATTTTAAGTTATATCATATCCATATCATTTAAATTTTTATGTTATGTAAATCCAATTAAAGATGTGTTCTCTTGTTGACTTAAAATCATTCAATCATAAGTGGATCCAATTGTGTTGTTCACCTGGTAAAATTACCAGTTGAATGTGGTCATATCGCTCCTTGAGTTTTTCCCAAAACACTAAAGGATCCTTCATTATCTGTTCCCCATTATTTGAATCATCATAGATCTAGTTGTTAAGGAATATTAGGGCATTGAAATAGTCTTAAGTGGATGAATGTTTGCTAAATCTAATCATCACACCACATCTGTATTTTATTGATTCATGTTAGCATCTATAATCCATTAAAAATAATTGTTACCATAAAGAACATGAGGTAGAAATGAGGACTTTAAAATATTGACCATGGAAAATATGTCTTACTAATTAAACAACACTTTTAGTAATCCACAACATTGTGTTAATAAGGTGTTTTAAAATAGATCAAACTTCCATTACAGCCATGAAATGTTTTGAAATAATATGAAGTGGATCAATCATTGGAAAAGTATATCATTGATGGAATGATGTATCAATCTTGTGCGTGGAAATGATTAATTAAAATGAAAAAATAATATATTGAAAAAAAGTATAGAGAGAAAAGTGTATAGGATAAAATTACTCATTTCATTAACATATCTATATATAGAGATAGTAAACAAGATTTGATCTATGTAGCATCATGAACTAAGTTCCACATATTGGTACCCTAATCCGATCATTCACACGATCTTTGTCATTAATCCTATATGTCATAGGATTCCAAATAGTAGCAAGGGACTAATATTTATCATGGGGAGGCTATACCCTCTTAATAAAATTTTCACAATAGCAGAAGTAAATAAAGAAAATCCAACTAAATAACTAATGGGAATTCCATAAAAAAACCCAATATCACATGCTAAACCAAAACTAGTATACAATATCCAAACCAAAATAGTATATATGTCATTCCATTTAATGTGTCAAATGTCTAATGAAAAACCAAAAATAATGACACTAGAAATTCCAAACAGGTCATGATACATTGGTTAGTTCCCTCATCCATGCTCCATACCAAATTATTAATCAAATATATGGCTCTTTCCCTTATTTTTTCCTGTGAGCATGAATTCTATTCGGGTACTGATAAAATTTCCGGAGTAGGGTGTGAGTAAAACATAATAGACCACCACCAGCAGTGTCTATAACAATTTTCATCCAATATCTGTTAATTTTGTTTAATAAATAATTAAATACAAGTGATATAATAATAAGTTTACATATCCAATTATTCTTTATTTAACCACAAAAACCCTTGGGTTTTTAAGGAGGCCTACTCCATCCATACATGCATTATCCCTTATTGGATTCTGAACAACAACACATATTCAATTTACAATTCATTATAATGCATGGGATTTCATTAACCATTAAAATATAGTTTGTAGCATCCACAACTATAAAATGGAGCTACTTCCACAGCTCAATATCCACGGTTTTAAAAATGTGGCTATAAGTAGTTATAGCCACGGTCCGGTGGACTACAACCACTGTTTTCTGAACCCTATTAATAGCACATGGCTATTGCCACAGTTTTGTGGCCTATGGGAATGTTTTGAAAAACCATGGAAATAGGCCAATTTTATCTTTCCCTATAGCCCCGGTTCTCCAAAATGGTGGAAATATGGATCCTGCGCTTCTGCGAGAAAAAAATTCCTACAAAAAATATGGTGAGAAGCCCATTCGCCACAGTTTTGAGTCTATTCCCATGTTTTTTATTAATATATATATCATAATATATATATATAAATATACCCAAATTGTAGCATGTTGTAGGGCTAAGTGCGTTGAACTGCATAGTGGAGCTGTAGGGATCAAAACCCACTAAGGTCATATACAATTTTTTCTATTGCAACAATCTTATGATGGTATTTCCATAGTTTAAACCATGGATATATGTCATGTGACACAGTTTCAAATTTGGATATAGGGACCTAACCTTTTCTTACATTACTATTACATCATTTCAAAGATAAAGAACATAATAGTATATCACATAGAGGATCCATAGGTTTATTATCTTCGGAAAACTAGGACCACACATAAAAAATACAACCTCAAGCATAAACATTCATTTAATTTCTTCTTCTATAGCTTCTTATTGGCGCTTGTCCTCTCATTAGTACATGTATACACCAGAGGATATACATCAAAATGGGTGATCTAAAATCCCAGTATGTGGATTGATAAGAACAATAAATCATGGGGTGAGAATAATTATAACATAGGCAAAATATCATGAACATTAGAGGAGCATAAATAATCGAATTGAAATGTGGCAATGCATAAAAATGAAACATCATGTCTTAGTGGTTAACTACCACATATACTTGTTAACCAAGCTAGAATCTTGTTCACTCATTATTTCAAATTTACTCATGAGATTCATCACTTTAACTAATGCATTAGAGTGCTGTATAATTCCGGGCGCACCTGTCACATTTAAACATTCATATTGCGCTATATAATTCTGGGTGCACCCATCACATCATGACATTATCATTTATCATTCTTGCCAAAATGAACATATAAAATAAATTATTCTAATGAACACATTAAATGGAATGAGTTTCATCTCATAATAACACATTCATAAGCTTTGGGTTCCCAAAATAAAGAGGGAATAACATACATGTTACAAGAACCGTTCACATTGAGTGAGAAGTAAAAGGGGTTTTCTTAAAAGAAGATTTCTTTTGGAAACATTTTGTTCGACATAAAAACAAGTCACAAACAGGTATATCCCATAAAAGTAATTGAAATTATGAAAAAATGATCTTTGAAGAGTAACCATATCAAAAATTGAGTGAAAGAGGGAGAACCAGAAGGAAGAAAATTGGGTTTGAGATTTCCCCTTCCCTTGTACCTGAATGCTTCTTTTTCTTTAATGTCTTTTATAATGAAATTATATTCATTAATTATAAATACATAACCATGTGTACATTAATATAGTCCATTATTGTTTCATTTTGTCATATTATCTTTTTTATGAAGATATATATAGTTTAAAAAACATTGTTTGGGGATGTTCGTTTTTATGGTTTTTCTTTGGTGGTTCACTTGTATTCTTATATTAATGTTCGGGTAGATCATGGGTAAACATCCAGAAATTAAATTACATGTTATTAGAGATATTTCAGGAGCTTGAATGATTTTATAATGAATTATATTAGATCCATGTGGGTGAATCATTAGATAAGAATCACATGATGATTATTTGGGTTAATTTGAGCGGTTTTTGGATCACAACAAACTTGTTTTAACATTTCACTTAGTAATGTAGCCATAGGTTATTTCCAGAACATAAAATAGAACATAATACATAAAACATATTCTAGTTCAACCATAAAAATGGGTTCATTACCAGATCTGAATGTAGAAATAGAAGAAGAGAGCATGTTGTTTCTAAAGGTGATAAATTAACACATCATGGACTACGTTCTCTTTAATAAAATAAAAGGAAGTGGGAAAGGGGATTGGATGATATAATATCCAAATAGAATCATAAAATTACATTATATGTATAATACAGGAGTTTAAATAAAATTTGGATGATGATAGGTGGGGAGAGATCAATAAATGAACGTGAAGTTGAAAGGGAATTAAAGGAGAAAAGGGAGGGAAATTACCTCTAGAATCCTCCTCTTGAGAACCTCCTTAAGGGACTGAGCATGATCTTTTGATGAGAACAGAAGCTCTTGTACATGGGTGAGGGGCTAGGGAAGGCATTTGGGCAAATATTAGACAATTCATGAAGCTTGAGGGGTGTGGATTGGCTAGAGGAGGGGGATTATTTATACATAAAGAGGGAGGTGTTTTTAGTATAAAATATTAAATAAAATAATATATCAATATTTAGACTTGTAATCGTAGTTTTTGACATCCTAAATTATATATTAATATAATATAATTAGTTTTAGGATTTAATTATTCTTTATAATCTGAATTCCTTAATTTACTAAAAGGAATGTGAAAGGAAGAGAAAAAGACACTTTAAGAAATCACCATTTGACTTTAGGCTTTGGAATGTTATTTTTAGGTTTGAGAATTGGATTTATTGTATTTTAAGGAAAATTTTATAAAATTTAATATAATGTTTCCGAAACTAATGTTCTATAATGTTTATGTCATCAATACATCATTAAAGATGCAATTTAGTATACACCGATTATGCAAAAAACTGTATTCTTATTATTCACCCGAAAATTGAAGTATTTCAGAAAAAAAAAACAAAAAATTTACCCCTACCATTTTTTTATTTGTAGAATCCAAAAATTAATTCCATTTTTAAAAAATAAATTTCTAAATATTATTAATTTAATATTTAATTAAAATCATAATTTACTTAAAAAAACAGTTTTTAAGATTAAAACTGATTTTATAGTGCTTCTAAAAATTACGTAGGGTCTTATAAAATTATCTAAAACTATAAGACATGGATTAAAAAATTTATGAATACATTTTAGGGAAATAAATATTATTTTAAATTAATAAATTAATTCTAATTAATTATTAATGTCTTATAAAATACCAAAACGTTTACTAAGGTCAAATTGTCACTTTCTAAGATGTCTAAATTTTATTTAACTATTCATAGGTAATGTTACAATTATGTTGGATGATTCAATATTCATAAGTTTCATATTACTAATCATAAGGGTAGGTCACTATTCAACAAAAATTATTTTTGTTTCATTAAACTCCAAAAATCATCTTGATCTCAACTATGTGTGTCAAATTTTTGAAATTCAAAACATTGAAGTGACAAACTTATTTTTAAAGGTCACTTATCACATAGTATATCATTATGTTGTAATTTCATGTTAATTTATAAAATATTTATAAGAAGGGAATTTCCATTGAAACACTTTGGGTCGTTATATTCTTCCCCCCTTAAAAAATTTTGCCCCCAAAATTTCACTTTACACAAACAAGTGAGGGTACTTCTCCCTCATTGCCTCTTCTGGTTCCCATGTTGCTTCCTCAAACATATGGTTCCTCCACAACACTTTGACTAGATGGGTTGTCTAGTTGCGTAGAACCTTATCTCTGTGATCTAGAATCTTTACTGGCTGCTCCTCATAAGAGAGATCATCTTCCAGCTTCACCACCTCTGAGTTTAGTACATGTGAGGGGTCGGGTATGTACTTCTTTAGTTATGATACATGAAACACATCATGAAATTGATCCATATTCAATGGATGTTCTAGATGATTGTCCATGACTCCTATGCGTTCAAGGATCTCAAAGGGGCCAATATAACTTGGGCATAGCTTGCCTTTCTTCCTGAATCGCATTACTCTCTTCCATGGAGATATTCAAAGGAAGACTTTATCCCCAATGTCAAACTCCAATTACCTTCGACGGTTGTCAACATAGCTCTTTTGATGAATTTAATTAGCTTTGATGTGTTTTTGGATGACTTGAACATTCTCGGTCATCTCTTGACCATGATCGGGCTTAAGTAGCTTCATTTCTCAAACTTCATCCCAACAGGTTGGAGTTCTACATCGCTTCCCATAAATAGCTTCATACGGAGCCATCTGAATACTCGAGTGGAAGCTATTGTTGTATAAGAACTCATCCAATGGGAGATGATGATCCCAACCACATTTGAATTCAAGATAGAGGGCTCTTAGAATATCATCAAGCGTCTTAATAGTCCATTCAGATTGGCCATCAGATTGGGGGCGATAGGCAATGCGGAAATTTAATTCAGCACTCAATGCATGTTGAAGGCTCCTCCAGAATTTATATGTGAAAATTGGATCATAGTCAGAGACAATTGAGAGTGGAACACTGTACAGTCTCACCACTTCCTTCACATATATCTTTTCATGTTTTTCAAGTGATAGGTCTTCCCGAATAGTGATAAAATGGGCAGTCATGGTTAGTCGGTCAACCACAACCCATATCGCATTATTCCCCTTTGACGTCTTCGGGAGACCCATGACAAAGTCCATAGTAACATTTTCTCATTTCCACATGGGTATAGGCAATGGTTGTATCATACCTTTGGACTTTTGTGGCTCAGCTTTAAGTTGCTGACATACCAAGCACCTTGATATATATTCCCCAATCTCCTTCTTCATGTTATCCCACTATAAGTGTTCTCGGAGATCATGGTACATCTTGGTACTCCTAGGATGGATAGATAAATTTGAGATATGTCCATTATCTAATAGCTCCATATTTATATCCTGTAATTAAGACACACAAATCTACATTCCAAACCAAATCACACCATCATCGTCGACTTGGAACTCTTGCAATTTCCTTTCCTTTAGCGAATTCACCCACTTTTGTTTCTCCTCATCATCCCTTTATTCTTCCTAAATCTTCTCCAGGATGGATGGTTGAGAAATAATTTGGGAAAGGTAGCATGTATCCCCTGCCCTTATGATTTCCAAATCCATCCTTTGCATATCCAAGAAGATTGGGTCTTTCTCAATCTGCAGCATGGATAGAGTAGCAGGTTCCTTTCTACTTAGAGCATCAGCTACCTTGTTCGCGTTTCCAGGATGATAGTTAATAGAGAAATCACAATCCTTGATTACCTCTAACCATCTCCTCTGACACATGTTCAACTCCTTTTGTGTGAATATATACATTAGGCTCTTGTGGTCAGTGTATATGTCACACTTCTTGCCATAAAGGTAGTGCTTCCAAATTTTTAAGGCTAAAATCACAGCTGCCAGCTCTAGATCATGTGTCGGGTAGTTCTGCTCATGGATCTGCAACTATCATGAGGTGTAGGCTATCACATTATCATTTTTCATGTGTACAAATCCCAAGAATTTATTTGAAGTATCAATGTATATCACAAAATATTCTCCACTTTTCAGTAGTGTGATTACAGGTGTAATGATCAGCCTTCTCTTTAGCTCCATGAAGCATCCCTCACATTCTTCTATCCTGACATACATTACCCCTTTCCCTGTTAACATAGTTAGCGGTCTTGACAATCATGAGAAGTTTCTCACAAAACGTCGGTAGTACCCAGCTAACCCAAGAAAACTACGGATTTCTATGACACTAGAGGGCTTAGGACATTCCTCAATTGCCTTTGTCATTAAAAGATCCATAGAAATTACCTAACGTGAAATCACATGTCCCAAGAATGTGACTTGATTCATCCAAAATTCACACTTGATGAACTTGGTGTAAAACTTCTCCTTTCTAAATGTCGCCAACCCAAGTCTTAGATGTTCTTTATATTCCTCCTTGATCTTGGATTAGATGATAATATCTTCGATAAAAACCACCAAAAATTTGTCGAGGTAATGTCAAAATACTATATTCAACAAATCCATGAATATTTTAGGGGCATTATTAAGTCCAAAGGGCATCACCTAAAACTCATACTGCCTATACCTGCTACGGAAGGTAGTCTTCGGAATATCTTCCTTCTTCACCTTTACCTGATGATATCCATAATGAAGATCAACGTTTTAGAAGTATTGAGCTCCTATTAACTGATCGAACAAGTCATCAATCCTTGGAAGAGGATACTTGTTCTTTATGGTGATCTTGTTGTGTTCCCGATAGTCGATACACAACTGCATTGTTCCATCCTTCTTCTTCACAAAGAGCACTGGCACAACCCAAGGCGATGCACTAGGGTGTATGAACCCTTTGTCCAGATGCTCTTCAAACTGCTTCTTTAACTCCTCCAGTTTGATAAGAGCCATCCGTTAGTGGCACATTGAGATAAGAGTAGCTCCATGTATGAGTTCAATTGAGAACTCTAACTCACGATCTGGGGGAATTCGGGGTAACACTTCATGAAATACATCACCGTATTCCCTTACGATGGGAATTTCTACAAGGTTGGAACTTTCCTTCGACCCAACCAATTGGGCGAGGTATACTTCATCATAGGGAATCAACACCCACACCATGGAAGGATTTTTCAATGGAGATTCAGGATCTTCCTTGGATTTGTAGAGGATCATGGGATGGTTCATAATATGGAAAGATATTTCCTTTTCTTGATAGTTGATATGTGCTATATATAACAAGATCTAGTCCATTCCTATTATAGCATCGAATTCCACCAAGGGAAGTGTTATGAGATTTTCTGGAAGAATCTTCCCACATACGTTAATAGGAGAAGAGTCAAACACATGGGTTGTAATGATTGCACAACATGGTGTTTTTACAGATATCTCTACTTCAAGGTTATGGTTATTTGATTCTATATTTCTAGAAAACATGCACGATATAAAGGAATGTGTGAAACCAGAATCAAATAAGACTTTTTTCATTCTTAAGTGAATAGAAAGTGTACCTTGTACAAATTAATTATCATGTTGCGCCTACGCAGTAGTGATGGCGTAATCCATCCCTTTTTCCTTTGGCTTTGGTGGCTGATGACACTGATTACCCTCGAGAGCTCGAGGTTTGGAGCATTGGTTTGCATTGTGTCATAGCTCCCTACAGTTATAACATCGAACCATTAGTTGTTCTCTTCCTTAATCACCTACATTCTCCTTCCTTTTCATGTATTTTTGACACTCTTGAGCATGGTGTCCTTCCTTCCCACAAATGAAGCATTTCCCCATCCCTTTGAGGCAGTTACCATGATGAAACATTCCACATTTTTGGCATGTGGGTTGTTGAGTTTTCTTCACACCTTTATCACTAGATCCACCAGCTTGAAACTGCATCTTTCGTTTCATATCACCATTTCCATGGGACCATTCTCTATACTTCATCTCCCCTTTGAGAGCACACCTTACAACTTCTTCATAACTCCCAATGTCTCGAATTACAAGAGCCTTTCTAAGGTGTGGTTTTAATCCACTAAATAATCTATCAATTTTTCTATCATTGTTGATAAAAAAACCTGAAGCATACCTTGCAAGCCTTGTGAAATTTGCTTCATAGGTTGTGACAGATTCTCCTTCTTTTTTCTTGAGCTCTGTGAATTATCACTCCATCTTCGTGTGAAGAGTTCATGGGAAATACTTATTAAGAAACATTATCTTAATGTCTTCCCATTCCATCTATTCAATTTCCTCCCTTGGCATGGTGTTCCTAATCAAATCCCACCATTGATCGGCTTCCCCATCTAGATGATAAACGGCTAGAGTCACCTTCTCCATCTCAGAACAGTGAAGCACAAAAATGATCTTCTTGATGGAGTTGACCCATTGTTCCGCAACTAGTGGATCGGAAGATCCACAAAACGTCGGTGGTCATTGCCGTATAAAACATTCAATAACTAGTTGCTCCCTCTTTGGTGAAGGAGGACGTTCCCCATTATTATGGTTATTATTCATAACCTAAGATAATTTGGTAATACATTCCATGAAGTTTTGAACTCCACCTCCCAAATCATTGGGGATGTTGTTCAGGAAATCACTACATTGGCCCTTGCAAGAGGTGTTGTCCTGATTTCTCATGGTTCCCACCGTTTTCTAAAATATAAAATGTTGGAACAAATCATAAGTAATCAATCCATGAATAAATTATTCATTTAGGCAATTATAATAAAAACATAACATATGGGATCACTAGGTAAATATTCTTCTGTGCATTTTTGTACTTAGTCTCATGTTAGAGGTTTTCTTTAGGGTTCACTAATCCTAATTCCCAAATTAACTAAACCATTCCTCTGATACCAACTATAGCATTCCAGCGTTTTCTTACATTAATATTACATCATTTCAAAGATAAAAAACATTATAGTATGACACATAAGGGATCCAAAGGTTTAGTATCTTAGGAGAACTAGGACCAAACATAACAAATACAACATCAAGCAGAAACATTCATTTAATTTCTTCTTCTATAGCTTCTTATTAGAACTTGCCCTCTCTTTAGTACATCTAGCCACCTAAGGATATACTTCAAAAGAGGTGAGCTAAAATCCCAGTAAGAGGATCGATAAGAACAATATATCATGGGGTGATCATAATTATAACATAGTCAAAAGTTCATGAACATGAGAGGAGCATAACTAATAGACTAGAAATGTGGGAATGCATACAAATAAAACATCATGTCTTAGTGGTTAACTACCACACATGCTTGTGAACCAAGCTAGCATCTTTTTCACACATCCTTTCACATTTACTCATGAGATTAATCACTTTACCCAATGAATTGTAGAGCTTTATAATTCCGGGCGCACCCGTCACATTTAAACATTCATATTTCGCTATATAATTCCGGGCGCACCCATCACATCATAACATTATCATTTATCATGCTTGACACAATGAAAATATAACATAAATTAACATAATGAGCCCGTGAAAAGGAATGGTTTTCATCTCATAATAACACATTAATAATCTTTGGGTTCCCAAAAGAAAGAGGGAATAACATAAATGTTACAAGAACCATTCACTTTGAGTGAGATGTAAAAGGGGTGTTCTTAAAAGAAGAGTTATATAAAAAACATTTTTTTGGACATAAAAACATGTTAAAAACATTTATATCCCATAAAAGTAAAATAAATGATGAAAAAAATGATCTTTGAGGAGTAACCATGTCAAAAATGGAGTGAAAGAGGGAGAACCCGAAGGAAGAAAATTGGGTTCGAGATTTCCACTTACCTTGTACCCGGATGCTTCCTTCCCTTTAATGTCCTGTATAATGACATAAAATTAATTAATTAGAAATAAAGAACCATGTGTAAATTAATAGGTTTCATTCTGGTTTCATTATTTCATATTATCTTCTTTTGGATGATATATAGAGTTTAAATAACATTGTTCAGGGATGTTCGTTTTTATGGTTTCTCTTGGGTGGTTCACTTGTATTCTTAAATAGAAGTTCCGGTAGATCATGGGTAAACATCCAGAAATAAATTTACATGTTAATAGTGATATTACAGGAGATTGAATGATTTTATAATGAATTATATTAGATCCATGTGGGTGAATCATTAGATAAGAATCACATGATGATTATTTGGGTTAATTTGAGCGGTTTTTGGATCACAACGAACTTGTTTTATCTTTTCAGTTAGTAATATAGCCATATGTTATTTCAAGAACATAAAATAGAACATAATACATATAACATATTCTAGTTCAACCATAAAAATGGTTTCCTGACCAGATCTTAATTTATAAATGGAAGAATAGAGCATGTCGTTTTTGATGGTGATAAATTAACACCTCATGAACTATGTTCTCTTTAATAAAATAAAATGAAGAGAGAAAGTGGATTTGATGAAATAATATCCCAATAGAATCATACAATTACAGTATATGTATAATAATGGAGTTACAATTAAATTTGGATGAAGATATGTTGGGAGAGATCAATAAATGATCTTGAACATGAAAGGGAATTAAAGGAGAAGAAGGAGGGAAATTACCTCTAGAATCCTCCTCTTGAGAACCTCCTTAAGGGCCTAAGCATGGTATTTTGATGAGACCAGAAGCTCTTAGACGTGGGGGAGAGGCTAGGGATGGTGTTTGGGCAGATCATAGACAATTTGTGAAGCTTGAGAGGTGTGGTTTGGCAAGTGGAGGGGGAGGGCTTATTTATACATAAGGAGGGAGGTGTTTTTAGTATAAAATATAAAATAAAATAATATATCAAAAGTTAGACTTTTAATAGTAGTTTTATGAAATCCTAAATCATATATTAATATAATATAATTCGTTTTATGCTTTAATTCTTCTTTATAATCCGAATTCATTAATTTATTAAAAGGAATGTTAACGAAAGAGAAAAAGACACTTCAAGAAATCACCTTTTGACTTTAGGCTTTGGAATGTTCTTTTTAGGATTGAGAATTGGATTTATTGTATTTTAAGAAACCATTTATGAAATTTAATATAATTTTCCGAAATTAAAGTTCTAGAATGTTTATGTCATCATTACATAATTAACGATGCAATTTAGTATACACCGATTATGCAAAAAAACTGTATTTTTTACTATTCACCCGAAAATTGAAGTATTTCAGAAAAAATCCAAAAAATTAACCCTACCATTTTTCGATGTGTAGAATCCAAAAATGAATTCAATTTTATAAAAATAATTTTCTAAATATTATTAATTTAATATTTAATTAAAATCATAATTTACTTAAAAACAGTTTTTAAGATTAAAATTGATTTTACAGTGCTTCCAAAAATTAGGTAGGGTCTTATAAAATTTTCTAAAACTATAAGACATGGATTAAATAATTTATTAATACCTTTTAGGGAAATAATTATTATTTTAAATTAATTAATTTTTTATAATTAATTTTTTATGACTTACAAAATACCAAAATGTTTACTATGGTCAAATTCTCACTTTCTAAGATGTCTAAATTTTATTTAATTATTCATAGGTAATGTTACTCTTATGTTGGTTGATTTACTATTCATAAGTGTCATATTACTATTCATAACGTTAGGTCACTATTCACCAAAAATTATTATTATTTCATTAAACTCCAAAAATCATCTTGATCTCAACCGTGTGTGTCAAATTTTCGAAATTAAAAACATTGAAGTGACAACCTTATGGTTAAAGGTCAGTTATCACTTAGTAGTTCATTATGTTGTGATTACATGTTAATTTATGACATATTTATAAGAAGGGAATTTCCATTGAAAAACTTTGTGTTGTTACATTGGAGGCATATTGTCACGTTTATTAAAACTGTGGAAATAGGTAGCTATTGTCACGGTAAAAACTTTAGAAATAGGACTGGACCTACAGCCACAACAATTGCAGTAATGGTTGGCCAAAAACGTGGTCGTAGCCTTTGGCCATAATTTTGGGGCCTATTGCCATAGTTTTTAACCATGGAAGTATCCCTTTCTTGCAGTTTTGGAACATTAAACCATAGTACAATGTCGATATCATTGGCGTAGAACCTCTTGTCTAACAACCCATCTGTATTTGGAGCCTCATTCCCTATCCCACAATTTATATCAAATATAGATACATGGATCATCAGTCTTTATACCACACTCAAAATCATATATGGGTATTTGGATCCTCATTCCCTATCCCACACTCATTGACATGTATAGGTATTTGGGGCCTCATTCCCAATACCACACTCATTAAAACATATATTCCAAATACCAAAATATCACACAAATAACAATTTCATATACATCAATGTTATAAATCATTATCCTTCTTATGAAACATTCTCATTTAAGTGTAACATTTTATCACATTGAATAATATGAACAACTCATTATTAAACTGATTATCAACATGTATTCACATAATTCATTAACCCTTCATGTTTAATACATACATTGCTTTATTAACATTGTCAATCAAGTACATATCTCAAAAATTAACCAAATCCAAAATACCAATTAATAGACTTATTCCATAATCCCAATATCCCATTATTTGAAAAATTACACAAATACATTAATTAACCAATTTCACAACCCCATTAATCAATCAATCCCATAATCCCTTAATTAAATAATTATCCAAATAATTTAATTAAATATATTAAATCACTTGATAAATGTTAAATAGAAATTCAACAATTGCCAAAATATAAATGAAATCACGACTTTGGCAATTGAATATTAAACCACATACCTAAAAATTATTGATGAGGGATCACCTGATGAAGACTCCCCAAATTCAAATGGAATGGTGAAACCCAAAACAAAGAATGAGATCTAGAATAATATAAAATAAACAATATGGAATGGAATATAAATCACCATATCCTAGAACTAGAACCATGAAAATAGTGTATAAAACATTACCATTTATCTGAAAAGATGCACTGGAGAGAGATAAATCTAATTAAGAAGAAACAATATACCTAAGAGGTGAATATCCACCAATCTGTGCTCGGATTAATGAGGAATGTTCTTTTAGAGCCCTACAGATTCATCTAGAAGCCTCCAAAATGGGTGGAAATATTTTCGGACGATTTGGGTTTACATTGGGGGAAGTCCTAGTTGTTCATTAATTTTTAATATAATTTTAGGGGCATTAATTTTCTACATGCAGGATTTCATATACGGGTCGCAGGGTTATCCCAATCATTATGCCTAACCCTTCACTTCAACTAGGGGTGTCACTCAATTACTTCTAATATGATCCATGGTTTTTCAAACCATGCATCATCTATGGGAATCCTCTCTATTTGGGTTCACACAGTTTTCTAGAATGGGTTCATGGTTTGGGAAACCCGTGCGCCAACCATGAAATACCCCACATCCTTCCAAAATTATCGAATTTCAAAAAAATTCCACAAGGTAAAACTTATACAATATATACTCAAAACAATGAAATAAGATTACCAGAAAATGAGTTCGAGAAATCTCTTGAAAATATCAGGATCTTACAATATCCACACCTTATAACAACTCTTCCTCGAGCTATACTCCCAAAAATCTCTTAGATTTTGAGGGGATAATATTGGGCCACTAATCCCACATATCCACTCATCTATCCCAATTTTCATATTGAACATTTCCATGTTTCTGTAATACACAAACTATCAGCATAGACTTTCCATGAAACACTTTCTTGTTGTAATCCCACACATATTTCATATTATCCTCAAAAGAAGCTTCAGTCTCAATCAAATTATCATCCACATCTATAAAATGAGAATGGTAATGGTGAAACCACTAAATCTGTGTCACATGAAACACATATTGTATGGAACTATACCTCTTTGAAAGATCCAATCGATACTCCACAAGCCCAATTATCTCCAAAAACACAAATGGTACAAAAATCCTAGGCACTGACCCACCCTACATCCATATCATATGGTGACCTGATCACGGAAACATCAAAATGAATACATGATTTTCCTCTTCAAACTATAGGATTCTTTGACATCTATCAACATATGACATAAATCTACTTTGAGTCGTATTGATCCTCTTCTGAATCACTGAACCTACTCTGACATCTCCTCAACAAGACTCAATCCCATCAAATATGACTCACTTACCTCCATCCAACATACATGTGATGTTTATGGTCTATAATAAAAATATTCATATGGTTCTATCTAAATATTCATATAATTGATATTTTTATATGTGAAGTCAATAAGTGATAAGTGACTGTACCAAGACCCTCTAGAGTAAAGGACACACACTCATTACATATCCTAAAAAACCTATAATGTATTATCTTATTTCCTATATGTCTGCGGGTGGAATGGTGTACTTAGTGAAACCTATGTACCGAGAACCTTTTACAACCCCTACCATAATCGTGAAGTAAAAAAACAAGTCATGTTCTGAAACAATGCTCAATGGTACCGCTCATAGATAGAATATCTTTTGAACATACAAGTATCCAAACTTATCAACTAGCATAGTATCTAGTATAGGCATGAAATGTGCATCCTTAGTCAATAAGTCCACAATCAGCCACATATCATCATTCTTCTTAGTAATCCTCTGGATACCCACTATAATATCCATAGTTATATTGTCCAAATTTTATTATGGAATGGGAAACAACTGTAGTAAACCAACCTGTCATTGATTATCATCCTTCACCTATTAGCAGGTGATGATTTTTTTCATGAACCCTACAATCATATTTTTCATGCCCAGCCACCAAAACATTCTACATAGGCCATGGTATATTTTGGTCAAACTCGGATGCACCACCAACTTCGTGTACTAAAATTAACATATCATCTTCTCGAACAAACATAGAGGCACAACAACACTATTCCAAAAATAAATGATCTCATCCTCATTTATGGTCTAATCTAAAGGTGTATCCCCACCTTCAAGGATTTCTCTCAAGGCCAAGCATTCCAAATCCTAATACTGCCTTTCCTTGATTCAACATGAAATTGTAGACTACATTGAAGATGATATGATAGTCATATATTACTGGCCTCCATATACCAGAACATGCATCTCATCTAGTAATGTCACCATTTTCCACTCAAAACTAGACTCATGAACTGACTGAGTATCAGTTTTCCTACTCATAGATTCATCCACATTTTCCCTTCCCTTGAATATATGAAAACTCAAAATCAAATTACATTGTATACTCATTCCACCTCCACTACTATATATTTTTATATCCTTATTAAAATATTTACTATATGATCTTATGATTAGTATACATAGTAATCTTTTCTCCCACCATATAATGCCACCAACAATTCAAGGCATAAAAAAATGCATCCAACTCAATGTCATACATAGGGTAGTACCATTCATGAGGCCTCCACTTCTGAGACCCATGTGAAAAAATGTGATCTCCATATATTAACCCTACTCCAATACCTATCCTAGATGTGTCACAAAATAATGTATACTCCACACCAGGCTTAGGTAAGTTCCAAATTGGGTTTATTTCAAAGAGATTATTCAGCTCTTTGAATGAATCATCATATGATCCAGACCATTAAAACTTTATCTCTTTCTTGGTCAATTAAAAAATTCAAGTGGCCAAGTAAGAAAATTCCTAGATGAACTTCCAGTAATATCACACTAATCCTAGAACACATTGAAAATCAAAAACATTCTTGGGATAATCTCAAAAAATCACTTCCTGAACAATCTATGGATCCACAATAAAACCTTCCTCTAAGATAATATGACTTAATATGTGTACCTGCAAAGTCCATAATTGACTCTTTGATATCTTGGTGTATAGTAGATGCTCTATTAGTGCACTTAGGACTATTTCATGGTATTGGGGATCATCATCCTAAGTCTTATAGTACCTCAAGATTTCATCCATAAACACGACCACTAACTGATCCAGGTATATATGGAAAATTCAGTTCATCAAGGATATAAACATTGTCATTGTATTCATCATCCCAATTAACATCCCAAAAAACTCATAAATGACATACCTTATTCTGAAAGTATCCCTTGGTATATTATAACATCGAACTCTCAACTAATGATTCCCTGATCAAAATTCAATCTTTGAGAAAACAAAAACTCTTATCAACTAGTCATAGATTTAACTAATACATGGAAGAGGATATTGGCTCATCATGGTCATCTAGTTCAAATTCATGTTATCTAAAAATAAGAACAGAGTGTTATCATCATTTTTGGAAAACAAAACTAGAGAACCCCCAGGAAATGTACTCAGATTAATAAACCTTTTGTCCTTCCACTCTTCTTATTGATTCTTTAACTCTTGATGTTCTATGGGTGACATTATGAATGGTGGAGTAAATATAGTATCAACCCCAAGCATGAGCTCAATTGTGAATTCAACATATACCTTGGGATGAATCCCTAAGAAGTATTTAGAAAAAAATTCTGAAACTAATCTTCCATGGTTGGAAATACAACATGCATCACACCCCAATCATTCAGAAAAAGAATAGAATCCTATGAGGTGAGCTCCAGAGTTATTGATGAATTGTCCCTGTATGGATTTATTGGATATCTGACTCTCTAGAAATAATTTAATTATCTCCCTCAAGAGATGTATAAGTCACTATCCTGTTATAACAATATATTTGGAATCGTTATGAAACTAACAAATCCATACACATAATTATGTCAAATCCTTACATGTCATGTATGTAAGGATCCCAACTAATATGATACTCTCCAACCTCAAGATAACACCCTTTGCACAAACAGATGTCTCTCGAACATACTCCTGATTGTGTATCTATCATCACACCCCCCTCATGAACTCCATCGCTATGCTGAAACCATTCACAAGTTGTGCAGATATAAAAGAATGAGAGGAACCTGTGTATTATATGGAACTCACTAAAATATAATCTATAATAATAGTACTTCTAACTATTTATGGTACTTCCTCTCTATCCACAAGTGTAGGTTGATCTACATGAAAATCTATTTCCCCTTTTTCTTATGATACAATTTGATCCCCCTATGTTACACCACTTTGCTGATATAAGAAATCCTTCCTAGATGTACCCCATATACCACCTATATATCCACATCTTATAAAACTCCAACATCCAAAATTATATGGTATAGAATTTCTCATTCCAATACTCTGGTTCTTCTAGGATTCTCCATCACTAAAAATCTTTTGTGGGTTCTATAAGAACCTCTATAGATGTCTCATCCATCCATAATCTTATCAATCTAATGGTGGTCAATGATAATGTCTTTGAATGTGTCCCAACCTACTATAGTGGTGGAAAAGAACTCAGGTAAGATCCTAAATAACTGATCCTCCCTATGTCCACTATTTTATTCACTAAATTGATCAAAATTATCATATAGAAGCTTACAAATCACAAAATTCATACCTCTGGATCATCTATTAGAAACCACTTGTCCTCTACTAGAAGCCACCTTCAGGTTTCCCTCAGATATGAGATCTTGATCCACTATCTTAGTAAACTTTTTTTACCAAAATATTTTATCGTGAGACATAATATCACATTTTAAGCTATCATGGGAATTTCATTTCAAATATTTATCATGCCCAACCAACGTAAGAGAAAAGCAATGAAAGTCATTTAAGTGTCCAATGTAGTCCATCATGGATAAACACCTCTTGGATAGATGAATGAACTTCAACCTTCTCTACCATCTCAGTGTCTCAAGATAAATGTTCTCTAAGTAATTCTCCAAAAATTACTTCCATAACATACCATCATCTATCATAATCAAACCATGAATATCCCAACACTGATTCATTGATCCTCAAAAAATATAATCAGCCAACTTGACATTGATCTTAGTAGGAGTCTCAAAATGGTCATGTATAGTTCGGATGGACTCAATCTAGATCCCAAATACCTCACGTCCACCCTCTCCATTGAAATTCACAGGGTTCTAAAACCAAAACCCTCATGTACAATCATACATACTCTTCACAACCTTCTTTGGGCCTCTCTCTATAAACTACATAAATATGCAAAAATTTCTCATGGAACTTCTCTCCTTCTTCCTCACAAAACAATATTAGTGCCTAAAGTTCCACAGCTGGAGGATGACTTCCATCCATGATCCTCAGTTGTCCTATAAACAAGCATCGTTGTGGAGGCATATCTCTATATTGTCAAACACGCATTTTAGGACATAATTCACAAAATTATTACATTAATTGAACAGGTATTCACAAAAATATATAATAAGTCATCCCCCTTTTTCTGCAACATGTTCAAAACAGAGGTGCTACCACTACCAATAACCATCATGCATCTAGGTACCAGTTAACAAGGTTAAACACATTCTCTTATTCCAAGTTTCACATTATACACCCATTTATTCACATTTTTCATCATTTTAAAATTTTGAACTCATATTATGAACTATTTTCTATTTCATATTATACAAGAAATTAAACACAATTAAAAACCTAAAGCATACTGAAAAACATGTTTTTCCCATGTGTGAGTAGAATGATTCATGTCACAATCAGTCTTGATTCCCTGGTATGATTCATGCATACACAAATCTCATGCCTTACCAGGCCATAATTTAAATCTTAGAAAATCTCAAAAAAAAATCACATCTCACAACAAGTCCATTAATCAAGGTGAAATAACATTAAATTGTTAAAATAGACATTAATAACAACAATCCAACCCTAGGAAATTGGATTTTACCTTCGTACATGGGTTATCTGCTCCCATTCAAAGGCTTTTAACAAAGGACAGACTCATCCAAATCCATTATCTACCTTTCCCAAATATTAAGACAAAAGAAAATAAAACTTCACCCTTGATACCACTTTCAGACGTCCTGACAAAGAAGCCACACACTGGTCCCCGAGCAAGATGGTAGATGACCTCTGGTGCACCTACCCATGTTCTATAGATTTCTGAAGTGCAGTGATTCGCTAATATTGATCATGTAAAGACTATACCCTCTTAATCAATATAATACAATAAGAGGAAGAAAATAAAAAATCCAATTGAATAACCAAACAGAGTTATATAACTAAACAGATCAATATCACATGATAAACCCAATCTAGAATATAATATCCAAACCTAAAAAGTAGATATTTCATTCTATAATAAGTTTCAACTGTTTGATGAAAAGCCAAAAATAAATACACTTACAACTCTAAATGGGGTTTCAAAACTATTATCGTTCCCTCATCCATGCTATGTCCCTTCTCATGCATCTAACATATAGATCATACCATTATTTTGTCCTATAGACATGAGGTCTATTTGGGTACCAATTAGGCAGCCTGAGTAGAGTGAGAACAACTCAGTTTTCCACCACGAATGGAGTCTAAATGATTTTACAACCAATTAAAATTTATACAGTTATATAAAGAGTAATATACATGTTATAGAAAAATTAGTTTACATGTCCATTTATTCTTTATTTAAAACATAAAAGGACCATGTTCTTGAGGGAACATGCACCATCAATACATTCTTCGGCCCATGTCGGTGTCTAAACCGTATCACATTCCCAATTTAAAATTCATTATAAAAAATTGTCTTTAATTATCCATTACATTTAAATTCATATAACGACCACAAGGAACTATAGTACAATTCCAATCTCATGGACATAGAACATTGTGTATAATACCTCGTAGGTATTTGGAAGCTTTTTCCATGTCACACACCTTGATGTCACATGAGTATTTGGAGACTCAATCCCTATCCCACAATTACAGACATATATGGTAATTTGGATACCAAGTCTCTATCCCACACATGAAATCACATATTGGTATTTGGATCCTCAGTCTCTATCCCGCACTCATTAAAACATATGGATATTCGGATTCCCAGTATCTGTCCCACACTCATTAACACATATATCACAAATACCACAATATCACAGCAATCAAAATTTCATATACATCAAGGTTAAGAATCATTTACATTATTAGAAAACATTAAAATTAATGTATATCTTTTTATAATATTGAATAATATAAAAAATTCATCATTAAACCAATTATCGACATTTATTCACAAAATTCATTAACCCTTCATTATTAATCATCACACCACTTTATTCTCATTATCAATCAATTTCATTTATAAACAATTACACAATTACACAAACCCATTTAATTTACAAATTACACATCTCCATTATCCCATCAATATTGTAGTTATGAAAACCCATTAATTGACCCATTTCATAACTCCATTAATCAAATAATTTACTATTCCTTAGTTAATTAATTAATAAAAAATAATTAATTCAATTTATAAAATCTTTTTCAAAAAGAACAATTTTTTTCCACAATTACATATACATAATTGAAATAAAAAAACTGGAAATTTATTAATATACCACCTACCTAAAAATAACTGATGTGTGAACAGAGAAAAAAATTTCTCAAATCAAAATATACTGATCAATCCTACAGTGAAGAACATGATATATAATAAAATCCTAGAAACAAAATTAAATATAATAAAAATCATCCAATCGAATATCCAAAAACTTTCCAATGGTGCATAAATTGTTCCATTTTTGTCCATATTGTGGAGGGATAAAGAGGGAAATCAATTTGGGAAGAAAATGCATACCTGAATAGGCACAGATATTCCAATATGGAATTTGATTCATAAAGAATATTATTAAAGAGCCCTAGGGATTCATCTGAAAGCCTCCAAAAATAATCAAAAACGTTCAGGGTCAAGTTGGGTCAACTTTTGGTGAATTCATGGTGGTATAGTGATTTTTAATATAATATTCAAGTGTTTAGTTTCCCGCACATAAAATTTCTTCAATGGGGGGGGGGGCACGATTTCCCTAATTGTGCATCTAATAATGCACCTCACTAAGTGTTTTCACATGGTAACTTATATGATGGAACATGGTTTTTAAAATCAGTACCTAGCTATGTGAATCCCCTCTGTTTTGATTTTCATAGTTTTCTATCATGAGCACATTGTTTGGAAAAACCATTCACCAACAATGCACTTCTCTACGTCCGTCCAAAATTCTCCAATTTTATCCAAAAACATCCCAATTTACAACTGAAATTAGATATACTCAAAATAAAGAAAAAGTTTACCTAAAAATGAACTCAAGACATCTCTACGAATTTTCATGATCTTACAATCCAAAAAAAATGATGCAGATTGACGTTTTGTTTGGGCTATAATTTGCGTTGATGTTGTAAGCACCACTTAAAAGGTGGTAGCTTTTATTAGTGCTTAAAAAGAATTTATAAAAGAAACTATTATCACCATTAGTTTTATAAACATTTTTTTAGCATTTATTAAAGCAACCATTATCAGAGGTAAAAAAATAACTAATAAAATTAGGGATAATATGTTACTATATATAAATATTTATTTATGTCTATGTGTCTATTTTATTATAGATAGCACTAAAATATGGAAAACGTTAAAAAATTGACACCATAATATCCAAATGGATGTAAAATCAGGGAAACTTTAACTCACATGATAAAAACCAATAAAACGCTTTTATAAAAAGTTGAAATTTCATCAAATGTTGAAAAAATTGGGTATCCCAACTAAAAAATCAGTTTCGAAGTCCTTTTAGGCCATTTGTTAGTTGGGATAAAATAAGGACTCAAGGTTCTTGAATGTAATCACATAGATCATTTTTAAGATCCCTTTGACATCTCAAGGAGCCCAAATAGACACTCCTATTAAAATTAATTGTCATTTGAAATTCATGTCATGTTTTCAGCTTATGTTTAGAGATTATTTAACTTATTAATTTTTTATGACAACAAAATTTAATTAGATTTCATGGATTTTTCCAATAGATATGAATATAGGATGAAAACCACCATGTCCACCTCTGACTGCAGTATTTGTTTACATTTCATCAAATAAAATTGTAATGTAAATCCCAAAATATCAAGTATTGTTTGACACTTTAAAAAAGGTGAAAAACGTTTTTTAGACCCAAAAATGGGTTGATGATATTTCACTTATCCCACAGAAGATGGGAATCCTTGACATCATTGATAAGAATATCCATGATGGCCAAATAGAAGGTGTAATAAATGCAAAATAATCTCTCGTAACACTTCTCTAGGATGATGAAGTTCGATATACCAAATAGTTTTTCCACTCATTCACTGGGAGGGCCGGTATGGTGTGTGTACCCTTGGCCAAATTGAATTTCAATTCGAGCATATAGTCACATGTATCACCCTTTAGGAACCTAACTCTGAAATATGAAAGAGCTAAAGCATGTGGAATGTTTAAATGGATCATAAGTCTGTCTTTGGATATACAGGAAACCTGGTTCACCTTATTTGTTTCACCCTTTCTAATGAGGCAGCTTCTCCATAAGTCCAACAAATGCCTGATTTTGTGGTTTATGTTCAATGGAGCTACTAGGATGATGAGCACCATGCTAGTCAGTTACTCCATGATGAGACAATGCAATGAGGTTGGCGAGGATATATTAATGAGTGTGTATATCTCCTTGCTTGCAATTTTTAAATGTTATTTTAATGCATCATCATAAGTCTTCTACATTCAGAGGTCGTCTCCTAGGGATTCCAAATGTTAATTTTTCTTCCATTTTTTCTAGGGTGATGCTGTTAAAATATGTTTTTAGAGGCACTCATAATGACTATGCCATTATTCTCACAATAATACAGTGGAAGTTTCTCTTACCTTATTTGAAATAATCAATGATACTCACAAAGTGGACACATGCATATATATATTTATTGAAAATTTAAAACATGTGACCATTTATAGAGAAAGTGGAATATATATTTTCAATATATACATAATAGAAAAACTTGGTTTTTATTTTTTAAAAATGGGAATACATAACAAAAAAAGATGTAGAGAAACTAAATAGAAGATACAGGAAAACAAGATGCAAGATAGAGGAATGGATGTTTTAAGGAAGAGGATAAATGATTAAATAAGGTCTAAGACATGTTCAAATGTGTATGATCCTAGTATAAGTAATTCAATGTTGTATACTAATATATTTTAATAAAAAAAGTGTTGACCTGGACACAGGAAGAAAATTACACAGAGTGTCCAAGAGGAATAAATAGAGAAATATGATGTTGAAGGCAACTCCAAAAAATCAGTTTCTAGACATAAATGGTTGACTGATTGAAGAGGAATTATAGGATGAATGAATGAGTTAATTCTCAGGTCGTCAGTGATGATCTCTACATTGGATAGACATAGCAGTAATGCATGCTACATGAGCTAATGAACTTTTCAGTTTCACTTGTCCAAAGTCTACAATTTTTTACTAGAGCTCCTTGAAAACAAAACACTCTGGAATGGGATGTCCCAACATACGGTAAAAGGGAAAATAATTTAAGAGATCTCCATCTCCTTCTTTGTTTGGTTTCTTCGGCCTTGGAAACTAAACCAAATTATTCTCCAGAGCTAAGATGAACTAACCAGGAACCTATTAATTTAAGAAGGAATAATATTTATTCTTTAATTCCTCAAATTGTTTCCAACTTTTATCTCCTTGATCATATTTATGAGGAGGTCATTTATACTGATGATCTGGAGGTGAAGCCCTTTGATATGATGAAGGTTTTGTAGTGGAAGTAGGTACAAGTTCATTCTTGAGTGTAATGGTATCTGCCTCTGCATTCTTTGTTATCCATCAAAAGATAATGGAATTGCAAGAGTTTTAGCCATAGTCTCTATAATAGAATCTTATATATATTAATAAATATATGTTATAACTCAAATCCAACCTGTATATTTCCCGAGGATCAATGGTTTGCGTAACTTATCACAGAGAGTTTCCAAAACAATTGGCAGGAACTATTCTTAAGGGAGTTCCATACTTTAGAAATATTTTAACCCTTTCCATCATGCAATGAAATCTGAAACTAATTCATTCACCCTCTATTTACAATTGTTAAGATGAAAAACCATTATCTTTGGTAGCATTGAACTAAATTGAAGAAGGAATTTCTATTGGAGATATTTCCATCCAATAATTGATCAAGATTGTGAAATTGTATACTAGACAAAAGTTGGTCCCTGTAGTGACTACACAAAACACATAAGTGTTACTGATTAATTTTGCTGAGGATTTCCCATCATGGGATCCCAATGAGAAACAATATATATTATGTTTTGTTCTATATCTCCTGAACCCTTAAATATTAGAAATGTGGTTTTCACAAAATATGGTGGGGTAGGAATCAGATCTATCCATTTAGGGTAATATTTCATTTCCAGCTGAACTGGAACATTTCATTCCTCCACTGCTTCCAATCGAGTCTTTAGTGCCACAATCTTGTTCATAATCATTTAGAGAATATCCATGTGAGTAGGAACTTGTGCAGTTATAGAAACTGATGATTAAGCTGGTGCAATGTCTTGAAAAAGCATTGGTGGTGGTGCCGGTATTTTCCTTAGATAACCCACTGGGATTGGCTTATCAGAATGTGTTTGGTCCTACCTTCATTATCTACATCTGTAGTTAATACAAATCCACTTCTATGAGGATCTTTTATAGGATGTGCATGTTAAGGACCTGTCTGGGAAGTATTTCTAGAAGAAATGATTTTTTGAATTCACTATGTATTGAGTCTTTTCAATTCCTTAATTTCCTATACTTTTTGTGAAAATATATTTCTAAGAAAAAGATATTGACCTTATCCAGTGGAAAAGTGATATGCAATCTTACTTTTACCTTTACCCTTGTTAGATGCCATTCATAGGGGTGGGAGTTGGTTATTTGAAGGAATACCTAGATCTTGGGTAAGACTCAAATTTCAGGTATGTACACCTTCTTAATTTGACTCAGTTTGTACTATATTATGGATAATCACTTCATCATCTGATTTCCCCAAACTAGACTCATTTTTTGGAGGATCTCATGCAAGGGTGTTAATGACATTTACTGACGCATAATGCATTGATGTCATTCTGTTAGTATCTTTGTAAGATCATTCTTTGTATGATCTTCTCCCTTTGTATGTTCCATGAGACTCTTTTATCTTATATGATGAATTACCAAGAATTGTTTCGAAGATAGTATCTTGAAGGGAATCCTCAAATAGTTCAATTTTAAACAATCATTGTGGCTTCTTCTCTAATCTGTTGAAAACTGAATTCCACTGCGGAGGGGATTGTAGATGTGAAAAATCCCCTAGCCCTGTAGGCTGGGGCTATTCCTATTATTCATTTTCAAACTTATGAAAATTGTTTAATGAATTTTAAGGATGAATTAACTGATCACCTAGCCTTGCAATAATAAGGTGATTCTTGAACTTCTATGGCTAAAATTCATGCAACTTCTATTCTGATATTTCAAATTATGGTTTGGACATTAGCTAGGTGCATCATCTGACAACCACTCAAATCACCAGTTCCAGAAGATTATTGTGTTATTTCATACATTTTCATTATCTGGCATCTAATATCTTCTAAGCATGATGCCTACTCAATATTTTTAGACGCTTGATGTAAAAGGAACAGAACAACTTCATTTCTTTTGGCCTGATAGTGTTGAGAGCTATTTGAGGCATGTTTTTGATCAAACATTTGATTACATACAAAATATGTTGATTATATCCGACCATGGCCAATAACATTTCATGATACCACTTTTTGAGGTCTTTGTAAATTCTAGAGTGAAATTAAATGCAATGCTCCATGTTCACCCCATCCTCTGATATGAACACTAGATGGGGTGGCTGAAATTAAATGGAACAACCTCTTTATAACATTGAGGCATTAATGTTAAAGGGTTGTCTACTCTTTTTCAGCCTTTGGATGTCAGGAAATTAAGAGACATGATATGTCAATTTGGTTTTTCAACCCTTTTATTAACTTTACATGATTTTGATATTCATCATATGTTCATAATTTGGTTTTAAAATGATGAAGATTCTTCCATAAGTTGATGAGGATATCATGAATTCAATATTCTGTGATCAATTTTGGATTGTTATGCTAAGAACATTCCGAAGGCCAGAACCAGACTGGTATTTCTCATTGTACCAATTATTTTCTCATATTTAATATATCTTCATAATCTTTTACTAGATATTTCTCCACTTGGTCGACCAAAGTGGATTCTCTGTATTAGAATAAAAACGACCCAATGTATATTTCTACAATGACTAATCCCTTTATATTTCTTCTGGTTGAGAAATAGTTTTTCCCGTCAATGATAAGGCCTCATACATGACTAGCCTTGTGTTTGAAAGCGCATAGAGATGAGAGGGATTTATCATCTCTACATTATCAATTAGAGAATTATCTAGACAACATGAAATAATACTATGGAAAGGACTTTCGCATTGAATTCCATCATGGGGAGGATCCCCATGGTGGATTACAATATGGGATGAATCCACATTCTCCTTCGATTTCTGGCCACACAGAGGGTTTCCATGGCTCTCATCCAAAGATAAGCTCTCTAGATTGACCGGATTTTCATGAATAAATCCTTAATGATGAAGTGTCCAATGAGGAACTACAGAATCACCGCTACAACTCCCATAATATTTTAATGAGGGGATATGATTTCGAGCTGAAACAGATAAATTTCTGAGGGCATCAAGAACTCCAGCATTAAGAATAGCAAGATTTCAGCTTGACTATTTATTTTCCAACCACGTTTGACAATATTTCTTATTGGATGCTCTTTTATACATAGATGGGGCCAATTTCTGGGATAAATGGTTATCATTGGCAGGTTTATGTGTCAGCCTTGGATTGGTTACCATAATGGACTGATTACCTCAAATTGTAAAGGTTGTATGTTCCCGATCTTATTGTCTGTAAGATATGGGGGAGTATACCCCATGAGCCTCTTGAACTAGAATAGAGTTGTGTATCTACTATGGGATGGCATGTCGATGTGTCATCCCCTGTGTGGGGACAGATTTGTGTGTTTGTTCCCCTGGTACTCTTGAAGTAATTATTATAATATCTTGGCATGCTTCAAGATTATGGGCATGGATTTGTGTCTGCCCTTTCACCATTGATAAGATATGTTTGGTGACTTCAGCAGTTGAAACAGAAATATATGTTCATTGTTTATTTGAAGTAGGTGTATGTGAATTCTTCTTTCCTCCTTTTCCTGTAAATGGGTATTGACAATACTCATTCATGGGGGAAGAGAGGTGGGTCTGTCATAGATTTTTCATCAATGATTTCTTAATAACTTCTCCCAGTGCTGCCAAATTATATTGTTGGCAAGATTGATTAATGTTGGAAAGTGTATATTCCTGTTGGTTGTTTACAATCAAATATGGTAGGTGGAATTCCTTCAATACTGGAAGAAAATACTACAGGTATATTTGGTGATTGTAAATAGGTGTGTGTTCTTGTTTACCATTTTCCACCACATTGGATTGATAGGCTTCTTTAAATGTAGTAAAATGAGCCTACTGACTAGAAGATAATTTGTATGTAGGTGTATGTTCATGTTCACAGTAATCCACTGGGTTTATCTAGTGGGGTTAGTGGATTGCTGCCAGACGAGGCTGCTGAAAAGAAAAATTTGGATGAAAGTGTTTATGTGCATGCTCATTGTTCTCCATCAAGTTAAGTAGATGGACTTCTCCATAGGGGTAGAGGTAAGAACCTACTCCATGTTGACCGAACATTTTCCTTGGTGATTCATCTTGTGTGCTTGAGTCTGAGAAACCTTCGATGAATTCCCAAAGGAAACACCTACATCATGTTGGGGGTTCACTACCACACAATTCTACTAGAGGCGATTATTGTTGGGATTCCTCAGGAAAGACCCCTGAAATCTTGAATTGATACCCCAATTGACCTCTTGATATAACTCCCTATAGTATGGGATGGACTGGTTTTTGCATTCTATGGATAAGGACCCGAAATAGTTAGAAATGGTGGTTGGAACCATCATCTTCTTAATCATCAGTCGTCATTGGAAAGATGATCAAGGATTATTATTGACCTAGAGGGGCTGTTGGGGAACATCCATAGTTATAATGGTACTGTGCTAATGGTACTCCTTTACCACCACATTGGAGACCAAACATTGAAGATGTTGGGTGGGTGACAATGTCCTTCCTGTGGATGAGGATCCAATATGAGCATCAGTTGGGAAGTTCACAGATGTTGACTTGAGGAAATCCATTTTTGAGTGAAGAGAGTTCTGGGAAAAACTGAAAAACAATACTAAACTCCATTCAAGTAACATCTTTTAGAAAAATATAGGCATGAAAAATTCCTTTTTTTCGACTTCCCTTTTCAGTTGATAAGGGCCTAAAAACTGGGTAACATTATTAACATGGTTAAAGTTTCACGTCGGGTTCACCATTTTTGTTTCACAGTTCCTTGAAACGTGTGTACAAGTCTTATGAATAATTGTTTTTAGGTAGTTTCCATTGGATTTATTCATAGAACCAGAAACTTTTAAAAGTTATTTATCTGAAGGGGACCTTCTTTTGAATGGATGGTGTTCATTAAGTTTGAACTTTACGATACTTAAGAATGTATATTGGTTGAGAGTATGGGAGTTCAGACTCATCACATCCTTTTGGGGGGAATTATTTTCTACTCCTAGACTCTCTTTGTAAATTTAAGATATTTTCATGAATCCTTATTAATTGATAAATCATAACATATGTTTCCTTGGAATTTACTATCAATTATTAACATGTGTAAAATTTAGAATCATTAGTTTTCATTCTAGGTTTTTCATTAATGAAGATATATGTATTTATTTGAGGATTTACATTAATGGTATCCACTAATATACTATTTGAAGATTCATTTAATCATCATTATGATTATAAACAATTTTCAACTACTTAGTGGGGCACTCTGGAATTTATTGTCATCCGAGGAGATGAATGTTTCTTTTGATATTGGGATTGTACCCATGAAATGGGTTATGTACGTATCCTTCTGAATGGTATAAGAACCCTTGTAGTTTGTTTCCACTTAATGAGACACATCATAACTTTTAAGGTCAGGTGAAAAATACCTAACCATATGGTTTAATGTCATGTGGTAAAGACATCTAAGAGAAAGGTACTTAGTCAATGTTTGGTGTGGGACTTATACAGAAACAACCCAATTAAGGTGGAAAGGATTTGGATTTACAAGTTATATTAGACACTATTTTTAATATGGCCCAAGGAGAATAGGGTTGATTAATAAATGGTGGGTTTGAACCTCAATGAGGCTTCCTATGTATCCCATGTGGATGTGAATCAAATCCAACGTAGTTCGAATAGTCTCATAGGGGATTGTAGTCCTTTGAGAGAAATGAGTTTGTTTGGGATTACATCATGAAAAGTAAGCCTTGATGATTTGGGGGTTTAATTTGGGGTTTATTCATAAGGAGGATTCCCAGATTAAGGGAATTTGGGTAGGATTTTTGAATAGGATGTCAAGTGGTCTAGGGACTCGAAAGGGCTACTTACGTATCCGGGATTGAATTGGAATTAGAGTTATTGTAGTTTCTTCAAGTGATATGTTTTTATGCACATGTTATAATCATCACTAATCCTTAATCCCACGTGAGTCATTCTAGTTGTGAGAAATAATAGGATGTGAAAGATTCAATAATGATTCATGCATATTTCCTCCTCCACTGGTGGAAGAGGGTGCACCTATGGTGGTAAGAGTGAATGAGTCATGAGTTTACCCGAGAAGAGGTTGAGGCAACAAGGCTGAGTTGACCCAATAAGAGGGTGAGACGATGAGCCTTCCCTCTATTCACATTAACTTAGACAAGGGACCAATTAAAGGAATATGGGATGAAGGTTAGGGTCTTACATCATATGGCTTCCCAATGTGAAAAAGCTCACCGGGAGAGGGAAAGGGTAACAAGATTCCTTGTGCCCATCTCCCCTCTTGTCTTCGGCACCAAATAAGAGAGGAGACGCAATGATGCTACCTCCTACAAGAAAATATACGGTCTTACGCAAGTATGGTTTCCCAAAGATTTACCCTGGTAGGGTAAGGAGACTTATCATATGCTTTCATGGAAAAGAAAGTGTGAACCATACCTTCCCAACCAGAGACCTAAGGTTCAATTTCATCACTTTATGAAGGGAGAGGCCAGGACCCAACCTCCCTCCAAATCAGGAACATCCCAACATTATTTCTGCGAGAATGGTCCATGTGACAGTGGATATTCAAACCCACATACACTTCATGAATCCTAAATCCCTTATAAAAAATGTGGGAAACCACTGACTGTGGATATACAAACCCAAATAGGAGACACATTAATGAGCGGTTCCCAAAGGTTTGATAAGTCATGATGTTTTTGTAGAGGCATCAACTTTGTCCCTTTTAGATAAGGGAACCAAGGAAGTAGATACCATTACATTAAGGGATTTAAAGAGGTTAGCTATGTTTGTATATATGATTTATACCAAGATCTTCTATGTAGGTACCTCATGCAAGTGTGCCATGTAGGTACCCCGCATTGCTGCACTGCCTAGGTATGTTGCGCAGGTATGGTATGAAGCTATGCCGCACAGGTGACACTCATAGGTGTGTATGATGACTAAAGAATATATTCACACAAGATATCAAAACCTATATAAAAAATTGTAAAATACATTCAAAACATTCTTATCCCATTTATTTATCTCTTCTATTGTGTTTTAGATAGATACATGAGACAATTTGAGGGATCTAAGAGAAAGGGTTACACAATGGGAGCTTTATAGAGCCTTTCAACATATTCAGTCTATGAAATGGGTTGACCAAGGGCCTTATTTATAGGCATGGCGGGACCTAGTGAAAGGAAATTTTTCCGGACAGTTCCCCCGTGTAGGTACTCCGTTTAGGTCTTCCGCGCAGGGGTGTAAAAATTATATTTTTTCTTTGTTCCTCCATATAGGTCTTCCACGCAGGTTCTCCATGTAGGTACCTTTGTGAAATTTATCTATCATTTAAGTGCCATAACTTTTGATCTGTAAGTATTTTTAGTTTACATGACCATTCAAATTGAAGGTCTTGAATAGATATAAACTTCTTAAGATGGTAAATAAACCATATCTTCTCAGAAGAAACTCAGAAATTGCATTTAATGTGTCAACACCTTTTCATAATCAATATTGGGAATCCACTACCTACTCCTTGATGGTGGCATCATTCCACTTATCCATCGGTATGGTGTAGTATTTTGGAACACATAAACCCATCCTACATCTTCTTCATTCATGGTGATAACATATTTACTCATACTTGACATTTTTTCACTATGTGAGAATCATATCATGTTCTCTGGAAAAGTGCATGAAAACACAGTTCATGTTGTCTATATTACATACATACATATATTCATATATGAAAATTTAATTATATACATACATATTTAAATATAAATACATATAAAACTATGTATATACATACATACGTACAGACAAATGTAAAATTCAAGTTCTATATGTGGTGTGTAAAAAAATAATCTTATAAATATGTATTCTTTTAAATACTTATACAAATGTATAATACTAAATAATTACACTAATATATTTATATGGATGTATATCTATATCTATGTGTATGTATGTGCATTTAATAATAATTTAATTCATCTACGTGCATGTTTTAAAATACAATAAAAATACTTAAATTTTTATATACTCATAAAAATATTATATCATTAAAAAATATAAAAACCAAAGATGCTTCTAAATTGGTGCCTGTAGGTAATGATGCTCTTGATTGGATGCATGGTGATGAATCTTTCTATGAGATTAATTTGTAAGTATAAATTGATGCTCAGTTTATGCATAAGAAAATATTGCTTATAGTAGGTTATATTAAGGTAATAAAGAAAGTTCTTGATGAAAAGGGCATCCAAATAGTGCCCTCTTAGAAAGAGAAGGTATCTATATCTACACATGTGCTCACTCAGACAAATAATATTTGGTATCCACCCCTGTAGGAGTAATTTCATTCTAGGATCCTCTGAGGGGGCAGTGAGAATGTTTATTGGTGTTAAAAATCTAGTTTTTATGACTGTATTAAGGATTCTTATAAAATATCTGGCAAGGTTTTAGATGAGGAATGCATCACTGCACGGGATAAAAATTCCTTTATTATCGCACCTGCTGATGCTGATGATAAAAGGCCTATTGAGGCCTCTAGTACAGAGGCAACTGATTTGATTTTCTTTTGAAACATGGGAACATTTAATAAATTATGGAACTAGATGTTAGTGGTTTAAATTTCTATATAGTTTACAAAAATCTATTGGCTGTTAAATTTGAAGATATCTTTCATGCTAATACTGTGATGGAATTTCATGATCATTCCTATAAGTTCATAATATGTTCTATCATGGAAGAATCCAATGATTCATCATCAAAAGAGGATCATCCAACACAAAAGATCCAGAGATGGAAGAGAGTACGTCCTCCAAATGGAATAATAAGTAACCCTCAAAATCTAGGCTCTATAGGGAAATGATGGAAATGATTCCTTGTTTTGATATGGGCAGAATGTGCCTTGTTTGAACTACCGTCCCCTTTGTATGTTTGTTTTATTTTTTAATAAATTTTTATTCATGGAATTGGTGAAAAAATCCATGACTGAGCCATTTTGATTAAATATATATAACTAAAATTATATGAAAATATGATTGGTGTAATTATTTATAGATATATTTATTTGCATTCATACATACATTTGTATATATATATATGAATATATATAACTATAAATATATGTAAGTATTTTTTAATACACGTACATACACACATATAAATATTATTATTTATATATACATACATATGAAAACAATCATATATATATAAATACATGTTTATAAAAACACAAAAAAATATTTGACTATTTCAAACATAGTCATATATATTGGTAAATGTACCATTTTTGTTGTAAAATAATTTTAATAATAAATATGTCCATGTCACTAATTTATTGGTAAAAAAAATGTTGCTAAATTTTATTGCAATAGATAAAATAGTTTTGTTGTAATTATAATAATATCAAGACATAATATATATGTTGATCAAAAAGATTATCAATAGATTCTTATGAAAAACTTATCGGTGAATAACATTATTATCTTCTATAAGAAATACAAACGATTAACAAATATTTATCAATTTTATTCTTAAATAAAATATTATGTTTGGGAATTCCAATATTATATTTATTAATATAATTTTTTATAATATATTTATTATATAATAATTATAATATTCAGTTATATTAAACTCAAGAAAATTGTAAATTTGAAAAAATCATGTTCAAACATTACATAAAATCGTGTTGAGACTTTAAAAAAATACACGAATCTCTAAAAAACATGTTTAATCATGTTAAAAATCCAAAATACATTGCATGAAACTCTATCAAACACCATCAACAATTTGTTTCACACATTATATTTCACTTTCATGATTTAAAGTTCTGAGAGGATCAACACATGCATTTCATCCACTTATTTATGATAACACCACAATAGTAATGATCACTTATAATTATCTCACATTAGACTAGATGTCAAACCAATGCATCAATAATCATCATGGTTATTGATGATCCAATATCGCGTCCTCTGGTCTCATAACTGAGCAATATCCTAATAGGAAAAAGGTTTTAGGATCTGAAATGAAAGATATACATATTATAACCCATTACAAAAAATATTACATTATAAATAATAATCTATTAGATATTTCAGAGATAAAAAAATATATTTCACAAATTACACATAAATAGATCAAACAACGTATTGATATATTTCAAATATATTTAATAATACACATAATAATACATAGTAATTATGTAATTAAAAGTTTCACATAAATTCAATGTTATGTATCACTATTTAAAGCTAGAATTTAATTTGATGTTTGTGTAGATAAATACCTTGGAGCAGGAAAAGGAGTATTTTAATGCATGCAATCAACATTGAGGGTAGAACATGACCCATGAAGGATCCAAGATTCAGTATAATCGCAACCAATCCATCATCCTTGAAACATTACAAATTAATTTTCCCCCATTGTCCTATAAATGTTATTCCATAGAAACTTATGATTACATTATTCATTATCTATCTAGAAATCCTCACCCTTGATGACATTAGAAAACCAGTTAGGATTGTCTATGATGGAACAAGTAAACAATTTCACTACCATGCACTGAATCCTAACATACTTCACCCCCTTTAGCATATTTCTCCTCCCATGAATTAATTTTTCTAGAACCTCATGGGGATCTGGAATATGGTCACTGATGCGAAGGGATACAAGGTGGAAGACACTAATAGTACCACAAATGGTGGTTTTGAATGAGTCATTATTTAGGATATCGATCTAGAAGCATCAAAGATGAGAATTCTTTCCGTCCTAGGCTCACAAGTTCTTAGTCTCTCTGTCATCATCAAGATACTAGATAGTGTCATGAATAATGTATCCATAGTGATGGAGGTGGCAGCCAATATAGAAACTGATAAATCCACTACCTCTAGTAATGCAAAAAACCTTTGACTAAACATTCTACTTCGACATGCCTTTATAATTCACCTCCTCTTGTAATGAACACTAACTTCACCTCTGATATCCCATACACAAATTTATACATGAACTACACATTAACATAAAATTAAAAAATTAATACATCATGAAAAAATAGATAAAATGAATTAGCAAGACCCATGTTGGAATAGTTATCACAGAGAGTACAACTAATTTTTTATAGATAATAGAAAGCACTAAAAATCACCTTGAATCTTCACAACGTAGAAAACTAGTTACATTCTAGGGATATGGAATCTTCCAATAAAATTAATCTATGTACCATAACAAGTCCACTCCTTGTATTAGACCAGTCCTTTTTTTATTATCCCATATAAATATCCAATGCAATAATAAACTATGTGAACCAACAACATCAGTTTAGTCATGACCAAAAATATTGAATGGATGTCACCTGGCCTCTACCATTAAGATTCTATATCTCCAACCACTTTTATAGTGAACAAACATGAACCCATCCAACACCATAGCTTGGTAAAAATCACGTATAACAACAACTGATAGACCATCTGGATCCTTCGATCATCTTCTTGGAACATACTGATTCACATATTGATATATAAAAAATATTACGCACATATCATGTAATAAGATAATAATAAGTTAAAGAGATTATATAGATAACACATACTAATAATATGGTGATGAATTTTAATCTATTGATAAATTGTAATGAATGTTGCATATATAATAAACTTATAGACTCAGTTATTGATATTGCAAATATTGATATTATTACACATATAAAGATTATGTAGATAATTTTTTGCAAATATTTCTTATATAATATAAGACAGAGATTACGCTAATAATCTATTACAGATATTATATAGATAAATTTTTAGTGAGTTATAGTGAATGAATTGTAATGAATGATGCACAAATAATGATTGCATTTTAATATGATATAGATGATGAATGAATTATAATCTTTTACAGATTAAGAATGAATGAAAAAAATGAGGTGAATGAATTGTAATATGATATATAAAATGAATGGATTGTAATCTTTTACAGACAATGATTGAATGATACACAGATAATGAAGAAATTATAAATAGTTAAGGAATTGTATTGAATGATACAAATATAATGAATTGTATTCTTTTACACATATTGTATTATAATGAATTGCACATGAATAATGGTTTTTGATATAGTAGAATAGATATTTATACACCACATATTATTCATATATAATATTATCCACTATAGATTCTTCAAATATAAAATCACTTAATAAAAGATTAATGTTCATATAATGATAATAGAAGTTAGGTGATGTAAATCATTTCCCTTTTCAAAGGAATATTTATGATGGTAGCATGTTCTTATTCAAATTATCTAGAGTTCATGTACGAAATTAGAGTGGATCATAGAGGGGGAACATATTTTAGAATTAAACATGAATTCAACTATATGAATCTCAAGATTAACAGGTTTATCAAGGGTTACTTGAGTATAACATGCCTATCATGGATGTTCAATATCCTAAAAAATCATCTGATTATGGGTTTTTTCTTTTTATGACACATAATTTACATTTCTATTTTTTTATTAATCATTAAAACTTCTAGAACAACCTTCTCATGATAAATCATTCCCACACCATGAAACCACAAAGAAACTCAATCTTTTTTTCGTGATAAAAAACAAATTTCATACTTTGTGTCTCTATAAACCAAGTTTAGAAAATTGTCATAAAACAAATATTTACCATATTAATGTTTAATACATTTTGGTTTATTATGATATTGACCTATCTAATTTATTATCATAAAGAAATAATGAAAATGGGTTTCTATTATGAGAAATAAAATCCTTCATACAAAATTACTTGAAGATACCAATGAGGAGAAATGGTTATAATCCTATCGGAGGAAACAAAATATCACCATGGGATGGAATGACATAAGTTGGGCTTAGAGTGTCTCTTAACATATATTGTTGGAGATCAAAATAATCATTATGCCTCTCTTACCACATGCACATTTTGTAAGATGGATATAGTTTTCTAACTAGATTTATGAGGTGTATGTTAAAATACTATGATGTAGAATAGATTAGTTGGAAGTGGGATTACCTCATAGTAGAATAATGGGATAGAAAATCATAGATATTGGATGATTTATTTTTATTGAAGGAAAATTGGGTGAATTTCTTTTTGAATTATGCATTAACATTGGGTATTCATATAACTCAATTGAGTTAATTTTTTAATTTTCTTAATAAATATTATTTTTAACACAAGTTAAGTGTTTTCAATTTCATTAAGTAGCCTATGATATTGTTTGAAAATAATCACTATTGATAAAAATGACCAAATTTGATATTCAAGAGAATTTTACTTGTAATAGTTACCCTTACCATTCATTGAAGTTCTAGGTTTCAACTAGATATACACCTAAGTGATTTGATTTATTTCAACATTAATATCAATTGATTGCTGCTTTTTTTATGGTATCATGTATTGAATGCAGAGTTCAATTTTTTATGTAATTGGATGGTTATCTATGAAGTGAAATAAAATGTATCGTATCATTCTTCTAATACAGTTGTTCAATGTTATTTTCAAAAATATAAGTCCATAGGGTATGTTTTTTTCACGTATTAAAAATTTAGGAACATATTGATTTGATATCAATTCCTAAAAAATATATTTTGGGAGGTGGACCCGATCAACAACAAATATTTTATTGTTAGAAAAAGATAATCTTGATATAAATGCTGATAGATAGTAAATTACATAAAATTTTTATAAATAATTACCAAAACATGGAATGAAATTAATCACCATATCTTGTAAGATAGATGCATGTAATGACATTGTATTCCCTAATTTTAGTATGTATTTCAATTATTTTTCTACCATAAATATGTCAATGTATAGATATGATGGTTTTGATAGTTATGAGAAAATTTTAAGAAAGTCCTTTATTAAAAGTCGACAAAATAGGAAAGTAAGTGATATAATCAAAAACTTTTTAGAAAATGGCATCCAAAAGTGAAAACAATTGAATTAAAATATTAACAATTTCAGTTATATGATGATAGTATGATTTAAGTTTATGATGCATTTTATTTTTATGATATGTATTCTAATGGTAATATGGTATCTGATATCGTTCTTTAACATAGGGAATTTGTAAATCATGAAATATAAAATTTTGTTATTGAATCCACAAAAACATTGTTAAATATAATATCTTATACAACAACATTATTTTCTCTATGTTCTGAAATTTTTTAATTTCTCTATTATAGGAAGACTTTTAAACCATTTTGGAACATCATATTTGGAGTTAGACTACCATAGGATTGGAAGAGGCTCAGTTGAGAAAACATTGGATGTTTTTTTTGAGTTGAATGGTGATTCCTCCGCACCATATACCAGATTTTTTGGAAATTTATTGAATTCACTAGAGGAATTATAGAATGTATTGAATTTTAATATATTGGAAAATTATTTTGAGAAGCTAAAGTATATATATTAATGTAATATATGATAATTATTATATGAATCCATTGAATCATTTATAGGGTAGTTTGAATTTTTTTAGGATTGGGACACAATTTTAAGAAACATTAATTTGTATGAAAATGTAGTATATGAGAATTATTAAAATAATACTCTGATGCATTTATATTTGGACACAATTTTGGTATTTTTAAATAGTATTTATCTTATTTGAGACTATATATATGTTGTCTTAAATTGTAATGGATTGGAATATAATTTTAAGAAACTGAAATTTGTTTGTAGATCTGCTATATGAGAATATTTTCCCATATAGAAACAATTTATTTTCTAAAAAATCATTTTTGTATTTGAGACTAATTAAAGGTCATGTTTTAATGATCATTGAATAATGACATAATAACTTGACATGACGTTATATTTTCAATGGTAATGTTTCCAGTTGATTATTTTACACAACTTCCCTTATATGATAGCATTGTTTCATTCCATTTTATGTTCAATCAAAGGTAACTCTATACTAAATATTTCTAAAAATGAATGAACCTGAGGACATGTTCAATTTTGGTTTCATGTCACAACCATGAAACCAGGTGGTTTAATTATTTATGTCGATGTCAATGGAACTGAATCCTAGTGAAAAATCTTGATTCTAAATGATGTTTCTAACCAGATGTATGTCGCGGTAGGAAAGAATAAATGTGCCATATAAAATAAATATTCATACACTTCTTCATGGTTTATATTACTCTTATATAAATGATCTCTTACCAACTTCTCCATAAAATAGAAAACTATTATTGCACAGACCAATGTTCCATCACCTTGTTGCGGAGTTCTTGCAATAAGAACATTGGATCAGTATTTTCCATGTAGTCAAGGACCCATTTAATAATGATCTATTCGATAAATGATTTTTATTTGTTATATATATTTAATTATGTTAGTTTATTTTAACATGGAGTTCATGTTAATGTGAAGAATTTGTACCATTACTAATGCATATTTTTATTAAATATCAGGTCCACCACCACCCAAATGAGAATTCATCGAGTTTTAATGGATGAAATAATTTATCTTGATATTTAAAATGTAAAATTTCTAAATTATACTTGTGGTTTTGATTGAAAAAAAGGTTTTACATTCAACTATAATGTATATCTAACTCGTTCTCTACCAAAAACTATATCAAATTGTTTTTTACTAGAAAACATTCCCTTTAAATATGAAGTAGATAGAAAATATAAAAAATTTACATTATAAACTTAAATAATGTATAGAATAATATACTAAATACAAAATAACATGAAATAATTATTGATTTATCCTATAAAATTCCAACTTTATTCTATATTTAAAACACGTTTTTTTATTTACCCACAAAAATATATTAACCGATATCCTTGAAAATTATTGGATGATATGAAACTAATAGAATATTATTTCACAATAATATTGGTAAAATAATACTCGCCCTACTCTTGGAATGCCAAATAAATCTCTATAAGTGTAGGTACCATCAATAAGAAATCTCCCACCTTATGTCTATCGAGGACAATATCATTTTCCTAAATGGAATTAAGTAGTAAATTGGTGGTATTAATGGAATTTTGGAGGATTACTACCACTTGAGTGGGAAAGTGGTGAATATAGATAAAAGTATATTGTATATATCAAATAGGTTACATGGTAGATGTTTTATCGCTATGGAATGAAGCCTATGCATAGAAAGGCGAAATTTACAAATCAACTATATTGGTGCAATTATTTCTCCAACCAAGCCTTGTATCCCCCACTTTAGCTAGGTTATTGATAGAATCACATGATGTACTGGTAATTTTTAGAATAAGTTTATGATTGTTTGTAGAAGAATAAACCTTATTACTAGTGTTCTATCCTCAATTCCAATTCACATTTTATCAACACTCTATGTTCTGAAATCATTGATCATGAATATAGATAAAAATTATCCTCTATCATATGGGATGCTCCCTGGGATGAGAGACATCATTGGGGGTCCTGGGAATGGATGGAGAGAATGAATATGGGGGTGTCACCAATGATAGAATTATATCCAGAGAGATTCATGTTTTTCAGGTAAAGTTGGTATGAGAAGATCTCAAAGGATTAACATAGCAGGGAAGGCTCTTGGCCCACATGTCTGTGAAGAATATTGGTAATCGGAATAGGGTAAAAATCCATCCAGATATCCTTGTTCTCCAAAGGCACACCTGGTGGATTGTGGGTAGATGTTATATAAATTTCAATTATTACAATTGGGTCGGAACAACACTGGGATTTCCAAGATATCTCGTGGAAGAAATGTCTTATAGGAAATCTAAGGAGTACATATGTTTCTCCCATGTTCTATTAATCATGGATGATTTATAAATATTTTATCTCATAGATATATCTTTTGATCTAGATAAATGGTTTTTAGAGTCTCTGCATTAGGAATTCTCATCGATGAAGACTATATTCTTCAAGTTTCCATCACTACTGAGCAGAACAATTGAGGGGGATTTACTCTAGTGTAAATAGAATCCCAAAAAACACCAATTCAACATATTGAGTATTCATAATAATGTTATTTCCATGGAAAAAAAAGATCTATAAATAAGTTTCATCCTTGTTTCCAGGTGTTGTTATTATGGAGAAATCTGGGTTGAATCATCTAGTTGCTTTTTTTATTGGGAGTGGGAGAAAGAATTATATCACACATTTGGTGATTTCACTAGTTTTCATTCATAGGTGTCTTTGGTCTTCTATTTCATTGATCTTTGGTTTCGAGGTCCAAATAAAAATATCATAGAGAAAGAAAGTGAGAGTATTTAATCTAGAAGAGGGATGATAGTGAATCTGGTAATCTAGGAACAAATCACTAAATGTGGGGATTTTCAACCCAAAGCTGTGTCTTTTTCTCAAAATTAAATGTTTACTCACCGATCACTCACAGCTAAAAAAGGACTGGACTGAATCCCAATCCTTCAGGTTTATGATGAATTCTAGATCTCCCAAAAGCACATCCATTTGGTACCATAAAGGTAGGTGGATAAGTTGTCATTCTCGATGTCTTAGTCTTATGAAAAACAAATATAGATCTTTTAGTATATGTATAATGGGAGGAGGGGAATAATTGGTGATAATAGGGTTTTCACCATTATAGATTTTATTTCTTCCTTTTGAGGTGGTTAATCTCTTCAAGAAAAATCAAGGGTGACTCTAAATGATCTTTTCCATTGTAAATAAAACAATATTGATCTCCCAGTGGTTTAACATAACTTCAAAATCATTCAAAACTCATTATTTAGGCTAAAAATCATTGGTTAGTATCTTTTCTCATAAAAAAGTGAAAAATCCTCATCGAGAATCATGTGGATGTTCTACATACTATGAGGTAAATAATGTTGTAGATCGACCGGCCTCCAAATCCATTCATGACTTGTCGATTACATATTTCTCTACCTAGGGCTCCCTTCCGCCAGAAGGTGTGGATTTAGTTTGATGACATTCCCACAAGATTCATTACATTAGACCCCCTTCACATGCACTTGGTATTACTTGTGTTCATTCCTTATATTATGGTAAAAAAATAAATGATGATGATAAAGTTCAATTAAGGGTACATTGATAGAATAAATTAAATTAAGGGAACATAACAGACTAAATAAAACCCCAAAATCTACATGAGGTGATCATAGAATTATTTTTGGAGTCACTTACTCTACCTAACCCATTTTGTTATAACATTCAATATTGAAAAATTCATTATACGTGTTGGTTTCTATGAAATACAATCTATATCATGGATTTTTGTATCATAGATGGATCTTCTAAGGATTTTGATTCTGGTATTGTTCATATTGTTTGCCTTGTTTGGGTTTCATAAAGATTTTATGTATAAGGCCCCGACCTTAAACCTAACTTATTATTGAATTAAATGAATAACTCACATTGAGGATCTTTTCAGGTTTAGAGTTTTAGAGAATTAGGACATAACTATTACATCTCAAAAGATTACGAAGTAGACACTTCTACTAAGTTTCCATAAAATAAAAAATCTTAAAAAGAAACATGTCTAGTTCCATATTGTAAAGACCCGTAAAATTCAAGGGAAATTTTTTCTTAATTTTCTTTAGAATTTTACAAGAGCGCGGTTTCAGACGACACCTGATTCCGAGGCCCGGAGTGCCCGGAATCATTTTCTGAAGTTTGGCTCGGGTACATTCAGTGAACGAACGAGCGGGTTTTTCTAACTTTTGAACCGGTGCCCGGAATCGAATTCTGAGGGCACCGATGGAACTGTAGCGCCGGTTTACGCTTAGGAACTCCTGTTCTGGAGTTGCATACTTGCGAGTGTTGATAATAAAAATTGTGGATGTTTACTTTGTATTTACACTACAAATTTTATTATTTTACTCTAAATGTTATCTCTTGTTAGAAGTTGGGTAACCACCCAACCTCCCACGGGAGGTTATGAGGGTGGTGGGGCCCACACGAACCCCACCCCTTCATATCCTCTAAAACCCCCTCAACTCCCACTTAAATTATGTTAACTTAAGTTATAAACCTATGACTTAAATGTAATGAGTTAATGAGGTGAGTTGTGTGTGGTTATTGAATTTCAAACCTTTGAAATTCAAAGAGGTTGGGTTGTGTGAATAAAATAAGAAAGAGTCTTATTTTATTTTGTTAGAATTTTATCTCCTTGAGAGAGTAGGGAAGTCTTCTTCATCTTCTTCAAACTCAACGAAGAACGCGAAGAACGCCGTTCTTCAACGAAGAACTTCTCCGCCGAAGAACACGGTCCATCCGCGACGCCGTACCCACGACGCGACATACTTCTTCCGCGTCATCTCTTCCGCGACGGATTTCCACGACGAACGCCATCGAAAACGACTCTTCCTCCGACGTCAAAGGAATCGACACCGATATTCCACGACTACGTCAACGTGCGACTATCGAGGTAGGGGTTCTTGAGTTCGTTGTTTTCTTTTTATTTGACTTTCCTCAAGACTTGACGAAGAACGCTCAAGTTCCGACGAAGAACGCCGCTCCGCTCTTCTTCGTCTTCCGTGTCAATGAGAGAGAACACCGCTTCTTCCTCGGACAACCTTCATCGGTGTACGAGGTTTCGCCAATGACGTATCACATTGGACGCACCTCTTCGTCATCGGATTTGACGAACGGCTACCGCGACGCCCGACCTCCGCGACGTCGTCTTCCGCGGAACGTTGACAATCTTCGAACCTTATACCAAGGTAGGGGTTGTTATTTATTGTTTAATTATTCTATTCTTGCTCATGGTTCGCATGACCAACGTGAGGAATTTGAATGTTTTAAATTGAGTTATTATTTTAACGTGAGGGGGCCGGACCGCACGAACACGGCCGAACCCCCTCCATCGTTCTTGTTGAATAGCTTGCGGGTGGATGAATCAAGGTGGCGTGGTGCCGTCGCACCACGCGGATATTCGCCAATCCTTTTTGCGCAACGCCGTCACGCCGCGCCATGGAAGAATCATAAAGAACGCGACGCCGTCGCGCCGCGTCGAAGGGAATCAAATGCACGGCGAAGGGGCGCGGTGCCGTCGCACCGCGCCGGACGACGAACACCGGGGCCGGTTCCGGGCCGCGGCGGGACGAGGAGACCGCGGCCGGTTCCAGGCCGCGGCGGGATGTGAAGACCGGCGGCCGGGCCGCCGGCGTCGGAAGCCGAAGGCGGGACCGGAATTTCCGGTCCCGTTGGTGAAAACCGGCCGGCCAGCTGGCCGGCCGGATGGCAGAAAACCGGGGGAATTAATCCCCCGGCCGGCTCATCAAAACCCCCCCTCTTAATGAGGGGGCAGTTTCCTTGTGGGGGGCAAAGCCCCCCGGTTTTTACTTCAACCGGCCCCCCACGTGGGGGCGGTTTTCAATCAAGGGGCGCGGCTTTTAGCCGCACCGGCTTTCCAAGAAGCGGGGGAATTGATCCCCTCGCGCTCCCTTCATGCGGCGACAAACCGCCGCGGCCCCCGCGCTGCCGCGCCCCCGCGCCGCCGCGCCGCTGCGCCCCCGCGCCGCCGCGCCACCGCGCCGCCGGCCGGCCGGGCCGCCCCAGGGGGGGGGGGGGGGGTCGGGCCGGGTCGGCCCGGACCCGGACCCCCCCGTTTCGAACCAAATTCGGTCTTTTGGCCATATCATGAGCCTCGGACCTCCGATTGACAAAATGCCTACGGCAACACGATCCTCGGATCGAGACGGTCGTTTCGGTATATCGCACTCAAGGTTTCAGATTACTTTGAGTTCGGCCGGGTTGGTTCGTTCACGGAACCAACCGGGCCTTCGGAGCGGAAACACACATATCTTGAGCTACGGACGTCCGATTGACGTGCCGTCAGCCGTGTTGTGTTCCTCTTAGTGAGACGGATCTTTTGATATACTCCGCCCGAGGTTTGGACGCAGGTGGAGTACGGCCGGGTTGGTTCGTTCACGAAACCAACCGGGCCCTCGGAGCGGAAACGCTCATATCTTGAGTTCCGGACGTCTGATTGAAGTGCCGTCGACTTTGATGGAATCCTCTAAGTGGGACGGAACTTTTGACATACTCCGCCCGAGTTTTGGATACAGTTGAAATATGGCCGGGTTTGGTTCGCTCACGAAACCAACCGGGCCCTCGGGACGAAAAGACTAATAACTCACAGACCGGGCGTCCGATTGACGCGCCGTCTGTTGCGTTGAGACTCCTTTGACGAAATGGACGTATGTGACACTTCTTCGTTGGACTTTGAGATACTTCGAGTATCAACCAGTAGCTCGTGGAGTGGACCCTCCCGGATACGAGCGGGCGGGGGAGCGCTTGGGTGTAGCGGCGGACCCGTGATACTTGAAAGTGGTGGTGCGCTTGGATGCAGCAGCAGACCCTTGGCGGTGGAGCGCTTGGTTGTAGCGGCGGACCCGCGATACTCTACGGAGTGTGTGTGCTTGGTTGTAGCGACAGACCCGCGACGGTGGAGACGTGCGTGCGGAGTACGGAGACCGTGTAGCCGACTGAGACCTGACGACTGCTTGACCGACTCGACTTGGAGTGAGTCGACTAGCCCAGTGGATGGAGCGCCCAGTAGTTGGCAGCAGACCCACGGCGGACGGAGCGCCTGGTAGTTGGCATCAAACCCGCGGTACTCGACAGGAGGAGTACCTAAGTAGGCTATTTGGGTGAGTGCCCGGTATTTGGCGACAGACCCTCAGCGGACGGAGCGCCCGGTAGTTGGCCGCAAACCCGCAGTACTCGACAGGAGGAGTACCTCAGCAGTCTTAGGTTAGTGAGCAGTACCTCGGAGTCGTGACAGGATCACTGTACACTCTAGAGACGGAGCTCTTCAGTAGTTACGGTTTCGATAATAAAAATCCTGGTTTGAGCTGAGTCAATGATCTTTGTGTTTCCTCATGATTGAGATGGGTCGCTTGATAACTTAGGTATATGTATGGGCATATACCTGGGTAATGGTTATCCGTTGATTTCATAAACTTGTTATAAACTGTGTGGACTTGAACTGTTATCCTGTGTGGATTTACTGTTTACTCTTCTTTGTGGTTTGGGTTGTTCTTGGGCTCGGTGTTGGAGCCGAACGGAAATTGGTGACATAGGTATATGTATGGGCATATACTTAATCAATACTGGATGTTACTTCGTGATTGTATCCTTCATGTGGTTTATCCTTTGTGGATTTCGGGAGACCTTCGAGGGTCTCGGGGTCCCTACTGAGTATCTTATACTCACCCCTGCACGGGCTATGCCCGCACTTCGTGGTGTTGGTTGCAGACGACGGACAGCGCTGACTGCGGTTGAGGCTTACGGAGTAGGTCGGTACCCGGAGGAGGACCACTGAGCGGGACGTGCTCGGAGCGGACAGTTGGACCCGAGGAGTTGTGGAGCTATCTGTACCTACCCTTCAGTTAGGATCCGTGGTGGACGATCCAGGAGCTGAGCCATCTGTACCTACCCTTCAGGTAGGAATCGAGGAGGACGTCCCAGGAGCCGCTTGTACTTTCAGTTGCTATTTTCCCTTTCGAGTTGTACTTTACTTTACAGTTGGGCTTGTATTTCCGGCCCCTTTACTTCAGCACGGTTGTTCTAGTTTTGTGTACTGCTTTACTTCCACTTGTTACTCTGAGGTGCTTGTTTACTTTATTAAGGCAATGCCTTCCCTTTTTACTGGGATTTTACGCCTTGGTGCTAGTCGCCAGCCCCTGGCCTATGGAAGGCGGGCTTGGGGTAGTCACGGCACGGGCCCCGAGGGCGGGTCGTGACAAATTGGTATCAAAGGCGGTCGGTTCTACCGCAGACTCTGATCTTTTTTCTATGTGAAGCAATAGTGTTTAGTGTATTGAGTGTGGTTATCAGTCCAGGGAGTCCAGTGTTGGTGCGGCGGCCGACGTATCCGTACATCAGGACCCTGACTTCTGATTTCCGACTTAATGCACGAAAACACTGATTGCGTGTGTGTTTCCCAAAAGGATTAAAGTCAGCTCAAACCAGGTCAGCTCACCAGGTATAAATCGTTGACTGTGACACAACTGTTCGGGATGTCCCCATGCAGATAGTTAGCTGGAGTTCCGAGAGAGTTCTCGATGATGGCCCACCGAGCAGAGAGACTCCGGTGCAGGGCCCTTTTTCAGTGTTGGCACCTTCGGGTGGTGTACCAGCAGCACCACCACCCGTTAGGCAGCAGATGCCACTAGCTGACCGTGCACGCTAGCAGAGCGTGATGCACGAGTTCCAGCAGTAGAGGCCTCTGAGGATACGAGGCGAGACAGATTTCCCAGGCAGCAGTGGACTGGATGGAGGCGGTTGCTAGAGTTCTATGCTTAGCTTGGATACTAGTAGAGCGGATGATGATCTTAGCTCCAGGTGTTTCCAGTGAGTGACCATGAGGTTGGTCCTTATAGTAATGAGGCTTCGGTACGCGAACCGATACCTGGATTAGTACCTACGGGTAGTGCGCCAGCTATGTCACTACCTGTTGGTCAGCAGACACTACCGGCAGTACCAGTAGCAGAGACTCACAGGCTTAGTGCCTTACATATGTTTTAGCACCAGATATCCCTCAAGTTTCGAGGTGAGCCTGACTCGTAGGCGGCTGAGGACTGGCTTGAGGAGGTGGTTGTGAGTTTTCTGGAGCTAATACAGCTTCGACAGTATGACATGTCGGAAGCAGAGCACTCAACGTGGCTTACCAATCAATCTTGGTACTCGTTGGTTATGTTGTGATCAGTTCTTTAGACTCGAACTTCTGAGCGAAGTGTGTCTAAAGGACATCCGAACCATTTCTTTTCCTCTATGCATTCCTACCTATGTTAGGATGCTAGAGAGAACCTTTGTGGTTGTGAACGTTAGCAGTGAAAGGCAGGAAACTAGCGCCAGTCTCAGAGACTCGGGCGTGTAAAATGTTTCAGGAGGAGGAAGTGCTAAGGACAGATGAATCTGCAGGGTAGCAGACGTGGAAGCGGAGCTTGGAGAGCAGCATGTGGTGGTGTACATTTCGACATGTTACGACCACCCGACTTAGTAGTCCCCGCCAGGCTCAGGGAGCAGGAGGGCTGGGGAGGAGAGTAGCTGCATTGTGGTCAAGGAGTGTGACCCAGGAGCTCTAAGAATGATTCGGGGTACGAATTATGTCTACTACGAGCTGCCATATCTATAGACATATGAACCAATCATTCTACACTTCCACGAATCATGTCCCAGACCTAGTGGTTCCGGGTAAGCCGTAGACTTGACCCTCACGTCTGGAGATACCTTTGGGAGGAGACTCGATAATCACGCTTACGCCGACGGTGTGATTTGACCTCGAGGCGAGAGTTTCGGTTGGAATCTCTTGGTGGCAGCGTAGAGGCCTTAAGACGTTGATCTGGGTATGGTTTTGATTCACAAATCATATTCTGGTTGACTGTTTTAGGCAAACGTCAGAATGGGTTTTCCTTGGTCGGCGAAAAGGAAACCCTGGGCAGCACATGTTAAACTCAGGCATAAGAGGGTGTGACCGATCACTCTTGAGTTGGTCAACCCTACCCTTGTGGCAGCAGGAGTTTTGAGTTTCAGTTCTAACCTAAAAAGGGAAACCTCTTGAGTTCGAGGGTGACGAACAAATTCTTATACGGTCTCACCCCGATGAGGTTTCGGAGAGGTGGCTGAGGCGGCATGTTATCTCCGAAGTTCGTTGGACCTTTTGATCTTCAGCAGGGTAGGCGAGGAGGTTTACCGCTTGAACCTACCACCTCAGTCGCACCGGGTGCATAATTTCCACCACGTGTCTCAGCTGTGGAGATACGTGTATGTTTCTTCACACGTCATCGACCTCGGGGAGTTGGACGTCGATGACAGGGCGACAAGCACAGAGGTTCTAGTGGAGAACGAGGATCGACAGGAGCAGGTTCTACATGAACGGTTGCTTCCTCTGGGGTGCTTCTCGGGTAGCACGAGTTCTTCAGGTGAGCATATGGGAGCGTAAAGCTCAGTTGCGTGCTCAGTACTACCTTGTTTCCCTTAAGTGTGAGTTGAAGCTTTACGAGGACGTAAAGCCCTGAGGTGGGAGTAATGTAAAGATCCGTAAAATTCAAGGGAAATTTTTTCTTAATTTTCTTTAGAATTTTACAAGAGCGCGGTTTCAGACGGCACCTGATTCCGAGGCCCGGAGTGCCCGGAATCATTTTCTGAAGTTTGGCTCATGTACGTTTAGTGAATGAACGAGCGGGTTTTTCTAACTTTTGAACCGGTGCCCGGAATCGAATTCCAAGGGCACCGATGGAACCGTAGCGCCGGTTTACGCTTAGGAACTCCTGTTCTGGAGTTGCGTACTTGCAAGTGTTGATAATAAAAATTGTGGATGTTTACTTTGTATTTACACTACAAATTTTATTATTTTACTCTAAATGTTATCTCTTGTTAGAAGTTGGGTAACCACCCAACCTCCCATGGGAGGTTATGAGGGTGGTGGGGCCCACACGAACCCCACCCCTTCATATCATCTAAAACCCCCTCAACTCCCACTTAAATTATGTTTACTTTAGTTATAAACCTATGACTTAAATGTAATGAGTTAATGATGTGAGTTGTGTGTGGTTATTGAATTTCAAACCTTTGAAATTCAAAGAGGTTGGGTTGTGTGAATAAAATAAGAAAGAGTCTTATTTTATTTTGTTAGAATTTTATCTCCTTGAGAGAGTAGGGAAGTCTTCTTCATCTTCTTCAAACTCAACGAAGAACGCGAAGAATGCCGTTCTTCAACGAAGAACTTCTCCGCTGAAGAACACGGTCCATCCGCAACGCCGTACCCGCGACGCGACGTACTTCTTCCGCGTCATCTCTTCCGCGACGGTTTTCCGCGACGAACGCCATCGACAACAACTCTTCCTCCGACGTCAAAGGAATCGACACCGATATTCCACGACTACGTCAACGTGCGACTATCGAGGTAGGGGTTCTTGAGTTCGTTGTTTTCTTTTTATTTGACTTTCCTCAAGACTTGACGAAGAACGCTCAAGTTCCGACGAAGAACGCCGCTCCGCTCTTCTTCGTCTTCCGTGTCAACGAGAGAGAGCACCGCTTCTTCCTCAGACAACCTTCGTTGGCGTACGAGGTTTCGCCAACGACGTATCACATCGGACGCACCTCTTCGCCATCGGATTTGACGAACGGCTACCGCGACGCCCGACCTCCGCGACGTCGTCTTCCGCGGAACGTTGACAATCTTCGAACCTTATACCAAGGTAGGGGTTGTTATTTATTGTTTAATTATTCTATTCTTGCTCATGGTTCGCATGACCAACGTGAGGAATTTGAATGTTTTAAATTGAGTTATTATTTTAACGTGAGGGGGCCGGACCGCACGAACACGGACGAACCCCCTCCATCGTTCTTGTTGAATAGCTCGCGGGTGGATGAATCAAGGTGGCGTGGTGCCGTCACACCACGCGGATATTCGCCAATCCTTTTTGCGCAACGCCGTCGCGCTGCGCCATGGAAGAATCATAAAGAACGCGACGTCGTCGCGCCGCGTCGAAGGGAATCAAATGCGCGGCGAAGGGGCGCGGTGTCGTCGCCCCGCGCCGGACGACGACCACCGCGGCCGGTTCTGGGCCGCGGCGGGACGAGGAGACCGCGGCTGGTTCCGGGCCGCGGTGGGATGTGAAGACCAGCGGTCGGGCCGCCGGCGTCGGAAGCCGAAGGCAGGACCGGAATTTCCGGTCCCGTTGGTGAAAACCGGCCGGCCAGCTGGCCGGCCGGATGGCAGAAAACCGGGGGAATTAATCCCCCCGCCGGCTCATCAAAACCCCCCCTCTTAATGAGGGGGCAGTTTCCTTGTGGGGGGCAAAGCCCCCCAGTTTTTACTTCAACCGGCCCCCACGTGGGGGCGGTTTTCAATCAAGGGGCGCGGCTTTTAGCCGCGCCGGCTTTACAAGAAGCGGGGGAATTGATCCCCCCACACTGCCTTCATGCGGCGACAAACCGCCGCGGCCCCCGCGCCGCCGCGCCGCCGCGCCCCCGCGCCGGCCGGCCGGCCGGGCCGCCCCAGGGGGGGGGGGTCGGGCCGGGTCGGCCCGGACCCGGAGCCCCCCGTTTTGAACCAGATTCGGTCTTTTGGCCATATCTTGAGCCTCGGACCTCCGATTGACGAACCGTCTACGGCAACGTGATCCTCGGATCGAGTCGGTCGTTTCGGTATATCGCACTCAAGGTTTCGGATTACTTTGAGTTCGGTCGGGTTGGTTCGTTCACGGAACCAACCGGGCCTTCGGAGCGGAAACGCACATATCATGAGCTACGGACGTCCGATTGACGTGCCGTCAGCCGTGTTGTGTTCCTCTTAGTGAGACGGATCTTTTGATATACTCCGCCCGAGGTTTGGACGCAGGTGGAGTACGGCCGGGTTGGTTCGTTCACGAAACCAACCGGGCCCTCGGAGCGGAAACGCTCATATCTTGAGTTCCGGACGTCTGATTGACGTGCCGTCGACTTTGATGGAATCCTCTAAGTGGGACGGAACTTTTGACATACTCCGCCCGAGTTTTGGATACAGTTGAAATATGGCCGAGTTTGGTTCGCTCACGAAACCAACCGGGCCCTCGGGACGAAAAGGCTAATAACTCACAGACCGGGCGTCCGATTGACGCGCCGTCTGTTGCGTTGAGACTCCTTTGACGAAGCGGACGTATGTGACAACTCTTCGATGGACATTGAGATACATGGAGTATCAACCGGTAGCTCGTGGAGTGGACCCTCCCGGAGACGAGCGGGCGGGGGAGCGCTTGGGTGTAGCGGCGGACCCGTGATACTTGACAGTGGTGGTGCGCTTGGATGCAGCAGTAGACCCTTGGCGGTGGAGCGCTTGGTTTTTGCGGCGGACCCGCGATACTCTACGGAGTGTGTGTGCTTGGTTGTAGCGACAGACCCGCGACGGTGGAGACGTGCGTGCGGAGTACGGAGACTGTGTAGCCGACTGAGACCTGACGACTGCTTGACCGACTCGACTTGGAGTGAGTCGACTAGCCCAGTGGACGGAGCGCCCAGTAGTTGGCAGCAGACCCACGGCGGACGGAGCGCCTGGTAGTTGGCAGCAAACCCGCGGTACTCGACAGGAGGAGTACCTCAGTAGGCTATTTGGGTGAGCGCCCAGTATTTGGCGACAGACCCTCAGCGGACGGAGCGCCCGGTAGTTGGCCGCAAACCCGCAGTACTCGACAGGAGGAGTACCTCAGCAGTCTTAGGTTAGTGAGCAGTACCTCGGAGTCGTGACAGGATCACTGTACACTCTAGAGACGGAGCTCTTCAGTAGTTACGGTTTCGATAATAAAAATCCTGGTTTGAGCTGAGTCAATGATCTTTGTGTTTCCTCATGATTGAGATGGGCCGCTTGATAACTTAGGTATATGTATGGACATATACCTGGGTAATGGTTATCCGTTGATTTCATAAACTTGTTATAAACTGTGTGGACTTGTACTGTTATCCTGTGTGGATTTACTGTTTACTCTTCTTTGTGGTTTGGGTTGTTCTTGGGCTCGGTGTTGGAGCCGAACGGAAATTGGTGACATAGGTATATGTATGGGCATATACCTAATCAATACTGGATGTTACTTCGTGATTTTATCCTTCATGTGGTTTATCCTTTGTGGATTTCGGGAGACCTTCGAGGGTCTCGGGGTCCCTACTGAGTATCTTATACTCACCCCTGCACGGGCTATGCCCGCACTTCGTTGTGTTGGTTGCAGACGACGGACAGTGCTGACTGCGGTTGAGGCTTACGGAGTAGGTCGGTACCCGGAGGATGACCACTGAGCGGGACGTGCTCGGAGCGGACAGTTGGACCCGAGGAGTTGTGGAGCTATCTGTACCTACCCTTCAGGTAGGATCCGTGGTGGACGATCCAGGAGCTGAGCCATATGTACCTACCCTTCAGGTAGGAATCGAGGAGGACGTCCCAGGAGCCGCTTGTACTTTCAGTTGCTGTTTTCCCTTTCGAGTTGTACTTTACTTTACAGTTGGGCTTGTATTTCCGGCCCCTTTACTTCAGCACGGTTGTTCTAGTTTTGTGTACTGCTTTACTTCCGCTTGTTACTCTGAGGTGCTTGTTTACTTTATTAAGGCAATGCCTTCCCTTTTTACTGGGATTTTACGCCTTGGTGCTAGTCGCCAGCCCCTGGCCTATGGAAGGCGGGATTGGGGTAGTCAGGGCACGGGCCCCGAGGGCGGGTCGTGACACATATTTTAAATAGCATGACTTTTCATTGATCTCATTCTTGACCCTATTCCACATTATGTCCTGTAAACAACATTTCAAAAACATGGGATGAGCATAAAAAGCTCAGTAAGGGATATAAAAGTATGAAATGAAAACATTAGTCTATGTATGAAATCATATTTTACACATAAAACATAATCATTTTAACATACATCCCCAAATCATGAATAAGTCATAGAAATCATAAGACATAAAGGTAAATTGAGGGATTCATAACATTCTTTCGTAGGGAGTCACCCTCATGGTTACGTTTGGAATACCCATCATAGTATATTCCCAAAAATCTCTTCGGTGAAACCTAAAAATTTAACTCCTTCGCGTTACCCAATGCATTGGATAGTGATATTGGGCTCACCCGCCCTTAGTTTATCATGGAACCACCCATCCTCATAATAATTATGAAGAACCATAACATAATCGTATCACGTAAAACATGCATAAAGGAAACATAACATTTCCACATTTCAATCACAAGATATCAATACAACACATTGATATAATAAAACAATTATGAAAACCATTTTTAATACAAAAATAAAAGAAAACTAATACATCGTATTTATTTTTTTCATTTTAAAAAAATGTTAGGTTATGGCTTGAAGAGGAAGATGAAACTCAAATAATGGTCACAACGGTAGAGAAGTCGTTGTCACCGCATACTTACAACAAAAAAACATTCATTTCCTTGTTTATTAAAATGATTCGTATAAAAAAATTCCTTTTGAAAATGTGTAAAAGTCAAATGGGTTTATACACCGTATAAAAGAAAGTTGTGTATAAAACAAAATATGCCACAATGAATGGAGATTGAGACGAAGTCCCTTACCTCGTGTCCGACGTGACTCGATTGCTATTTAATCTCCTGAATAATAAACTTGAGTTAATTTCTACTCACTTAAGAACCTTTTTCATGTTCATTATTCCTTTTATATAACTTATTACTATGTCATGAACACAATGTAATTATTTAGGTTAATAATGGTCGTTTTAATGATCATTGGTACTTGATTCAAAAATAAACTCTTTATAATTACAAGTTGTTCATGTATCAATTATATACAGAGTAATATTCATTATTTAAATATCATATAAATCATATATATATATATATTATATACATGCATTTATAATATTACATAACATTTAGAGGTAATAAATGAAATGCACCGTTCATGGAGACGGTAAGCCGTGCGTACGCCTGAACGCTACATTCATTTCTCTTTCATATTTTATGGAATGGAATCATAATGAAATAAAGTTATATTCTAATTATAGTATAATTTCATATATAATATCATTAACTCCATCCTTTATACGTCCCACATATGGAATTAACGAATCAAATCACTTTGAGGGGGCAGTTGTCCGCACTTCCTAAAATGACGATATCGCGTATACCCATAATAGAAGACATAAAGGTATGCCATAAATGAAAAATACAGAAGATAAAGGGAAAAACATAAAATATATCATATAAAAATATAGTTTCATCTAAATGGACACCTTGGAAGGTGTCAGAAGAATATTGAACAATCCTCGTTTCGTGAGGTAGAAATTCCCAATCCACGGAAACAGTATTATCTTTAACCATTAGATGATGGTGTATGTAAGTGTAGCTTTAATACATCTCATATCAACCTCCTAGTATATTGAAGATACTGGTGTTGTTATAAAATAAAGGAATAAAAAGAGTTTAGGGGGTTGGAGAAGCAAAATAATACATAAGAACACCATAGAAGACACTACCTTTAAAACAGGTAACTATTTTTGATTTGAGCTCAAAGGATTCATTGGAAAGACATCTGCCCAAAGTGAGGCTTATATTAGTAATAGAGGGATGTTTAGAGAAAAAATGGGCATGGTTTGGCCAAGCTAAAGGTTTGAGATGTGTGGTTAAGGTGGTATAGGTGAGGGCCATTTATAAGAGGAGAGGAGGGGCACTCTTTGAAAGTTGTAAAAGGATACATTATTATAAAACGCTTTTTGGATTTTAAAGGTCCCAAAATTGTTTATTTCTAGGATAATGTGATAAGAGTTATAAATACACTCATTCAATAGGTTTTTTACAAGTGTAGGTATTATAATTTAAATTATATTCTTATTTTATTTAAGTCGTTAAATAATGAGGTAATCACTGCATCATCATAGTGTCATAAATATTTTTATTTATTTAATGTCTAAAAATTATAAAACAAATATCATGATGTATGAAATCTTTATATATTTCTAATGAATATTTATAGTCAAAATTATGACTTTTATAACCACATTTAATAAAATTTTTAGTAAAACAACACATGTTTGTGTCATTTTTATTTTAACATTAAATAAAAAGTTATTAATGTCATTTTCATAACAATGTGGCTCCATGGGGTCTTCAAGTTGACCCATGGATTGTCTTCGTCGGCCATGACAGATCCAATAATTGTAGGACATGTTTCACGGTCATTTCATATTATTAAAACATTAATTTTACCTTAAATTACACTAATTAACTCTAATCACGATTAAAAACATAAAAGTTACTATTCACCAAAAAAATATTTTAATCCCATTGAACCATATTTTAAATCTTAATGACAATCATGTATGTCAGTTTTTTGAAATTAAAAATGTAGAGGTGGTAAAATTTCATTTAAACAAACAAAATCAGTTTTTTAAGAACCACTTCGTGGTTTCACTATTCATCAAAAATTGAAGTTTTTTCAGAAAAATACCAAAACTTCACGGTAAGCTATATTTGATATTCCGAATTCAAAAATGATGTATATTTTAAAAAATTCAAACATATAAGTTACATTAATTAATTTAATAATTTATTCCCGCTGTCAAGACAAATAGTGTGTTTTTATGAAACAATATATATCAAAAGATTGACACTAGTTTAACTTCAATTTCAATGTGAAATTAATTACAACAACAAATATTGGATTAAATGGTAAAAATATATTATAATTTCACTTTAATACCAATTAAAAAGATAATATAATCATACAAATAAATTAAATTAAAAAGGGGATTGGAATTAAGATACAACATTTTTCACTATTCAAAAAAAATGAACTTTATCGGAAAAATACAAAAAAATTGCATAATTTAAATTTTGATGTCCTGATTCTAAAGAAAATTATATTTCGTCCAATAGAATGAATAAGAGTAACCAAAGGTATATTTAATCATGGTTCTCCATGAAAATCCGATTAGTAGACCTTTAGTGAATATTAGAGTATATATGCCTAAAATTGAATTCTTTTCATATTTTAAGCATTTATCCTTTATTGGATAAGTATAAAAACATTTAACAAAAATATATAATCATATTTTAGTTATTTCTATTCATTGCTACCAATACAATTACAACGTGTTAACTACCATTTATAATAATATTATTTTAATACTAGTGTGCAACATAAGATTTCAAAGAATCTCTTTGTTGTGTATCGGGTACGCTATCGAACATAGAAACCCCTTTAAAGTAAAATTAATATTTAATTCGCAAATATTAATTAATATTAAAATGTATTATTCCTTATTTAACTGGGATGTTATATCCTTCCCCGCTTTTGGGAATTGCGTCCTCATAATTTTATTCACCTATCAAAAAATGTGGGGGTATTTATCCCTCATAGCATTTTCAGATTCCCACGTTGCCTATTCAACCATATGGTTTTTCCACAAAACCATTACCTAGTGAATTACCTTATCTCGCAACACTTGCTCTCTTCGGTCAAGAATCTTGACTGGTTGTTCTTTATAAGAGAGAATTCTTCCAACCGAACTACCTTCGGGCTGAAAACATGAGATGGATCTGGAATATACTTTCTCAACATTGAAACATGAAAAACATTGTGTACCTGAGATAAACTCAGAGGTAAATCCACTTGGTAAGCAACTTATCAAACTCTCTCTAGAATTCCATACGGTCCAATGAACCATGGACTCAGCTTTCCTTTCATACCATACTACATCACACTTTTCCACGGTAAAACTTTGAGAAAAACATGATCACCTACCTTGAAAGATAGATCCTTCCTACGGTTATCCGCATAACTCTTCTGCCTGCTCTGAGCTGTTCTCAAGTGTTTCTGAATCAACTAAACATTTTCTGCCATCTCTTCTACCAATTCTGATCCCATCAGCTTCCATTCACCCACTTCAACCCAAAAAGCTGGAGTTTGACACCGTTTACCATATAATGCTTCAAACGGAGCCATTTGTATACTAGAATGAAAACTGTTATTATATGAAAATTCAACCAATGAATGATGTTGGTCCCAACATCCCTAATAATCCATCGAAAAAGGATGTTGCATATCCTCCCAATTCTAAATTGTTCGTTCTAACTAGCCATCTGATTGAGGATGAAAAGCTGTACTAAAATTTAATTCAGTACCCAACGACTTCTGAAGGCCTTTCCAAAAGATAGAAGTAAACCTGGGATCACGATCAGATATAATGGGTAGGGGAACTCCATGAAACCTGACTATCTCATTAAAATACAATAAAGAATGTTGATCTAGAGAGAAATTATCTTGGATAGAAAGGAAATGAGAAGATTTATTCAAGCGATCAACAATATCCCAGATTGCATTATTACCTTGAGATGTCTTCGGTAATCCACCCACAAAGTCCATGGATATATTTTCCCATTCCCACTCTGGAACTGGTAAAGGCCGAATCATCCCTTTTGGTAACTACCACTCTGATTTAACCTACTGAAAAGTCAAACAATTCACAGTAAAATCATCAATATCTCTTTTCATTCCAGCCCACCAGTAATACTCCCGCAGATCTCTGTACATCTTAGTACTTCTAGGATGAACTGAAAATGGGGAACTATGAGCCTCACATAACAACTCATTCTTTAACTGTGAATCACCAGGCAAACATAATCTCTTCCCAAACCTCAAAACACAATCATTATCAATATTAAATTTAGGTAACTTACCCTTATAAACCAGCTCTACCTTTTTCTGCTACTCATTGTCTTGCGTGTGTGCTTTCTTGATTCTGTCTGATAAAGAAGATTTAACTGATACCAGAAACAAAATAGAAGGACATCCTACACCAAAAAATTTTATGCCAAAGATCATCAAATCCTTAACCAAATGATCATGTTCTAAATGCAACATTGTTAATGAATCATTACTTTTTCGACTCAAAGAATCAGCCACTTTATTTTCTTTTCCAGGATGGTAATGAATTGTACAATCATAATCCTTGATTAATTATATCCATCTCTCCTGTCTCATGTTCAATTCTTTTTGAGTGAATATATACTTTAAACTTTTGTTATCGGTATATATTTCACACTTTACTTCATACAAATAATGCCTCTTAATTTCTAAAGCAAAAACAACAACAACTAATTCCGAATCATGTGTAGGGTAATTTACCTCATGAGTTTTCAACTGACGTGAACCATATAGAATTACCTGATCATTCTTCATAAGGACACAACAAAGTCCCTTCAACAAAGAATCATTGTATTTGACAAACTCACCATTCCTGGAAGGAAGTGCCAAAACAAGAGCATTCACCAATATTCTTTTAAAATCTTGAAAACAATCATCACATTCTTTTGTCCAGATAAACTTAACACCCTTCTAAGTTAGCGTAGTCATTGGACTAGATAACTATGAAGAATTTTCAACAAACCATCGGTAGTAACCTGCCAAACCAAGAAAACTATTGATCTCAGTTACATGTGTGGGTCTTGTCCATTCTTCAACAACTTTTGTTTTTGTTGGATCCACAGTTATTCCATCTTTAGAAACAATATGACCAAGGAATGAAATTTGTTGCAACCCAAAATCCAACTGTCTAAATTTCCCATACAATTTATTTTCTTTTAAGGTTTTCAAAATAACCCTTAAATGTCATTCATGCTCCTTTTTACTTTTAGAAAAACCCCAAATATCATCAATGAAAAAAACTACAAACTTTACCAAGAACTCATGGAAAATTCTATTCATAAGTTCCATGAATACAGCAAGTGCTTTGGTTAGCCCAAAACGCATTACTAAAAATTCATAATTTCCATATCTTGTATGAAACACGGTCTTTGGAATATATGCTTCCTTTATGTTCAACTGATGGTACCCCGATCTCAGGTCAATATTTGAATAAAACCGAGCTCCCTGGAGCTGATCAAACAAATCATTGATATGAGGTAAAGGATATTTGTTCTTAACCGTGATGTTATTCAAGGCTCTATAATCAATGTGAAGTCTCATTGAGACATCTTTCTTTTTAACAAATAAAATAGGAGCACCCCATGGTGATGTTCTAGGTCGAATGAAACCTTTCTCTAATAAATCTTGCAATTCCTCCTTCAACTCTAAAAGTTCAGATTGAACCATTCGATAAGGGGGTTTTGAAATTATCTTTGCATCATGAACTAAGTCAACAGTAAGTTCACCTTCTTGATATGGTATTATTCAAGGAAACTCATCAGGAAACACATCAGGATAATCACTTACCACTGACACATCATTAATCTGAACAGTTCCCTTACTTTCAATGATATGTGCAAGGAAACATTCATTTCCATCTTTTACAAGTTTCTCGGCCTCTTGATATGTTATCAACAGTAAGGGTTCATTCTTGTACACAAACTGAAAGTCATTCTAAAGAGAAACTTCTTTAGTTCTATAGTCAATCATATCATGGTAAATAGTAAGCCAATCCATACCCAGAATAACATCAAATTCTACTAGAGGTAAAACAATATGGTTTGCAAGTAGGTTCTCTCCACGGATAAGGATAAGAAGATTCTTATAAATTCTTTTTGCCTAAACATTTCCCCCAGGTGTTTTTACCACATGTTTAGGAGTCATTTCTTGAGATGGTATTCCAATTTTACTAGAAAAACTTTCAGAGATGATATAATGTGTAGACCCCGAATCAAAAAACACACTTGCATAATCTGAAAAACAAACAATGTACCTGATACAACTTCATTTGATGGCCTAACATGTACTGAAGTAGTGGAAACAGATTTCACCACCCCATTCTGCTTGTATTCTAACTGCTTCCCATCACTCAAGCTCTTTGTCAGACACTCGTTTTCATAGTGACCCATCTCATTGCACTTAATAAATTTCACTAACTGTAAATCAAATTTGGACTTACCATCACCTTGATCTTTTTCAGTGAAATCATGACCCTTATGTACCATCTTACCACATCGGTAGCAATTTTCAGAATTCAGAAGACATTCCCCAGCATGCCTTTTTCTACATTTATCACAAACTAGAATCGTAGTTTTCTTACCGTCAGGCCTTTTTGATGAATTCTTTCCTTTATCCTGCCACCTCGATCTCTTCTTCTACTGGTTTTTATAGAACACTTGATAATAGGAAAACTCCATTTCCACCTTCTCAGCACATCAAACAAGCTTTTCATAACATTTGAACTCACAAGAAGCTAAAGACCTTCAATATTTTGGCTTTAATCCTGAGTAAAAATGTTTGATTTTACTATCTTGTTCTCGGAAATAATTTGGAACATACCTTGCTAATCGAGTGAACCTTTCTTCATAGGTAGCCACTGAGTCTTCCTCTCGCATCAATTCCAGGAATTATTTTTCCATCTTAAGTCAAACAGCCTTAGGAATATACTTCTCAAGAAACATACCTTTGAATTCATCCTAGTCGAGAGCATCAATCTCATTAGCGTCCCTGAAATTTTTAACCATCGACCACCACTGATCGGCTTCACCCTCCAAACGGTAAATAGAAAGATTAAACTTTTGATTGTCTGAACACCCCATGACATCAAAAATATTCTCCAGTTCTTTAATCAACCCTTCAGATATAACATGGTCATATGATCTTATGAATGATGGGGGATGTTGCATCATGAAATGTTCCCCCACTGACATGTTCCTCTGTAGTTGATCTGGCTGATCTCACGCATGGATACTGCCAACATTTATCGCTTGAGTCAACTATTCCATTACTGCAAAAAACTATTCAGTTCCAATTCCGACCATCTCAGGATGCTTATTTAGAAGTTTATTTCCTTCTGTATGCCTTCCTAGCACTACTTCCCTATTTCCTCTGTAGAAAACCATTCTGAACAAACATGTCTTAGATGAAGCAACATGGTAATCTTCAAATGCTATATCATTTCAATTTGAGAATAAAAAAAATATTTTGGGAGACTAATTTAATAGAATTATAACTCCTAAAGTTATCTAAACCGACCTTTGATTCCAACAATAAGGCCCTGCCCTTAAACCATACTTAATATTGAATTAAAAGAATAATTCACATTGAGGATCTTTTCAGTTTTAGAGTTTTAGAGATTTAGGACATAACTATAACATCTCAAAAGATTACAAAGTAGACACTTCTACTAAGTTTCTATAAAATATAATCTCTTAAAAAGAAACATGTCTCGATCCATGTTTTAGATAGCATGACTTATCCTTGATCACATTCTTGACCCTATTCCGCATTAAGTCCTGTGAAAAACATTTCAAAAACATGGGATGAGCATAATAATCTCAGTAAGGGATATAAAAGTAAGAAATAAAAACATTAGTCCAGGTCTGAAATCATACTTTACTCATAAAACATAATCATTATAACTTACCTCTTCAAATCATGAATAAATCATAGAAATCATTAGACATAAAGGTAACTTGAGGGATTCATAACATTCTCATGTAGAGAGTAACCCTCATGGTTATGTTTGGAATACCAATCACAGTATATTCTCTAAAAACTCTTCGGATAAACCTTATAGTTTAACTTCTTCACATTACCCAATGAATTGGAGTGCTATATCAGGCTCACCGACCCTTAGATTATCACGAAACCACCCGTCTTCATAATAATGCCCCAGAACCATAACATAATTGTATCACGTATAACATGCATAAAGGAAACATAACATTTCCACATTTTAATCACAGGATATCAATAAAACACATTGATATAATAAAAACAGTATGAAAACAATTTTCAATACCAAAATAAAAGAAAACTATTACATGGTATTTTTTTCATTTTAATAAAAAGTTAGGTTATGGCTTGTAGAGGAATCTGAAACTCAAAAAATGGTCACGGAGGCGGAGAAGTCATTGTTGCTGCATACGTACGACAAAAAAACATTTATTTTTTCATTTAGTAAAACACTTCGCATAAAAAATGATTCCTTTTGAATAAGTGTAAAATTCAAAGGGGTTTATACACAGTATAAAATAAAGTTTTGTATAAAACAAAATATTCCTTAATGAATGGAGATTGAGACGAAGTACCTTACCTCATGTCCGACATGACTCGATTGCTCTTTAATCACCTAAATAATAAAATTGAGGTAATTTATACTCGCTTAAGAACATTTTCCATGATCATTATTACTTTTATATCACTTATTACCATGTCATTAACACTATGTAATTATTTATGTTAATAACGGTCGTTTTAACGATCATTGGTACTTGAGTCAAAAAAACTTTTTATAATTACATGTTGTTCTTGTATCCATTATATCCAGAGTTATATTCATTATGTAGATATCATATATATCATATATATCCAGTATATACATGCATTTATAATATTACATAACATTTGGATGTATTAAATGAAATGCACCGTTCATGGAGACGGTAAGCCGTACGTACACATGAACGTTACTTTCATTTCTATTTTGTATTTTATGGAATGGAATCATAACAAAATAAAGGTATAATATAATTCCAGTATAATTTCATATATAATATCATTAACTCCACCTTTATATGTCCCACATATGGCATTAACGAATCAAATCACTTTGAGGGGGCGGTAGTCCGCACTTCCTAAAATGAAGATATCGCGTATACCCATACTGGAAGCCATAAAGTTATGACATAAATGAAAAATACAGAATATTAAAGAAAAAAGAAATATATTATATATCATATATGAATATAGGGTCATATTAATGGCCACCTTGGATGGTGTTAGAAGAATATTGAACAATCATCTTTTCGTGACGCATTAATTCACCATCCACAGAAACAGTATGGTATTTAAACATTTGAAGAAGGTTTGTGTAAGTAAAGCTATAATACATATCATAAAAACATCATAGTATATTGACGATACTGGTTTATTGACAAAATAATGCAATAAAAAGAGTTTTGGGTGTTAGAGAAGCAAAATAAAAAATAAGAACACAAGATAAGACACTACCTTTATAACGGGTAACTCTTTTTGATTTGAGGTCAAAGGTTTCCTTAGAAAGACTTCTGCCCAATGTGAGGCTACTAGGAGTAAGAGAGGGATGTGGAGAGACAAAATGGGTAGGGTTTGGCCGATCCAAAGTCTTGAGAGGTGTGGGTAAGGTGGTAGAGGTGGGGGCCTTTTATAAGAGGAGAGGGGGGGCACTCTTGGAAAGTAGTAAAAGGTTACTTTATTATAAAATGATTTTCGGATTTTAAAGGTCCCAAAATTATATATTTAGAGTATAAGGTTATAAGAGTTCTAAATACACTAATACAATAGGTTTTTGACAAGTTTAGGTCTTAGATTTTACATTATCTTTTTATTTTTTTTAAATCGTTAAATAATGAGGTAATCGTTGCATCATCATGATGTCGTAAATAATTTAATTTATTTAATTTCTAAAAACTATAAAAAATATCATATTTTAGGAAATCTTTATATATTTATAATGAATATTAATAGTCAAATTTATGACTTGTATAACCCAATTTAAATTTTTTTAGTAAAACAACACATGTTTGTGACATTTTTATTTTAACATTAAATAAAAAGTTATTAATATCATTTTCATACCAAAGTGGCTCCATGGGGTCCTCAAGTTGACCCATGAATTTTATTGGTCATAAATGACACATCCAATAAGGGTATGACATGTTTCAAGGTCATTTAATATTTTTAAAACATTATTTTTACCTTAAATTACACTAATTACCTCTAATCACAATTAAAAACATAAAAGTTACTATTCACCAAAAATTATTTTAATCCCATTGAACCAAATTTTAATTATTAATGACAAACATTTATGTCGGATTTCTGAAATTCAAAACACAGAGGTGGTAAATTTTCATTTGAACAAAAAAAATCCGTTTTTTATGTACCACTTAATGGTTTCACTATTCATCAAAAATTAATGTTTTTCAGAAAAATATGAAAACTACACCCAAAGCTATATTTGATATTACGAATTCAAAAATGATGTAAATTTTAAAAAATTCAAAACATATAAGTTACATTAATTAATTTGATAATTAATTCTCGCTGTCAAGACAAATAACGTGTTTTTTTGAAACAATATATATCAAAAGATTGACACTAGTTTAAGTCCAATTTCAAAGTGAAATTAATTCCAATGACCAATAGTGGATTAAATGATAAAAATATGTTATAATTTCACTTTAAAACCAACTCAAAATATAATATAATCATACAAATAAATAAGATTAAAATGTGGTTTTGAATTAAAATACAACATTTTTCACTATTCAAAAAAAATGACCTTTATCGGAAAAATACGAAAAATTTACACAAAGTAAATTTGGATGTCCCGATTCTAAAGAAGAATTTTATTTGGTCCAATAGAATGTATAAGAGTGAACAAAGCTATATTTAATGACAGTTCTCCATCAAAAGGTGATAAGTGGACCTTTAGTGAATATTAGATTATATATGCCTAAAATTGAATTCTTTTCGTATTTTAGGCCTTTATCCATTATTGGATAAATGTAAAAACATTTAACAAACATATATAATCATATTTTAGTTATTTATATGCATTACTACTAATAAAATGACTATGTGTTATATACCATTTAAAATAATATTATTTTATTACTAGTGTGCAACGTAAGATTTCAAAGAATCTCTTTGTTGTGTATCAGTTACGCTATCGAACATAGAAACCCCTTTAAAGTAAAATTAATATTTAATTCACAAATATTAATAAATATGAAAATATTTTATTCCGTATTTACATGGGATGTTACATTATGAATCCAATTTCTTTTCTTTTATTATTCTTGATTTCAAATGTCTAATCAATGATTGGGATCAATGAGTTTTCTTTGTAGCTAATTTTCTTGTCTATTTTTAAGGAGATGTGTGATATTTTTCAAAAGCTTATTCTAAGTTTCATACAGTCTCATGGATCCTAGATTCATTGGGACCTAGATTCTGATTTAGATCTAATATAGCAGTGGTTAATTCCTATCCAAATATGAAAGATTTTATTTTTCTTGCCACTTACATAGGGTTTTAACTCATCACCAACTTCAATTTCATAATTTTTTTGATCTTTTCACAACTTTTTCTTCCATAGTCACTATTTATCTTTTCAATGATCGATTTTATTCTTCATGACGATTTATTATACACTTTTCATCCATATTTTACTTCTTTAAAACCATACATTATTTAGTGGATGTTGTCTCATTTTCACCTTCATAATATTTCTACATCTGTAATATTTTTATTTTTATATAACCATTGGTTGAGAAAATCATTAATTAAAGACTGTAATTGGTAAAAATACCATGACAGCTACATCACCTTCTTCATGTTTCAAAAACTATAATATTTTTATTTTTAGGTTACTATGGGTTTAGAAAACAATTAATTTAGGACTAATTGGTAAATTTAACAAAATAGATACCACACCATATTTATGTTACTTCAACTATAATAATTTTATTTTTTACATAACCATGGGTTGAGAAAATCATTAAATTAAAATTTATATGGGTATACTTACCCTAACACTTTAGCTGGTTCTTCATGTTTCTGAATCTATAATATTTTTCGTTTTTTCATAACCATGTTTTAAAAAATAATTAATTTTTGAATTTAATTGCTAGACATACCCCACTAGCCCTAACATGATGACTCTTCAGTTTCATAAAAATAGTATTTCCACTTTACAAGCTCTATTTTGTGAAATGAAAATTGCCAACTTATAAATTTCATTTCAGTAAGATTATATTTTTACAATTCCAAATATAACAATTAAAATATTAAGAATACTATCTTTATATATAAGTGAAAAATATTTAATCTAAACCATTAATGTAACACTAAAACTCATAATCGGTAACTCATTCTTGTTAAATTATTTATTAAAATTCATTAATTGTTTGTGAGTTTCATGAGGCCAATTAGTGTTCTCATTTCTATCAAAATATCCACATAATTTATGAAACAAAAACTCAAGTAAGAACCCATAGTATGGGAAAAAAGTAGCATAACTGTAAAAACATAGGAGTTTTATTGTGTTAACATGATCTTCTAGTTCCTTTCCTATTTCATCTTCAAATATAGCTTATTTAATTTCTTTATATATAAATAATTTAACATCTTTTTTAAATCTTCATATATATTATTGATTCTTGGTTGTATTAAAAAATTAGAAGTCTTACAATTCTATTTCACCTTAACTTATTCTGAATAAACTTTGGATATCACCTTCACGGAATTATATTTCATAATCAGAAATTCAGAAATATTTTTTTATAGAATCATAGAAATCAAGAACATAATAAATAAAGGTCTCATATTTCTTACAATCTGATACTGATATCATATTAGATAGGAAACCCTCAAAAATATTCCAAAAATGAATGTCATATAGTGAAATTTTATGACCATCTTTTAAATATGGATTGATTTCTTGTATAACTATATTTAAAGATGTCATACTTGATCTAAAGTGAAGTCTAGAAATTTGGACGTAATATATTTCCTTGAAAATAATAGAACATACAAAATATCCATAAATAAACAGAACAATTCTCTACTAAATCATCTAAATGATTCAGTGGAATATAGAAATCATGAATTTTATGGATTCCACAAATTATTGTTCCATTTTTAGTGATAAATTAATGTTTAATTGGATTGGAAGTTACATAGGATGTTCATGTGGGATCCACACTAGAACTTCTAGTAGAATTAGTGGGGAATGAATATAATAAATTTCTATGCTAAATCCTGTAAAATATTCAATAAAATTGAGAAACAAATGTTATTTTTGTGGGATTATATATGTTATAATTTAGGTTTTTGTGATAACTAAATGTATAATACGACTGGAAGCACCACTAGAATTTATAATGTATTTTATTTTGGAACCTTTACTTGATGTTCCCATTGAACCAATAGGGAACGAACATAACCAAATTCCCTACTGAATCCTTTAAAAACATCACTGCCATATAGAAAACATGATTTTTATTAGGGGTTCCAAAAATTAAATTATTTGATTCATCTTAAGGTCGATTTTCACTATAATAAGATAGAATATGACTGTATTTTCTAGTGTGATTTCTTATAGAATGTCTATTGGATGTTTTTTAAGAATCTCTTTTGGAAGTTATAATAAAATCATTATTGGATGTTCTAGTGGAACCTCCACTGAATGTTCTAGTGTGGGATAAATAGAACCAAATTCCATGTTGAATCCTGTAAAAAGTTCACTATAATAAATAAAACATGTTTTTTTGGGAATTTCACATATTACAATATGTGTTTTAACTTGATATATCATTTCACTATAATTAGATAGAATATGGAATAATGTTGCAGTGGGATTTACATTATAACCTGCACTAAATGTTCCATTGGAAAATCCCCTATAATATCCACTGGATGCTCCACTATATGTAATAATGGGGAAAAAAAAAACCATATTCCCTTTTGAATCCTATAAAAATAGAATTGTAATATAAAATGATTTATTTTATGGGGATTCCAAAAATAACTCTACAGGATTCAATAGAAGGTATATTTCAACGGGAATTAGATAAAGTAAGACTGGAATTTTTTGTTGGAGTTCCTATAGAACCTCCATTAGAAGTTCCACTATAAGCTCCAGTAGAATCTCCATTATAAGATCTAGTTGAAGCTCAACTAGAAGATCCATTATGAGAAGGAATAGAACTAGTTTCCCTAATTAATCCTATAAAAACATCAGACAAATATTAAAAACATGTTTTATTTTGGATTCCATGAATTACATCATAGGTTACAAATTAAGGTATCTTTTCACTGTAATTTGGTAAAATAATATTGCATTATGAACTAGTTGTTAGAGTAGAACCTCTACTAGAAGATCCATAGGATGGTCTATTGGGTTCTCCATTGTATTCTCTACTATAAGCTCCACTTAATGGTTTAGTGGAAACTCTACTGAATTATCCTGTGGGGAAAGAATAGAACAAAATACCATAATTAATCCAATAAAAATTTATTTTCAATATATAAAACATGTTTTTTTGGGGATTCCAAAAATTATAGCGTAGGATTTTATCATAAAAAAAGGTAAAATAATACTATAAGTTTTAGTGGAATATCCACTAAATGTTCTAGTGGAACCAATGAGGAAAAGAAAAAAATAAAATCCCTTACTGAATCCTTTAAAATTTTTACTATAATATAAAAAATATGATTTTTTTGGGATTCCCCAAACTACATTATCTATTTTATCATTCACTATACTCAAATAAAACATGATGATAAGTCCTAATGGGTGTTCTAGTGGATGTTCCAATAGAATATCCATTGAAAGATCTTGTGGATGGTCTAGAGAAAGTTACAGTGTATGTTCTAGTGTCATATCTAGTGATACCTTAAGTGAAACATTAAGTAGATGTTTTAGTGGATTCTCTATAGGAAAGTTTAGTATAAGGTGTATTAGATATTCCAGTGGCAGAAACGTGAACATTTTCCCCATAATCCTAAAAAATAAAATAATAATTTAAAACCTGTTTGTTTGAAGACTAAACAAATTATAGTAAAGGTTTCAGTCAAAACATTATGGTATTCTTCCAAGAATAATACTAAATTTTCCTCTGGATGTTCGAATGGAATCTCCATAGAAGTTTCTAGTATAATCCCTACTACAATATTCAATGTTAATTCCATGTTAAACACATACACAAGTGAACTTATAGTGAAAATTGTAGTCGATATTGTAGTATAATGTCCTATAGAATTTCCAATGAAGGATTCAGTGGATCCTTGAGTGGAATTTGTTATGGAACAATCTTCACTAAAATATTAAAATAGTTTTTTTTTGTTTAGATGGGATACAGTTGATTCTAAATAGAAGATTTTATAATTGAATAAAATAAAGATACGAATCATTAAAATTAAAATATAAATTAAGAGATATGTATTAAAAAATGAATGTTAACAAGAGAATATTTAGATTTTCTGAAACAAAAAAAATACATTTTTCAGTGATAAGGACAATAGATATTTCAGCATAAATCGAAAATATATGCCACATTCTTCTTCAAATGGTTCCTGAATTCTACAAAAAAAATTAGTGTCTGTGAATGAAAATCAGAACCACCAGAGTCACAAAAATTCTAGGGGAAGACAAATCATATATTTTCATTAGAGAAGGTTTGGATATAACATGATAGTACATTCAATAGACTCATTAGTGTCACCAGACTCATTAGATCTTCTGAAGTTGTTAGTGAAGTCATTGTCGATATTCTCTATAGATGTAAGAGTTTCCATTATCGTCGGAGTCAACATTGTCACCCTAATTTCCATAGATATAGAATCCAAAAATTGACATGTTGTAGTGATTTTAGATTTTGTATTTGGAGGGAATACTCATCTAAATATTAAAATAAAGATAATTCCCTTGATGATTAACCCTATGGATATAAATGAAACTAGAAATGTGTAATAATCCTAGAGTATTTCTAAAATATTCAGTTAAAAGGTTAAATAGGGATTATTTTTACCATTTATCTTAAGGCATGGGAGAGTTATGCAATGGAATTTTGGTCATATTATTTGGGATTTAATGGTAAAAATTGATGATTTTCTTTGATTTAATGAAAAACAGAGGATTCCTCCTACCATTATAAAATAATTGAATTCATATGTAAAATATTCATTGATTGTTTATTCTATAAATTTCAAATTATTAAATTATGAAATATCATTCAATACATTAAATTATTTTAAAATATTTCAAATATAATAATCAATTTTATAAATTTTGATAACAATTCTTAGTTTTTATCTTTATTTTAAAATAAAAATTTTATATTAAATATAATTATTAATAAAATATTATACCCTAATATTTTTATATTTTCAATTTCTTGATGAGATATTAATAATTTATTTAATTTACATTTATTGTTTCCATGTATATTAAAATTACATGAAAAAAATTAAATTAATATATATAATGGGATATTTTAAAAAACAGACAAAAAAGATTATTAGATTTTTAAAGGAGAATACTCATTGTAAGAAAGATCTAAAATATCCTAATAGAAGGGTATTCAACTAAATTTTTAACTAATGAAACCAGACATGTGATTCACCTAGGAGACCAAAGGTCTCCAAAAGTGTGTATCTTTATTTCCATCTTTTTTGATGAAGGAAAAAGAGGATGATGAAAAGTGGTAACAAAAAGAGAATATCCTTCCAACAAATGGTCTAAATGGTTTAAGGTCATTATATAGGGATAAGTAATATTATTAATAGTACGGTATTTGGAATCCAAGATAATTTTCCTTCATCATCTATAACTATGCAACTCCAAACTAGAAATAATTTCTTGTGCTTAACCATCGGTGGAGACCACCTCAAATAAATGGATTTTTGGAACACAATGAAGATTGATCATGGGGGTCTCTAAATGACCACATCGATACTTGAAAAGTATCCACTAGAAACCAACGTGTCCACATTAATCTTCAAAGTATCATTTTGGTGAGGATGCTTGAACCATTATATATGGAAGTACCATTGATCTTGGAATCATTGTGACCCCATGTTTTAATCCAAGAGAGGGCCTGATTGAACTATAAAGAGCATGGTTTCGGTACATGATTAAAGGGAAAATCATTTCTATTAAACAAAATCAATTATCCCAAGGTTCATGGGATATTTAAATAATCTATTGTCATAGTTAAAGTTCACTTTTCTAGTATCACTAAAAAGTCTGGTGTCGACTCCAGAAGATAATTGGCGTTATCATTCCAAGCATTGCAGATAACTATGATGCCAATGAACTCAAAAACGGAATAAAAATTGGATTCCAACATAGAAATGAAGTGCATGAATAATGTATCATAAAAATCATGGTGAACCATGAGGATATCACTAGTAGGGTGGATCCCCAATCATTATTCTCACTAAAAGTATCATGATTCATGAAGGATTGGGAGATTCTAGAGGTCAATATCGTTCACAACTGAATTTGAACCCAAAATATTCAACAACAACCATTAACCAAATATTCACTGAGTAAGTTACTAAGGATCTATTATTATAGATGATCTAATTTTGTAACATATTATTAATTTTTTGTGGGTACTTATTTAACCTTCATTTGGACATGATTTAGTTGGGGTTTGTATCTTGTTGTTTGGGTGAAATTTGTAAAACATATAGAGGTGTTCTGGAATATGCATTGTTGGCACACTAATTTCCAAAACCATGTTCCCCGATGTGAAAACTATGAAACAATTGAAAATGAGGGTTCTCATAGTTGTCGAATTGTATGAATAAACATGCATTAACCTAGGAGAAAATTGGTACCCTAGAATAAGGGAACATGGTTAGGGTGTACAATTTTTGAAACCATGAGTCCCTCTCTAAAAAACTATGTGTGAATGTTTTAATTAATCTAAAAATTTATTTCCTTATTATGAACACCCATTTAAGTATATAGTCACCCCTAGTCAGACCTAACAAGATTTCCGAGGATAAGTAGGCTCCTAATAATTAATATCATCTCCTCTGACCCCCTACTTTGATGACTCAATTATCTGGGGGAAGATCTGATCCTTTTCTTGTAAGTGGACCTCCTCTCATTTAATCTATCCCAATATCTCTTTCTCTCCCCCTTAGAGAATATTAAATCATCATGTTTCTATGGATATAAACACAGTTTAAAGGGGTATTGATTCTAGGTTTGATTTCAATATCTTTGATGCATTCATTCTTCACTGGAAGATACTTTTGCAAGTGTTAATTCATGATATTTGATTAAAGGTATGTGGTTTCGTTATTATTTTCTTTAAAATTGAATTTTTGAATTGATCAATTAAATTGAATCAAGTTATTTATTTATTTAATATCCTGGAACTGTGATGATTTGAATCTTGATTTGAAAGGGATACAGAAACTAATAAAAACCCCCAATTTCAATGGAATTAAAATTATGATATAGGTTTATGGAACATTGTGGCTTGATTTTGGAAATAATTTTGATAGAAATTTGTTGATTTTGTTCTTTATAAAATTTCATAAAGTGAAATATTATTTTAAATTTCATGAAATAATGAAAACTTGTGACTTTTTAAGAAAATAGAAATGTGTGGTGGAAATGGAAATTGGGAAATTTTATTTTAAATGATTTGAAATAAATAATTTATTATTTGATTTATTGAATTATTATTAAACACATGTTATACTAGATAGTTAATGGTAACTAGGATAATACTTTCTGGGACCTTGCCTTCCTAGAAATGGATTGAAAATGACCACTTTTACTAAAACATCTTTTGAATGACTGCATGTAATGGGTTCCCCTATTTGGGTATAGGCCGCCCTTGATGGGTTCCCCTTTTTGAGGTATATTTCTATGTTCACACTTTACTAGTTTCATGATTAGTATAATATGTGTGAGGATACAATTATGTAATTAAATGTCATTCCATATGGATTTTTTAAACGGTTCTTTATTTTCTATGAGTTTTTTGATTTGATTATACATGCCATTGGATTATTGAACTATTTTAATCACACCAACTAGTTTATTTAAACTATTTAATATAAAATGCTCTTTTAATAATGTTTGAAGGATTTTTTCAAACATATACCTTCTTTTTGAATTGAAATAATATTTTTTTTGAAAGTATGAAAATTAAATTACACTCTCTTTATTATTTAAATTTATATAATTATTGGTAAATTTTTAGGGTCTTTATTAAGGAATACTTTGTGATACTTAACTGGGATTTATATCTAATACCCTAACATTGCCTTCAAGAACAGGTATATTTTCTCATAACAGGTTTGAGAAAAGGGAAATAATTTCTTAGATGATATGGATGATATTGATCAATTGGAATTAACTAATAGTGGTTATTAGTGAAGATGTTATCCACCTATTGCATTAGATTGTTGAGACTTATCTTTAATATTTTGTTTATGTTACATTCTCCTTTTGGAGAACTGATCATAATAACTTGTAAATTTTATCTTCCATTATTTTTTTGAAAATTTATTCCCACTTTTATTATGTATAATTCTTGGTTATACTCTCCAACCTATGGGTATCATGAACACCCTTTGATCTATGTCATTGTAGGATCATGTATCTGGGTACCAGCGTATCTGGGATGGTTCATGGTGGAGTGGTACCAGATCCTAGTTAAGTCATTATCCATGATGATAGTATGCAGTTTGGGTTGTCTATCTAGGAATTAGATGATAGTTGTAAGTGAGTTCATATCCGTCTCTCAATGTAAGTATACTTAAGTAACCCTTGGTGGTTTGGAAACACTTCTTGAGGAATAATTTGGTGTAACTATTGTATTTTCCATAATTTTGGTTTTTGTATGTTGAAATCCAAATCATCAAACATTATCTAAAGTGATTGATATTTTTATTTCTCCTGTTTGTTCTCATGATCTAAATATATAATGATGTCTTCAATGTTATTTTATAATGGTGTTTATCATCATGACTCCAAGAAGTTGTTTTAATAGGAACTAGGAGGATGATACTAGTGAACTACATCTATTAGATAATATAATATACCATAATCTTGTTGAGATTATTGTGAGAGCTATCAAATCTTTAGGATAGGCACTTTCTCCCATTCCCATTCATTTTCTTTAAATGGAACCTCAAAGGGATGAATCTCAGAATCATAATCAAGAGTTCCTTCACTGGAATCCCCCAGTGTTCCAAGGATCAAATGATCCTCCATACGTAGGGGATTGGTTGTGAAAGATGGATCATTCATTTGATTTCATGGAAATTATTGATTTGATTAATGTAAAGTGTTCCACCTTCAAGATAGAGGGACTTATTAGAGGATGGTGGGATTTGATGGTGACAAAAATGAAGTATGAGGGTTTAGAGTGGATGGAATTTCGGGTTATTTTTTATTGATCAGTATTATCCAGAGTCTATGGTACTAGCTAAGACTGTATAGTTTTCTAAACTCGAACAGGATGACTAGACCGTGAATAAGTATACAAATTGATTTTCTAATCATGGGCATTTTTCAGCTGATATTGTATCAAATGTGAATATGAATAATCAATGGTTCATGATGGGTCTTCAACATGATATTCATTCTCAGGTTTTCTTGATAAATATTTCTTCTTATGCTGATGTTGTAGATAGATCTTTGATAGTTAAACTTGATCGGGCAAGTCAGTTAGGGGTGTCAAGAGTTCATTTCTCTCTTAGTTATGGTTCTATGAGTTCCTTTAAATGGAGAAGAAAGCATAATGATTCATATTGTGGTTCTTGATATAATACATTTTCTAGACCTCTTTCAGTGCATTTTAGAGGCCCTTTACCATGATTATAGTGTGAAATGTTTAGGTATTTGAGGTGTGGTTCCAATGAGGTTCAAAATACCTATAGATTTTGAGGTTTCTTGGAACACCTACTGATATTATTCCATTTCTATTATACTCTTCATAATGGAATGTTCACATCTACACCTAAAATTATTGTGGTGTGATGACATTATTCACAAACAAAGGGGCTCATACCACAAGAATCCTAAAATAAGAATCTCCACAGAGTGGAAGATTCTCTAGGGGAAGAAGATACAAATCCAATGACCATAATAGGTATCATATATATAGCTTCAACTTTAGTGACTACTTTATTTGATACAAGTTCATGTCATTCATTTTTATCAACTTGTATTGAGAACATGATAAATATTCCTATGGATATTTTGTCTTCTATGATGAATATTACTACGCCGCTTCGAATAAAGATAGTGTAGGATCTCTATTGTCTATCATGTATCTTTTATTTATTAGATATCGATTTTGTTTGTGATTTTTTTATTCTCATCATGAAACTTCTTGATGTAATTTTTATAATGGATTGGGTCATTGATAATGAGGAATGAATTGAATATTATCATTGATGGTTCAACTTTGTTGTGGCCAATGGGATGTGTTGTATCTATTAGGGAGACTGGGACCCAAGGTTAGGTATATATAGACCATCATATCTAAAGTTAGGAAAGTAATTTTAGTGATTTATTTTGATATGGAGTGTTAATTTTTGGGTGAAGATATTCCTCGAGTTATTATTAATTTTGTCAATGTGTTTCCTTCTTATTTATCTTGTTTCTCACTAGAAATAAAGGTATAGTTTTCAATTTATTTAGTGCTTAATAGTCAGCCACATTTAATTCATTCCTTTCATATGCAACCTGCTGAAATGATTGTGTTGAAGACTCAATTGGATGATCTATTATATAAATTCTTTATACACTTCTATGTGTCACCTTGGGAAGAACCATTTATATTTTCTATGAAATATGGTGGAACAATTATTCTATATGTTTATTAAAGATTACTCAATAGAAGAATCAAATGGTTCCACTATCATCTAGCCTTTTCCACATAGTAGCTTGGAGCTAGTGGATCCTCGTTACATAGATGAAAAATGTGTTGAATCCCTAATAGAATGACTTCTAAAAGATTTTCTATGATGATTATTACCCCTCCTACATGTGGTCGGTTAAAATTCAAGAGATTATTAGTCTTCAACAATGATGGATGAAAGTTGATGAGTGTGCAGTGAGGTTCATATAACTTACACAGTAATCCCTTTACATGGTCGGTAATGGATACTTCTGAGAATAGAACATTGATCCTGGAATTTGTAGAGAGATTTGTGCTATCGTGGATCTCTTCTATATCCCCAGATATATTGGGGTAATAGAGTGGGCACTAGTGATAGAGATCATTCTATCAGAGGGATGATAGATAGTTGGAGTTGGTAGTAGGAATCCCAAAGTTCAGTCATTAGTAGTTTCGTGCAGGTTCTAGTCAGTGGTATCTCAGTGCATGATATCCTTTCAAGATAAGACTCAACAACATGGTCATGCAATATAGGGACAATGTAGTGCACCAAGAAAACACAGAGAGGATTGGTGATAAGGTTGTAATGGTTGAGGTCACATATTTCGTGACTACCCAACCAGACATGCTTAAGAGTGCATGTAGGTAGCTGATGGTCCACCATGATAGAGATAGTTCTGTGATCAGGGATCTCCAAGGTGAGGGTTTAGTGGAACGCATGGAGAAGAAGCTGGAATTGGAGTAGGAGGTTGTAATACCCCATCCTAGATGCCACAAAACAGGTGCCCTAATCCGGTTGGTTACTAGTCCTGAAGTTTGCCTCCTAGTATTTCATAGGTTTCCAACTAGCAGTGAGGGTGTAAAGGTGGTATAGTGTGTAGATATACCCTCATAATAGAGTAGAAAATAATTAAAATAGATAATTTACATACATAGATAAAATTAAACAGAATGTGGAAGAAGTAAACAACTAAAATAGAACCCGCTCTAATAATAAATGAAATGTTGTAAAAGCCCGAACATCTGTGCAATAAAATACAACACTAGTCGCCCACTGGGCCGACCATACAGATACAAAATACAAAAGAAACCAAAAGTAAAATTATTGGTCTCATTGATTAGTCACTAAAAGTGGCTAATATTAATTTTTAATATCATTATATTCATTGTTCCAAAGTCCATAAACATTTTTTTAGTGCATTACATAAATAGAACTTCATTTCTCATCAAAAATGCAATTCATGTTTAAAATGCAAATTTGGGCCCAATAGTTCATTTTTTTGTTGAAAATATTATATTAATTTTCTGAATTTGAAATTTTTTGATATGAATGATCACTTATTTTGGAACATTTTATCTTTTAGGTCCGATGGATGAATCCCAAAGGAAGATGGAGAATTTTGCGCCTGAAGGTAGAAACTTGCTGGAAAAAGCATAATGTGCCTAAGGCCCATCAAACAAATGTGGGGCCCAGAAACCAAGCCCAATGAAGGTAAAATTTATACAGTAGAAAGATAAAATTTGAGTATCATTTTATTCAACTGTGTCCGGAGCTAATTCTGATGTTTTCATGATGATAAAGGGATCTGAAGTTGAGATTTAAATGGTGGACTCGACATTAATGCATAGAAATCCGTCCCACAATTTCGACCATAACATCCAAACGGATGAGCCAAATTTCCTGAAAGTTTGAGAGCTTCTAGAAGACAAATTCACGAAGATATTTCTCTTCTACAACCACTCCGTATTCGGCCTTCTTCAATTACTAATTCACACGTCAATAGGGTGGATGAATCTGGATAGTTTTCCGGGACAAATTCAAAACATCAATTTCCTTTTGATTATTCACCCTCCATTTCACTCTATTAATTGTTGAGGGGTGAATTCATTGTTGGGGGATGTACCTAAGGCTCCTAATATTCCTATATAAGGAGATATTGGTGAAGGGAATAGGGGTGGATATTTTTCATATCATCTTTTGTTTCTTGTTTCATTGTAAGGTTATGTTTCTAAATTTCCTTTGTAATGTTTTCCATTTCCATGTATGTTTTTTTTGTATCTTTATGTTCTTAATAATCTTCTTTATCTTCTATATTTTTCATTTCATTAATTAAAACGTTATTATCACAAAGCACAATGATATCTCTGTGTTGTTGTGAATTAGTTCACACATAGGTGTGAATTTCATTCACACACATGGAGGAGTGCTCGTTATTTCCGCGATTTTAATTTCATCAATCCAATTCTTGTTAGTCACCTTCTGCCCACCATTGAGAGTATACCATCAATGGAGGGATAACCCTTTAATGGGTTGATCTTAGGAGGATTCAAAGGATGGATTCAATGTTATTTTATGAACGAATTGTTGTTAATTGGATAATTAATTTAAGACATCCGTTCTTCAGTTATTTCTACTCTTAATATTTACTGTGTTTGAGCAAACTAAATTCAATTACTAAATGACCATATACCTTGGAGAGATCATTAATTTGGTTCTATTAGTGTATAGGGGATTATTAATTGTGTTTAGTAAGCACCAAACCAGAAAATGATGAAGGTACTGTTATTTTTTAAGAATGGGTTCATCAAAAATTAATAAAACCAAAATTGTTTAAAGAAGTAAAATTCATTCAATCTACCCCGAGCATAATCCTAGATCAACCCATTTTCATTGAATTGAATTCACGTAGGTTTCTTAGTGTTATTTAAACCATCCAAAATCAAACCCAAAGTTGGCTACTTGAAAGCCCATCCTTTACCAAAACATAGCGTCTCAAGGTTACTTCTTTGGTCCCTGTGGATTCGACCCCTGCATGTACTACATCGACCGCTTTTACCAGTAGGGTGAATTTGGGCGCAACCACTCTTCTACCAACTCAGAGTCAGAGCATGTACCCGGTCTCCAGACACTGTCTAACTATATCATCCCATTCAGAAAATGCACCAGAGAAACTCTGCTCAATCATGAAACTCTAGGCTCATACCTATCCACTATGAATCTTATTATCAACATGAAAAGTGGGAATAAGTTTACAAATACGCTGAGAAGCATGGGAAGGGGTGAGAAAGAATCTCAACATGCCACACTAACAAGCAGCCTATTAATGTGCTGATATAAGTGTATGCAAAAGCTATGTGCTCATGCAAGCTGAGACACTATCGAAAAGTTAGTAAAAACAACCATGAAACCACAGTCGAACCTAGGGTCTGCAATCCCTATCAATTAGGAATGTTCCACCATGGATGTCCATATATATAGTCATATTCATGAACAGACCCATGCTTATAAATACATACATAGATATGACATTCATGCATATGTGTAAAAAATAACATAAAATCCAATAGTATTAGATACATAGGTCTGTAATCCTAATCGAGATATATCAACTCCAGACCATGGCTAGGAGCTATGATCGAGTAAACCTTTGGTGTGTGTGTGTGTGTGTGTGTGTATTGGGGTGGATCGGGGCACACCACCACTATCCAAATTCAAAGGGATCTCTCAATGTCTACCCCAACCCATGTCAAAGAGACCACACTGTCTCTTAACCTACAAGAATAAGAGTAAAGGGGAAACCATGACTCCCATCGATAGTAGTATAACACTTATGGGGTAAAATTGTCTCCCGTCCATAGTAGATGTTAGATGGCATGGGGTAACCATGCCTCTCACCCATATAAGTATAAATGGAATGGGGTAAAACTACCTCTCACACATACAATTATATATATATAGCTATCATGGGGTAAAAATACTTTCCATCCATAGAAGTAGATGGCTGCCATGGGGTAAGAATGCCTCTCACCCATATAAGTATAACAGGCATGGGGTAATACATCCCCCATCCATATGTGATGATATCTTGAATGAGGTAAGAGTTCCTCCATCCCCTAGATTTTTAACTAGAATGGGGTATAACTGCCTCCCATCCATATTATAATATAGGTGAAATGGGGTACGAATCCCTCCCACCAATAAAAGTATAACTAACAAGGGGTAAAACTGCCTCCCATCCATAGTAAAAGATAGTGGGCATGGGGTAAGCATGTCTCTTTCCCATATAAGTATAAATGAAATGGGTTAAAACTGCCTCCCACCCATAGTATATATATATATATCTCAGAATCCAAATCCAATGAAAGCATGTATGGGCATTGCAATGATAAATACTGATCCCAGGAAGAACATTTGTGTATCCCAACAGAAATACAAAAGTCACACGTCTAGCTTAATAGCCACTAACCAGTAATAACCTATACTAAAATCACTGCATCAACAATAAACAAGTGAAAGCATAAACATTGGAGTGATAGTGGCCTGAATTCCCAACCCAAAACTAAATCCATATCCCCATGGGCTTACCAGTTAGGCACAGGTTCTAAGGTTACACCTAAACACAATCTCTATCAAAACCTGGCATAAAAATCAGGGGCGGTCTTAAAATGGGGCACCCACTAGGTCCCTCAAGTCTGCACCAAGAGGCAACCTACTTGGGATACTCGAAGTTAAACACAAAATTAGGAATCTTTCTTAGGATCCATTGGAAAAAGGAAATGGGGGATCCTACATGGGATCCTCATATAATAAACAAGTGGAGGCATTATGCACCGGATCCTCGAAATGATACATAGGTGCATGGGTCTAACATGGACTCCCTTGATTAGCATATAAGAAAAGGCATCACACATGAGATCCTCTATAATTAGATAGAATGTAGAGGAATCCTACATAAGATCCACATTCTTGAAACATAACCATAGAAATCCTATAGGGGATCCTCAATAATAATTGGTCTCAGGGACTCATAGGCCAGAAAGGCACATCTCGCAAGGGAGATGTCCTAAAAGTAATGGTCACGAGAGATAGCTCATATTTCATATGAGTCCCAATGTCTCAATTAGGACTGTATGAACACTCAACATATCATTCAAAGTCATGTATCACTATCAGGAGACAACTGAATTCAATAACTTGATTAAGAAAAACTCTATTTAGGTAGAATCCCCAAAACACTCATTAAGAATCCTCAAACCACTCCACGGGTTCCGCCATCACGATCTATGTTAAAAACTACTCACAATGGACTACTCTCAAGTCCCATTCTTACACTGATTCCAAAAGGCATGAAAAGACCTCAAAGGGTCACAATGGATCAGTACACGACGTGCCCCCAAGGGTGCATGGCGTGTACTTCATCAGCCCCACCAAGGATTGTACCTCCACCGGTCTGAGTGTGTAAACACCCCAGGTACACGGTGTGTAACGTAGGTACACAGTTTCTAAGGTGGTTACATAGCATGTACCAAACATGGGGTATATACCCATATCCCTCAACTAGATTTTCCATTTAACTATTCAAGTAATGTACATCTACAAGGCAAGTCACCCACACTGTGTCTGGTTGTGTACTACACACAACCATGTACCCCTACACAAGTAGACAATCAGAAGTACTTGGACACACTGACAACTACAAGTACACAACATTTCTACCCCATACACGGTGTGTACTCCTTAAAAAATCATCTTCCCTTAATGGGAAGTTCACTTGTCGTGTCACCCTAGACTACATGCTATGCTACCAGGTTTCCCCCAATGGGAAACCCTCATATCACCAAAAACCCTTTTTTAAACCCCTGAACCAATAGATCGGGCCTCAAGACCCATAATGATGAAATATATGGATATAAAAACTTGAAAAAAAATCATTTAATGGCGATTTTCGCTGAAATCCTAAACCATACTACCTTAGGGAAGAAACCGCTGAAGCTTCACTCGATTCCACCATCCAAAGATGTTTCACGTTGAACCTCCTCAGAGAGAGCTCTATGACAGTTCCACTCTTCCCTTCCCTCTCTGTCTCTCCCTCTTTCCCCATATCTTTTTTCTCCCTTGATTAAATGGTGTAGGATGCTCTACATAGAATTCATGCATGGTAAGGAGGAGCAAAGAAGAGAATGTAAAAAAAGAAAAGAAAGAAAAAAACAAATAATTAACAAAGGAAAATGGGGACCAGGCCAGCGTTTGCAGCTGACATGATTTTATGCCTTGCATAGGCTAAACTCCATATTCCAGACTCAACGAAAAAGACAGAATGAAAATATTATGCTCCGTTCAAATGTTATCATTGAATAAACCTTCACGAACAATTTAATATTTAATTTATTAAATATTAATTATTAATTATTCCACCAAAATTAGAACTGCTTGAATTTCTATCAAAATCTTCTCCTAGGGTAAACATAATATTCTGGAAGAAATAGAGTGGTCAAAAAATTTATCTAACGAACAATAGCAAGGGGAACAGACCATTTTCCACCTCATGAGAAGCTGGTAGTAAGTAATCCAATTTCTGCTCAAAATTATAGTCCAGAATAACATGGGTCTTTGCCAACTCCCAACCATAAACCATAACATACCTAAGAAGCCTAGTGAAGGGACTAGTATCTATGTTCTCAACCCAAGTATCTGTATTACCCAGCTATTTGGACTTCCCAACGACCAGCCTCATAGCACTAACAATTGTCTCCTGCAAAGAAGACATTTAACTATGACTGATTTGGTACTCCCCACCATAGGAATACCCTTATCGTTGTTTAAAAATCATACACTGAGCGTAAAAATAACGAGAAACACTAAATATCAACTAAAAACAATGGTCAACACCCTATAATATCCAATCATGCACTCCCCACCATATTTCTTACCTTATACTGCACCTCAAGCATAACCTCAACAAGTTCCTTCCTCAAGAAGGGAAAACATTTAGAAAGAAAAATAAGCTAGACCAAGGGTCGATGATTTCTCAACATACTAAAGAAGAATCAATATAGTTCATGATCATTAGTAACAATAATATAATAATATTACACCAATATGTATACAGCTCTCTTAGATCCACGCTCACATCCTGCCAAAAACTTACCAGGATTGAACCAGAGGTCAATTGTCTCAAGGTAACCCATCATTTCATGATGTTACCTCAACCATGAAGGGATTTTATAACAAAACTTATGGGATCCAGGCCCATGGGAAGTCTGAAATACATAATTCCTCATCTCTTGCCTAGCCACTCACCAATTTAGATTCAAACGATACCCCACACAACTAGAATCTATCTTTACCACCCAAAACGTACTCTAGTGAGTCAATCATCACATGGATAAGCTGATCATGCTACACAACACGTTACTTTTATTAATCCAGAAGCCCCCTTGGAAATCCTCTTAAAAATCGAGCAGCTAAATCGTGCTACAATTTATATAACAATGGCCTGTCACACAGCGTCGTCCCAGTCATAAGCATCTACCTACGCTCTGACTACATAGAAATAATAGAAACACTGTTTGACCAGTCTAGGTACCTAAATAGTCATATCCATCGAATCCATTCTTGAAAAACAAGAACCTATGGTGCTTTGGCAAAATGTGAAGGCATCAACATTCCTATAATTCAAAACTTGAGAACATGACATTATTTGATCTTGAAATGAGTCTAAAATAAATCCCACTACTTGAAAGTAAATCTTAAAACATTTTCCAAACTCTCAGACATAGGTTTCCCTCAAATGAAATACATTTTAATCTACTAGGGTCTGAGTTGAACCAAGGGTTTCTTTGTATCCCACCTAGTCCTACAGATCAAGCCTCACAACTAGGTCACAAGGTCCATCTACCAAGCCCAGAAGATCCAACCTCTCGAAAGTAGGTCTATATCACAAACTATGAGGTTCAAAACTGATAAAATGACCTATAAGGGCCCTAATCCTCTTAGAGAATCCTCATAAGGAATTTCTCCCTAGATGTCACAACCAAGATAGAAGAGAAACTTAATTGACACTCATCGGGTATCCTTATATAGAAATACCCTCTAGAGGTCCAGTTCCCAATAAATGCTTTATCCTATCTACAACGTACTCTATGATCTAACTTGCTAACCACATGCATGATAAAAACCCTATAAGGGGTTCAACAAAAAGGCATCATGTTCCCTGTTGACCCATAAGGGTCACTACACCTCACAAGCACAAGGACTAAGTCATCAGCCTCACAACTAAATGTCTCAACAGAGATCCAAAAAAATCTTCCAACATAGTAAATATTATTTTTAAGAAGACCCAAATGAATAGGCCTCAATTGTCAGTAAAATCTCACACTATTTGGCCTATATGATGTGAATCCTATCTACCAAATTAAATGCATAAGATTCCTCTCGCGTATTCCAGCCAATAGTCAAAATCCATCTATAGCCTCTTCTCTATGGCCAAGAGAAAGAGAACCATAGAAAATCATAAAATCCACACAACATGTGAGTCACTCAAGGAGACATCATATACAACTATAACATTGCAAATCAGAACAACAATCACATACCTTGGAAACTATGACTTCCTACTTGAACAAGAGTTCTTGAAGCACCAGTCTGATATCCATCACAGGTTCCAACACATTCCTAATACTATTGTCTACCATAAACAAAATATTAAAGACTAGGAAAATAAAAGATAATATATCTTGTTATAACATCTTGGTCCAGATTCTACTAAACCAGTACCCTGAGCTGGTTGGTCACTAGACATCAAGCGCACCCCCTGTATGCAAGAGGTTTCAGACTAGCAGCGAGGGTGTAAAGGTTGTATAGTTTCGAGTCTATACCCATATAACAGAGTAAGAAAAAACGAAAATAGCTATGTATCATACACATTGGAAAGTAAACATAGTGAATAAGTAGTTAACAAAAGAAATAGAACATGTTTTAAAAATAAATAAAATTTTGTTAAAGCCTGAATAGTTGTGCAATACAATACAACACTGGTCACCCACTAGGTTGACCATATAGATATAATGTACCAAAGAAACTAAAGCTAAAAGTAAAGGGCTCTACTAATAACTCCAATCCTTACCACATACATGGTCTCCAAACACTGTTGAACTGCACCGGCCTGATCAGATGAACCACACAAGCAGCTCTTCTCGATCATGCATCTATGGGCCTCATCCTTATCCACCATGCAAGTCCTGCTCAACCTGAGAAGCAGAAATAAGGTCTACACGTACACTGAGTATCACATGCAGGGGTGAGAAATAATTTCAGTTGGCCACCATGACAAAGAAATTATAAATGTGCTAATATAAGTATATGACAAGGTAATGTGCTTGGGCTAGCTGAGACACTTCCAAAAAAAGTAAAACCCAACATGAAACCACAGTCAAACCCAAGGTATGTAATCCCTATCAACTGGGAATGTTCCACAATAGATGCATGTATCTATAGGCATATTCATTTATAGACCCGTACCTTACATACATACATAGATAAAACATTCATGCAAAAGTGGAATAAAAAATAATAAAGGCAACAATAGTCGATCCATGCGTCTATAATCTCAGTCAACATACATCCGCTCCATCCCATGGATTAGAGTTCTGATCATGTAAACCTTATATGTATTTGTGTGTGTGTGTGGGTCTATATAGCTAGGTGGATAAGGACGTACCACTTCAATCCAAATTATAAGGGAGATATAACATTCTACCCCCAACCTAGGTCCAAGATACCTCACTATTTTTTAACCTACAAGCATAAGAAGCCTGGTGTAAAGATGCCCCCCCCAATTCTAGTATAATTAGCATGGGGTAAAATTTTCTCCCATCCATAGTTGAAGATAGCTAGGATGGGGTAAGCATATCTCCCTCCCATTGAAATATAACCAGCATGAGGTATAATTGTCTCCCACCCATAGTAGTATATATATAGAAATAATGGGGGTAAAACTACATCCCATCCATAGTAACAGATAGATGGAATAGGGTAAGCATCCCTCCCGCCCATTGTAGTATAATTGGCATGAGGTAAAACAACCTCTCATCCATAGTAGAAGATATCTTGTATGGGGTAAGAATTCCTCCCTCCCATAGAAGTATAAGTGGTATGGGGTAACACTACCTCCCATCCATAGTAGAAGATATCTAACATGGTGTAAGTATTCCTCCCACCCACGGAAGTATAATTTTCATGGGGTAAAACTGCCAACCATCCATAGTAGAAGATATTTGGAATGTGGTAAGAATGTCTCTTGCCGATATAAGTATAATTGGAATTGGGTAAAACAACCTCCCACCCATAGTATTTTATATATAGCTCAGAAGGGAGATCCTCGAAAAAAAATGTCTGGGAATCTCAATGAGAAATACAGATCCTAAGAAAAACTTCTGGGCATCCCAACATAAATAATGAGACATTGCGTGAGGCTCAATAGCTACCAAACAAGAATCACCTATGGTAACATCACTGCATCATCAATAAATAGGTGAAAGTATAAAAAATGTGTGATGGTTACCTTAATTCCCAACCCAAAACTACATCCATGACCCAATGGGCTTACCAGTTCAAAGAAGGTTCTAAGGTGACACATGAACACCATATCTACCAAAACCTGATGTAAAACTCAGGTTCGGTCAAGAAATTGGGCACCCTCTAGGTCCCCTCATGTTATTATTATGAAGAATCCTACTTGGTATCCTCAACACAAGCACATGCATCCTTATTGGGATCCTTATAAAAAATTAAAATGAGGAATCCTACATGGGATCCCCATATGATAATCAATTTGAAGGATCCTACATGGGATCCTCGAAATGATACACAGGTACAGGGGTCCTATAAGGGACTCCCTAGATCATCATATATGAAAATCCATCCCTTAGGGGTTCCTTGCTAATGAGGAAATAGATATAGAAATCCTACATGGGATCCTATAGATCGAAACATAAGCAGAGGAATCCTATAGGGGGACCTAAAGAAAAACTTGTATCATGGCCTCATAGTCCAAAAAGTCACACCACGCTAGGGGGAAATCCTCAATGCATTAGTCATGGGAGATAGCTCATAGCAAATCTCTGAACCAGAGTTTCAAATAGTTTGGTCTGAACACCCAACATATTTTTCACATTAAAATGTCACTCCCATGAGACAACAGAATTAGATAATGTGAGGAAGAATCTCTCCATTTAGTTAGAATCCCCAAAACATTATTTAGTAGTCTCGAAACCACTCCATGGGTTCCACCATCACGATCTATGTGAAAAACTACTTAGAATGGACTACTCTTGGAACCAATTTTAACTCTAGGGAAAAAATGCAGGAAAAAAACTAAATGGGTCACATGGGATCAGTACACAGCATGCCGCCCAAGGGTACACAACATGTACTCATGCAGCCCCACTTGGGCGTGTACCTCCATTGGACTGTGTGTTTAAACACCCCAGGTACATTACATGTAAGGTGGGTACATGGTGTGTACCCGACATGGGGTATATGCTTGTGTACATCAACCGGATTGGTCTTCTACCTATTAAATTCGTGTATATCTGCACAATGCATCACCCACATGGGTTATGATCATGTACTACACATGGTCGTGTACCCCTACATCGGTAGATATGCTTAGGTACACGGCCACATGTCCAAGTAAAAATACATGGATTGTATACCCTATACACATCATGTACTACTTAAAACATCATCTTATCCAAATGAGGAGAATACATGACATGTCACCCCAGAATACACGCCATGTAACCAAGTTTCCCCAAATGGGAAACCCTCAGAACGCCCAAATCCCCTATTCACACCCCTGAAACAACATATCGGGCCACACGAGGCCACAAGAAAGTAATATATGGATATAAAAACATGAAACAATGCATTTAAATGGGGTTTTTTGTGAAAAATTAAATGTTCCCACATTTAGGCAGAAACTATCAAAGCTTCGCTTGATTCCACCATCCACATGTGTCGCACATCAAACCATCATGTTGAGAGCTCCGGAAAGCTATCTATATTCTCTTCCTTATCTCTCTCTCACTTAACCCTATCCCTTTTCTTTTTCGGTTGAATGATGTAGGAGGACCCTCACATGATGCATTCACAAGAAAAATGAAATAAGAGAAAGAAAAAAATAAAAGGAAGAAAAGGAAGAAAAGAAAAATAAAATAAAAAGGGGCTTGGGATGGCCTCGATGCCCTACTCATGTTTATGACATTCATAGGCTAAACACTATATTATGAACCCAATGACTAAGAAGAAATATCAATTCAATTCACTATTAGAAATTTATCATCAAAAGAACATCTGAGAAAAATTTAAAATTTAATTTATTAAATATTAAATATTAATTATTTTGTCAAAATTCGAACAGCTCAGATTTATACCAAACACTTATACTAGGGTAAACACCATATTATGGGACCAATGGTGTTGTCAGATATATTATCAAATGATGAAATTCTAGGGGAAAATAACATTTTCTCCTCACAAGCATTGATAGTAAAAATTCAAATTTATGTTCAATACTACAGTCTGGAAAAACATTGATCTTTATAGAGGTGTTGTGGGAGGTGGAAGTGAATATGATATCCATACACCACCACCCCCATATGGACCATGTTGGGCTTATGGAGTTGGATGTTGGGGTCATAGAGAGCTGTAATCCTCGGAGGCCTATAACCCCGTAGTGCATGATATTGTTGGAGGTATGGCCTATGTTAGTTATACTCATGATTCGGTATTTGTAAATGTAGATTCTAGTTATTTCATCATCTCTATACACCTAGAATAAGAGAATAAGCTCCTAGTTTATGTTCTTTCCCAACATCTTCATCATTAGGTTCCTACATGGAATGATTCTCCTATGTATTTTATTATTCATATGTGTAAGTTATCGCTTGGATGAAAGAGGTTCATGTGGGAAATTTTTCACATCACGATGGAAACCTATGACGTGATATTGGGTATGTATTGGTAGTACATGGTTGAGCTCAGATTTACTATCAACATTGATGATTTAGATTTCATCACACTGCTGGAACAAGTTTCTCCTTTTCTATTGAGAGAGACATATCATGGTGGGATAACTGGGTAATGATAGTTGGAGGTTTCATACCATTACCCATCAGTTGTAAATTATAGTCCTTGGTGTAGCAAGATTTTATGGCATCAAGATTCTCTCTTTTGTTGAGGATTATATGGTTGTCATGACCTTGGATATTATGGGACTACCTTTGAGGCAGAAGAATGAGTTTTTCATTGGATTTTATCTCAGGAATGCTCTGATATATTCTGTAGCACATCAGATGGCCCCTACCAAGCTCTTTGAGCTACGGTTGTAGATAGAGGACCTTCAAGATAAGGGTTTCATTGATCCCTATGTGTCCCCTTGTGTAGATACAATGTTGTTCATGAAAAATAATGATGAGTGTTTGTAGCTTTGAAAGGGTTATCATCACCTGAACCATGCCATAATAACGAACAAGTACCCATTTCCAAGGATTAACGACCTATTTGACAAGTTATGATACATGATATGGTTCTAGAAGATTAATATTTGGTGTAGAAACCACCTTTTGGGGGATCGTGAGGTTTATATTTGAAAGATGGAATTTTGATGTCAGTATAGACACTACGAGTTCTTAGTGATTCCATTTGGTATGAAAAATTCTTCCACATCATTTATGGAATTGATGAACCAAGTCTTTCAACCAAACATTGAAAAATTTGTGGTTGCCTTCACCGATGAAATACTCATCTTCTCTGTATCGTAGGAGGAGGATTTAATGAAATTTAGGATGGTTCTAGATTTACTTCTAGAGAACCGACTTTATAGGAAACTCTTGAAGTGCAAGTTTTGTTTTCATGATGTTCACTTTCTAGGGAATATCATTTTTTAGAATGGTTTAGACATGGACCCAATAAGGATTGATGAAACTCTTGCTTGAGGTCCATTCAAGTGCATATTATAGGATTAGATCTTTATTGCACTGTAAGGGTACAATAAGAGGATTGTAGAAGACCTCTATATAATTGTAGCCCAATTTACCACCCTAATGTGGGAAGGGAATCCATTTACCTAGTCTAAGTAGTGTTAGAGGGCCTTTAAGGAGTAATGGTTGAGGATAACTAGTGCTCCCATTTTGAGACTACCAGAAGAGGGAATGGAGTATGTAGTGTATTATGATTCCTTAGAAGCTGGGCTCAGCTACATATTGATGCAGTGGCAGGAATTTATCACATACGGGTCGATGTAGTTGAGACCTCACATGTACAACTACATGACTCATGACCAATATCTGATAGCGGTAGTCTTCCCCCTGAGGATGTGAAGTCACTAAATCATGGGGGATTGTTTTGTGGTTTAATTAGACAATCAAAATCATAGTTATGTCTTCACTCATAGAGAATTGAACCTGATATAGCAGTTTTGGTTAGAGTTCCAGTAGGACTATGACATTGAGACAGTCAATACTCAAAAAAATAGAAACGTAGTAGAAGCTTACAATATAAGGAGGAACCATGCTCATGTGGTTTAAGAGGCTTTAGAGTATTTTTATTCCTTGCTACTATCCCTAGTAGAGAAGGAGGGTACATAATTTCTTTAGTCGATGGTTTTAAATCCTTTAGTTCTCTGGTGTGTGAGACAGTACCAGGTGGGAGACATCGACTGTGAGGACATACATGACTATATATCCATTGGGGTTTCACCATATGGATATTTTGAAGGAGGTAATCATATATTCATTTACAAGGATAGAGGGTGGTTCTAGTCATGGTGCTTGAGGAGGTTATGTGGGGGTTCTATATTTCTCCCCTATATATAAATCCTGGTGAGGAGAATATTTAAAAATACCATTAGATAAAAAAATCTAATTCTAGCATGAGACAGAGCATAAATAATTTCATCTCTTGGTTACCCACCTATCATTTTGTGAATGTTGAGTTCCATGTTCCGAACGGTTTTTTAAATCCCCTTGATATCATAGAGTGGGAGTGGGATGACATATCCATGGACATTTTCATAGGGATTCCACACCCAATGAGTTCTATGATCATATATGCATGATAGTAGAATGAATCATGATGACATCAAACTTCCTTGCTATCAGATATCAAGTTTTTGTGGATATTTTGGTGTAGTTGTACATATGGGAAATTTTTCTCCTCCATGAGGTTCTCTCGACAATTGTCTCTAATCATGATATATAGTTTACATCATGACTGTTGAGAGGCCTATATGAGGAATTAATATCCCTAATAAGGATTAGTACTTCCTTTCACCCACAGTCTAATTATCATATCAAGATCATTATCTAGGAATTGGAGGATATGATAATGGAATACATGTAAAACATTTTCCAGAGTTAGGAGGATCACTTTCTTTTGATTGAGTTTATATACAACAACCCCTACCACTCTACCATTGGCATGCCACCTTTCAAGGCCATTATGGGATACCCTGTAGGTCATCATTCTGCTAGATATAGATGAGGGAAACATCACTTATGGGCCCACTGATGGTGTAGGTTACAATACAAAAGGTCCTAGTCATCAGTGAGTGAATGTTGATTACCCAAATAAGGTTGAAAACAAACATAGATCACAGTCGTAGGCTCTTGAAGTTTAGTAGGGAGACCGCATTTTCCTAAGAGTATCTCTATGATCAGTATTGTGGAGGTTTTTCTAGAGAATAAAGGAATCCATGAGGTTCATAAATCCATTCATGATCATGGAGAGGGTTAGCGAGGTTTCTTACTACCTCACCTTACCCCCACAATCGGAGCATTTGCACAATGTATTAAACATGTTATAACTGAGGAGATACTTACATGACCCCATGAATGTAACTGATCGGGGTGAGTTGGACATCCAAGATGGATCAACCATTATGGATAATGTGATGGTGAATATGGATCGATGAGAGAGGACCTGCATGGATAGACCATCCCTTGGGTTCACCTATTGTAGTTTCACAATAACATACAGGACAACTCCTCGGTGTGGGAAATCAAAGTGTGGTATCATTATCCTGATTTTTTGGTTTACTTTTTCTTTTCATTGAGTAAAATATTGAAGGGGAATGATGTAGAAAACTAGTTTTTATCCATAAGATTTGGAAAAATTACTATGTATATATATATTTCTGATGCCATGTGATGAGGCGGTGTGCAATTCAAAGACCCAATGTGCCAAAAATTAATTTTATAAAAATACTAAATGTAATTTATATTTGACACACATAGATTATTAGATAAAATAGGATAACTCTTTAATGGAATCATGGGTCATAAATAAATAAAAAGATGGTTGAGTTCAGAATTAATTGTTTAAACATGGCACAACCTAAAATAGGTCGGTTTGGGGGATTCAGATGTCTCTCCGGTTTGAATTAAATTTAGTGGATAAATAAAATAATAAATTAGTTAAAATAAATTAAATTATAAAATAATACTTCCATGGTGAATCCTCAAGGGATATATGCATAAACACTTGGAGGATTTTAGTGCTTCTTCCCTGCCTTCCATTGGCGAATTACCTTGGACCACAAAGAAATACTAGATCAATGCAGAGTGGGGTGTATTGAATAAGAATACTTCATTATATTAATTTTGACTGAGTTCTTCAATGGAGAGGAAAAAAATATCCATTTTGGTCTCATAAAATTTTGGTTTATAGAATTTTTTATTCAATTTATTAAGTAGGTCAATCCCTTCTATTGATCTACTCCAATTATGGCCTGTGCATTCACCCTTGTATTGATTAAATTGATTAATCTTGATTTTCTATCCTTGGATATCACCGTTATAGATTTTGTTTCATGAAAACATTTCAATAATTATTTAACCATTTTTTTCCGTTATTTCACTTTTCGTCATGTTCATTACTAGAAGGAGCCCATGGTCTCAATTCGTCATTTTCGGGTGGTACCATGCCCGATCGAACCCTGTAATTAAGATAGATTCATGTGTGAAGAATGAAATGATGGAAAAGGTTTGATTGTGGATTTTTTACATGTTTTTGATGATCAATTAAATTATCGGAGGTTGGATCATCAATAGAGGAAGGTTCTGGGGCATAAAAAACATTCAACGTACCTCTGGGGATAGACGAAATCTGATTTCTAGTGATCAGCTACCTCAAAAAATTATCCACAACCATATCCACTATCTTCGGGTGGAATCAGATCCGGAATTGAAGTGGTATAGTCATATTCAATACGTGGGAGAAAAATCGTGAAAACTATGAAAAACCCAACTTCATTCAATATACCATGATGAAGACATGGCATGAAGCTTCTTTTCTATAACAACTTGGGATTTTTGATTTTATCATGATGGTACAACGTACACCCTCATAAATTCTATATACCACCTTCCCCATGTGGATGAGTTGTTTGGAGGATCACATGGCTAGGTACATTTCATGTGCTTGGGTATATGGGCAAGGTCAGAACACATGGGTGACACCCTGTGTGAAAAGGCACATCATATACTAAAGTACACAGATAGCTGGTAAATTATATAGAAACTACATGGATAAACTGACATGAACATATCACATGGGAGGAACCCCAAGTGGCATGGGAATTCCATGTACAACACCCACATGATGTTTACTCCTACCCGATTGATGATCCATGTTCCTCCAGGGATATGACTAGATGAAGTAGTTGGACCACATGCCTTGTGGGTCCCCTCGCACATTGTGTACCCCTTTCCTCCTTTTGAGGAAACATCAATCATATATATCTTTTTTACATTGCACTCATATTTTGGCCAATGATATTCTATCATTTTTCTTTTTCTACATAGAATGTGATGGTTCCCTAATTTGTGGATTTTGAGATATGATGTGAAATGTTTTGAGAATGATTCTTAGTCTGGTGATGCCTAAAGATGATAGTGATCACACATGGTCACTAGAGCCATCCCAAGTGGAACCCTCTAGATGGGCTAGACATGGATCCATGATGACATCTAGAGTGGATGTTACATCCCTATATTTAAATAATGAATTTTAATATATCTATTCGAAATTTGTAATAATAATAATATTTTATATAAATTATCAAAAAAGGTAAATAAAAGAAAACATTATAGTATTCAAACTTATGATATAAAATTATTATTTTCAAGAAATAATTTTTTATGTTATTATTTTTATATAAATATATTAATTTGATTGTTATTATATAATAAATCAACTACAAAAAATAATTTTTTTTCAATTATCAATTTTTTTAACATTTATTTTTACAAAACTATTTTTTATAAAATTATTAAATAATGAAATAATATTTTATTTTAATAAATTTAAAAAAAAGAGTGAAAATTAGTTAAAAGAATGCCTAATATCATAAAATTATTTTTCAAAAATGATTTATATTTAAATTATTATTATTAATATTAAGGAAAATATTCTGCAAGGATAACAATAAATGAAATTTGAATATTCATAATTAACAATATTAATAGTAATGTCTTAAAATTTAAGAAAATTATGAATATATATTAATATATATATATATATATATACATTAAAATCAATACATATCATTACTTTTAAATCATTAAAGTTTTTATATTTTATTTATAATGTTTTAAATTACGGACATGAAGAAATATAAAATTTTTATAATATACTCATTTTTATAAAATCTAGTTTATAAAATTTTTTGAGGAAATTTTGAGGTTATAAAGATTAAAATAAATAAAATTGTGTCAGTTTTTGTAAAATGAATTATTAATATTATGAATAAATATAATATAAGTAAATATAAATATATAATAGGGTAATGATTTGGTTATTTCACGGTACTCGAGTCGAAGTATGCCCAATAGAAGAAACTGAGTGAGAGTTCTGTTGGAAATCTGCCACTAGAGATGACTTCGAGCGAGATAGAGGTTGATCAAGGAGGAACGATGTTTGGAAGAACTGAGGCCCTTCAATGGAATTGGATTTCAACACTAATGTGGTTTGTAGGACATATCTGAACATCAATGGGGTTTTCAAACATAGATGGGATGAAAATTTGTGAGATTCATTATTTTCTTCCTATAATGGTGAAATGCAAGTATTCAAAACATCATTCAAGGATCAATTTTAACATAGAAGTGTTATTCTCTCCTTTTTTTCATTTTTTCACCTCAGTCCACATTGGTTATCATCTTAATTTTTTTGTATTTTATTATTTTCTTGTCTTTTTCATTTGGGATTCAAACAGTGGTGATTTTAAATGTGGATTTTGATTTAAAACCATTTTTATTGAATAATTCATCAATATGATTGTCTTATTAAACACCATTATCAACATCTTTACCTTTTTCTATTCGATTAGAGTTTTTTAAATAATGATATTTTTTATTTTCCATGGATTATAGGAACATGTAAATTGGTTTACCCATAATGTTTAAAGAGACCAATCATCATGAGTGGACTTGTTTTTTCCATGATACTAAGTCTCTCATGGAGTACATTCGAGGTATAAAATATGCATATATTTACCCATCAACTGGAACTCTGTACGATTTTCGGTGGTGAAAAATGATCTATTGGATTTTTGGTTCACCAGATACATGACAACTTATATGAAAAATATATTTATTTATATCTTTTTGGATAGACGATCAATGTACCAATCGACTTTCATACTAAGATGGGCGAAAGAGTCCAAATCTTGAGATAAATATATCTAACAAAAATTGATAAAATATATGTGTATCTGTCTTTTATATGTAAACTGATAACCACTAAAGTAGGGATTTTTAGCTTATAAATATAGTAATAATCTTTATGAGTTTCTAAAGATGCCTCCAATAAACCCTTCTCTCTAATATTTTTCAATGTCAACCATTGTGGTAACTATTTATGGTTTTTAAATATGATAGGGGATAGTTTATTTATTTATTTCAAAATTATTATTTTTTATTTTATTTAAGGTAATGTTTACTTTCCAATATTTTTTTTTCAAAAATTATATCTTCTTGAGAAATATATTTATATACTTTTAATCTCATCGTTTAAAATTCTATTTGCTTCGGAAATCCCCCCTTCAAATACTATTTTTTATTTATTATATATTGTCAAGTGTTACTAAAATATATTTAAAGTATGTTTTTAAAATTTAATTCTATTTTTTTTATATATTAATATCATTTAATAAGTGAAGTTTGTTTATTTATTTAAATTTTGTGGTTTTGGGTAAGAAAATGCTATTTTTATTCTAATAGATATGTTTATGTTCATTCTTATTTTCAATTTTATACCCTTTGAAATTTACATTTCAAGGTGAATAATTATTTTTTCTATCATAAGGTTTCAAATACATACATGATTTTCTTATTCACAAAAGAAACATTATAGGGTGGGTTTTAGTTTTATATAATAATGCTATAATTTCTTTGATTTTATTCACCTACAAACATGTTTATGATAGTATTTTATATGGTTTAAAATTAGTAATAGTAATTAATTTTTGAATGTGATCTCTTTATAAAATCATGTATGTCAATTACATTATACGATATGTCCATGTCCAAGAATTTTTGACATTTCATGCATGTCCCGGTTTAATTTTTATTGAATCATTGATGTATGTACATATGTAGTGACAAAATTATTTTTTCACAATAAAATATTCTCTGAGTTTAAAAAAATACATGATTGCTAATTATATTTTCATTCCATGTATTATATGTAATGTTAGAAAGTAATGAAATTCATTTGCACTATTTGGAAAAATATTTCCTATGAAAGTGTATAGATAAATTAAAATATAAACATGTAAATTTTGGTTCTTATGTATCATGTTTTAAAAGAAAAACATGGGTGAAAGTATATATAATTAAATTAGGCTTATACTATTTTTATAAAATCCAGAACATGAACGTTGTAAATATTATAGGCATGTGGAGAGTGAACTCATCACTCAGCAAGTTGGTAGGCCAAAAAAAACCATCAATGATTCAAGTTGCAATAGTGTTTTTTGTTTTCAAAATATTTTATAATGTTTTCTAAAAATCACTAGATTATATTTAAATAAATTCCTGAGTGTGGGTTATTTAAAAATTGGTATAATATTTTAAATTGTAAGTAATTTAAATAATGTTTTCAAAAGTTATTTTGGAAAATATTTTTTTGATATCACCAAAATAATTTCAAAATCAGTTCTCAAAAAGTTATTATCAAGGAATGATTTTTAAAATGAATTTCAATGATTTGAAAACCCATTTTTTGAAAATTAAATTCTCATCTAATGTTTTAAATGTATTTCACAGGAATCATTGAATCTCTAAGTCGGACATCGACCCTTTTGGAGTTAGTTCACGTAGAATCATATGAAAAATATTGCTTTATTTTTTTTTCTAAATCTGATAATATGTAACTTTTTGCCTAATTATCTAGAACCTAGACTGAAAAAGGTCCTCTGTTGTTTTTAGAGTTTCGTATTATTTCAGTTATCATTAATAAAAAAATACATGTCATGTTTTTATGTATGGAATCTGGAAGTGTGGGTTCAGGGAGTTATAATTGGCATCAAAGGAATAGTATTGATAAATTTGGAGATTAGATGTTGTATTTTGAGGTAAAAATATTCTTGATATAATAATCATTAGATAAATAAGTTACCATAGAATTTTAGTCATTCTAATTATGAAGATGGAAATTTAGAATTTTCTCAAAAATGAAAAACGAATTACAAGGGCACAATTCATATAAGTGTTGGAGAATTTAACATCTCAAGTTTTGAATAAATAATTATATTATAATTATTCAAAAATTAGTAATAATAAAAATATTTTATTTAAATTATCAAAAAATGAAAATAAATGAAAACATTATAGTATTCAACCTTATGTTATAATGTTATTATTTTATTGAAATAAAATGTTTTAAGCTATTAGTTTAATATGAATATATTAATTTTATTATTATTTTATAATAAATCATCTACAAAAAAAATTCAATGTCAAATACTTTTTAACATATATTTTTACAAAATTATTTTTGTTCAATTATTAAATCATGAAATAATATTTTATATTAATATATTATAAAACAAAAAAATAGAAAAATGATTAATAAAAAATTGATTAATCTCATAAAGATTAGTTTTAACAAATTATTAATATTTAATATTTTAGTATTAATATTACGGATAATATTTTGTATGGATAAAAATAAATAAGATTTGAATATTCATAATTAATAATATTAATGGTAATGTTTTACGATTTAATCAATTTATCAATATATATAAATATATGAATACTAAAATTAATATATATCATTATTTTTAAGTCATTAAAGTTAGTATATTTCATTTATACATTTATTAATTATGTACATGAGGAAATATGAAATTATTGTAATAAATTTAATTTCAACAATTCTAGGTTATAAAATTTTTATTATGAAATTTTGAAGGTTTAAAAAATTAAATAATTAAAACTATGTGAATTTAAAAAAAATATTTATATTATTAATGAATTAAATATATAAATATATATAAAATAGGGGAATGATTTTGTGGAAATCAATTTGGGGGTTTCACTATACAAGAGTGAAACCATACTCGGTTGAAGAAGATGAGTCTGAGCTCCATTTGAAATCTGCCACCGGAGATGACTTCCAGTGAGATGGAGGATGAAAAAGGAGGAACCGTGTTTGGTAGAAATCTGGGCCCTGAATGGAATTGGTATTAAACTCTGATGAGTGTTCTCAGCCAGATCTAAACAACAATGGGGTTTTCAAACACAGATGGGAACAAAATAGGTGTGATTCATTGTCATCTTCATGTAATCATGATATGAAATTATTTGAATATTCATTCAAGGATCACTTTCAAAATAATCAGGTTATTATCTCCATTTTCTTCACTTTTCCTCCTCAATCAACATCGGTTAACATCTATGTTTTAGGGATTATATTGTTTATATTTCCTTTTTTTGTTTGGGATTAATATAGTGGTTGTTTTAAATGTTGATATTGATTTAAAATTTATTTTTGTTGGTAAACCTTATAAATATTTTTATCTTATTGACCACCGTTATCAACATCTTGTGTTATTTCAATTCGATTTGATATTTTTAATGATATTTTCATGTTTCTTGAGATGATAGGAACATGTAAATTTGTGTACCTGTAATGTTTAAAGAGACAAATCAATAAGAATAGACTTATTTCTTCCATGATATTCAGTATCACATGGTATGCATTCAGGGAATAAAATATGCATATATTTACCCTTAAACTAGAACTCAGTAAGATTTTTGTGATGCAAAAAGATCTCTTGGATTTTTGGTTCACCAGATATTGGATGACATATATAAAAAATATTTTTTTATCATTTTGAAAAAATGACCGATATAACAATTGGATTTCAAATAAATATGGTTTAAATAATTCAAATCTAGTGCTAAATATCCTTAAATAAAGTTGATAATATATATATATATATATATACATATGTCTTTTTCTATGTGACCAAATAACTAGTATAGTAGGTCTTGAGCCTAAAAATATTCTAAGAGGGCTTATGAGTTTCTAACAAAGTTTCTAGTAAACCCTCTTCTCAAGTGTTGTTCAATATCAACCATTATTGCAACTCTTTATATTTTCAAAATTAGGTAAGCGATAGAGTTTTTATTTATTTCAAAATAACAGTTTTTATTTTACATAAGGGAATGTTTATATTTCAATATTTATTCCTTAAAAATTACATCTTGTTCAGATATATATTTATATACATTTAATCTCGTCATTTGAAATTTTAATTGCATGGGAAATCCATCTCTTCAAATATTCTTTTTTTATATTTTATATTGTCATGTGAGACTCAAATTTATTAAAAGATTGTTTTTTTAAATTTATTTCCATTTGATTTTATGTTTTAAGACCACTTAATAAGGGAAGTTTGATTATTTATTTCTATTTTGTGGTTTTGGGTTAGGGATTACAATTATTATTATAGCAGATCTGATTATGTTTATTCCAAGTTTCAAGGTTATACCCATTGAAATTTACATTTCAAGGGGAAAATAATTTTCTATATAATATGATTTCAAATACATACATGATTTTCTTGTTTTCAAATTAACCTTTGTAGGGTTTCTTTTAGTTTTATATATTAAAGATTTAAATTCATTGATTTTATACACCTACGATTTTAAGTATGTTATTATTTTATGTCATTTTTAATTAATAAAAGTAATTATTTTATGTCCTCGAAGCCTTTATAAAATCATGTATGTCAATTACACTTTAATATGTGGACATGTCCTATAATTTGGGACATTTCATGCATGTATTGGGTTGATTTTTACTGAATATTTTATTTATGTACATATGTAGTGAACAAATAATTATTATATTAGAAAATATTAAATGTGTTTAAAAATAAAAGATGATTTATATTTATATTTTAATTCCATGTATTGTATGTCATTTCAAAATGTAATGAAATTCAGTTTCACTATTTTTCAAGATTTTTCTTATGAAACCATATATATAAATTAAAATATAAACCTGTAAATGTTTTTGGTTATGTATCTAGTTTTAAAAGAAAAACTCCAATGAAAGTATATAAAATTGTAGAATTATTGAACTGTTTTTTAATTAGGTGGTTGATCATTATAAATATGGTAGGGAAATGGGGAGTGAACTCATCCCTTGACAAGTGTGTAGGGCCAAGACAAAATTCAATATTTCATGTTGCCACAATGTTTTTTTCAAAATAATGCAAATTATTTTCTAAAAATCAATAGATAATATTTATATCAATTTTTGAACGTTTGTAATATCACAAGTTTTATAGTATTTTAATGCATAAGTAATTTCAATTAATTTTTCCAAATGTATTTTGAAAAATATTTTTATGCTATTACCCAATGAATTTCAAAATCATTTCTCAAAAAATTATTTTCAAATGAAGATTTTTTAAAATGTATTCCAACAATTTTGAAACCCCTAAAGAGAAATTAAATTCTAATCCCATGTTTTAATTTTTTTTTCAATGGAATCATAGCAGTGCTTAGTCGAGCATCGATGCTATTGGAGTTAGCACACACGGAAGCATAGTAGGAATATTGTTCTATTTTTTTAAACTATGATAATATATAAGTTTGTGTCTAATTTTCTATAAACTATACCAAAAAAGGTACTCTATTGTACTAAAATTTGTGTGTTGATTCTGTTAATTTTTAAAAAAATACATAGTATGTTTTTAAGAACCAAATCTAGTTGCATGAGTTCATAGCATTATAGTGGAACCCTCTAGCCAGGATAGGAATGGTTCCTCTATAGAATCATAGATTACAACCCTCCTGTGGTCACAAGGAATAATTTGTTTGACAACGTCTATACTGAACTCTCCAATCGGGATTGGAATTGGTCTTTTATTACTAGAGAGGAACCCTCTAGCTGGATTGGGTATGAGTCATCTACCACCAAAGTGGAAGCTTCTAGATAGGTAGGGAATGGGCCTTCCATCGACTATCATAGTGGAACCCTCCTTTGGGAACATAGAATGGGTACTTTATAGATCTCCTAAGTGGAACACTCTAAATGGGTTGTGCATGGGTCTTTAGAAACATCTAGACTGGAACCCTCCAGCTGTGTTGGGCATGGATCCTCTACAAACATCTAGAGTGGAACCCTCCAATTGGTCTGGGAATAGGTCTTCTACCACTAAGTGGAATTGTCCTATTATACTAGGGAATAATTTATCTTCCTAGAGATAGGGCCGACCTTGTAGAAAGCCCCAAGAGCCCCTAGGCTAGGGCAACACTCAAGTAAGGAAAAATTCTAAAAAGAAAGGGCATCATTTTAAACTTTTTACTTTAGCTCTAAATTTATTTAGGGAAATTTTTTGATATTTTTCTTTGGAAACTGAATTTTCCAGGCCTTCATTACCTAGAGATTGTTTCCCCTCAACATGTGGCACAATGATGATCCATGGTAGGAAATGGATGGTTATTTCTAAGATGACACATGAGATGTTGGGTATATTTGATTGACTTTTGAAAAGGTTTGAGGATCTTTTTATGGGGCTGAGCTGTGAGATGGAGATCCAATTTAACTCTCATTTGAGTTTCTTTCGGTTGAGCTCACACACACACACACATATATATATATATATATCCATACCTTTAGATTTGGTTACTCTCCTTCCATGGCTTCCAATGATGTATGGGGTATTACATGTGCTTTCTATGATTAGGTTCCCATGGTTGGATAAGTCTGCTATGCTTCTAAAGGTGGAAAAGACTCGACATCTTGTTATTCTACACATCATGTTGAGCCCCTTGTGTTTGGACGCTATTACCTATCTTCTGGGTTGGGTTGATCCTTTCTATTTTACTATATCATGCATCATTTGTACTATGTACTATCTTTATATTTCTCTTTTATCTATTAATTCTACTCCTTTAACTATTGGGGCATCCTACTAGGTATGTATATAATCATTGTTTCATGGTATTTTCTAACACATGTAGTGTCCTATAAAAATGATGAATAGGTTGGTGGTGACTTTAGAGGAGATTAGGGAGACCTGGTACATTGGACCATGTACGATAGCTGCATCTTGGTTATTAGGAGCTGGGCTCTCTCAGTGATTTACTTTTCCATTTTTTTCAGTGTGGGTTATATTTTTTGGTTGGGAGTGTATTTTTTTCCATTTACTTTTCAGTATACACTACTATACTCTTGTATTGTCTAGAGGATTTGCATGAATTATTGATTCTCTACTGTTATTCATCATTTGTGTTTCTTTCTCTAAAATTTTTCATCGATATGGTTGTGTTCATGTGTACAGGTGCATAGGAAAAGGCCTACCAATTAGGATATTCCTTTTGCTGCATATCACCACCCCTGTACTATGGAGGTTATTTTGGGGTAGTTGTGTCTTGAGCCCTGGCTCGGGTCGGGTCGTGATAGGTCAGATGTTGAAGGAGCAATATGAAAAACATGGAAAGAATTGAAAATACTAATCCAATCATCTGTCCACAAGAATCTATCCAACTACTTAGTCATGTGATAATTTTATTAATTCCCACAAAACAATGTAAAAGGGTGTCTAGAATATCCAATATCATGAAGTCCCTCAACATATGTTTCCTAATGAGATTGCATCATAGATTCATGGGGCCTTCTTTCCACTCTATTTTTCACATTTTAGAATCAAAATTCATTGAAATCTCCCCATTAAGGATAGGTCTAGATTGCTTCTCCTCAATGGTGTTGGGTAAATTATAGGGCTTCCATTTACCCTTTAGGTAGGTCAACCCATAAATTCCGAAAAAATACCATCCTAGTGCGTATAATTAATGGATAAATACACCAATGTGATTAGAATATAATTCTTTTACACTGTCATCCACTTCCTCCCTCTAATGGAGGCAGAGACAACCTACTTGGCCTTATTGGGAAACCAGGATGTGGCTCGAAAACCATTTTTTGTAACACCATCCATGACCTTACTTTATAATGTGGTTATTGAAAAAAAACCATATCAAGCCAATTTTGGTGCAATGAAGTTTGAGAATTTGAACTCATCATGGGATTCCAAGCCCACAATAGTTCCAATAAAGGATTTTCATTGGGATAGTTGATGCGGGAACAATCCAACCTCTACCTTTTAGCATTCAAGGTAAGTTCCATCACTATACACTTTCCACTTTTTAAAGAATATATTATTAACCAGATATCCCACTGCACACATTATAACACCATTATTTCCTCCTGCATTCCATTCTATTTACATTATCCTCTCACACTTTCCTCTTCCACAACCACTGTTTTTAAGATATTCTATAGAGGAATCGATAAGACCAGCCCCCTAAAAGATGGGATACAAGGGTCCATCAATTATCGAGAGAGGGTTGAGATCTGTTGGATCTGAGAAGATTTTACTTCAGCTGGATTATTGTTCCTTCATTCCTTCCTCATATACGCAAATAAGGCTTTGGTAGTGACCATCTCCACAAGATATTACCATGATCATCATGCCAAATCATGAGGATTAGATAACCTACTATTTTTAGTTGGTACATCATTTATATACTCATGGGACCTTGTCCTGATTTATATAAAAAGCTCGAGTCCCCTGCATGATGATATTATTTTAAATCTTCTCATATTTCATTCAAAAGTATTTCGTAATTTATCTTGATCCTGTTCTTTTTCTTATATAAATATGAAGGTTGACTTAGAAAATTGAGCATAGATCCAAGGAAAATACTATATAAAGTTGTTTCCATAATCATCCACATTCTTTGAAATATAGTATTTCCCCATGTTCCCAAGACACTCACAAAGAAAGTATAAGTTTAATGGATTTTTTATATAGAAGGATATCCATTTGTTTACATCCTTTATCTTCAGAAATAATCCCCTCATAAGTGGTTAATAAACATCAACCAACATCATAATCTGCAACACCATTCTCCAATGAATATGATCTAATTATTACCATTCCATAAATTCTATGATGTGGCCACAGATTTCACACATATCTCTATTAATTCTACTGAAAAATAGTATTCCATTAAGTCGTAACTATAATAAGGTTTTTGATAGAATGTTCATCTAGATATCCTATCTGTCTCTTAGATCTATTATATTAATTAATTGGTTGTTGGAGGACCATGTACTTCCCTTGAAAACCTTCTATTTATCTTTTTTTAAATCATTCACTGATCATATATCCCACTACATCATCTCTTAAGGATACACCCTCTTATAAACGCAAAACATTTTATAATGTGTTGTTTACGTCACCCAGATTGAAGGGTCGATTGACCACACATTTTTCAACAACTAGGAGGGAAATTTGATGCCTAAGAAACACATTATCATCCTTATTATCCATGACAACCACCCTCTCATTGTTAGTCTAGGATATATTTTTCAAATGGTTTATCAGATCCAACTCCATTAAGCTGCTTCTCAAGAAACGAAACAGGGAAACGAAAATAGTAGGATGTTTGGGCACTTGAGCCAATGGATGCACAGACACCAGTAAATAACCTTCACAAAAAGGATGATTATAGGAATCATTGAATCCTATTAAAACCTAGGACAAAGCACTCAACCCATGGAGAGAATTTAGTAAATTTAAATTTTTATTTATAATAATATAAGAAAATTATCTTTTAAAACTCTATAATGATTATTTTTATTCAATATTTTATTGCAACTTATTTCTCTTTTGTTAAATGATATATTGGTAATAATGGTTCTTAAAAATAGATTCATGTGTAGGTAAATTGTTTTTGGTATGGGCATAATAATGAAATAGATTTAACTGCTAGTAAATAAATTGGTACTTTTGAACAACTATTATTAACAGATATATCTGTTGGTAGAATCATTTTTAGGTTCATTAAATTCATATCATCAAAACATAATATCTGTTGGAACATCCCATTTTTACCAATAGTAAAAAAAATTTCATTAAGTTCCTTTTATTATATGTCATTTTTTATAGTGATGTGTGAATTCAATTATATATATTACTATCATATTACATATTTTTGGGAAAATCTCCAACGGGAGATTCGTAGGGCCGATATTCAATAAGAGATACATATGGATAGTGTCCAATGGGATATTTTCAAGAGAAATATCCTTTGTGATATTTATATTTCAAATTTCCAATGTGTGTTTGTATGTACATATAATTATATTCATATATATGGGAGATTAATTGGGAAAATATCCAATGAGAGATTTTCATGGTCAATATTCACATGGTCAAAATCCAATGGGAGATTTGCATGACTGATATCCATTGGGATATTTATATTATTAGTATCCTTTGTATATTTTTATATACATATAATTATATATATCTATATATATTTGAATGGGACAACTGTGAACTTCAGAATAAAGACCATTATAAGAGAATTTGAAATATTGTTTGAGTTAATATTTGAAAAAATGATTGGCTAGCAGACATAGATAGGTCTATGGTTACCTATAATGATATTCAGGGGAAGGAGAATGAGTATTATAGGAGGATGGGAGTGGATGGTGTATGGATAAGTTGAATTCTTAGTTCAATGATAGGGATGGGAGCATTATTCTGATCATCCCTCTTATTTTGGTGGGAGATGTGTGCTGGCATTCTTCCTATTACGGAATTACTATTTTCTGGTAACTCCAGCTTTGAACCTATGTGTAAGCGTTGCCAAGTGGATTTATAGCCTTCAAAAATTGAGAAACAAACAGATAAAGGTGGCTTAATTTGCAAGAGAGAAGAAGCAATCAGATGGGATGTTCATTGGTTTTCTGGTACAATCCCCAACGGTAAGGATTCATTCAGGTGGGGGATGATCAAGATGAACGACTTCCCAATTGAGGTGGTGGAGTTGGAACTCCTATGCTACAAGGCCATCGTCCCTATCCACCTCCACTGATGCACAAGGTTCGTGTGGTTGGATACGTGGATCCGGATGTCGGAGAGAGGTCGCACCTCCCAGATCTACGCCATCCTAGAGAGGATGACCAACAGACTGATTTCGTTCTCCAGAAAGGGTGAGTGCCCAAGAAGTTTTGTGGTCACGGTGCTCCTTCCAGGGTGGAGATTCATTTATCTTCTTAGTAGGCGGCATGTTGTATTATTTGAGCTAGCGTTGTACGTGAAGTGAGGTCATGATGATGTGGCCTCCGAACATGCTTCATCCAACTTGCTTGTGCCTTCTAGATCCATCCAGGAGAATAGATCCCGACGATTCAAGGACTCTGTTAGAGATCCAACATACGCGTGCCTTTTTTGCGCCATTCGTGATCACGTGGAAGGATTCATAAGACCATCTCTAATGAAGTGTTATAAACGCTATTTTATGGATTTTTTTATATATGGGTTTTAAAAAAAATTATGGAAAATTGATAGGGTTTGAAATATTTTTAAAAGTGGTTCTTTAGATGCGTAAACACCGTTCACGCAACACATCATACAGAAAGTATTAATATTTATTTTTTTTTGTATTTTGAAATTATATATATATATATATATAACAAAAATTTTCAGCAGAATTTATCTGCTATTTAATATCTAGAAGTATTGCCATTACAGTAGTCTGGATTCTGACAGACACCCTCACCCATGGATCTCTTTTATATGAGGTCTAGCCTGAGAAATCCTTCTGCATTTTCGATTTGGGATTTAGGATCTATCTTTCCTGCGCAGAACATTCTACATTTCTGATGTGGGATTCTATTTCAAGGGCGTGAAATTGAATGACTATAAAATAAAAAATATAATACCAATATAAATGGAACAAAAAACATGGATTAAACATATATGAAATTGTTGAAAGTAAAAAGAATTTTGTAAAAAATGTTGATGACTGATAATTTATAATCTTTCAAAGCGACCAAATTGAAACTTAAAAATCGTTTAAATATGTGTCTTTGAAAGACTATAAAATAAAAACTATAAGACTAATATTAATGAATCATAAAACCTGAATTAAACATAGAATAAATAGTTGAAAATAAAAAGAATTTCATAAAAAATATTGATGAAAAATAATTTATAAGCTTTCAAAACCACCAACATGAAAGATAAAAACATTTCAGGTATGTGGCTATGAAAACCTATAAAATAAACTCTATAGGACCAATATAAATGAAAATTAAAATATAGATTAAACATACAAGAAATTATTAATGATTAATTTGTGAGTTAGTAATATCATTGTTAATTATATATTTATTAACTATATATTTATTAATTATATAATATTTAATTAGTTCATTAGTAATATAATTATTAATTATACAATAATTAAGTATTTAGTATGTAATATAATTATTAATTATATAATAATTCATTAGTTAATTATTAAAATAGTAATATAATAAATAATTATAATTATTCATTACAATTATTAGTTATTAATTTTTAATAATTTATTATATATTAATTAATTGGATAATTTGTAATATAATTATTAATTATATAATTATTAACTCATTAATTATTATATAATTTATTTTTAATAATTAATAATTATATTGGTAATTAACTAATTAATTATTATATCATTGGTAATTACTAATTATAATTAATAATTATATTAATAATTATAATTCATAAATATATTACTAATTATAATTAATAATTACATTACTAATTAACTAATTTTTTATTATATAATTAATAATTATATTACTAATTAATAAATTAATTATTATATAATTAAAAATTAACAATTAAAAATTAAAAATTACAATGAATAATTATAATGAATAATTATATTACTAATTATCTGATTCATTATTATATAATTTTTAATTAAAAATTATAATTTGTAATTATATTACTATTTGTAATTAATAATTATATTACTAATTAACTAATTAATTAGTATATAATTAATAATTAATTATTATAATTAATAATTATATTATTAGTTAATTATTTAATAATTAATACTTATATTACTAATTAACTAATTAATTATTATATAATTAATAATTAATAAATATCAAACTATTATTATAGTGAATAATTATAATAAATAATTATAATTACTGATTATATTAACAATTAATTATTTATTTATTTTATAATTAATAATTTTATTACAAAATATCTAATTAATTATTATATAATAAATAATTAATAGTCATAATTATTAATTATATTACAGATTAACAAATTAATTATTATATAATTAATTATTAATTATTAATTATTAATAATCTTAATTAATAGTTATATTTCAAATTATCTAATTAATTTTCAATTAATAATTATATTACTAATTAAATAATTAATTATTATATAATCATATTACTTATTAAGTAATTAATTTTTGTATATTAGTAAATAATAATTAATAATTAATAATTATATTAATTAATAACTAATTAATAATTATATTACTAATTAACTAATTAATCATTTACTATTTCTTATATTTTTAATTCATGTTTTAATTTTCATTTATATTGGTCTTATAGTTTTTATTTTATAGGATTTCTAAGCCACGTACATGAAACGTTTTTATTTTTCAAGTCGGTGGTTTTGAAATATTATAAATTATTTTTCATCAACATTTTTTAAGAAATTCTTTTTATTTTCAACCATTTCATATATATTTAATCCATGTTTTAAATTTCATTCATATTTTTATAATTTTTTTTATTTTATAGACTTTTAATGACATGTATTTGAAACATTTTTAAGTTTCATGTTGATGGCTTTTAAAGCTTATAAATTACTATTTATCAACATTTTTTACTAAATTATTTTTATTTTCAATAATTTCTTATATTTATAATCCATATGTTCAGTTTCACTTATTTTGGTCTTATAGTTTGTATTTTATATTCTTTCAAAGTGATACATTTGAAACAGAATCCCACATCGGAAATGCAGAATGTTCTATGCAGTAAAGTGGGAAGTTGAATCCCACATCGAAAATGATGGTTGAATGGGGTTAAATTGGGGATGGTAGTTTAATAATTTCATGTATTTTATAAATTAATTTTAATGTGTGGTTGTATAAACTGTGCACTAACTGTATGGGTGCCTTCAGCTCCACTGGAAGTTCCTACATTGTTTGGTCCCCTGGTTTTACAAACTGCATGCCTAACCGTGTAGGTTCTTTGGTTCCACTATCTAAGGTCACATGATTTGTTGAGGTTGTCCCATGTATTACCCTATCCATTCACGAACAATATGCTATAATATTAATCCAAAAAAAATTTGTTTTCAATGAAAATATCCCAAAAAAGACACAGAGTTAAATATATACCAAAATAAAACAATAAATTCCTAAAAATGACATTGTGGGTGTAAAAATTCTCCCCACCAAGTAACTTTTCACCCCCATGAAGAAAATTTATTTTCTGATTAGAGAGTAAGTGATTCCAGTTTTCAGAGCCTATTAGTTTTGTCCTCATATCTCATTCTTATCATTACCATGTTTGCATACTCCCCAAACTAGAGAAATAGATTTACCTCAAATAACCTTCACTTGGAAATCAACAATCTAAAATGGTTTATCGATCACTAATAAGTGGGGTTCCATCTCATGATCTTCCTAACTCAACACATGAGAATGGTCCGACATATACCTTTTCCACATGGAGACAAGGATAATGTCATGAATATATATCATCTATGAACGAAATTCATAGTAGAATGTAGCTTTACTGATCCTCTTATTAATCTCTAAAGTTCTAACATACCTTAGAGTAAGCTTCCCTTGATTCCCAAAATGATGGTGGCCCAAACAAGTTATCACATTTAGAAACACATATTCATCCATTAAGAATTCCAAATTCCATCATTGATAACTGTCATAAAATGTGTGATGTATCTAGTCTATAACCAAACAATGCCTGATGATCCAAATATTGCTGGTCATTTCATGCATAATAATTGGTCCCCTAAAAAGGTCTCACCCACTTTCATCCATCATGGAGGGGACTAGAAAGTCCAACCATATATATCTTTAAAGGGATCCATCCTGATCAATGACTTTTAACTATTATTATAGAAAAATTCCTCCAACACAATAATGTTATCACATGAACATCCAAAATCTAACTCACTAGAAAGAAGCTTATATTTCAAAATATGAATAGTTAGCTCAATTTTTTCATTCATCTACGTATTATATGTCAAACTAAGATTGACCCATGATCAAATTTCCTTTTGGTGGCCCTCTAAAAAATGATAGGTCAATTGGGGGTACCTATCAGAATTAAAATAAGGTGAAACAGCATGAAATCTCACAATCTCATGAATATAGAACTTTCCATGCTCTTCCACTTTGCCGGTGTCCTAGATTAGGATAACGTGAGTGTATTTGGTCAAATGATCAATTAAAACACAATTATAATTCCTTACAGTAGGTGTACATGGTAAACCACTGAAAACAGCAATGGATACCTCATCCCACTTCTATGTGAAAGTGGAGAGTGGTTGAAGAAATCCTAGGGCCCTCCTATGATCATATTTGCATTTTATAAATTTATAACATTGTAAAAAAAAGTCATCGATGTCATGTATCATTCCCAACCACTATAATCAATGTTTCGCATCAAGAAACTTCTTTTTGGAACTAGGATGGAGACGCCACTGGGACCAGTGATAGTTATGCATCACCGCCTTCCTTAAAGACAACAATTCTATAGAATATAAATTGATGAAAATTACACCTTTGGGTGACAAGGACCATTCATTAGTTACCTCCCATTTTTTAGAAAATGTTTGGAACACTAATGAAACAAATCATATGGATTTTCTTATAAGATTATCTCTTGAAAAGAAGGCATCAAAATCATGTTAGCTATAAAATACCCCTTTCTCTTCTTTGGATTCTAGTTTCATCCAGGAAAAATGTCCCATAAGGTTTCAGTCAACATTGGACTCCTTCAAAGCGTGAGGTTATAATGTTTTTCTTAGGTAATCAATAGATACATTCCCTTTACATGGATCCTAGATGATGTTGAAGTTGAGCCCTTGAAGATACACACTCTATAATCTCTTCTATAGGTTCAAATATTTTTGGGGAAATAAATATCTTGGTAATTTATTATCTTGGTAGATTATAAACCTTTATCAAAAAAGATAGTTGTGGTAACAATTGAGGATTTTCATCATAGTCGTAAGCTTCCTGTCATGGTTTGGGTAATTTCTCTCATGTGGCCAGAGTTAGGGAGAGCAATAATCCACCACATGGTTCCCTTTCATACGCACACAACCCAATATCATACATGATACATCACAATAATCCATGTAACCATGAAATACCTTATGTAAGATCAAGATAAATATAGGTTTAAATCACTTATTGACCTCATTGAAAGATTATTAGAATTCCATGAGCTAAGAAAACAATACCCTTTTTGGATAAGATCCATCATATGTGAGGTAAGTCATGTGAATTATTTGGTGAACCACGTGTAGTACCCTATCAGACCCAAAAATATTCTGATTTTTAGAAACATTCTTTAGGTCTTCCCATGATATTTTTACTCCTAATTTCTTTATAAAAAATAACCACATGCTTTGATATCACATAACATAGAAACTTGACTTCTCGACGACATAAATTTCATTCCAACAATTTAGAAAACAAATTATTGTCCATATTATTCCAATATTGATCCTCAAATTTTATCCATGGTTCTATTCTAATTTAGAGTAAACCAAAATTTCAAACACAAAACTATGAACAAGTAGTTAGTGTTTATATAGGACACCAAGTTCATAAGAGCCATGAAAATCACAAAAAAATTGTTAATCCAATTGGAATTACCAGGTATTCAAAATGGTCTTACCTCCTTCAAAATGTTGTGTTAGGAACAACATCTTATTTCACCCTAAAATGGTGATACCGTAAATTTGTTTTAGCAATTAAAATAATATTTCCCCAATGAACCGATACAAGAAATCATTAATAAAAGGAAATGGGTGTTTATTTCTGATACTGAATTGATTCAACTTCTAAAAATCAATACATAACCAAAGGGATCAGTTATATTTATTGAATGAAAGTACTGGAGCTTCCCATCAAGAGAAACTCAAGGGAGTGAGTCTAGTAGGAACCAAATCATTTAGTTTAATCTTTAGCTACATCATCAAAGTAGGGACTATACGATATGAAGCGAGGGATATTAGATGTGTCCATGACACCAAAAAAATGGTGAACTCCACATCCTGTTACAAAGGAAATCCTAAGAAATACTATAGTAAAACTTCATGAAACTCATTAACCATTGATGGAAACCCACTATAGGTAAGTTTCCCACCAACATCTTGTAGGAGGGTGATACCTATCAATAATTTCTATCTAAATCTATAATTGGAGGTCCTGATCAGGCAGACTGTGAATCTCATTATCCTTGGAAACCCTGAGTGCACCCATCAAAGGCCATAAAGGTCACCCATCGATAATAGTAGTCAATGTAGGTCTTAAAGAATGTCATTAAATACATTCCTAGGATTATGTAAAAAAACCATCTATTAGACATGAAAGTCATATTTCTTCTAATCATTTGACAAGGATATAACACAAGTTAGACATCAAGAACACTACTCCTTCCTCTTTCTATGTGGTGTAAAAAAGTCCATTTCAAACAATATATGATCCGAAGAGAGTTTGGGAAAATACACAATGTGAACATATATGAATGATTGTGAAGCACCTATATCAAACAAAGAAATCTCTATAGATTATTGAAAATGAATAGACCCTAGGACTTTTGAGGGACCTATATTAGATTCCAGTGGTAACATATCCATAGTATGAAAATGGTTTATCATTTAATGATCCGAAGGTTGATTGCTAACATATGTATTTTCTTTAAGTTGAATCTAACAATAAAAATATATATACATCCCACCGTGTTTTTTGGAGTGAGGCTCTATTTCCCTTGAATCATCAGCCTTAGTTGTAGTTCCTCAAATATTGGTTGAACTTCCACCACTGTAAAAAGGAGTAAATTTTCTGAAAAACAATTATTGATGTCCCATGAATAAGAAAAGGTGGCATTCCCTAAGAGTGAAATAAAATGTGGATCACATGTTCTCGAGCCTTACACACTAACATCACACAATGGTACCTCCTCTTACTATTGCTGATTGAGGTGTTTGAGATGGATATACAGAGCCACTACCACACTTTTTACCTTATTCCATCAACTTCATCTTGTTTATTGATGATGAAAACCCACATTGTCCATGCATTAGATGAAAACCTATTAGATCCAATATACCTATCTGATAAATTTTCCCATTAAATCTGGATCAACATCCTTTTTACAAGTCTTAACATTAAGCAAGAAAAAATTCAATCATTTATGTATTCCAAGCCCCATTTCAAATCTCTAGTATTTCATATTATCATTAGTGATCAACTTTGTAGAAAAGTGAACTAGAAATTCTATGTTACTAACATATTCCATCACATAATGACCCCTACTGAAGGTAAAGAATTTCTTGAGTCTTTGTGTGATTAATAGTATTAGGATAAAACTGCTCAACAAGGATGGCCTTAATATTGTGACCAATTGGGCTGGAATTTTTTCTTAGAAGATGAATTAATTATGTATTAAATGTGTTTTATTTTTTTCAAAGAAGAAAAACATTTTAACGTAAGTGTCAAAGAATAAATGAAAAAAATCAGACTCACCCTCATATTCTGGATATCAGATATAAAATCATTAAGAAATTCCAGTAGATTAAGAAGATGGTTTTTGGGAGAAAAGGATCATCATATAAACCTTTTCCCTGATAAAGGATGTTATAATTATAATGGGGATTGTATTCTTAATAGATTTGATAAAAATTCAACAATTCATTACTAATATTGGCGTTCTCATACATCATAAGTAATCTGTAAAACATGTGATTCAAGACTTCTGAAAGAAAAGGGGAGAACAGGACTACCGATAGTATTCATGTTTTGTTGGAATGATTGAAGGTGCTTGAGGAATAGGATGTTTAAATATTTTCAATTATAATTTATATGATGGTATTCTGATCTTAAACATAATCAATTCCATGAATGAATTCATGATTACATGATAATTTTTGTGAATGAAGAAAGTCTCTATGGTCAAAGATTTCTGGTCTTAGATCATCAGTGTGACAACACTAGATATAGAATTTATTGATGGCTGGGATGGTTTGTTGAAAACATGACAATATGAAGATGATAGTTTTCATTCATACAAATAATCCAATATATTAAAATTTTTGAGATAGATGTTGGTGGTTTCTTATAATATATTGGTATCATAATAAGAAGTGTAGAGAAGTTTCTTTAAACACTAGTCCATCAGAAGCATTGTTCCAGTGATATCCTAACATTTATCATCAGATGCATTGATGGTTGCAAAAGGAAATTGGAGGTAAAGAAAATTTCATAAGGAATTTTTAGCACAAATTAAAAGCAAAAAAGTGAAATAATGTTAGAGTCTAATTAAAAATATAGTCAACCATTTTTTTCAAGATAATGTATATGTTGGACATCTATTAATTAGGTCTAAATAAAAAAGTAATACGCAATTTATTTATAAAATTAAGACTATAAGACTAGAGCTGACACCGTTTGTCAGAGTGAAGTAAAGACTGATACACCTAGCGCAGGCTGACAGTGGTTAACATGATCAAACACAGAATTATCAGACTAGAGAAAAGAAGTAGAATAATCGTGATTGGAGATTTTTAGAAGTGTCATATAAGGGGGACTAGAAACATTCTTGAATAGTTTAAAGGAGATAAAAAAATATGTCATGGGGAACATGAGTTTTGAAGAATTTGTTTTATGTAATATTTAATTGGTGTGGTGTAAAATAATAAAGAATCTATTATTTTAAAATTTTCTTCGTCATAATGAGTTAAATCGTAATGAAAATCAGAATTGGAATGGAGTTTCTTTACGTAATTTTGAAGAAAGATCAATTTTTGAGAATAATTTATAAGATTGAAGATGAGTATATAAGTATTGAAGAAGTCAAATATTAATTTGAAATTCAAGGAAAATTTATGTTTCAGTAACTTTTGTTGAGTAGGAATGATTTTTCAGAATCCCACCTAAAACACTTTTTTGTTGCATATATATTAAAAGAACTTTTTTACATCCTGACATGGATATATCGTTGAAGCGAGAAGCTGATCTATTTAATTATTATAAATGGAATAATTTTATGGATCGTTCTTTCATGAGGATTGTTGAGGGATATAATAAGAAAAGGATTAGAGATAAGATCATATTTAGTGTTTTCGGAATCTAATCCAGTAATCAGTCTAGGATTTCTGAACTGAAGAATAAGCATTTCTGGATTGTTTTCAGCTATATTCTAGAAGATTATTATTTCTGTACTGAGAAATCAGATTGATGAATCGGACTAAGGAATCAGACGGATTATCATTATGAATATCAGTGATGTTGTTTTATACATATTGGTATGGAGGTGAGGAATTGTTTTTGAAGTGTGTATTTTTGGAGGCTGATCTGGAAGAACCATAACATTATTAACACAATTAGAATTATATCATTTTTTGCTACATGAATCACATGCACAATTATGTTGAATATAGTGCTACACAAGTGTAAGGGAATGTCCTACATATTGTATTCAACAGAAAAGTATTATTTTCTAGTGGATTGTGTGGTATTGGATTGTTTCAAAACAATACCAAGGATATAAAAACTCTTATTGAGTAGTGAACATTGTAAATCCTTGGGTTCATGTCGATGTTTTTTGGTTTTTTTTCAACATGGAAAGAAATATTTAACAGGAAGAGAAGGTTGTTTCAAAATTATGTAATCAAAAAATAAAAGGATATCATTTATTTATCCCTCCCCCTCTCAGTGATACTCAAATACTAGTTGGTAAATGTCAATTAGTATCTGATCCATGGTTCCCTTCATTTATTCATTGTAGATGTTTTGAAGATAAGTTGTGATGGAGAATCAGAATTTTTTGAACAATAATGGTATTTCGGCCTTCGATGGAAAGAATTATTATATCCATAATGATAAAATGTTTCCTTATCTTATGTATCTTGGATATGATGTTCTTCAATTTTTCATAGACGCATTTCCCTCCAATTGATGATAATGACCCTCTAAAAGCTTTTTATAAAAGGAATCTTGAGAATTATAGAAGTGATAATAATTCTTTACTATCATAAATTTCTAAAAGTGAATTCTTAAGGGAGAAGGGTGTTTCCACTATCAATGGAATCTAGGATAAGATAATTTTTTTAAGTAAATACCAAAGTAAAAAAAGGAAATGTTGAGAATCTAGAAATTGGTCTAAGAAGAGCTCAGGAATGGTAATCAAGAATAGGTTGGTGACTTATTTAACAGCGTAAATTACATTGTTAGTTATATCATATGTCATGGTGAGAAGCTGTAAGATGCAACCATTGTTGAGAATATATTTAAAATTCTTCATAAATTGTTTTTATGTAAAGATTTATTCATTGGAAGATATGGATCCTGTAACAATATATATGGATTATTTGCAATGTAATCTCATCACTTATGAGATGAAAATGGAAGAATATATGAATTTCAAAAAAATTAGTCTGTGTAATTTTATTCCAAGATTCTAAGAAATTAAATTCTTAGAAGGTTCATAAGTAAGATGAAGTTGCTGACTCTGGCTTTAAAAATGAGGTATGTAAATAATTGATGAATTTTTATCCTTATTTTTAAAAAATGATAGATGAGTAACAAGAAATTATAAGGGAAAACATCCATATAAAATATTTCAATGTGGATTTGTTGGGTGATTTGTGGAAAATATTCATAGAAGAGAGATAAAAGAGGATAGTGATGAAGAAGAAATAATTTGAAGAAGGCTGTGGATGAATTATGGTGATAAAGATAAATCATATTCCAAAGGCTAAGATAAAAAGTATTTCAAATCCAAAAGAATAATATTTTCATCAAAATATGATGAATCAAAAGATAGTGAAGATAAATCCTCAATGTCTAATGAGCATGCTGGTGAGAATATTATTATTCCCATAGTTAAAAATGAAGAATTTAGAAGAAGTAGTTCTATAGATGAAGAAACTGAATTATAATTTCATCTAAAAGAATAAATGAATGAATGTATGAGAAAGATTGGGAAGCTTGAGGAAAATTTAAGAAGTTAAAAAGTGAAGAATCTAAATACAAAATCAATAATGGTTTCTTGATGAGATTTTTATGATGTTAAATGAAATTTTTGATTTTATGAAATCAGTTTTGAATGAAGAGAATCATAATGAACCACTATAAGTGAAACTGAAGGAAAAAATAAGAGTTAAAACTTTTCAGAAAACAACTTTCTAAAGATAAAAAATGTTTTACAACTTTGAATAATTATATCTATGAAGTTCCTGAAATATATATAAATGGTAAACCAGAGAAGGATCAATAATTACCTTCAAAGGTTGAAATTAATGTTGAAATTGTTCATGAAAAGAAGAAATATGGGAAATTTATGTATGTACCAAAATTAAAAAAGTGGAGAAGTCATAAATTTCATAATATAATAAGTCTGAAAAATTTTCTATTAAATATAGTTTTGATAAGGTTGAAATGAAAATTGAGCTAAATAAAAAGTTTTTGGGAGATATCAGAAAGGCTGGTAGTAAATAATGTTCTAATAAGAAATAGAAGAAGCTTTCTATGAAACCCACTCACAAATCTTGACAGTATCGAAGCTATAGGGGAAAATAATCATTCATTGGATACTATTTTTATTTTTCTAGATATATACAAATAGAAAATATGTGTTGTTTTAATAAAAAACATTAATGTTATTCCACAATATATATAAGGAAATGGTTTAGGGGGAGTCGATCCCCTTAAAAGAAGATGTCTTCATGGGATTTTCAGAATAAATATAGGAATGATGTTTAGATGATGTTTGAGAAGGTTGTTTTAATAGTTGAAAATAGATTCCAACCCTTGGAAACTATTTATTAATGGTCTAAACAACCTGTATACCAAACCAAATGATATCATGTTTTGTTACCAAAACAACAAAATTTGGGAAATAATTCTCATAATACAGATTTGAAGAATGATAAATGAATAGAATAATATATTTTTGATGAATCCTACCTCAATACTACTAAAGTAAAACAATATTATCATCTTAATACTTTGTGTTATTCTCGTATGAAAGGAAACATAAATTTTTTGAATAATTTGAAAGACGTCAATGATGGAATGTAAAAATTTGGAAATAATGAATCTCATAGAATTAATGGTCTTGGATTAGCCATTATTGGGAATAAAAAATTGTAATCCAAGAAATATTTGTTAGTTGATGGGATAAAACACAACATAATAAGTGTTTCACAACATTGTGATAAAAAAATGTTATCTTTAGAAAATTGTCTTCATTGTAAAATTTGAGGAAGATGGAAAGATGGTTACAATGGTCTAATTAACAAATGGATACATATTTCATGTCATTGGGGTTGAAAACTATTGTTACTTAGGCATGGTGTAAGAGAATCAGTTGTGGTATAAAAGGTTGGGAAACATATTTCAAAGAAACAGGATAAAATTACCCAAGAGATACAGTGTCTTAGATATTCTTTATATGCCATGAAAAAGCTATTGTTGTTTTACTATTTTTTATAACATAATGTATATATATTATGTACATATGAAAGATGTAAGAAGCCATACCTTCTTCTCTGAAATGTTTTTCCTCTTTCTGGTGTTTTTGAGAAAAGGGGAGTTTCTTGACATTTTCAAACTATATGTCAGGTACTTTTTAAGTACACTCCATGTACTTCGTTGTCATGTGAGGCTGTGTGCTAGCCATGTAAGGGCCACACACATGGTCATGTGGGGTGACATGGAGGCTGCTTAAAGCGGAGTATGGAAACAGTAATTACAGGCTGTGTACTCCAAAATTACATGCCCTGTATTTTTTAATTTTTAATTTAACACACCGGGGTCGCGTCTAATCACTATAAACACCTCATTTTAGGTCTTGTTCGTCCAAGAGCACCTGAATGGCTGTGGATCTTCCATAAACCCTTTAGTGATCATCCATCCTACAAATTGAACTCTGTTGATTGCGTTGGAACCACATCAGTGAGTTCTCTCTTCTGCTGGAACGATGTTTTCCAATTCCTTCTCTTTTCCAAGTTATTGTGGGTTGAATGTTTTAGACCTTTTTCTAGATCTTCAACATTATAAGGCAATTAAAACACTATAGTTCAAGTATATCAATCTCCAAGCATACATGTTGGTGGTTTGAGCCTTTTTGTAGTAAGTCTTTGAGTATTTGTGAAAATTTCACCAATACCCGTGAATGGGGTATTTTTTGTTTCTTGTTTTGACCTTGTTGTTTTAATGCCTTGATTATATGCCTGAGTAGTAGTTATTGTTTGTGAATAAGGTAATATGTTGTTCTTTGGATGCTTTTCCAATGCATGTTTTTCCTGTTTATGACTACATGGTCTACTTTTTCCTTTTAGGTTATTGTCAGTTCCATGCCTAGTTTATAGGATGTTTTGACAGTTCTTCCATGCTGAGATGTTCTAGAATTCTAGACAAGTAGTTAATGAGGACACTTTGGTCATTACATGATGCGATACTTGCTGATTTTACACGGGTCTATGAGAACCTAGTGTAGTAGACCATAGGGAGAGTGGACGTAAGGGCTTCTCAAGAGTGTCATTAATTTTATGATGTGAGACCATAGGGGGAATTGAAGTTGAGAGCTTCCTCATAGTGTCTGTAGTTCCTAGACATGGGCCACATTGGGGAATGAGACATTTAGTGCTTCCCCAGGGAGCCTTTAGTACGATACGAGATTATAGGGTGAATCAACGGTGAGGGATTACTCATTGATTATATTCTTTACCTAAACCAGAGGGGTGAGACTGTGTGTGCCTCCTAGAGGGTTTCCAGTACTTGTAGGTTGAACCATAGGGGTTATGCTGTGAGAAATAGCCGGAGGGTTACCATCTTCTTCTAATTTCTTGTGTGATTGCTTACTTGTTTTTAAATTATGTGATAGATACTTTGGATTGTTTGTGTAATGACCCGAAATTTTGAATAAATATTGTTTCGTAATTTTGTGTGTTATTTTTTATACTAAAAAAAACTGTTTCATTTGATAACATGATTATAATTAAAATGAGACCGTTGGGTTTTTACTATTATATGACCGTTAGTTAGTATGACCATTGAAAACTGAATGTTGTGACTTTTGTCTCTAAATACATGTAATTTTGGTTAATTAATATAGTATGGAGATTTGATGGCCTCATCTAGTAGTCTCGGGCCAATCGAAGCCCATCTAATGGAACGTGGGAAGGAGGTAGCACCACTAGGCTTTGCTCTGGACCAAACCCAAGCCGAACTTAATCGTGTGAAGTAGAACAGAATAGCCTTCGCGAGAAGTTCAAACTGATATAAATTACTACTTGTGCGATGATGGCCAAGCCTCCCTCGGATTCTGTCACCTTAGCACACCTTACACTTAGGTATTATGCTGGTGTGATAAGGGGCTATGTAAAAAGACCATAACTGCCTTGTGTAATCCTTTATTTTAAATAAAAATTAGGATTTCTTCTTATGATGATTTTTATGAATTTTCAAATGTCCGGATAAATATAGTATGCATATTTTTGTGAATTTTAGAGAAAGGATAATTTAAAAAATGTTTATGTAAACCTTAAATAATTAAAAATGTGTAATGATTTAAAAAAAACGTCTTCTACAATTATGTTCAGTACGAAATTTAGAGTCTAATAAGATCAACATAATTTTTTATGAATAGTAAATTATGAATAGTGATTTTATGCTTAGGATTAGTAATTTGACCAAATAAATTAGTAATCTCACTTAAATAAAGTATTAATATAATCTTGGCACCTTGAATAAGTAATGTGATTCAATAAAATTTTTAAATAACAGTTTCATAAATTTTTATTAAAGTATTAGTTTTTTCGAGTGAGTAGTGTATTTTAATTAAAAATTAAATTAAAAATATTTCGAAAAATATTTTTATAAAATTGATTTCATTTTTGAACTCATAGCATCGATATTATGTTAAGGCAATTTTTGGGGATTTTTCTGAAAAAAAATTGAATTTTCGATGAATAGTGTATTTATTTAAAAATTAAATTAAAAATATTTATAAAAATATTTTTATAAAATGGAGTTCATTTTTGAAATCAGAGCATTGATATTTGGTTTTGGTGAAATTTTGGGATTTTTTGTGAGAAAGTTGAATTTTCAGTGAATAGTAAAAATACAGTTTTAGGCTCTCGTTATGTTTAATGACATCATAACAATGTAATGATGATGTCATGAGATATTTTAAGGGTTGACCAACCAAAGGTGATGAAGTATTGTATGGGGGACCCATGTGGCCAGTACCATGGGCAAATACCATAGGCAAACCCATGGTTTTGCCAAAACCACCAATGAGGTTCACCTTGGCCATTAATGCCTTGTCCCCTCACTTTCCCTATAAATACCAAGCCATTATTTCATCCATTCGACTCTCAAGTCACCCCCAACGTATCCCTGGTCTCATTACCTCCAAATGAGTCCTCCCAAGGTGCCCCCAAGCCCTCAATGTTCCAACCATTGAGTTTTAAGAGTTACGTTTTAAGGTAAGGGATCTAAACACTCTCTTTCTTTTCAAGTAATCTCTTTTATGTCATTTATTTTATGATCCATGCTCTTATGTTGGAGGATGTTCTTTTATATTCTTATTACTTCCCTTTTCATTTTCATATGATTAGAGACCCCCTCTTTCCCTCATCAATTCATTTTATGAATGTTTAAGTGGCGCCATTAGGCTACCGGATTTTTAAGGGATTCACTCACTTTTCTTATTTTTCAATGTTCTACTTTCATGTCAAGTCATTCAGGTTCCTTTTTATTATTTTGGGGTATCATATCTATATCTATAAGACTGAAATTTTATGTTTATATGATGATATACCCAATTTGATCTCATCAATTCATTTTTTTGAAGTTTAAGTGGCGTCGTTAGGCTGCTGAATATTTAAGGGATTCTTTCACCCTTCTCGTTATCATGTTCTACTATCATATCAAGTCTTTCAAGTTCCTTTTTATTATGTTGGGGTATTATCCATATATCTATAATACTGAAAGTTTATGTTCATATGATGAGAGACTCTATTTGATCTCGTTAATTCATTTTTTTTGAAGTTTAAGTGGCGCTGTTAGGCTGCCGAATTTTTAAGGGATTCTTTCACCCTTCTCATTTTTCAAAGTCCTACTTTCATATCAAGTCCTTCAAATTCCTTTTTATTATTTTGGGGTATTATCTCTATATCTATAATACAAAAATTTTATGTTCATATTATGAGAGACCCTATTTGATCTCATCAATTCATTTTTGTTGAATTTTAAGTGACGCCGTTAGGCTGCCGAATTTTCATAAGAGAAATCTATTTTTTCTCTTCCTTCCATGTTTTTCATTTCAAGTGGTATTTCCTTCAAATTTCATTAACATGTTCATATATCCTTCATATTTGGTCCCTCTACTGTTTTATGGGTCATTTATGAATGTTTGACCCATGTCCCCTCTCTTTTCAATGTTTTCTAAAACCCCAAAACATAGCTGCTTTGCTGCAGAATTTCCGTCTCAAAATGTCTCTCTCTTTTTCAAATGTTCTTTTATATTAATCAGTTAATACTAAAAGCTCTCTATTCTATAGGGGTATTCACATATATACCATGTTTCTCTATTTTAAATGTTGGGATTTAAATACATGAGACCCACTTTCCCTTTATGTGGATTTCAAGTGACACAAAGATCATGTCTTTAAAGAAGTTTTAAAACGTTATGAATATGAAATGAAACCCATTTCTTTTATGATATATGGGTTTTTTATGAAATTATTGAGGATGATATATGTGGATCACATTATAATAAATACATGTCAAAGGTTCACCCTGATAGCGCTCCAATACATTGGGTAAAGACTTAATCTCTAGAGATGACTATTTTTAATGATGCCTTGGTGAATAACCTTGGTAATTTTTAATGACACCTTGGGGAAGGACCATGGTGAAATGGAAATGATTGTAAATATTAAATGTTGTAGCCACATATTCATGTTATGAAAAATGTTATTTTTATTATGATATTCCTCATGATTTAATTTTGATGCCTTAACGTTCTTTTTCAGGACATTGTTGATGTATCTCAATTTAATATGTTAAATGTTTCCCATTGATTCTATTACTAGGCCTTCTGCTCACCCTTTCTTTTGATGTATGTCCCTAGGTTATGTGATGCAGTAATGAACCTAGAATGAACATAAGGAGAAGTGTTTCAAGTGTTTAGGAAGAATATTTTATGTTTTCTTGTTTTAATTTCCTGGTATCCAAGACAGTAAACCTTAAAGATCCTCAGTTTTCTAAAATGTAATGAATATTTATGTGATAAAAAGGCGGTATGATGTAGTTGGTATCAAAGGATGGTTTAGTTATTTGTGTAAATTTTGATATAAAATCTTTAGGAAGAACCCAATAGAAACATTTAAATATAGGAAATCTTCTTGGTATTTTGGTTAATATTGAGTAAGGGATTGGCAAGAAAATACATCCCTGTCTTGATACGAGCAGGTAGAGGTGGATTTGGAACAGATGTACATAGTGGTAAAAACTGAAAACACCACTTTAAGCTAGACTTGAATGGGAACTGGTACACGACAACGGGCCTTGCTGCACTCTTGGTTACAACACTCCCGGGGGATATGCTTTGGTAAATTCATAAGCTTACTATGAAACATTATTAAAGGAACAAAGATAAAATAAAATAAAGATTCACATAAGAATATATGATCATAGATAAACTAGATTGGGACCTAGGGGATCACAAGTTAGGGTATATGTTTCTTCTACAAGTTTATCCTTTTATACTTATGGTTTCCTTTTAATGATTAATGGCTATGTATTTACGCCCCTAATTATAGTTTCTTTTCTTAGTTAATGGCGGGAAATGAAATAACATGTCCCAACAACCAAGGTGATATATAATGTGACGATTTCCCTATTAATATAACAGAGATTATGAAAGATAAAGTTGAACATTTTGTGGTTATGCCAAACCAGCTATCAAAAATCACAATAAATAATTGGTACACAGTTGAATGCCCAAATTCATCAAGTAAGAAGATGATGAAGTCTTAGGGATGTTCATATGATAAAGTTGATAAGGTAAAGGATACCCAATTTTTTTTTACAAAAACTGTGGGAAGAGGAACCAAGGAGAATGACACAAAGGAACTGGGAGATGCTTTAAGTGTGGGAAGATAGGGCATAAAGTAGCCAGTTGCTTCAAAAAAATGGATAATGTGATGAATAAAGATAAGGTTCGATCTAACGTACCTTATACTTTTCGATGTCGTAAATGTGGAGAAGTTAGACATTATCAAAGGAAATGATCTCTTGGAATGGATGAGAATCATGATGAGAATCAACAATCTTCGAGGACAAGGGAACAAAGAAAGTATAACGCTGAGATGGATCATGATGACTAAAGTACATGCAACTTCTTCCCAATAAATATCTATATCATGTTTTATTTTAGTTCGTGCTCTATGAGCATATCTTTAATATTTTATAAGAACATCTAGTCACTACCTAAGATGGTTTTATATCATTAAGGAAAACATCTATTGTTATGTACCACATTTAGATGTAGTGAAGATTTTTTTCTTAAAAAATAGGTGATTAGGGGATTACAAGATGATTATTATTTTGGAAGATGTTCACTATTTTGGGAACCCTATTTGATCGAGGTAAATAGATTACTACAATATTTTATTTGAGAAGTAAAGGATGACTTATATTTTGAGAAATTGACGAATTTAAGGTGAGCTTATAGTAATTTAGGTTACTTATGGAAATGATTAACCCATCTTGGGTAAAATATGTTTAGGTTAGTTACTTTTGTTATGAGATGATAAGAGTGGTTGATATTGTTTGAAGATGAACGATAAAGTCTATCTTGGAAGACTATGTTATGAGATCATTCTTATAATTGGGATTCAATCTTAGTTTTGTTTATTTTGAGGAAATTAAAGGACATTTGTTTATGGAACGGTCTATAATGAACATTGAGTAGTACCTTGGAACATTGAAGATTTAAAAGTAGTTTCCCTTCCTATGGGATTCTATATTTTTGAAGAGTTGTTTTATCTTACCCTTTCTGTTTTTGGGATAATGTTTAAAGATAGAAGAAATTGATAGTTAATCTTTTTTGGATTATGTGACTCTCAAGAAGATGATTCTTGTGTTTTGATTAGACCAAGTGTTTTTGAATTCTCATCATTTTGAGAAAAGATTAGTTTCGGAAGAAACTTATTAAAGGATGAAACTCTACATGAAGGTAGGTATATTTTCTTATTTTTTGGTTCTATGTAGTAAATGAATTCCTCAAAATTATGAAAAGGAATGTAAAACAAAATCATTTTATTATTATATTTCTTACAAGGTAATCGAATACCGTTTACAAACATCATAATTTTGGGATTTTCTCATTGTTAACTTTTTTTAATCATGTTTTTTATCTCTCTCCCCCAGAACATGACCCTTTGTTTTCTCCTCCATGTCCATGTTTTCCTACATGGAATCATAGTGTGGGTCAAATCGGGTTACCTTTGTAATTCCCTTTCATTATTTTAATGTAATAGTTTTACTTACTCTTTTTCCAATGTGGGACTTTCAATGAAATTTCAAAACCCAATTTTAAAAATTGCGAGGACGCAATTTCATAAAGGGGAATGATTGTAACGACACGAAATTTTGAATAAATCATATTTCCTAATTTTGTGTGTTATTTTTTTTACTCAAAAAAATTGTTTCATTTGATAAGATGAGTATAATTAAATGAGACCGTTGGGTTTTGACTTTTATATGACCGTTAGTCAGAATGACCTTCGAAAACTGAATGTTCCCACTTTTGTCTCTAAATACAAGTAATCATGGACAATTAATATAGAAAGAAGATTCGATGGCCTCATCTAGTATTCTCGGGCCAATCGAAGCCAATCTAAAGGAACTTGGGAAGAAGGTAGCACCACTGGGCTTTGTTCTTGACCAAACCCAAGCAAAAATTCATCGTGTGAAGCAAGAATGGAATCGCCTTCGCGAGAAGTTCCAACTGATAGAAATTACTACTCGTGCGATGTTGGTTGAGCCTCCCTCATATTATTTCACATTAGCACACCTTACACTTAGGTTCTATACTGGTGTGATAAGGGGCTATGTAAGAAGACCATAACTGCCATGTGTAATCCTTTTTTTTAAATAAAAATTTTGATTTCTTCTTATGATGAAGTTTATGAATTTTTAAATGTCCGGATAACTATAGTATGCATATTTTGGTGAATTTTAGAGAAAGGATATTTTAAAAAATGTTTATGTAAACCTTAAATAATAAAAAATATGTAATGATTTCTGAAATATGGTCTTCTAAAATTTTGTTCAGTACGAAATTTAGAGTCTAATAAGATCAATGTAATTTTTGATAAATAGTAAATTATGAATACTGATTTTATGCTTAATATTAGTAATGTGACCAAATGGATTAGTAATCCCACTTAATGAAAGTATTAATATTATCTAGGAACCTTGATTAAGTAATGTGAATTAATAAAATGTTTAAATAACAGTTTCATAAATTATTATTCACTTATTAGTTTTTTTCAGGTGAATAGTGTTTTTTAATTAAAAATTATTTTAAAATTTTTTATAAATTTATTTTTATAAAATGGATTTCATTTTTGAACTCAGAGCATCGATATTTTGATAAGGTAATTTTTGGGGATTTGTTTGAAAAAAATAAATTCTCGGTAAATAGTGTATTTCATTAAAATTTAAATTAAAAATATTTAGAAAATTATTTTTATAAAATGGAGTTCATTTTTGAAAATAGAGCATTTATATTTGGTTAAGGTGAAATTTTGGCATTTTTCTGAGAAAGTTGAATTTTAAGTGAATAGTAAAAATACAGTTTTAGGGTTTTGGTATGTTTGATGACATCATAACTGTGTCATAATGATGTAATGAGACATTATAAGGGTTGTCCGACCAAAGGGGATGAATTATTGTATGGGGGGACCCATTTGTCCAATACCATGGGAAACTACTGTGTGCAAGCCCATGGTTTTTCCAAAACCACCAATGAGGTGACCCTTGGCCATTAATGTCTTGTCCCCTCACTTTCCCTATAAATACCTAGCCATCCTCTCATCCATTCGACTCCCAACTCTCCCCCAACGAAACTCTGGCCTCATTACCTTCCAAGGAGTCCTATCAAGGTTCCCCTAAGCCCTCAAGGTCCCCACCTTTGAGTTTTAAGGGTTATGTTTTAAAGTAAGGGATCCAAACTATCTCTTTCTTTTCAAGTAATCTCTTTTATGTCATTTATTTTATTCTCCATGATATTATGTTGTAGGGTGTTATATTATATTCCTATTACTGCACTTTTCATGTTCATATGATGAGAGACCCCCACTTTCTCTCATCAATTCATTTTAAAAATGATTAAGTGGCGTCATTAGGCTATCGAATTTTTAAGGGATTCGTTCACCTTTCTCATTTTTCAAAGTTCTACTTTAATGTCAAGTATTTCAAGTTCCTTTTTATTATTTTGGGGTTTGATCTATATATCTATCATACTGAACTTTTCTGTTCATATTATGAGAGACCCTATTTGATCTCGTCAATTCATTTTTTTTGAAGTTTATGTGGCGTCGTTAGGCTGCCGAATTTTTAAGGGTTTCTTTAACCCTTATCGTTTTCAAGTTCTACTTTCATATCAATTATTTCATGTTCCTTTTTATTATGTTGGTCTATGATATCTATATATTTCATACTTAAATTTTATGTTCATATGATGAGAGACCCTATTTGATCTCATCAATTCATTTTTTTATGTTTAAGTGGCGTCGTTAGGCTACCAAATTTTTAAGCGATTCTTTCACCCTTCTCATTTTTCAATGTTCTACTTTCATATCAAGTCTTTCAAGATTATTTTTAATATATTTTGGTATTATCTCTATATCTATCATACTAAACTTTTATGTTCATATGATGAGAGACCCTATTTGATCTCGTCAATTCATATTTGTTGAAATTTATGTAACGTTGTTAGGCAATGAATCTTCATAAGAGAAATCTAATTTTTGTCTTCCTTCCATGTTTTTTTTGTTTCATATGGTATGTACTTCAAATTTCATTACCATGTTCATATATCCTTCATATTAAGTCCCTATACTGTTTTATGGGTCTTTTATGAATTTTTGACCCATGTCTACTCTCTTTTCAATGTTTTCTAAAACCCCGAAACATAGTTGTTATGCTGCAGAATTTCCATCTAAAAATGTCTCTCTCTTTTTCTAAAGTTATTTTATTTTATTAAGTGAATACTCAAATCTCTCTCTTCTATAAGGTTATTTACATATATACCTTGTTTTGTTATTTTAAATTTTTGGATTTAAATACATGAGACCCGCTTTCCCTTTCCGTGGGTTTAAAGTGACATAAAGATCATGTCTTTAAATAAGTTTTAAAACGTTATGATTATGAAATGAAAACAATTTCTTTTATTCTATATGGATTCTTTATGAAATGATTGATGATGATATATGTGGCTCACAGGATAATAAATACATGTCAATGGTGTGCATTGATATCGCTCCAATGCATTGGGTAAAGACTTAATCTCTAGAGATGACTATTTTTAACGACGCCATTGTGAATAACCTAGGAAATTTTTAATGACACCTTGGGGATGGACCTTGGTGAAATGGAAGTGATTTTCAATATTAAATGTTTTAGCCACATCTTCAAATCATGATAAATGTTTTTTTATTATGATATGCCTCATGATTTCTTTCTCATGCTTTAAAGTTTTTCCTCATGACATTGTTGATGTATCTCAAGTTCACATGTTAAATGGTTCCCCTTGTTTCCCTTACTGGGCCTTCTGCTAACCCTTTCTTTTGATGTATGTCCCCAGGTTATGAGATGTAGTCATGATCCTAGAATGAACATAAGGGGAAGAATTTCGAGTGTTTAAGAAGAATGTTTTTGTTATCATGTTTTATGTTCCCGGTATCCAAGACACTAAACCGTAATGATCCTCGATTTTGTAAAATGTACTGAAAGTTTATGTGATAAAAAGGTTGGATGCTATAGTTTCTACAAGGTACTTTACTATTTACTGTTTTCATTACATTTACATGCCATATTTTCAATGACTATTAGGCACAGATCATTGGTTATTTACCTACTGGGACATTGTCTCACACCTTTTTTGGACCATGTTTTTGGGCTCAAACAGATTATATTATTGTATGTATAGATAAGGGAAAGTGCCCTTCTACATTAGGTTCTTGATTTCACGAGAGCTGGAGATCAAGGGACCAAGCCGATGCTTGCGATGCAGAGGAGTTTCTCATTTGATTTGTTTACTTTGGATTAGTACTGTATTCAACATTGTGACTTGATTGGCTATTTTGTTAGAAATATATGAATCATGCATCATTTACATACATTCTTCTACAATTGTTTATTTATTAGTCTTCCGCTGTTATTGTTGTAGGATATTTACTGCTTTCGTTTTTCTATGTGTTGTTACTTCCATAGTGTACTCTACCAATGAGTGAATAGTTTCCCAATTATCACATACAAGGACCTCTCTGCTTGTCGACAGCCTCTGGCATTCGAGGAAATGCGCATAAGGCCATGTTACCAACCAGGTACGGGGCGCCATAGGGTGGATTCTGGAACAGGGATGTTACAAAGTTGTATCAGAGGCATTTATTTTCTCTTGACTTAATGTTTGGAGCATATAGCCAGGGATAAGACGAAATAGGTACTTTGTAATAAGTTGTTTCTAGGATTAGCTAACCTGTGTACAAGGAAAATCCATACCACCTCATTTATTGTAAGTTTACTAGTTTTCAATTTTACAGTTGAATTGATTTAACCATTGGGTGATTCACATGATGTGTGTTGTTATCGTCATTGTTATTGTGGTTCTATTTATGTTGCAACCTGATGAGATGAGGGTATTCCATCTCAGGCATAATATAGACACTTGCTAGAAATCGCATGCCATGCATTCTTGTCATGCCATCTAGGATGAATAAACGATTTCATGTTGTTTTGATAGATGTTGTGTAGAATATGCATGCTGTTGTGATAGATGCTTGATAATAATATCTTCTTCTTGTTAGATCATTGATTGAGTAAGGTTTTACTTGACTGAATGCCAAATTTTGGTTCTTGAGGTGTTATGGGCCCCACTAGATCGGAATATGGTGGATCATTGACCTGTTTACCTTGTTTGTATCTAGTATAAGATGCGAAACTTTGATTCGCGAGGAGTATGGGCTCTCAAAGATCGGAATTTTGCACCTTAACGTGTGTTTTATGTGTCTTCTGGGATCCAGAGCAGTTCTGAGCCTACTACCCAAGAAAAACCTAGAATACACAGCGTGTACTTTATGAATACACGCCATGTAGTTTTTACACCGTGTCACTGACAGTGTGGGAAGAGACACGGGGTTATAAAAAATCTTCAAATAACACGCCTTGTATGGTAACTACAAGACGTGTTGTTGTGACAGTATGTCTACCCGTTTGACTAACAACACAGATGGTTGAAACATCGACTATACACATCGTGTCCTATTTCCACACATCGTGCCGTGTAACCTAGGTATCCGGCCGTGTCACCAACAACACGAGTTGAGGAAATCCTTCAAGTACACACCGTGTGCACATGGAGCACGTCGTGTATAGTGAACTGTGTAGCCGACCATGTATCTAATCGCACAGTCTGTTGGGAATTCTTCATATACATCGTGTCCTTCTACAACATGCCTTATAGTGTAACATTGGAACATAGGCCGTGTCACTATGATCACGAGCTAGGTGAAGCTTTTTGAGTACACACTATGTCTACCTTGAACACGCCATGTAGTTTTTTCTTAAGAGGGTCATGTGGCTTAACTGTGGAGAAGGAATCGGGAAGGGGAATAGGATTTAGGTACACACCGTGTGTTGGGATAACACGTTGTGTGTTTGGGCTGTTACATGATCAGTTTTGGGAAAAGGTGCACACCCATGTAAATGACTTAATGGAACATGCCATCAAATCGTTACACACAACGTGTAGTAATGCTTTGTAATTTTTGAATGTTTTCTTTCCCCTGTTCCCTTATTACACTCCTAGTTTTCAGTCCCTGATAATGTGATCTAGAGTGTTCATTTGACCTTACAGAGTCATGGCACCGAGACGTCCTCTGGTTGTCCACCAGTTGCAGGGTAGTGATCAGACACCAGATATGGTTGATCAAGGACTTCCAGTAGATTCCCCTGTTGTGCCAAACATGGAACCAACAGTGATACAAGTTGCAGTTTAGGATGCACAGTTTAGGGAAGGCATCTGAGGATGATGCAGACCTTCTAGGGAGCACCACCTCCTGCTTCGACTATGGTAGACTTGATGTGGGTTTTCCAGCAGCAGCATCCTCCCAACTTCTTAGGGGAATGACGACCTCAGGCTATAGAGTCATGGCTAGATTCCATGATGACCATATTCGAGCATCTGGAAGGGCCTCCATAAAGGTGGGTCAAGATCGATACCTACATGATATTAGACTCAACCAATAGGTGGTGGAGCGTGATCTCACAGGTGGGTCATCAGCAAGTTATGGCATGGGAGGAGATTCAGTGCGTCTTTTGCGACTACTTCTATCCGGAGACCCTTCGGGTCAACCGAACCCGAGAGTTCATGAGCCTAGAGTAGGGTACTTTTTCTGTCATGGATTATTCGTCTCGTTTCACCAATCTTCAGTGGTTCACACCCCTCCCGGGAGAATATGGGTTGTTATTGGAAAGGTAGTCTGGGAATTGTCTCAAACAGGAGATCCTCTCACTGGTGAATATCATCAGGCTGACTTCCATTGCATCCATCGTCAACCAGACACTGATTACGGAGTGCAATCTGAGAGATTCTAGAGCTGAGAGATAGGATGGCTCATCTTCCAGGTTCAGTGCTTCAGCAGCTGACAGTAGGAAGCTCCGTAGGGATTCTACGCATGGTGATCTGAGGCAGCGAGACACATCTTCATGTCGAATGGTTGTATGCTACCAGTGTGGAAGGGCTGGACATATGAGGCCACAGTGCCAAAGAGACCTATTGGAGTGCCGATATTGCGGCAAGATGGGTAACCTTCAGCAATTCTGTTGGGTTTTCACACCAGCAACTAGTGACAGGGGTTCATCTAGGACTCCTTATTCAAGAGCAGGACCACCAGTTTCTCACCAGTTTGGGAACTGGAGTTCTTTCGGCTTTCAGGATGAGGTTGTGGTTGTGGTAGACGTGGTCAGTCGCCGATTTATCAGTGAAAACAGGGAAGAGTAGCTCATAGCGGTCAGGGAAGGACACAGGGTCGTGGCATCGGTCAGGCTTTTGTAGTGGAGCAGACCCATCATGAGTAGGATCCCAGGACCTCTACTGTTCGAGGAACGATCATAGTAGCCACAGTTTTATCTTCTTATTGTTTTGATACAGGGGATTCCCATAGCTTTATCTATGTTTCTATTTTAGAGATCCTTGAACTCTGTATATTTACCTCTACTGATACCTTGACTCTAGACCCATTGTTGGGGACTATGACAGCTAGTGTACGTCAGTGCAAGGAGTGCCCTCTAGAGATGGTTGTGTATCACTTCTTATTTGGTCTCTATATCCTATAGATGACATGCTATGATGTCATTCTCAGAATGGACTGGCCAGTTACCTTCTAGGTAGACGTCGACTTTTATGTTCGCAAAGTGAGTTTCATATCACCAAATGGTGGATCGATTCTTCATAAGGGCGAGTGGGAAATCTAGGCGAGTAGATAAGGACCCGAGCATCATGGGCTAGGTGGAGTTATAGATCAGATTTATAGTCTATATCTGGATGACCAGGGGACATTACAGTTAGACATTCCACCAGTGGTGGATCATTTCAAAGATGACTTTCCATAGGAATGTTTGGTTTTGCCTCCAAAGCGTGAGGTAGACTTCTCGATTGAGCTCATGCTAGGAGCTTCACTAGTGTCCATTCCTCCTTATAGGATGGAGACACCTAAGCTACAGGAGCTCAAGAAGTTGTTGGAGGAGTTACAGGAAAAAGGTTTCATCCGACCCAGTACTTCTCCTTGGGGTTCGCCTATCCTGTTTTTGAATAGGGAAGACGACACCATTAGGGATTGTGTGGATTATCAGAAGCTGAACCAGTTGACGGTCAAGAACTGATATCCCTTGTCGAGGATTGATGACCTCTTTGATCAGCTTCAAGGAGCCCGGGTGTTCTCGAATATCGATTTGAGTTCGTGTTATCATTAGTTGCTCATTAGACCATTAGAGATACCTCTTACCACCTTCAAGAGAAGGTATGGTCTATATGAGTATATTGTTATGCAGTTTGGTCTCATGAACACACCTGTATTTTTCATGGCATTGATGAACCGAATGTTCCATCCATAATTGTATGCCTTCACGTTGGTATTGTGGATGACATCTTCATGTACTCTCACACTATACACGACCATGCTACCCATATTGAGATCATTTTGAGGACACTGAGAGAAATCAGTTATATGATAAGCTATCAAAATGCCACTTTTGGATGGATCAGATTCACTTTTTGGGTCACTTTATCTATAAGACTAGAGTATCAGTAGACCTAGAGAATGTGAGAGAAGTAGTTTCATGGGAGCATCCAAAGAACGTCTTTGAGATGTGTAGTTTACTAGGGCTGGCTGGATACTACAGATGCTTCATACAGGACTTTTCACGCTTATCAACACCGCTAATGGGTCTAACCAAGATGGGTGAAAAGTTTTTATGGTCTAATTATTGTGAGTCATCCTTTCAGGAGCTAAAAGGGATGTTGACTTTAAAACCGATACTAGTCTTTCTAGAGCCAGGTAAGAGCTATACTATTTACTACAATGATTTAAGTATCGGGCTCAGAGTTGTGCTTATGCAGGGAGATGGAGTCATCTCGTATGGGTCTCGACAGTTGAGGCCACAAGAGAAGAACTACCTGACACATGATCTTGAGTTGGAAATTTTGGTTCATGCCATACGCTATTGGAGACATTATTTTTTGGGAGAGAATATTGTGGTTTTACCTGACCATAAAATTCTCAGGTACATCTTCACCTAGCATGATCTCAATTGGAGACTGTGCAGGTGGGATGAGTATATTCAGTGCATTGACTTTGAGCTTGCCAATATTCCGGGAAAGGGAAATACAGTGGTTGATGTGTTGAGTAGGAAGACTTAAATATAGGCAGTTCAGGAGGACAACAGTTAGTGATAGCTTATGGCTCTGTTCTCTGAGATGCATTTGGAGGTACACGATAGACAGGGGCAGAATTTCCTATCTTCTGTAGCTGTTACCCCTACACTTATTGTTCAGGTACGAATGAGGTAGCTATCAGATTCTGAAGGCCTGATCCTACGATAAATCGTGTTAGGAGAGGACCCTATTCATGGATGGAAAATAGGCGAGGATGAGATTTTTCATTTCCAGCGACGTGTATTGGTGCCAGCAGACCTATGTGAGGAGTTGATGTGGGATTTTCATTCCACAGTTTGGGAAGTTCATCCTGACGTCACCAAGATGTATCGTTATCTACACTGCCAGTATTGGGGGCCAGGTATTAAGAGAGATGTTGCTGGTTTCGTTATGAGATTTTCCACTTAATAGCAGGTAAAAGAAGAAAATCAGAAACCAGAAGATATTTTATAACAGTTACCCATTCCCGAGTGGAAGTGGAATGACATCGTGATGGACTTCATGGCCAGTTTTCCAAGATCACCATGAGGGAAGGACGCAGTATGGGTTGTCATTGACAGATATTAGACGGTCTCTCACTTCTTACTGATCAAGGAGACCTTCAATGTTGATGAGATGGGATGGTTGTACATCAGAGATATTGTACATCTACATTTAGTTCCACAATCCATTGTTTCAGACAGGGATGCACGTTTTACTTCTCGGGTCTAGCATGGGCTTTAGAAGGCTTTGGGTACACATGTACTTTTGAGCACAACACACCATCACCAGATAGATGTCTATACCAATCGAACGATTCCAGTGCTTGAGGATATGATCCGAGATTGCATTCTTGACTTTGGTGGTTCTTGGGAGAAGAATATACCACTTGTGAAGTTTTCCTACAATAATAGTTTTCAAGAAACTATTCAGATGGCACCTTATGAGGCGTTGTACGGTAGGCCATGCCAATCACCCTTATGTTGGCTGGAGGTAGGTGAGGCCACTTAGCTGGGACCTCATCTTGTTAAGGAGACCTCAGAGCAGATAGAGTTGATTCGGAAGAGAATGACTAATGAACAGTCTCATCAAAAGTCTTATGCTAATCAGCAGAGAGGACCTCTGCAATTCCTGGTCAGGGATCATGTTTTCCTACTTCTCACACTGAGGATGGGACACAAGGTCATTCGGGTATATGGTAATCTTTCACTGAGGTACGTTAGACCATTTGAGGTGTTGGAGATAGTTGGACCAGTTTCCAATCGGTTGAAGTTACCTCAGAGGTATTGGGATATGCACGACGTCTTCCATGTTTCTCAGCTTCGGTGTTACTTTTGAAACCCATCACATGTCTTTCAACTTCAGGAGGTTGATCTCGAAGCAAATACATCGATTGAGGAGAATCTTATCCATATTTTCGATAATAGTACAATGTTTCCTTGTGGCCGGTTTATTCCTCCCATACGGGTGCTATGGAAGCATGGGCGAGTACCGGACGAGACTTGTGAGAGGGAGGCCGATGTTCGATTGTAGTGGCCATAAATGTTCGGGGTTTCTTCTTCTTTACCATGTTAGGGATGTTTGGGGATGTATTTATTAATGGGGGAATGTTTGTAAGAAACGAAACCTTCATTTCTGGTATGTTTTTCCACTTTCTGGAGATTTTGAGAAAAGAGGATTTTCTTGAAATTTTCAAAGTACACGTTGGGTACTTTATAAGTACACATTTTGTGCTTCGTTGCCTCACGAGGCCTTGTGCTAGCCGTGTAAGGGCCACACACAAGGTATTGTGGGGTGATGTGGAGGCCGCTTAAAGTGGAGTAAGGAAACATTAAGTACATACCGTGAACTTCAAAAGTACGCACCGTGATTTTTGTTTTTTTTCATTAAACACATCGGGGTCGCCTTTAATCGCCAGAAACACCTACTTTTAGGTATCATTCATTTGAGAGCTCCCGAATGGCCACGTATCGTTGTCAAACCCCCATAGAGATCATATGTCCTCTGAATCGAACTCTGTTGAATGCATTGGAACTGCATTGGTGAGTTCTCTCTTCTTCTAGAACCTTGTTTTCCAATTCCTTCTCTTTTGTAGGTTATATTGGGATGAACATTTTAGATGTTTTTTTATGATCTTCAATGTCCTAAGGAGATTCGAGCCCCGTGGTTCAAGTATATCGATTTCCTAGCATCTAGATAGGTGGTTTGTGCCTTTCTGTACGAAGTCATTGAGTATTTGTGCAAATTCTACCAATACCCGTGAATGGGGTATTACATTATTTCTGTTTTGACATTGTTGTTTTCCTACCTTTCATATATGCCTTATTTGAGGTTATTGTATTTGAATAGGGTAATTTATTGTGCTTTTGATTCTTTACCCATGAACATTGTTCCTCTTTATAACCACTTGGTCTAGTTTTTCATGTTAGGCTATTGCTAGTTCTATGCCTAGTTTGTAGGATGGTGTGACTGCTCTTCCATGATGAGATGCTGTAGAATACTAGCCAAGTAGTTCTTTAGGAAACTTTGGACATTACGCGATGCGATACTTTCTGATTTTACATAGGGTTGTGGGAACCTAGTGTAGTATACCATAGGGATAATGGACGTAAGAGCTTCTCTAGAGGGTCTTTAATGTTACGATGTGAGACCACATGGGGAATTGACATTGAGTACATCCTAAGAGTGTCTATAATTCCTCAATATAGGTCACAGGGGGAATGAGTCATTGAGTACTTCCCCCTAGCGCCTTTAGTACGATATGAGACTATAGGGGGAATCGACATTGAGTGATTCACCAGAGAGTATGTTCTTTTGCTGAACCAAAAGTTTGAGATGGTTTGTGCCACCGAGAGGGTTGCTTGTACTTGTAGGTTAAACCATAGGGGTTAGGATGTGAGAACTACCCAGAGGGTTACCTGTTTCTTCTACTTTCTTGAGTAACTATTTACTTGTTTGTAAATTATGTGCTAGAAACTATGGATTGTTTGCTACTGAGTACTTTCCTGTTTACTATTTTCTGTAATTTTTTCTGACATATATTCACTGACTGTTAGGCATAGATATTTGGGTGGTTGACTATTGGGACTTTGTCTCACAACCTACTTGGGCCATGCTTTTGGGTCCAAACAGATTATATTTTTGTAGGTATATATAAGGGAAAGCTCCCTTTTACATCAGGTTCTTGATTGCACTGGAGCTGGAGAGCATCGAACCAATCCGAGGCTTGTGATGTTGAGGATTAGCTCATCTGTTTTTATTTTGTACTTTGGTTTAGTACTATATTTAGAATTGTGATTTGTTTGGCTGTTTTTATATACATATATATATCATGCATCGTTTACATACATTCTTCTCCAGTTGTTTATTTATTAGTCTTCAGCTGTTATTGTTGTTGGATATTTACAGCTTATGCTATTATATATATTTTTTAGTTCTGCTGTGTACTCTACCAATGGGGGCATAACTTCCCCACTATCACACCTAAGAACCTCACTGCTAGTTGGTAGCCTCTGGCAATTGGGGAAATGCACATAAGGCCATGTTACCAACCGGGTATGGGGCGCCTATGGGTGCCTTCTGGAACCGAGACGTTACAAAATTTGAAATTTGTTTAAAACAACCCTTGTAATATATCCATTATAATATATGTGGTCCAATGAGAAAACAATCAAATAATAGAGATAAGTACATAATTACTTTACTTAACAAATTTACTCACATTAATTGGGTTATGTATATGAAACATTTGTTAGATGCTCTAAAATATTTTATATGTTATATGGGGAAAGCAGAGAATAAATTTGACTATTTAGTGAAGAAGTCGAACACAGATAATGGTTGGGAATAATAAATTGAATAATTTGAATATTATACTGAGAAGTATAGAATTTAGCATTATTTCATTACAATATAGACTCCTTAGAACAGAGGTGTTGCTGAATAAAAAAACAAAATATTGGTGGAAATGGCGAAAGGAATGTTACTTGAATATGGTCTCTCTCATTAATTTTGGAGGCTACCCAGGAGCACTACTATATAAATTAAAAATCGGAGTTTCTAGAAGCCATGATTATATATGAATCCATATAAATTGTTTTATGAAAATATAGAAGTTTAAAACACTTAGTTGTTTTTTGGAGTCCACGAATCATAAATAAGAAAGGTGGAATGTTCTAAAAGTTTGATGATAGAGGTTAATATTTAATTTTTCTTTTTCTATGCTCTATAAAGAAAAAGGGTATAATTGTTTCAAAAAATAAAAAGGAAGTATTTTTTATTCTATTGATGAGAATGTTATTGAAAATGATACTGAAGATGATAAATATACTTATGATAATAAGAAATATGACTAGGATAAGGAATGATTTGTTTACAATTATGAAAAGGATACAAACAATTTTAATCCTAATAAAAAAAACTAGAATCAGTTGTTTCTAGTGATGTGGAAGAAACAAAAAAATCTCATTCTATGCTAGGGATGAAAGTAGAAGCTCAAAAAATTATTGGTGATCCACATTGAATGGTTCAAACAATAATAAAATCAATGTTATTTTACATACTTAATTTTATTGAATAGTGGAGTGAAAATATGTGCATGGAGATTTTGATCATACAAAATGGGTTCAAGGAATTAATTAAGAGTTGGATCAGATTGAGAAGAATGATAATTGGGAACTATTAACCAATATAGATAACAAAAATGTTTTTGGTACAATGTGGGTTTTGTAGAACACACAGATTGAAGACATTGACTTTGATGAGACTATTTGTCTGGTGGAATGTTTAGAAACAATCATAATCTTTTTTGCTATTACTTCACAACAAAGTTACAAATTTTTAACATTGATGGGAAGTCCACATTTCTAAATAGGGTTCTTGATGAGGGGTTTTTATTGAGAAACCATGTGTCTTTGTTGTTGGGAAGGATGAATGTTATGATTGTAAGTTGAAGAAACACTTTTATGTGCTAAAATAATATATAAGTGAAAGATATTCCAAATTGGATACTTACTTGAGGAACATTAGTATTCATGAAAGATATAGTTGATTAGAATCATTACATCAAAGAAATTCAGTCATTTTCTATCATTATAATTGTTTATGTTGATGACATTATATTTTCATGGAATGATGAAAGAACATGTGAAAGATTTGATGAAGAAATAAAGAAGTTATTTGAGATGTCCATGTTGGGTGAAATGAAATACTTTCTTGGGTTACAAATATCATAATAGAAGAAATACATTTTTCTTTCACAATAATAGTATTCCAAGTAACATATTTAGACATTTGGCTTGGATATTTTGAAACCAGTTTCCTCACTAATTTCTATGGGAAATATGTTAACTATAGATGGATTAGGAAAGGAAGGAGAATCAAAAGTTTTTTGAAGATGATTGGATGTTTATTGTATTTGTCTGCCTGATGACCCGAAATTTTTTATGTTGATACCTTATGTGAAATATTTATGAGTGCTCCGAAAGAAAAAAATTTATTGGCTGGAAAAAGAATTCTCGGATATATATAATGAGAATCAAATTTAAGAATAAATTATGAATGCTTAGAAACTATTGAATTTTTTGGTTATTCAAATACATATTGTGTAGAATATTTTAATGATAGAAGATCTAAATCTGTTGGAGTTTTAATTAAGGTAAAAAGTTTTATTAGCTGACATACTAGGAAAAAAACATTGTTACTCTTATTATGACTGAACCTAAGTATGTTTCTACCACCCAAGACACTTCTCAACTAATGTGGAAGAAAACTAAGTTGAAATACATACATTTTGCGGTAATTTTACCCTTTATCATGGGTTGTTGTAATAAAAGTTCAATCAACCTTACATGAATTTTTGTAAAAAAATATTTCAAAAAATATTGATATCATGTAATACTTAATCAAAGAGAATGTGGAGAAGAATTAATTGATTCTGGTGTATACTCCTACATCGGAACAAACTATTGAAATTTAAAAAAAATAATGAAGGAACATTTCCAAAAACTGAGGTTGAACATGGGCATCCATCCTTCATATCATTAATATTGAGGTATGTGTTTCTATACGCTCTCTCATCTTATCTTTGGATATTGTTTTCAAGTGGGATAATTATTTTATAAATCTATCCTTAAGAATTCATTTATAAAGGGGAAGTTGTGGGTAAGCTATGAATCCCACATGTATGTGTGTGAAATTTTATAACTATGTTTTTGAGTGTCTGTAAGAAAACAATGGTTTATAGGAAAAGTTAACGAACTGATGAAAGTTTTGAAGGAATGAAGATGATGTTTCATGTGTCACTACTTTTTAATATCATTGTTTTTTGTCAATAATTATTGTTTCCTACAATGAGATAGCCCAATCAGGCTTATAATTTTCTATATTCCATAAGATAACAATGTTTAGGGATTTATGAATCATTGTTGAAAGTAATATCGAGAGGTGGTAATTTTCAAAACCAAGATGGTGGAAGTAGTTTTTGGAAGTTGAAATAAGATCATATTAATTATGTTTTCTATTGTATTCAAATAAGAATAGTTTTTTGAAGGATTTTTAAATGAAGATAAGAAATAAATTCACTATGTAAGATGTAACCATCAGACTCACCATCATATTCAAGAAATATGAATTAAAATGATTAAGAAAGTCCAGTGGATTGATAATATGTTTTATAGGAGGAAGGGATCATCTAAACTACCGTGGGCCCGATAATAGAAGATTTTTTTGTAATGAGGATCTAATTTTGAATGGAATCAATGAAAATATGATGATTCTTTTCTAATATTGTCGTTCTGATAAATTAAAAGTAATTTTTGAGAAATGTGATGCATGTCATATAAAGGAAAACAAGGGAACAAGTGCTACCAATCTTATTCAAGTATGGTAGGAAAGAATGATGCTACTATTGGAATGGTAATTTATAATACATTCCATTATAATTATAAAAATTCTATTCCAATCTTCATTGTAATCAAAGTTATGAAGGAAGCCATGATTATGATATGAAGATTGTGAAAGATGGAAGATGCTGAAGTTGAAGATTTCTAGTCCTAGATCATTGGTGTGAGAACAATAAATGTACAATTGTTTGAAGGTTGGGAATGTTTGTTGGAAAAGTGTTGATATAAATATTCTAGTTTTCAATTAGACCAATAATCCAAATTAATTACATCTTCAAAGAAACAAGTTGGAAATTTCTTGTAGTCTGTAGTTATCCTAATAAAAAGTGGAATGAATTTTCTATTAACACTAGTCTATCAGACAGTATTCTCTACTCAATCATTAGATTTCTATGGATTAGTGATTTCCTTTATTTAAGAGGGATTATATTAGTGAAAAACCTTATATCAATCCTTCTATGGCCTTGATTCAAATTCCCTATCATAATCAGGACCTGATCCCAACCCTAAACTACAGCTCAAATAGCACAAACCACTGCCTCAATGATTTGTTGGTCAATTGGAGGTTTATCTAGTAGAGGGGTTTCCCGATTCACCATATATGGTTACACATGAGGTATTCGGAAAGGCATGTTTCAACATAAATCAAAACAAACAAAAAAGTAAAATATTTAATACATCATACAACGAGGAACTAAATGATCAACATAATAAAACATGTTCAAAAACAACAATTTAGATCATAACTCAATCAAATCCACCCTAACATGGTTCCCATTATCAGTATGCAACTTGTGCGTTACACATAATGGATGTGTGAAACTAAATTCCCCAATTACCCATAGTGACCCAAGGTCCTTTATTGGGTGTGGTTTCTAGAAACTCAAGACTTGATAGTTCTAAATGCTGTATATCCAAACATTCCCCAAATTATGAGACACAAAGAAATGGAAAACCTTCTCAAATACAATTTTCAGTAAACAGTCCCAATATTCCATTCAAACAGACACCCATCCTAGCTAGTGGAATTTCTATAAGGGTATTCCTAATCCCCATGGGTTGTTAATTAAGGCATTATTATTGAGAAATTACTTTATGAATATGTTTCCCATTATATAATCAAACATCATCATAAAAAATTATAAATATCATCAATATACAATGATAGATAAAGGAAACATACATAAGTTTAATGGTTACATCCATATCAAAGTATCCAAATGAATAAAATGGAATAGAATCCAATAAAAGAGCCTCAAATATCCTCATGACACATGGGCTAATCCCCTGAAGTGTCACAAACAACAGTTGTCCAAAATGGCCTCTAAAACAAGTACCCACCACCACTATAAAAAGCACATTTAATTGATTCAGACAAAACAAAGTTTACATTCAACAATTGCATGTATGTAGGGTGCGATATCACTTTCCTAGTAGGATCCCAACATGATTTCAATACATATACATTATAAGACAAATAATGATTCCAATTTTAAATAAGTGAAATATTTTAGGTTGAAAATATTATTTAAACATTATAATAAAAGTGAATAAAATAGGAATAACTGTTAAAAAGGTAAAACCAAAACATAAGAACCATGGGAAATCCTTATGTAGATAGGGTAAGTAGGGACCAAGGATCCTCACACTCTTGGAGATCAAAACTAGTATTAAAATTTCCATTCATATTCTCGATCCATAATCATCTCATCACATCACAACACAACTCATTTAGTTATTTTTATATCAGAATACTATTAGAGCGGGCCATTTGAATCCCAACTTCCTCATCTAGAATATTGGTCCATGTCTCCCCACCTACATAAATATGATTTCCAAGTATTTTTTCACTAAGGTGGGGGTAGTGTTTCAAAAACTACTAATTTTTACTTTATATTACACAAATAATCGAAAAAATTAATATTAATTTAATTTCCTTAATAGATATTGATTGTTCTTCTGCATAACTTTAATGTGATAGTTTCATAAGGTATTAGTCAAATTGATAATTTCATAGTTTTAATCCTATATGATGATAACCATGAAGTTCTATGATGATATTTTTAAATATATTTCTATGGTTGGATAATTTTCTATGATAGGGATCATAGTATATAGATTGTCATATGTGATTACTCATAAGTGGATGAGATTCCTTCTAATGAAGTTTTTACTTTATAATATCTAAGATGGGATATTATGAGAATAGGCTCACTGGAAAGAATTTTTTATGTTATTTTGTGATCAAATATTCCTATCTGTGAATGTTTGTAATTGTTCTTATACATTAATATTATTATTAATGTATTTTAAAACTCATTCACATAGATGTGCTTCAAAAACCACAATGATTATAGTTTATGTGGAAGTTGGATATTTGGGGTGAATAAAAAGTGATGTGTTATTAATAATATTTCAAGGAAGGATATGTCCCTTTCATTTTTTGAGGACAATATCTCAACCATTTGATTGAAATATAACTATCACATTAAATTCCATGGTCATGGGGTAATGATGTGTTTATTTCAAACAGTCAAAGAAAGACTTATAAAGCACATAGGTTGATGACATGGATGTGAAAACGGCATGATGAGATATTGAGACAAATAGATCATTTTGTACAATGGGTGTTCATGTGTGGGTTTTATTGTTTTGATATAAAGTAAATTCTCTTAGTTTCCTTGACCTGCTGATAGACAATAGTCTTGGAATTTAGGAAATCCCACCTAATGCTAATGAGAAATAATCCAATAGGTTCACACACTATGTGGTTTCCTTTATCTCATTTAAATCCTATTTGAATTTAATTATTGAAATAAATAGTATAATCTAGACAAATAAATAAATCTATTCATGTTTTATTGATCACTAATATTCTCAAGGTAATAAATAACTATTTGTTTATCGATAAATAATTTATTTGATAACATAAACTTATAACAACTATTTATTAACTGGATTTTGAATAAAATATTGATCTTAAATATTTGATATTATAATAAAATTTTATTTGATGGATTGGGAATAAAATATTTATTATTAAATAAAATATATATTTAGTTATATAATAAATAATGAGGAGTTCTAGTGTACCGAGATAACATCCGATGAAGATTTTTAATTTAAAAGATAGAACAATAATTTTTTCATTGCACAACTTAGTGACAAAAATAAAATAATAATAATATTATAATTATATGGAATGAGTTGTATTAATGATTATAATATTATTTTAGGACTGGTATGAAATTAAATAATATTTTAACCTAAATTCAAACTTTATAAATTCATGATTATGTCTCTTTTGAAGGGTTAATGAAAAATATAAAATTGATATATACACAAAATTTCTCTCCTGGCTCATATTTCTCTTTCCATCTCATGTAGAAGCAAAATATAGAGAGAATATTTGAAGTCATAATGACGCGAATTCAATAGGAACAATGCATGATGATTGATTCACCGTTATAGCACCCAAAAATCAATCGATGCCGTTTTGAGATCATAGGAGCATGTATGGATCACTCCTAAAAGAATTATACACTTGGATCGTAAAATCACGACAATGATAATCCAAAAAGGGAATTTGAGATGATAAAAAATCATTATCGACGAAATATCCCATGACTAGGTATTTATTTATTCAAATATAAATAAATAAATTATAAATTTAACTTGAAATGATCATCATCGGGTTCTGAGTTTTTCTACGTCACTATTTGGTGTAAAAGTTTCATTTCGCATGTCATTCACATCATATACAATATTTTGAATGTTCCACCGAATATATAAAAACATCTTGGATTAACCACCCACCATAACACTTATGCTACACCCAGAACCATCACTTTTATCAATCCATAAAAATAATCTTTCACATATTCTAAACCAACAAATGTCGAAGCACAACATTTACAACAATTTCCATAGGGTAAATCCATTTTAAAGACCATGCACACACACAACGTCACCATTTTAATTACCCCATTACACAAAGAAAATAATTTCAAAAATAATTATATTTAGAAGAAATAACATTTAAGCTTTCAAATAATGGAATAACATTAAACCACATACCATTTTCCTTAAAACCACTAAAAACCAATTGATAAGAGAAATCCAGGAAGATCTGGGACCCTATGGAAACAAGAAAAAACCATAATCATCAATCTCCATCCCATACATTTTTGATTTGGATAACCCTAGGAAATAAAAACCATCGGGTAGTATAAAAATTATGAAATAAGGGAGGATTGACTAAAAACCAAAGATATGAGATACTTAATTGGATTTTCCTTGAAGAAAATATGTCAAAATACACACAAACATTTAGACCATGTTGTGAGAGGTGATGGGGGATAGTGTTCCAATGGATGGAGGGGTTGGTAATGATAGAAAATAAGGAGTGAAATGGGATATGTTTATGAGGTGTATCTAATTAATTTAAAATATTTTAAAAAAATTGGATGGCCACATAGTTTGGAAACACATTTTTTCAAATCGTTTTCTAACCATGATGGTTCCTTAGGTTTAAATAGCAGAGGTTGAATAGTTTTACAAATCATGTGCCTAATAGTGTGGGTGCTCTAGTGTTGTTGTCTTAGCACACAAAGTTTTATGAGGTTAGTGCATGGTTTCCCCTAACCTTGTGCCAACTATACACCATACTTTATATCACCAAAACATGAACATTCAATAGAAAATAACCAGAAATCTAAGGATGAAAATAAAGGCCAAGTGTAGACAATAAAAAACCGAAAATAGCACCATGGGAGAGGTATCCAATGTATCATCACCTATACCTGATCATAGTTTGAAGGAATGTGTTTGTTTGTTAGAACACTCTCCCACATGTAATGAAGATGGATGTTTTCTATTGGGTATCTACTCACCAGGAAAAAATATATACTCAAACAGACTCTAGTCTCCCACTATCACTATATAATAATATGACTATGTATGTTAATGTTATTTAAAATCATTATCAGATGTGTGGTGGACCATTATAGGTATAATAATTGGATGTTTATCATCTATGAAAGAAATGGGAGAAACATATTTTTTATATCATATTATACATTCTTCTCGTATGACACATCATCATGTGGAACATATATAATAGGATTATGACCCTATGACACATTTATACGAGAATAATCACACTCAGCATCTTATGGAACATAAAATAAAATATCATGATAAATCTCATCCATGGGAAGAAGTAGTTCTATCAATACTCAGTGAAAACATGTATGGTCAAATGTGCCACACACTACTAGATCAGAAATAAGAGTCAAGTGTTTGATATGATCATCATATAGAATAAATTTATATAGTTAACTAATGTTAATTAAAAATTTGTTCAAATATGGAAGAAATTATTACCAATTGGTGATAACATCTCCTATGATATGTAATATATAATGATGATGTTAGATGGTATCAGGGAACATGTAATTCCTTGCCACCCTGAACCACTAATCAATACCCAGACTGAAAGAACACTATTTTACCACAAGGTTTCATCTTCATATACTAGAGGTGGACATGATGTGTGGGACTAAGATGGTTTAGTGGGGACACTATACTAACATATCAGTGTAAATAAACATATTAAACAAAGTCAATAATGTACATCAAGAAAGATAATGAAATGAAACAACATCCAATAAGGTGATGAAAATTAATCAAAATAAACCATACCGCAATAAATTAACTGTATACTATATATGTCATGAAATCATTAAACATGACCCAAAGTATGACAATAGAAAGTTGGGAAAACAATATAACAATCCTGGTTCTGGGCCCTATCCTAGATTCTCATGCTTCATCTAAGGTGACCAATCCCAGACCAACAGACATGTATTATATGCTAAGGTTCTGAAGTTCCATAGTTTCATGTGCAGTGGTTGACTACAACTAAGTTTTCCACCACTGATAGTGTCCCTAAATATTACCATTCGGATAAATAAACTCTATATAGATGTGATAAAGATACAAAATTTAACAATTTTAATGAAAAAACAATAATTATTACATCAGGTTCATGGTGACACCAGAGGAAAACTATATATACATATATATTTGTCTAGAAATAACACTAATAGATGAAAAACTATAAAATTTCTATATCATAGAATACATATTAATGTAACCTTAGGGGAAAAAATTAGTCTCCACTATAAAAAGACAATAAAACACTCTTAATTGGATACAATATTTCATAAAATGTATAAACATTATGGTATCCCAAATAAAAACCAATATTTGGAGTCCTAATGAGCTGTTTTGATGAATAAAAAAATGGGACTTGGGTTTCCTTAGTTCCAATGTCATATATCTCCTCATAGGTTTTATTTGACATCTTGAAGAACCCAAACAGACATCCTAATCAGAAGTTATTTTTATTTGAAGTTCAACAAAAGGTTTTCAATATAAGCTTAGTGATTAATTAATTTGTTAATTTTTTATATAAAAAAATTGTTATTAAATATTTATCAATTAAAAATTATTTGTAAAATTTTAATTAATATAGATGTTTAATTACTTTATAAATCATATTTTACTAAATTTATTACATATTATATGTAAGTACATATTAATTATCATATAAATTATATTTATGAAATTATATTATATAAATATAAATATTATGATATTTAAATATTTAAATATTATTTTTTATAATATATAATATTTTTAGGTAGCACACCTTTTATCTTCACTAAAGAATCTATGATAACTATGGTTATTAACTGTGCTGATAAAGGGTGGTTTTCATCAGCATAAAAACAAGCACTGATAAATGTGGTCTTTTATCAGTGCTAATGAAATTTCCATTTACTATTCATTTAGGTGGAAATGATAAAATCATCCCCCTTATAAGATCTAAAAAACCAATTATAAAATGGGTATTTTATAAGTGCTGATAAAGTGCCACTTATCATCACTATTAGCTATCATTGATAAAATAACCACCTTTATTGGTTCTTTTTTTAGTTTTGAAAAAGGGTAGTGCTGAATAATATTGATTTTGTAGTATTGATGATTGACATTGATACGTAATATATCTCATAAAATGACATAATTACAATGGTTGGAGTAACCAATGGTTTGAAAATATTAAGTGTTTAGAAAATGAGGTGTCCTCAAAAATGTAACTTACGAGGAATGTGATAAAGAACATAGGAATATCAAAGAATTGAAAGAAAATTCCGAAAAGAGATTATAATTAGGGTACAATGTATGTGAAATTCCCCCTTGGCCACTTACACTGGCTGTATTTGTTTCTATATTCATAAAAACCATTGTATGTGAAATCCCCCATGATTATGTATTGGTTTTCATTTATTAAGAGGCGATCCACATTGTCTAGAACCCAAAATATTTGTTGATGATTACCTCCTTGAACAAATTTTCAAAATCCTTGATATCACTGAAAATAATTCATATTATGAAAAAATAGGATGTGAATTCATTGTATCTAATTCTTGGGTAACAATGCTCGAATCCTGTGAAGTCCAAAAGAAATAACATTGTCCACTCATTATATGGAAGGGCTAGTATCCAATGGTTTACCTTATATGAATTGAATATTAATGCAGTCACATATCTCGCCCATTTAATCCAAAATAAGTAAGAGCAGTAGAAAAAAAATGTTTAGATGGGTTATTGATCTGTAATTTGAAATAAGGGCATATTGGTTCACCAAAGTAGTTGTACCCATGGAATATTTATGGTTGCTGATGAGGCATTCCCTCCATAGGTCCAAACAACAAATTTCAACATTCATGTTTTATGTTAAGAGGATCTAGTGGGATGATAGGCACCATGCTATGTAGGTACTCTATTGTGAGATGGTGCAAGGAGGTTGTTGTGATATTAATGAGTGAAAAAAATTTCTACATCATGAACCATCAGATCTGGTACTCTTGAATCACTTGGTCAATGTTGGATAAGTCCACTATTTAGGTTTCAAGTAATATGAGATATCACCCTTCCTTCATTCTATGCAAGGATGACATAATTATCTTGATGATGAATCCACTGTCAACCATCTATATCATTGAAAACTCCTATAGACCATGCAAGTTTAGGAGAGCATATTAATGAAACACGTGAGATTTATGTTCTATAATAACATGTATTATGTAATGTGGAGTTGCAGAAGGATTTCAGTAAAAGAATTTATGGTTGAAATGGACCTTGATGTTTTTGGTGTGGTCGATATATGGCAGGCCGTTGTGTAAGGGGAGATGGAGAAGGCAGTGAGGTGGAAACCTATGGGGTAATAGTGGAACATGATTACTGAAACCATAAAGATGGGGTGGTGGAATAAGAAGTAGATTGCCTCACTCATCATGCATTAAAAAAAATTAGTAGGTGATTAGAAGTCTTGGCATTCATCATCTATGTTTTCACACATCAATGGATTAGGCAGATTCAAATTCCATTGAATAGTAGAAAATTGGATTTTATTGACCACCAAATATTGTCACTATAAGACTGTAGCGGCCACATAGCATCTACCAAATGGTGGATGATTTAGGCACGTCGCTGATTCCTATAGCATCTGAAAAATGGAGAACACTATAGATGAGGTTGGGATCACCTATAGTGACCATCAAATAGAGGTCACCATAGCCCAAATTTGGGATGATATATTTCAACCGACATATGAAGACCGAAATCGGTTTTTTTAAATCACAACATCATTAAAACACCACTCTATTTCAAAAATAAAAATAATATTTACAAAATCATTAAAACTATAGGAAAATTAATCTCTTTTTTTCATCATCTTCCAAGATGTATATCTATCTTTGAATAAATCTTCATGAAAAATTTCCTCATATTATTAGTATATTAAAATATCCCAACTAATAATTGAAATGAAATAAAATATTTCAATTAAATATTAGTAAAATGTTTTGAATTTATTTGGTTATCAAAATATATTAATAATTTCTAATAATTTTTAAAAAATATAATAATTCTTGTTCAATAATTCCATACTAACCAAAAATTTGATTGATGTGTCATCTTCTTGCACATGTTAGGAATAATAATATTTCGATTTTCATGTGACTTTATGTCATTATGATGTTGTTTTTTGTCTATTTAACTGTTAAATGAACCTTTTATTGTTTCATGATACTAAAAGTGAGTTTTGCATAATACTGGTCAAATGGAACTTATGATGCATGTACCACCTTCTTGATCATTTAAAAACTCATACCATAGTTATTTTTGAATTATTTAAAATACATTAAAGGTCAATTTACTGGTTTGGACCCCAAGAAACTCCTTTTTGAAGTGCATAAAATCTTTTAAAACCACATATTCAGTTGTTTTATAAAGTCCACTTATCTGATTGGAAATATTTATGCTATTACATTTCACAAATAATAATAATAATAATAATATGCATTTCCTATGATTTCAAATAATTCCTACTTTGTTTGGTATATATTTATACGTTAAATGCTCGTTTTTTAGTTTTATGACACTAAAAGGGTGGATTCAGTCCTCTATAGAAAATGATAGATCATATTTATGTTTCGTATACTCCACCATTTCACAATTCACTCCACATTTGTTGTCATCTAAGCTCACAGAATTCGATGGTCGTTCGACTAGTTTTGACCCTTAAACACACCATTATAAAGGGCATTAAATCTTAAAAAACCACATATTAATTCATTACACACTGACCAAACTTCATATTTAAATTTAATACTATTACACATAAAAAATAATAATAACACTATTTTCGTATGATTTTAAGTCATTTTTAGGTCGTTTTCTATAGATCTTCCCCTGAAACATTCGTTTTGGTATTTTGTGACACTAAAAGTGCATTTATGATCATGCTAGAAATTTGTATCTCAAATTTTCATTTTTTTATAAGAAATTTCAAAATTTACACTACAGTTGTTGTCATCTGATTTCATGGCATTAAGATGTTGTTCATTTTGTTTTGATAGCCGAAAACACCTTTTTAAAGGGCATCAAATCATTAAAAACCACACATTCATCCATTCCTAGGAAACAACATGTCAAATTTACATTCTATCTCCTTATACACATCATTAATAATAGTAATATGGGTTTCCTATGATTTAATGTCATTCTGAGCTCATTTTCTATGGATATAACCCTCAAACCTCTGATTTGGTATTTTATGACATAAAAAGTGTGTTTTCTATCATCACGGTCAAACGACACCTCCAATTGACATACCAAATTGTAGATCATTTCAAAATTAAATCAATGTTTTTTGTATATTTTCATGGAATTTAGAGGTTGTTCATCTGGTTTTTACCACCAGACAGACCTTTTTAAAGGCAATCAAATATTTGAAAACCACATATTCGGTTGTACAGTGTAGGATACACATCTGATTGACATTTAATATACATGTACACGTCATGGATAACAATAAGTTAGTTTTCCTATGATTTCTAGTGATTCTGAGGTCATGTTATATGGATCTGGCCATTAAATTCAGATTGTTTTGTTTCGTGACACTAAAAGTGTGTTTTTATACATCCCAGGAAAACAACCGCTCGAGATGACATTTCCGTCTACTCAACCATTACAAAACATTTGATAAGGGTATTTTCCACTAATTTTGTGGTGTTCTGAGGTCATTCGGTTGGTTTTGACCACCCCTGAAAGCACCTTTTTTAAAGGATGTCAAATCATTAATATTCCAATATTTATTTGTTCCAAGATACATTTGATTGACATTTCCATTTACTGTTAGAAATAAAAAAGAATAATAAGATGGTATTCCTATGATTGAAAGTAATTTATGGGTCATTTTCATTGAATATGACCACTAAACACATTTTTTGGTGTTTTATGACACTAAATGTGCGCGTTCAACCCTCCAAAGAAAATTCCAACTCAAATTTGTTTTATTTCTACTCAACCATTCGGAAATTCAATCCACAGTTGTTTTCGTCTAATTTCATGGAATTCAGAGGTCTTTTGGATGGCTCTGACCATCCAATGAACCTTTTTAATTGGCCTCAAATGTTTAAAAACAACATATTCAATCATTCTGTACATACTGCCAGTCCGATTATCATCTCATATACTCTTACAAATAATGAAAAATAATATGACTCTTTTTCTATGACTTCAAGTCATTTCTAGATTTTTAGATATGGATCTAATAGTTAAACATGTGTTTTAGTGTTTTATGAAACTAAAAGTGTATTCTTAGTCCTCCAAAGAAATCACCAACTCAAAGTCACATTTCATCTGTTCTACCATTTGAAAATTTATACAATAGTTTTTTAATGGATTTCATGGAAATTAGATGACATTCAATTAGTCCCCAACACCTTTTTATTTTGAGTCAAATCATAAAATCCAAATATTCAGTCATTACAGATAGTCCACACATTAGATTGACATGTCGTCTACTCATATAGATAAAAAATAATAATAATATAGTTTTCTTATAATTTAATGTCATTTTGAGGTTGTTTTCTATGGATTTGAACGTTAAATGTGCATTTTGGTGTTTTATGAAAATAAACAATATTTTCGGTCATCGTAGAAAAATAACACCTCATATTGACATTCCATCTACTCTAACATTTCAAAATTCACTCTACGATTGTTGTCATCGGATTTAACAGCATTTAGAAGCCGTTCGGTTGTCTTTGACCTCAAGATGCTACATTATAAGGGGCATCAAACCATTAAATACCACATATTTGAATATTTTGGGTATAAGAAACATTATATTAACATGTTGTTTATATATAAACATTAATAATAACAATAATCTCATTTTCCTCTGATACCAAGTCATTATGATGTCTTTTTCTATATATCTAACACTTAAGCTAACATTTTGGTGTTTTATGACACTAAAAGTTCATTTTACCTCAAGTCGAACAAGAGACACCTCCGATTGATGTACCATATGCTTGTAAATTTTAAATTTTACTCTATGATTCTTTTATTCTCATTTCATAGTATTTGGAGGTTTTCAATTGTTTTTGACCCCCAGACATACCTTTTTAAAAGGCGCCAGACCGTTAAAACAGACATATTTGGCCATTTAGGGCATACAACTTGTCTGATTGATGTTTTTCATCTTATACACACCACGAATAATATTATTATGGATTTCATATAATTTCATGTCATTATGTGGTTTTTTTAAATATTTGACTGTTAAGCACACATTTTTGGTGTTTTATAAAACTAAAAGTATGTTTTACATCATCCTAGTTAAACAATACCTTTGATTGATGTACCATCTACTCAACAATTTAAAAATTCACTCCATAGATTATTTTTCCTGATTTCACATCATTCGGAGGTTGGTTGTTTGTTTTTCACCACCCGCATATTTTTAGAGGGCATCAAACCTTTAAAAACAACATATTCAATCATTCCGATCAGACCAAAAGTTCGATTAATGTGCCATATTCTATTACATTTCAATAATAATATCAAGTTTTTCCTATAATTTCACATTATTTCAAGTCTAGTTTCTATATATCTGACTGTTAAACACACGTTTTGGTGTTTTATGACACTAAAAGTGCATGTTCTTTCCTCCCGAGTGAACACCCGCTCATATTGAAGTATAATCCACATGACCATTCCAAAATTCATGTTATTGTTTTTTTCATCAAATTTTAGGTCATTCATATTTTTTTGTTTGGTTTTGAACCTCCAAACAAAATTTTTATAGGGATTTAATCCTTAAAAAATCAAAAATTCGGTGGTTTTGGTAGACCACATGTCCGATTGATATTCCATCTACTCATGCATGTCACGAATAATAATAATACTATTTTACTTTGATTGGTAGTTATTATAAGGTATTTTTCCATATATCTGACTATTAAACAAGTATTTTGGTGCTTCATGACACTAAAGGTGTATTTTCCATCATAATGATAAAACAACACCTCTAATTGATGTACCGTCTGCTTGACCATTTCGAAATTTACTCCACGGTTGTTTTAGTTTGATTTCACAGAATTCAGAGGTTGTTTAGTTGGTTTTGACCCCTTTTGTGTTTTTAAAGGTCATAAAACCCTTAACAAACACATATTAAATCATTCTAGGAAAGAAACATGTTTTATTGACATTTTTTCTCCTTAACACATCACAAATAATAATAATATTTTTGTTTAATGATACCCTTTTTGGTAGAAGTCAAAAAATCAGGGAATTGAGGTATGTTCTCCAAGTGGTAAAAATGGTATCTAATCTGAGAGAGAGAAAAATTAATATATATTGGAAATTTTAATGGATATTAACCATGATTATACATGTTTGAAATAATAGAGGGATTTTTTAATTAATTTTTCTTTGTAAATTGATAAAGTATGGTGAGAATAAGTACAAGAAGAAGATTCAGTGTAATAAGAGATGGAGATTGAAAAGTTTGAGTATAGGGTTGACATTGATAAAAATTATACCAATTTTTAGATAAGTCCAATAGAGAAATTCACACCTTAGAAATTCCAATGATAATAATTTTTTTACTCAATCATTCATAATTGAAATCACATGATAATGTGTGGTTAGTTACATAGCGGGATATAGGTGAGGTGTAATTTTCAATTATTAAAGAATGATTTAATGAATATATTTCTTATATCTTCTTCACATGATCTTAATGATTCACTAATTGGATTACCAAATGTGATAAAATTTAGGTATGAGCAATGCAACTTTAGGGAAATTATAATAATTATACTATAGTATGGGAATAGTTATCTAATGTATGAGGGTGTCTTAAAAATTTATGGAACAACACAATTATAGAAAGATAGAACTTAATCCTCTAAATATAATTATAACATTAATACTTAAAGTGACCTATAATTATTCTATTATAGTGAGGATTGAATCAATAGAGTATCTGTAAGATATATTTCGTGTTCTAATAAAGAAGAGATAAATTTATTAGAGGAAATGTGAAATAATAAAACAAAACCAACACCTCTAATGTTTCCTAATTTCATCCTTAAAATTGATGCATTTATTATGTGCCCATATCCATATTATTTTTTTCATTTATACTATTCTAATCCACTTTCAATCAAGTACACGCTACAAACATACACTATTCTCTTAAAATCTAAATTTAATTGGACTCAATTAGTGAATTGCACCCATTTTTTATGTGAAAAAACATAGGATATTTAAGTTAATGTGTTAGAATACCTGCTACACTTTTATGAAGGATGTGTATTTATCATTATATAGTTTTCAAATATGAAACCCACCAAACCATTAGAAGAATTATCCCACTCAAAAAAATACCATGAATCAACTTATCACATAAAGGTAGGTTCTAATAACATATAAAAAAATGTCACCTCATCAAAAAATTGTAAGGAATAAGCAGAGTAAACACCATTCAATATCCCATGAGATCCCATCCAAGTTGATTAATTTAGTTTCATCCGTTCATGGAAAGTTCAGTATTGGTACATGATTTAATCTATGATCGCATATGTGGATAATTCAACTACATGATATATATGCCTACATTAATAATGGATTTCAACATAATAAATTGTTTCACTATAGGAGGTTGTACATATCTTTCTAAATCATTGGAGGATCAATAAAAATGCTTGAATATAGATCATATCATGTTTAGGATATGTTCAATGCACTTTGAATAGGTGGCCTATATGATATAGTGCATTGGATCTTGATTGAGAACTCATGACATGAAACAAACTAAAAAAATTATTACTATTTCAAAATTAATAAATATCATGCCCCACATTTGTATATCAATAATATACCTATGATATATGGCTATCAGGAGTGATGATATCCACTTAATTCAACATCATGTATAGTCTATCTTAAGATTCATCCAATACTTCACTGTACAAATCGATCATGGCTTCATTAAGAATGAGTTTTACATAAAAACATGTATTATACTGAAGGAAAATAATTCCACTTGTATAATGGTTTGTGGGGACTCCACTTCCTTTAATGAAATTGAGGAAGGGTAATAAGATGACATATTTAACATTCATTATATACAATATAGGAATAATAGGTTGGTATATATATTAACTGTTATAATATTAATGTCCCCGTATTCAAATCATTATATAGCTGATATAAAATACACGATTTTCTCTATACAAATCATTGGAGATTTAGAAAAATATAAAATATTGATATTTGGGATACTCTATTTCATGATAGATTTGATATTTTATTCTAATAATGATCATACTAGATTCATCTAATGGGTTTACCTACACTATAATTATTCTTAAATTATTTTAATAAAGTGAAAATAATTTTAAATCATTTTGATGTAGACTAAATTTAGGTCCCTATTTGAATTATATTTACATAACTTTTTAATTTAGTAAAATCAGTGGAAAAATACAAATATTATATAGTATTTCCAATGGTTTTTGTGTCTAAACCCAAACAACTCAAAATCAGTAAAAATTAACTGTACATATTAACCTTGAATTTAATAATTATATTTAACTATTCTCACTATATTTATTTAAAAAATTTACTATAACTCTATAATTATTTTTAGGATTTGGATATTTGCCCAAGGTATGTGTTTTCCACCACTTGAGTGCCAATAAATTACTAAAAATATTAAAAAATTCCCCAATAGTTACCTATGGAATTATCACCGATCCTAATACTAAAGTTATTTGAAGAAATGAAGTTACATGCCAGATCATTTATTTTTTGTATGGGGAATCAAGCACCAATCCATTTCTGATGTTGGGATGAATTAACATAAAGGAATGAATATGTTTTTTAGATTTTTATGGAGTAGTAATTAAGATACAAAGTAGGTAGACCACTTATTCTCTAAAGGAAAATAATAAATCTGTATATGGGGAATTATAGTAAATAAAAAAAACACATTGGAATTATTCATCTAGAATGAAATGTTTAACATTTAATGGACAACGTAAATCACCTCATGCATTTGGTTCATCCTCATCTGGATCACCAATGAACTCACTATAATGCCCACCAGCTATATCTGAAGCCTACAAAATTTATTAATATAATGTATCTTAAGAAAATCAATAAAAGACAATATGAGTATGTTTTATTTTCTTTTTTACTGATGGAAACACTTCTTTACCATGAATAGAACATTGTGTCATGACTTCATTGATACATGTTGACATTTGTGATAATATCTCTTTATATTCTATACATAATTTCTAAAACTGCTAATATATACTCTGACATATAACCTACATGGTAGAATCTACCTCGGTCTATTTTAACATCCCTACATATCTACATGAACCTAACTCCTCTACTCAAACAACTTCATGTCATGGGACCACCACTTCCTTATGTAAAAGAATAACCATGGCCATCTTTCCCCATGTCATGCTAAAATATCTGGTCTTTGTGCACAGTACGACGACGTTTCTCCATTGGAATATCTATCAAACCATTATCAAACTAAGTCTGTAACATATTCATAATGAATTAATGAAAAATATAAGCAATTTCTATGAAATAAGAAAACATTTTTTATTAAATAATTTTCTTAATATAAAACTGACAACATCGAGATAACCCACCTGATGAGTCCTCACCCATATCGAAATTTGATCAGTCAGCTCACCTCGTTGGTGTAACTATAATAAATGTCTCCAAATAAAATATATTTATATTTATGTTATACTAAAATATTTTTAATATATGAATGAATAGTGAATTCTAAACATACAATATGTATGAGCTGTTACATGTTTCAAGTACCATGTTTGGAAGGTGTGACTTGCATCACCTAATTATATGAATAAGAAGAAGAATCTATCTAAATTCAATGTATTTAGTTAATATATATATATATACATACAATAACATAGATTTATTAATATATTCATAGCAATAAATTTTACAATTGTGGCCCCACTCGACCAAAATGCCACAAAATCCTACCACTACATGGGAAGAATTACTGAGGGGACTCTCTTTAGAATGTCTAGCACACGTGAAAATGTTATCCAATGATCTCTCTTCACCCTCCACATAAAATTCTTAAATAATTTTAGTCATTTGGAGATATATATTGACCAAAACTCATCTTGATAGTATAGAAAATTATCTTTTTATAAAAATATTTAGTAGTTGTGATAATAATAATAAAAATGTCATCACAAATTAAACATTGAATTTACCTAAACCTCCCTCCATACTCTTCCAATTGTATCACGAGGGAGAGAAGTTAAATAATGCATCTTCATAGGGAATATTTATGGGTGTCATATCATATTACCCAACAGATGAATCAATAAACTCACACCTTCTCTAACTAGATGAATGTTTTCATCAAATAACACATCTAATCAGGATCTCGAGGTCCAAGATCAAACCCATCAAGCATGACCACTGCATCTTCTAGAAGACGCACCAGATCCTAATAAACATAAATTCATAATTCAATTACCAATAAATGAATTTTTAATTAAAAATTAGATAAATGGAAATATTCTTATAGAAAATTACAATAAACTTATTTAAAAAAATGAAAACATATATACCAAAAACAGCAGGTGGACCACTATGAACACCCTATGACATACCAACATCAATAAAAATAATATTCAATTATCATAATAAATTTTTATACATAAAATTTATTAATATTTTTTCAATAATTAACTATGAAAAAATTAAAATCTTTCTTTGATTATATAAGTCCAACGTATCTCCATTACTTGTCCCTCTGAACAATTGAATGTCTTATTATCATATAGCTATAGTTGTTTGGTCATGTGTTTGATCAGGAAAGGAGAAAACATTTGATTCCTCTTGATCGAAAAAATTCCAATCTTCTATATATTTTCACCATAAATCTCCAATTATAATCAATGCACAAAACGAAAACATGATCTGTCAACAATGAAATTAAGAATAGATCATTCCTTACATTGTTGATTTTATATACCATATTGTTAAATCTTACTGATGTAAATTGGAAGTGATGAACTTTACTTCCATGAACGAGATTGACCAAATCACACCAGAAAAGTATGTCCATTAATCCACTACTATAAGAAATATTAATAATATTCCATAGTAATCCATAATAATAACCTACATCAATAGATTAATAACCTATACCACTATTATATATGGATCAGTTCGCATCAACCTTGATAATATATAATCGGAATATATTAGCATCCATGCACATTTATCGATGATGTATAATAAATGGGTCATAAACTAGTTGTTTGAGTTCATCGCTTATAGTATGAGTAATTAAATCTCCCAAATTGTGAATCGGTAAATTTCAAAAAAAAATGATGGATAAAGGATTGTGAAAATAAAACTTAGTTGCACTATAAAATATTATATCAATTATTTATATACATGTTAGTCTTAAACCAATCATGAAATTTATTGAAATGATGTTTTTGGATTTTATGGTTAGATTCAAGGGGGATTTAATATTTTAACTTAGTGATATATATTCTAAATCACATAATAATAAAAGGAAAGTAATAAAATATAAATAAAAAAATAAAGCATAATATATCAACTAAAAAAATTACTATATCAATGTAATAACTGATGGATTATTGAACAACACGTATCAATGAGATTCAACCCACTCATCATTGTGAATATCAAACATTATCCCTTCTCTAATTGCACCCCTGCCATTCTAGGAGGATTTATCTAACTTTTTTTAACCACATCAATATATGAAGCACAAACATTAGTGCACTTATCCATCAAATATCCCTTGGAAATTGAAGTTTCTTGATGAAATTTATGTTCACATATCATTGTAGTGTATTTATGTATCACTCAATTGGATATATCCTCCTGAATTGCATGAGACCATCAAAAATGACTTCACCAGTTACACAAATAGTCATGTGAACCATGACATCAAAAAGGATGGTAAAAATAGTTTCACTATGTGACAAAGTGTAAGAAAAATATTATTCATCCCTTTTCGAAATCACTAATGTAATTATTCCATTAATATATCTCCCTAAAATATAGATAATTCAATAAATGACTCAAAAATCTGGGTACATAAGCAATCACAAATTTCTACTAGGATTAATTGTCGATGAAAAATATGATTATCATGACTTTTTACCCTATATAATGTTATGTTTATCATATTTACATACTTGGAAATTTTATACCAATAACCATCAAGAAACTTTGCAGTCATCAAAATTGATAGAAATTATTGTTTCTTTGTTTTACTCATTGTATACTATGCATCAAGAATGTATGCCCAATTACCGTCACCCAACTATAAATGTAATGGTTTTCACAATCACATTTATTTAAAATCACATCAGTTGTTGGAATTGAACTTCTATTTCCCATTTACCCCTAAGATGGTTGACATTATATTATCACATAAATTTTTTCAATGTGTATCACATTTAATTATGTCATTAAATATTATCAATCTTATAAGGAAATTTGAAAAAAAAATACTCTGATTCTTCTAATTATGAATGCATTGTATATTTTTAGTTGGAATAGAAGGAAATGTAGGAGAAAAAAAATCCTTAAAATAATAAAGATAGTGTATATTTTTTTGATCATTTATTGCACTAATTGAACCATAGACATTATTTGTGGTGATGGGTCATGCTCTCTATACCCTTAAAATAACATGATGTCTTTTCTGAAAATGATCAATGGAGGAAGAAATAATTTTTGACCAAGATAATCTCACTTTATAAAGATCTTAATCCATATATATTTATTACTTTTATTATAATTCGAGAAGGAAAAGTCTATAATTTTACTCTAACCAGAAATGTTGGTATACCCTAGGAAGTAAATAATTGTCCACAATAAAGTGACCCAATGTATAAACATTTCAATAGTTACTCAGTCAAAGTTCATTACAACATCTGCCCCAAATACTTATAGCTCATTAATCATTGTTTTAATATAAACATTGATTTTATCACTAGGACATATCTATCCAATAATTAGTTTCGAAAGTAAAAAAATGGGTTCATCATACATACCCATGTGGGATGGTTGTATGGAACCAACACCTTTGGACATGTACTATGTATAACACCAAAAATAGAAATAAATGGGCTAAAACCATCTGATATAAAAGCCATCCAAAAATTACAATAATACTTGGAAAAGAATGGGTGACTTTGATTAAACTCTTTCCATGAAAAATAATCTTCTAGGTGAGTTAATTTATTAATATCATTATTTCTTGTTCAACTCGAAGACATTAATTTAGAAATTTTAGTTGATATTAATAATATATTCAGTATTATTTTTGTTGGAAAGTAACACATCTTCTAGGTGGAAACATGATTCCCTTGATTCTAGACCCTGTTGGGATGAACTTCAATACCTTTATTAATCCCATTGACCTTCCACCACGATGAATAGAAAACAGTAAAAATATTTAATTTCACATTATCTTTTCTGAAAAAACATGCAGTTCTTGAGTTATACATCAATGGTATCATATTTAAAACTAGTCTCATCAGTCAACTTGTGAGATTTATAGAATGACTCTAGAATCCCCACTCCAATAGGGAGTACCTTTATCAACAATACCAACAACATGTCGAATGAGGTTTTTTTCCAATGATTCAATGCCATTAGGTTTAACAATTCAATGATGATTGAAAATATAATAAATTTAGTTCATCCATTATATAATTTAGTATGTGTATAGTCAAGGATTTCTAAGAATTTTTTTGCTTCTCTATCTGTAGAAGAATAAGGATTAATACCTCCAACAACATCATTTACGAATTAATTTCTTTAGTTTGAAACTAACAGAACATATCATTTAGAATTTTGTTCATGAAATCAATTGTTATTTAATAAACATCCACATGTATAATTTTTTATTAGTGACATGAAACATACTCTTCTCCATGATGTTTTCATGTCTTATAGTTTCTAAAAAATCCATTCAGAAAGATATGATCCCGAACACAATCTCATTTGAAGAGATATCAACTTGCACATTTTCTACATGGACAATAATCAAATCACATTGTAATCTGCTAGTGAGATCCATAAATATCTTAATCCCATCATAATATTAAGCAGGAAAATTTTCTGTCATATCAAACTAGATATTATCCATATCAGTATATAGTGGAAAGTAAATAATTGAAATGTCTTATTTAAATTCTAAAAAACGCATACCATTAAAAATTTCAAACCAATGAAGCCAAAATCTGAGGAAAATTTCAAAGCTGTTGAAAAATATACACAATGATACCAAACTAGTTGGGGATGTTTACAAATATTTAAGAATAATATATGAAAACACAACTAAGAACATTAATGAAAATTAGATTCAACATTGTGAGGACCTCTTTAAATATCATAATATATATCTTATATGTTGTTTTTATCAAATAATTTACACATATATGTTATAATTAAATATCATACATAGATTAAATATGATTATGTGCGCATGCACCTACACACACATATATTCTATAAATAATTTATTCAATAAATAATGAGGGGAAAAACCTCAAGAAAATACATTCGATGGGGTTTATGACTATGACCTCTTATCCTAGGAACAGAATATAGTAGTTTAGGGTTTTTTTGTTATATTTATTTCAACTTTTTTATAAAAATAGTTATTATTCCTGATTTCATCAATTTATTTTCTTCATTAAAACAAATTTTCTTAATTCTTATGGTGATGTACAACTAATTGAGGATTTTTTACTTTGGATAATCCATGGGTAACATGTTCTTTCATTGCATTTCATTTAATTTTTTATTCATTTCATGGTGAAAAAGTATCTTGTAAGTGTTCGAGTTAGTATTTTTCCACTGTTCATTTTTTTTATTTCTTACCCCACTCTTTATTATATCATGTTACTTCTCATGAATAAATTTGGATGTCTTATAGTATTCTAGGTTGAGTAGAGGCACATATTGGAGGATGTTGGGATTGATACACATAGGAACATTTTCCACATGCATTAATTCATAAAATTTCAATATAGGGGAGTAGTCAATGAAGTGGTACTCAATAGATATTTTTAAAGAATTTAAATAATATTAACGAGTGAAAATGACCATTTCCATTTTCATATAATTCCATTTCCACTAAGTTAGTTTAATAATGTAGTTGTTTTATTATTTTAATTCATTATTAACACTCCACATTCAAAAAAACCAACAATTTTCCCTTCTTTTATAAATATTTAAAGTGATAAAAATTATCATAATAATAATGTAATATATTAATCAAATGAATAATATCATTGGACACAAGAACATTGTCATCCCTATGGCTACTCTAACTAGGGATTCTAAATTTTCTATTTAACAAACTGAATCCTTTGATAATATTTGAACACATTAGTAATTATAATATATTGAAGAATATTTATCCAAATAAATAAAATCCTAAAACAAGAAATATATATCTTTGTTTAAAGGTGGAAAATAAATTTAAGACTAACATTTAAGGATCTAAACACTATGAAATTTTATAGGTGAGTGAGGAAGTGTAGGAAATTGACCAAAAATATAGTTAAGGGGATGTCTGAACAGTGTATCTCATTTAAAAGAATAATTTTCCTGTAAATTATTTTAATATAACTTTTAAACCAAGTCACAATTGATTAATCATGATCTCGATTGATAATTAGTAACTACTACAGCACACAAAACAAGGTTTTTCAAAATGAGGCTTTGTATAATAGTTCCAATAAAGTAGTCTGAAAGTCATTTACAAAATAAAACATCACTCATTTGTAAATAGTGATTTTACTAGTTTATTCAACTTAATTTATGAATTTATTATTGAATTTAAAATTATTTTAAATAAACATTAACATGGAGGGGACTCGACTATGGTTAAAGGGTGTGACGATATTGGGTATAAAATATGTGGCTCGATAGGGGGCTTGATGACATGAGATCAATGGGGGATTAATGTGGGAAAGGGAACATGATTTAAAGGGTCAATGAAGGGGGATTGAAAGGGGTGGGAGGGATCAATGGGAGATATAGGGATTGAAAATGGGGCCTTACAGGGGAGGGAGGGCTAAATGCGGGTGGTAGGGCTTAATGGAGGGGCATGATGTTGCCATGATGGTTCAATAGTGGTGGGATGGAGGAAATAACTGAAAGGAGAGGGATGGTGTGGGGGATTGTAGGAGAGAAGTTGTGGGAGGGTGAACAAGAGGTTATTGGAAGAAAATTTTGGGCATTGAGTTAGAATGTATAGTGACTTCCAAATAGTGGTCACTAATAATTTCAATAGTGACCTCCAACTAGCGGTCTATCAAAACTGCTCTAAAAAACATCATTTTATACTAGTGATGTCAAAACCTACTCACATTGACAATATTTAATCAAAGTCAACATCTATATGAGTGAGTTTGAGGATGATTATTGATTATTATGGGAATTTATATTTATTTATGTAACATGGAATGTGATGGAAGAATCCAAGAGTGGGAGTCAAATAATTTTAGATCTCAATACCATCATTGAACCACTTAAAATTAATCTTCATCATGTTTTAGTTTTTTTGTATTCAGGTGTCAAGGAGGAGATAATTTAGGAGAAGTATTTACTTCAAAAATCCCAACGATGTCACATATGGATTTGTAAATAGAGATTTTTTATCTAGTAATACTTGAATTTAAGCCCCCTGGGACTAACATAGTGGAAAAGGTCCCTGTGGGGTGTTAGGGAGGTCTCCTGTTTGAGTCTCTCTGACATCATGCATGTTTTTGTTTCTATGTTTCTTTTTTTATTTTAGATTACCCTTCCTTGTACGTTTTATATACTTGAATTTATAAATTAACAACATGAGGTTTTTTATCGTAGAAGTATAAATTAAAGTCAAGATCGATCATGATTCTAAAAAGTATTTTTCTAATCGAGGTTTTATCCTGAAACCAATTCATTCTTCCCCAAAACATATTATTTAATAAAAAATCTGTTATTGAATGTTTTTATTAATAATAATTTGTTATTATATATATATATATATTCAAAATGATTGATATAAAAAAAATTGAAAGAAAGTCATTTTATAAAAAAATTATTGTTTTAAAATTTAATAAAAAAATGGTAAATGTGGGAATAAAATCGATTCATTTATTACCTTTTAAAAAGATAAAATGCAATATTTTTTATGGTTAAACCTTGTGAAATTATATAAAAAAGACTAAAACACCATATAATTTAATGGTGCATCCTAGAAACAAGGGGGTGAATTAATTTTTAAATAAAAATAAATCATGTGATTTAAAATCTGGGGTTACAAATTAAATGGGAAATCCAATTCATATTAGATTCATGAGATAAAATTTAAAATTGGATAATCAATATTTATTATAACGTATAAAAATACAAAAATGAAAAATTTAAATCTTGTGATTAGTATATAGTAACCGGAATGAACCCACGACCCCTACAAGACATCATTAAGTAGTTTAAAAATGGGTTAGGCAGGTCTTGACCAAAAAATCATTGGGTTGGAAGAAACTATTCAGGTTGTCCCAAATAGTTTTTTAGCTTAGTCGAGACCCGACCTTAGGGAATACCAAGTCATCATGTCGGACCAGGCCATGGGTCTGAGTGAGAAAGCCTTTAATATAAAAGAAATAAAATTAAAATTATCATTATAATATTTTTTACAAAATAAATATATAATTATAAATATCATATAAATATGTTAGGAGAAACACCTAGACTAGTTACTTAAGTCACATGCTTGGAAGACATGGGAAGTGGCATTAAATCTCTTATATTGATAGTTTTCTTATATTTCTTTAAATTATATTGGGCCTATATGGAGGATCATTGGGCCAGGCTATCGGGATGGGAATCGTTGGGTTGGACTCTCAAGGCATGTCGCCACATTGGGCTTTTGAGTTGACCCGGGATAAAATATAGTATCACATATTTTCAGAATTGAAAAAAATTATTCAAGTGAATGGTGAAACTCATTCATGCTACAATATTCCCTGTTTTACAAGAATTTTTAAAAAACAATTTACCTAAAAAAAATTTCATTTCAATTATACATATATATATAATCGATTAAAAATATATTAATTAATACCAAATTAATTAAATATTTATATAATATGTAACATTTAATTAATTAATTAATATATCATAGACAATTAGTCCATATTAGAATAATAAATATAACCAGTAATTAATAATGTATTTAAAAATATAACATATAACAATTATTATTTATAACATATAATATTAATTATTTATAGCACTAATTAAAAGTATTAGTTAATATTATTATGATTGTTAATTTATTATTAATTATTACTTAATATGTTATATATTATATTTTCAAATATTAATTAATACATTGTGAATATAATTATTTTAAATTAATTAATAGATAATATAATTATTAATTACATGTCTTATTATTTATTATTAGCTTATTATAAATTATTAATTACTGTAGATTATTATAAAGGTATGAATTAGTATTTATTAACATAATTAACAATAACATGTTATCAAATAATGTAAATAGTCATTATTAATTATAGAATAAATTGTTAATTATATATTTATTACTGTCATTAATGATATATACTATTATAAAAATAATTACTAAATATTTTAAAAATATAATTAGAAAAAATTCCATCAGTGAGGAGATGGCACGTGTGGGAGGGGTTGGGAGTTGCAGTCAATGGGTTGATCCCAAAAATCGATTTCTTATCTTGGGTTGTGTCTGGCAGGGGCTGCTGTGACCAGTAGAATAATTAAAAAACTATATTTTTAATTGAATAATTTATAAAGTAATTACTAATATATGATATTATATTAATAATATATTATTATGTTATTAATATAATTATTTTTTATAAAATTTAATAATATAATTACTAATACATTATCAATTAATTAATATATTTTATAGAATTAATGATTGACAATATAATTGTTATAAATTTTAATTGGTATATTTTTAAATAACATTCAAGAAACAATTTATTCCATATTAATAATATTAATACTACAACTGATGAATTATGTTAACTCATTAAAAAAAGTCTTAAATAATGTGAAAATAATAATTTTAAAAACATATAACACTGATATGATCAAAAAATATATAAATAGTACAAGTATCACTTCGGTCTGCATCCCTATCTAAGATGCTCCATCATGATACATACTAGTGTATAGTCAATGTGCCTATTTCCTGTTTTTAGATGTTTATGCTTTGTCATATGCACATCCTATGTTGCATCTTTGTGCTATGCCATCTTGTGTGACTGGAGATGGGGGAAAAGTCTCCATGCCCTTACCCTATAATGGTTGGAAGGAATGTGGGTGTTTCCTAGACTCTCTCTCATATATAAATAATATGGTTGTTGTGTACTGGTTATCTGACCAGCAAAAAAATGTGGACTCAGACACACTTCAATTTCCCTTAATATCTGCATCATAATCTGAATAAGTAAGATAATGTGGAGTAAAATCACTTGTAAGTGCATCTTGGACCTCTATAACGATAGTATGTCGATATTGTTTTAACAAAAGGAAGTGAAGGATCATCTAGATGATTATGTGAGATATCATCCTTGAGTTCCACATCATCATGTCTCATATCCATAATAGTCTCATCACTCTATGTCACATCAATATGAGGCTCATCACCCACAATATCACCCGATACATTGAATAAATTTCATGATAAATCTCATCCAAGGGATGAAGTAGTATTTTCCCTACATAGTTAAAATAGTCTTAGCTATATATTCTTATGAACATGGGATTAAAGATGTGAGTCACATGTGTGATACAAGAATTGTAGAGAAAACAATTGTGTTAGTTAACTAAATCTAATTATGTAGTTGTTCAAAGGTGTGATTAATTACAATCAATTTATGACAACCCTTCCTATGTTGGGTAAGATTAAAAATAAGGTCATGTTGTACAAGGGTTCATATAATGTCTCGCCATCCCAAACTAGTAATCAGTAACAAGTCTGGTGGAACAATATTTTGCCTCAAACATTCCACCCTATACGTTGTAGGCTTCCAAATAGCAGTGTGGTTCTATGGTGGTAAGATAGAGAGACTCTTCCATCATATCAGTGTAAATAAATACAATCATATACATTATGAAAGATATAGTAAGGAAATGAAATGTAGGAATGCGGTGATAAATAATCAATGTCAACAATTCAATAATAAATGAAATGTATACCATAGATGTCACACATTCATACAACAAGACAAAAAATATGAAAAGATAAATCCTAGGATAACACTAAAAATAGTCCTACGACTATCATTGGTACCAGATTCAAAAGATATGTCCAAGATTCCCAAGCCCAACCCTATAAAAAAGTAGCAACTTCTTAGGTCCAAATGTGTCATGTCGGCTCGAGCAGGGTCTGAGTACTACTCATTAGGCTACCACCAATGACATCCCAAAATATAACTTTATAGATAAATTAGTTCCATATAGATGTAGTCCTGTAAAATAATTTAACATTTTTAAATCTATTTATAATAAAATGAAACACAACCACTAATATCCTCATTTTTCCGTGACACATTAGGACATCTATATATATGTATATATTTGATTATACATAACAATAAAATATGAAAAATAGTTAAATTTAAACATAATTACATCCCTATAGATTTAACCTCTTGGAATAAATTTATTATTTTTCGAAATAATATAATAAAACACTCTCAGTTGAAGCTTAAGATTCATTGAATGTTCAAAAATTAGGGTATAAAAACTGAAAACATAGTTGTAGAGTCCTTTTAGACCTTTTTCACCAAAAAAAAATTGGGTTAAACGTTTCATCATTCCAAAGAACATAGTTCACTATGAAAACATTAATTTGATATCCCACAGACACCAAACAGAAACCAAGATCAATTGTCATGGTCGTTGGAATTTTTAGCCTTGTTTTAGTCTTTTCTTAATAGATTAATTAAATTATTAACTCTTTATTCCACCAAAATGTTGTTAAATTTATTTTACTCAATATTATTTAGAAATTATTTAATTAATAATATTTTCTAATTATTTTGTATATATTATTTCACAGAACTTTTAGTTTATCTGTGTAAATATATATTTTGTATTGTATAGATCACATATAAGAAAATATATTATATCTATATCAATATAAATGATTTCATATATTAAAATATTTTTTTTATAATATTTCTTTTGAACTAAAACATTTATGAACACTTAAAATGGTAGATAATGATAGTTTTAACAAAGATAATAAGGGGAGTCCTTTATCTAAAATAAAAAACAATTATATTGGGGGTCTATATCATCATTGATAAATGTTTCATTTATCATCACTTTTATCTAGATCTTAAATAAGTAGCCCATTTATCATCTATAAAAAAAGAAATGACAAGTGGCGTATTTTATCCGAACCAATAAAAGAACCTCCACTATGACTATTTTATTAGTGTTAGTATCAGGTAGCTATAAAAAAGTTTCAATATATAGTAGTGACAATTGAGGATAATACCTACCTTATCTATTCTATATACAGAATTACAATGGTTGTATAAGACAAGTTCTTTTTCACTTTTAAATTCTATGTAAAATATGGATTCCTTATAAATTTATACATATGAAATACGAAAAATTATAATTCATAATTTATAACACAATCCATGAATGTCTAAAAATTCCCCGGTATAATTCAATATTTAATAAGCTTAAAAAATTCCTCAGACCACAAATATTATTTTGAGGAATGCGAAGATGAGTATAATATGAAAATAAAATTGAATGAAAATGCCTCAAGGAGATTCCAAATATCTGTGAAGGTACTATATATGCCACCTCAGGTACCATCACTTATAGTATTTGTTAAAATATCTATACAATCCATGATAAGGGAAATCCCCCAATATTTTGTATTGGTTGGAATTTTTTTAGAGGAAAACCACACGGACTGGACCCCCAAACTAGTTGTTGATGATTCTCTACTTGCATAGAAGATGGGAGACCTTGATTTCATTGAAGATAATTCCCCATATAGAGGAATAGGGGGTGAATTTAGTTTTTTATATTCTATAGTAAAACTACTAAAAGATGATGAAGTCAAAAAGAAAAAATGGTGTCCACTCATTCACTGGTATGGCCGATATTGTGAGGGTATCCTTTGTATATTATATTTTCTATAAAAGCATTGAGATGTAATTCTCACACCACTGGAACCTAATTCCAAAATTATAAAGTGTAATGGAAGAATGAATGTTTATATAGTTATTATGTATGTCATTTCAAATAAGGGTATGTTGGTTCACTGGAGTAGTTTCACCATTAATAAACATACCACTAATGATAAAGTATCTCCTCCAAAATTTAAACAAATTCCTTCTTTCATGGTTTATCTCTTGAGGATCTATTGGGATGATCAGCACCATGAATCATAGGTACTCTATAGAGAGATTATGGAATGAGGTTGGGGAGGATCTATTAATGAGAGTGTATAAATTATATAGAATGAACAATGAGATATATTTCTATTGTATCACAAGGTCATTATTGACTTAGTACACTAGGAAGAGACTGAGAAATATGGGACCTATCCTATCCTTCCTTCCCTAAAAATATGGTATCAACTACTTAAGGATGATGTAAATATCAACCATCAAATTCATCTACAACAATTATGGCCCTTGTGGGTGTGGAAGAGTGTAACTATGGAATACTTGGGTATCATGTTCAATTGTAACACGGATCAAGTCATGTGGAGTGACTGATGGGTTGTGGGCAAAGAATTTATGGGTGTAATGGACCTTTCTATTTTAGTTCTAGTGAATATGATTCTGAATACTGTAAATGGGGCCAATGGGTAAGGTGTTGGTGAAGAAACCTATGCTATTATGGTAGAACATGATGACCGAAACCATAAAAATGGAGAAGTGTATCAGGAGTTCGATTTCCTCACTCATCTTTCATTATATAAGATCATCTTATTATTCAATTACCCTACACTAATCATCTATGTTTTCACACAACAATGGTTTATACATATTCAAATTCAATGTGAAAATATAGTAATTTAAATGATATGAAATTAGAGTCAATGTATATATGAATCATATTGATGATGATTGTGAATTATGATGGGAATTCATAATTATGCATGGATTACGGATTGCGGTGGAATCATATAGGATAAATCACATTACCATCATTGACCAAGTAAAAATTAATTGTTAATTATTATTTTTTCATAAATATTTGACTCAATCCAATAATACCAGATTAACACTTTCATATGAAAGATAACACATTAAGTTTCTCACATGTAAACATTGCAATGAATTTTTTATGATATATTTATTTATAAATACAAAGAAATCATGTTATTATGGGTCTTGGTGAAGTCTCAAGTTACAATCTTTTCGAGTAATTCACTACATTTTGGGTTCCATGATTTTATTGGTAACATTACCCCTTTCCCCAGAGCAATGTAAAAAATAAATTGACAAGAAAAATTTCGGATACCCAAGTATCTTGATACCCATTTCCATTTCTTGTATGGCCCAAAGGGTGTTCACTATCCCCACAGGTTAGAAACTAGATCCTAGAATAATATAAGAACAAATAAGGAAAGATTTTTCCATAGAAGAGTGAAATATAAAGATAAAACTGTGTAAGGTCATCACTCAAAAAATAATAAATTACCCGAAAAAAGAAGGTAAACATTACCCAAAACGCTGCATCATCAAAGTACTCAACAACTTCCAAGAAAAAAGCTAATATATACCAATGAAACTTGTGGAACACATATCCACCCATATCCTCTATCACTCATGGTCCTAAATATCAACAACATCCACCATCTCTAATTGGCATATTCCGACTATTCATTACTTGAAAAAGATAACCTAAAATACCCAAAGGCAATGGTAGGGTGTGACCTATAAATCACATTAGGTTCGCACCATCTGTTATATAAATAATACCAAAATAAAATACCAGTTATGAATTAAATTTAATATAAACTAGGTATGATATTTCATTTTCATATTTAAATAAAAACATGATTTAAGTCACATAGATAGAAGATATAGAAAATTAGGCTTAAATTAACATTTTATAAATAAAGTTTTATGAATGATTGTTTTCCCGAAAAAAATAGTACAATAATCAATGACATGTATAAAAATAAAATAAATCAAGAACCTTGATAAAGAGCCCTATGGTACATTATTTTCTTAGAAATAAGATCCCACACTTATAATTTTTCAACTCATATATAGATATGTGTGAACACTCAAATCAACACCCGATTTTGAGAGAAACTACAGGCAATCACACTACACCCTGTTAGGGGAAACACAATGGGAATGTGACCTTATATTTTTTAGTTAGTTTTCTCTTCATAGTTCCATTTCTAGGGGATAAAAATACAAATAGGATTGTAGTAATAACCTACAAAATACATAATATTATATTTACATCAATCAATCAATCAATCAATAAAATTGGAAATAAATAATTTCAAAGATTTTCAAAACATGGCTCTCAATTTCAGTTTTCAATATTCCATTATCATTTCAAATAAAAATTATAGGATTTATTTATTAAATACCATTTCAAATAATCTATCAATTTAATCCATTTTATCAAGATTAACAAAAAATAATTTCACCAAAATGAACTCCAAATCCAGAAACAAAATTTCACTAAACCACCCAACAAATTCAATTCCATTGAAATTGGGATTTTTATCAATTTCCATGCCCATTTTAGATGAAAGATCAAATAAAATCGTATATATGATTTTAAATCATCTAAAAATTCTTTTCAATATAATCAATAATTATAGTGTTGTAATTGATTTTCAAATCCTAAGGGAAACACTTACATTTAATCACATGGTCAAAGAGAACACCCTAAAATAATTTCACTCATGAAGAATGAGGTGATAAAGATCAAGAAACACATTCTAGAATCATGATCAATAAAAATCGATATTATATCCATCAAAAACATGATGTTCTATCAATATCCAAGGATGATATAAGTAGAGATTCGATGAAACTATATGAAGAGATATCTACTTACATGAAATAGATCAAACGAGATAAAATGTTTTTCTATTAACAGGGAAAAGGGGTTTGAGGATCCAAAAACTCTTCTAGATATCCTTAAAAAATATAATTCTTATTAGGGCTGAATTGGGTGATTGGGAATATTAAACAAGGGATTTGGTATTTTTAATTAAATTTTCATATGTTTAAAAACATGCATGCATGGTTTACTAGAGGGGCCGCATGGTTAGTAATAATTATATGCCCTAACTGTGTGCCCTCATAGGGATTTTACATGAGGGGATAAATTTTGAGAAATGGATTCTTTAGCCATGAACCAACCATGAAAACCCATTATTATTGATCCTGCATGGTTTAATGGAGTGGTTTCATATTTTGGAAAATTCATGTTCCCCCTTCTAATGGATCCAACATGGCCACATAGTTTCTTGTGCCAAACCACACCATTTTGTGTAACAATGTTCCATCTATTAATATCCCCTTAGGAATCCAAAATTCTCAAAATTTCACCTGAAACAACATAAATTAACCCTAACCAATTCATTATAAAAACATGGTTCTAGGACTACATGAAAACATGTAACAATATTTTAAAACCTCTCCACCATAAAAATGTTCTGACCCCATAAATCATGTTAATAAATTATCATATCAATGAGATAAGGAAACTAATCTCTCATTAGTGACTCCAAATCCAGGGTCTCATTTAGAGTGGAACATTTCTTCCCTATCACATGGTTCAATGGTGTCATGAACCCATCAAATACCATTATATTAGAATAAAAAATCATTACTTGATGCTCATCTATGGATAAATCAAGCTCAAAATCAATATCCTCTCATCTCAATATATGAGAAGGCTCTGAAAATACTATTGATACTATGGTACATGAAACTAATTGTGGATCATATTCGAAAGAGGTTGAAGTGTTCAAAATTGATCCACTTTCCCAGTTGCTCAACAATCTCCAAAGGTCCCACGAAATGAGGAGAGGGTTCCATTGCCTCCCAAGGAGTCAGTGACCTAACAAAGGTGAAACTATCAAAAACACATAGTAACTAATAGAAATCTCCAACAATAATCAAATATGATCACCATAATATTCTTAATGGATCTATTATATGAACATTCAGTGACAAATCGGCTAAATCTTTGTTATTATCTCATATACCAATCATGGTCCAAAACAAGAATTATCCCCAATATATAACCAAAAAAATTGATATTTACCTGACCTACTATAGAAGGACTATAATGAATTCAAATCAATCATATAATTGTAAATATTATTATAATAAAATTCAACCAGTTTTAAATGGATGTCTGAGGCTCCACCAAAGTTTATACCAGAATCACGTAACATGTTATTAATAATCTTTAATTCTCATACTATATAACCATCCTTCTTTTGAGGATATACTATACTCAAACATAATTGAGATCCCAGTTCTTTTGGGAGAATTGTTTAAAAGTAAAAATTAATATGAGGATCTATATAATATACTATAGTTGAAATGACCCATTCAAACGAATAATCACTGCAACATTAATATTTCCCAAATACTCAACTTTGATTATATCTCGAACGGGTAAAAAGTGATCTTATTTGGTATCATACCAATAAAAACTTATATCTTATAATTTCCTTGAAGGTTACATGGAAACCCCACCAAAAACCACATAGATATCACATTTCACTTTTATGTTAGCCTGAGAAGTTACTGAAGAAAACCCAAAGTTCTCTTGTTCTAGGCCGTGAAATGTTTAAAAGTATAACAATGAGAAAAAAAAAGTTAGCATTGTCTCATCTCATTCTTGGCCACCAAAATCTCCCATGTTTTCATAGAACATATTCATGGTTCCAGGGTTCACTGACTAATGGGAATTATGGAATTCCCCAATCACAAACCTTCTCACTACAAAAGTCCCAACAAACCAAATCAAAAAACATAACATACCCTCTAAAGATAAATCTCACTCATCAATGATATCACCACAATAAATAGAGTACCTAATACTAATTAATTAATTATCAAGCTGTTGTTCCTAAATGACAATCTCAAGAAGAGTGGAGGTCCAAAAAACACTATAAAATAAACACTCAACTTTATCCTCTCAGACACCCAAATGAAATTGACAAAAAAAATATCGTTTAGATTCAACTCTTCATATGATTATTTCTTGGCCTGGGTTATAATTTTCAGGATCAATGTGTACGCAATGACATTCCCCTTCTCAAGGGTGTAGGTGATTCCAAAATAAAAATACTATAGGTATTCTACCCATCAACTATTTTTGAGATTCAGTTATTTTTTGAAGAATACATAACTAAATATTTTGTGGTCAAAATACACAATAAACATTTTCGTGAAAAGGAAATTCCCCCAAATCGTAAGTGAATGCTTCATAGCTGGGAGTTCAATAACGCGAGTCAGCTTGTTCTTCTTGTATGGACTAAGCTATTGAGAGCCAAATGTATCCACATGATCACCTTGTATTTGAGCACAGCCAAATACAGAACCAGATGCATCATAGAAGAGAACATAGCACTTATTAGGCTCTTGAAGATTCATCATTGGTGTATAACTAAAAATATGTCTTAACTTAACAAAATAATTCTGACAAATTTCATCCCAAACAAAATTCACTCCCTTCTAAGTGAGAGTGATCATTAGAGAATCTATTTTTGGTAAAACCATTAAAAACATACGGTAATACCCTACCATGACCAAGATTATTAATATCTTTAAATAATTTCATGGTTTCTACCAATTCATAAAAACTTTCACCTTCTCATGATCATCTAAAATACCGTGTTCTGGGACCAAGTGTCCCAATAAGCTCACTTCTAAAATCCAAAATTCATATTTCAATATATCGGCATAGTGTATCTGACTTCTCATAATTTCTATATTTTATCTTAGATGAAATACATGATACTAATAATAGATATATTAAACCATAATTACATCCATTAATACCACAAAAAAATAATCAAGGTACGAATGAAATATAATGTCATTAATTCAATAAATACTATAAGATCATTGGTCTCATAGAACGTCATTATAAATTACTCATAGTAGTAATACCTTCCCTAAAACGTGATCTTATAAACCTTAGATTCCATTATTCTAAACTAGTGATAACCAGATAGAAGAATAATATTAAAGAACCACTTTTCCACTTTCAACTAGTCAAATACCTCATCAATCCATGGTGGAAACAACTTTTTATTTACTATAACTCAATTATGTTTCAGGTAATCTAAATAGAGGATATGTGTTCTATCATCTTTCTTCACAAAGAGAATAGGAACATCCCCATATTACAAACTCTGGAAAATAAATACTTTCTCTAGAAGATCATCAAACATTGTCTTTAACACTTTTAATTCAACTGGTGACATGCAATAAAAAGGATAAACACTGGTTGAGTATTAGGAACTAAAAAAATAAAAAACACTAAATATCTTACAAATGGAAAACATGAGAAACTAGAAGGAAACACATTAGGAAACTCAACAAGAATGAGAGATATATCATAAAATAAAGATTCCCTCTCTTGATCAAATGTAAAAATTGATATTACATTCCCTAAATCTAAAAATGAATGTCCATATCTACTTGACCTTAGGTACCATTCCTTGTGAAACAAATGACACACCCCATGGAGCACTGTAGAGAAGACTCACCATCAGTAAAAATAAATTTGGTCCTTATTACCAATGGTCTTATCCATCCTTCAAATGACATCAAGTGTGTTCATGTTGAGAACTATAAAATCCAAGGTATGATCTATTTCGAATAAAGAGAAAAATCAAGTGGGATATCAATGTTCATGTTCTCTCTTCGTTCTGAGGGGCAAAGTAATATCTATCACATAAGGTAATATATACATTGAGATATTTAATAGGTACACAATATGAGTCAATATGAATGAGTGAGATGCAGAATTATCAAATAAAGCTTTCACTAGAGATTAAGTTATAGTGATATTACATCTCAATTTCTTTGGACCCAAATTAGCTTTTTTTAGTGACTCTTCCTCTATGTAAAGAAGATTTGTTCTTGATTTATGTGGCTAGAATTCCTTATTTAATGAAATAGTTTATTTCATCATAGTACTTTTTTTTGGTTCAGATGAGAATTTTCCACTAGAAAAGAAAAAAAGATATGGAATAATTCTTATAGGATTCCTAAACACCTACAGAAACAAAAACGTTTCGGTGTCTCAGTGAAAACATGTTATGAATTCCCAACCTTTTTACATTGGAATCATGTCAAAGTGTTGCTTCCAAGATATATAGGATGTCTAGAGGATGCCATTTGACAAGATGCACCAGGTAACTCATCATTATTTATCTTCCCTCTAAAATATCTCATATAACAATGTCTAGGGGAAAAGGAAAGTCTAATAAGACCTTACTTAATAGAAAAATAAAACTAATCAATCAATTCACTATCAATTACATAATCATAAGATGTTAATATTAGCATGAAAACCTATGATCTCATGTAAAATCGATGACCCATATAAAATATAGGGTAATTCAATTTCTCATTCTTCATAACCTCATGAGTGAACTATATGAGCTCAAAAAATAGTTTTTTTCCTATACCATAGTCCAATAACACTTATCACAATTAAGGAACTCCATGATTTTCATGACGACCATCACTAATTGGATATAACCAATTTTTAAAATGATTTCTACGGGAACTCCACTCAATTTCCTAATGTAATTTCATTGTCACAATCAAGTCTCTTCATAACCTTCTATGCCCCTCTATCTTAAAGGTATCACACTTCACCTTAATCAAATTGAAAAATACTAAGAACAAAAAAATTATATTTATATTTTTCAATCATTGCACTTCCACTTGAGTATCATTAGGGACTTTTAATGTAGGAGGCTTCTAAGGAAATCATTATTGAGCATGACTCCAAGATTCATCCCTTTGAGGTTTCAGAAGTGGATCATGAATGGGAATGGGTGTAGGTTCTTATCCAATTCATGGAAATCACACACATGGATCTAAACAATATTTAGGTCTAATGGAGGATTTGATCTAGATGGATCTGAAAAAGTTTCATCCGAGTACCTATTCAAATGTCTTCTCAGAAGCATGATTCAAGACAGTATCAACATACAACACTAGAAACATTAGAAAGATTACCTAGATCAGGGATACACAGACCAAGGATATAAGAATATAAATTACATCAATATAAATGAAGATTTCAATTTCAAAAAATTTCAAAAAAATGTATGAAATATACTATAATTAGATCAAAACATTATTCAAAACTATTTTCAAAACATCCATGGTGACATAAGTCTAGGTACGATGAGATATGTCCAGAAACATGCGAGAAACATCCTCATAATTCTCATTATTCCTACCTCTTATCTACCCAGACAACCCCACTGCATACCTACATCAAGGAAAGATTCCCAAAAATCTCTCTCCTCTAATAAGAAATTTTCATGAACTACCTCGATTTCCCAGATACCCTGATACCAAATCCATCCTAGACATTTCCCAAACAAAATTATTGTGCCCCATGACTTGGTAAAAAGAACTTGGCATCATATAAGAATACATATGGAGAAATTACTCAAAAAATCATTGGAATAAAATTATAAAATTCATTATGCTCTTCACTCCAAAAATAAGAATTCACTTGAAAAAATATGGTAAAAACCCCAAAGCAATACATCCTTAAAGTAATCAACAACTAATCAAAAATTGTTTAGATATCCCATTTCAACTAGGGGAACATATCTCCACCCATTTCCTCCATCAATGTCCCCATGGATCAATAATATCTACCACCTACATGTGGAACAATTCCTTTTCTCATACCTACCATAAGACAATCTAAAAAAGACCAAAGGAAAATATATTGTTTGATCTAGAAATCCCAGTAGGGTCTCACCAAGTGCTCTATAAGAAATACTAAAACAATAAACTAATTATTATTTCAATTTAAATTAAACTAGGAAAGGCATTTCATTTAAATATTTAAAAAAATATTTAATTAAAAAAGATGGAATATATATATATATACATATTTCCAAATTGGATTAAATGAACATTTTACATAAAATAGTTTATATAAATTAGTTATAATGAATAAAATAGTTCAATATTCAACATCATGTATAAGAGTAAATAAATAAAGAACCATGTTAAAGAGAACTTCAGTACACTATTTTCTTAGTAATAGGATATTAACACTTCTCATATATCAACAAGGATCGAGATACGTGTGCACATTTAGATCAATAGCCCATTTAGGGAGCCACTATGGGCAATCAAACTACACCTCATTAGGGGATACAATGGGGGAAATCAATCCTATATTGGTTTATTTATTGTCATCATTGTAAATACATTGCTAGGGGATCCTGATCCTAGTATTTTTATCACAGTTACATATGAACTAAACAGGATTATATGTGTTTCATCCAATAAATTAATCAATCATATTTTCAATGAATCATTTTAAATCATTTAAAAATATGATTCCCATGTTAAGTTATCAACATTACGTTCACGTTTTAGAACCAAATCATCTGTTTTCATCATTTCACATCATTAAAAATAATATTTCAATTTAATCAAGTTTATCAAGATCAACATCAAATATTTTTATCAAAATTATTTCCAAATGTTGCCATCATTTTTCATAAAACCACCAAACAATTTAAATTCCATTGAAACTGTTTTCCCTCAATTTCCATTCCTATTTCAAATCAAAGATCAAATCATCTCAAATCCATGATTTTTATAAATATTATTTTCAAACCAATCAAGTAGTATTGGGTTATAATTGACAGGAAGATCATAATAGAACCACCTACCATTAATCACATGGTGAAAGAGAACACTCCCAACAGGATCGCTAATTATTAATGAGGAAAATGAGATCAAGAAACACAACCTATATTCAAGATACATAAAAAGGAGATTATATCCATCAATTTTTTTAACCTGTCTATATCTATGTAGGGGAGAAGAGGATATTAGATGAAACCTCACTATGATATATTTACTTATCTAAAAGAGATTTAATGAGATAAACTATGCATTGATCCTCTAGTAAAAGGGGTTTGAGGATCCAAAACTACATTGTGAGAACCTTCACAACCAAGGAATTCATATTAGGGTAGAATGGAGTTAAATTTCATCTTAAACAGGGGTTTGGGTTTTTTAATTAAATTTTCAGATGGTTAAAAACCCACATGCATGGTTTGCTGGAGGGGACCCATATTTAGTTGTAACTATAAACCCTAATTGTGCACCCTCAAATGGAATATGTTTTAGGTGAACAATTTGGCCACACAATTACATTAACCGTGAACCAACCATGAAAACCCTAACTATTTGAAACCACATGTTTTGAGGGAAAGGTGTTATGGTTTGGACAAACCGTGCACCCCCTTCTAGTGGCACCAACATGGCCAAAAAGTTTCCTAGTCCAAACCAAACGGTTTTAACTAACAATGATACAATAGTGATCAAACCCATGGGTTTCCAAAATATTCAAAATTACACTTGAAACAACCAAAAAAGAACCCAACAATAGAATGATCAGAAACAGGGTTGAGAAGTACCTGAAAACAAGAAACCCTTTGTTAAAAATGCATGTTAATTAAAAACCAATGTTAAAAATTAAATAAAAAACTCCATTCACTTCAGTTTTTGATGTTCCTATAATAGTACATATATCAGGGAAGGTGGGGTTAAAATCCCTGGTTTAGAATTTTTTGGCCCCAATTTAATTGGGGGTGGCTGATGGGATGGTGTCAAATAACTCTAGCATGATTAGCATCTTGGGCCAGCACGTGGGCGGTGGTACATTAGGACCCTCAATGTGTGGAATTGGTGGTTGTGTATAGGTTTTCAACACCAATTCTATCAGTAAGGCTGGATAAAATCCAATGATAGTGTATCAAGGGAGAGACATTATGGGTGCTGACCTACATCATTGGTGGCGCGAGTGTAGGTGTGATGGAGGGTGATATTTAACACAGCGAGCCTAGCTAGTATGGGTGGTGGTCTCTGATTGTGAAAATGTAGAAGGACATATCCATGGGAAGTGTCATTGTGGTCTCTGACATGGGTACAAGGTGCAACAAGGGGCGGTGTTACCAGGGCTGGTGTGAGGCCTGTGAAGGTGGGCGTATGAGTCATTAACATCATGGTTATTTTAGGGGCTTATGGTTCACCTCCATAAAAGATCAATAGGCTAATACATGTGGGAATTCATTCCAGGTTCCTGGATGGCCTATGAGTTACCAATATATATATATATATATATCTGTGTGTGTGTGTGTTGTGAAATTGATTGAACACCAATTGAAACAACGAAGCATTTTGATACCAGAAATGTAATATCAATCATATGGGAAACACATCATTGAGAAAGGCAATGTCGAATTTTCATATGATTCTGATAATAAAAAATGGAAATACAAATACAAAATGAATACAAGAATTAGAGAACATAATGAAGAGCCAAAACTTTATCTCATTTCATTAACATATCACCATATTTATAGAGTATATGAGATATGATCTAATGATTGAGATTAATCCCTAAAATATTTAATCCAACGTCTAAGAAAACAATGGATTGAGAATATATAAGGTTGATCATTTACAGGGATGTTAATTTGGAGTTTAGGAGTCACAATTATTTTCATAATTAAGACATCCATTAATAATATTTCATAACAACCCCCTTGGATGTCATCATTTCATGGAACATTATATAATCTTCACTAAAATAACCCTATGGAAAAAATAAATAAATCCAAAATAAAAGAATTCCATGTCATGCTACCTCATTAAAAACCTTATCAGGGAATCCCAGTGGAAAAAACTAGATGATGGGAAAAGGAGTTCAAAATTCCAAACTCCCCCAGATTATATCATTTATTTGTTTATTCAGGACATCAATTCATATTATTATTTAATTATGTCTTCAGGACATGGGAGGAAGACCATATGTAACAATGAATGTTCTCATTGAAAATTATAACTCAGGGGGAAGACCAACAATGTCCATTAATTATAGATATCCATAATAATTTATAACATTTTCTTGGATATCTATTATGATGTATTATTTCTTTATTAAAAACCTCATCATGGGAAAACCCATTAAGGGAAAAATCATGATTAGGTAAAAAGAGTAAAATTACATCAAATCCATAGAGTGTTTCCTCATTAAAAAAATTATCATGAAAACCCAATAGTAAAAAACATGACTATGAGAAAAAAGTAAAATAATTACACCTCTCATTCATAATGATCATAACTTAAATCATATATGTCCATGATCAATTCATAACCAAAACATTTAGTTTTTAATTTGAAAATAATAAAAATTCATACCCTTTTAGATTTCAATGAATATGGAAGAACATTAACTTGGATCATAATATGATTTTTTTCATTTTCAAGGTACATATGCACATGTAATTTTATATTCATCAGGGATTAATAAAATGCGGATTTATATTTAATTATTTTGGGATATTTATGTTCGTTATCAACCTCTTAGGTATGAAATATATCACTCTTGTAAGTAAGAGATTTAATTAATCATTTTGGGTAAAACCATTCAAAATTTAACATTTAATCTTCAAGATAATTAATTGAAAATACAAGGACATTCCCTATAAGTCATTAATTTCAGAAAACACTTCGAGAGTTTATATGTTTTTCAATAAACCTTAATAATATGAAAAATAAAATGATTCATACAATCCATGGGATGATAAATTAAATTTACATTCTTCTTTAACTTAATAAGGATACATATTATTTAGTTCACCCCATAATTTATCAGATTGGGTGAAACATTAATAATTAATTAGAATGCTTCAGGCATTTTGAACCCTTCTAAGAATAATATATATATATATCCAAATATACACGGAAGAATATTTATTATAATAAGATCATCGATATTCAATAGTCTTGATATTTTGGATAATTAATCCAGAACATAATATGTTGAACATTTCATATGTTCCTTTAAACAAATTTGGCAAATTATTATGATGTTGAATATTTCAAAATATATTTTCATAAATGAGATTTAAAATAATTTATAGAATATATATCATCAACAACATTTGATTGAGATCTCATAATTTTTCTGGTAACAGTTTCACTTGAAGGACAATATCTAAAAAGATAAAATGTTTTCAATAAATTCATTTTTATCATCAAGGAAAAATATATTTATTGTATTCTACTCATGATAAAAAAAAATGATTTTATATAATTATTTCAACCACACATCTGGTGTGTATAATCATACTATTGATTTCCAACACTTTACATTCATGTAAGTGTTGTGAGCATCTTTCCAATGGTTCTGAAAGACAATATAATATATGACACATAGAATTTATTTTAATCAACATGCATGTCATGCAATGTATACTCACAAATAAAAAATTACACATGTGATCATTTACTGTATGCATCTTTCATATAGATGGGTCACATGGTATGTGGGCCTACACATAAATACTTCTTCATAAGAATATGGGAAATTTATTTCCATAATAAATGCTAATGATATAAATATTTTACCCCAAAAATGGGTACCTTAAGGTAAATTATTATAAAGGGGTCATTCATAATAACTTAATGAGAATTAGTTCCTTGATAATTTAGTAGACATGCATCCATTAAATAAATTCATCTTTCTCCCCCAGATGGATTTCTTCTATGTTATCAATAAATCGATGCTCGTGTATACTTGAATCAATATCTTTTATTATAATTGATCCTGGATAGACTAAACCACCATTTCATATATTTAATTTGTGTGGATCGTTAAACATATAGTTTACCATTATTGATTCGATTATACATAACAAATACTTTATAATCACTTTTATGATTTCTTGTTAATTATCAAGGTACCTCATTTATCAAATGTACCCATATGATATTCATTTTCAAGAATAGAATTCATATATCACATTGAGACTTCAGATATAACAAAGCATTAAGAATTTGTACTACTTGATAGGAATATATTCACCCTTCTGGAGTAGTTAATTAATTTTCTCTACCTGTAAACGGACTTATATGAGAGTATACTAATACATATATGAGTTCCTTTGAAGCATTCTTTTAAAATAATATTGGTCAATATTTTTCTACAAGATCAATGCATATAAGATCTCCGTGATATTTCACTGTAAAAACTAATATTTTTCGTTATTATTTCCACTTATAGTGGTCAATGAATTCATAATATAATCATAACCAGTTAGGCCTATCACCAAGTGGATTATTGCATAATTTAGAACCTCTGGCCAAAATATTTTGGAACTTCATTCCAAAATATTATATTACAATAAATCGACGTGGGATAGGATCCCCCACATATTTTAATGTTAGTGAATGTGGTAGTGAGAACCAATGTGGAAGAATCTTCTAGATTCAATACACACACCTTATCCCCATCCAAAATTATAATTCATAAAAAAACATTCACTTCATCAAATGAAGGATAAATCATTTCATCAATCCTCATCATCTCTAAAATAATAATTATATCACAAATTATATAAAAAAATCATGAATAATTTCATTCACTTCATGGAATTAGATATTGTAATTAATACTAAATTCACATCGGGGAATGAATTCATTCATCAGATTTCATGATCCATTAATGATGATTTATTATTTATAAATATTGATCATATTTTATAAAATATAAATTTTATTAATTATGATGATCATTTATTTAATCACTGTAGGTGGTAAAATCATTTTCATAATATATATCAGATTATCAAAACTAAGTAATTGAATCTTTTAATTTAGGAATTATATGAAAAAAAATCATCCACTTCAAGAGATAGATGAATTACATGATATGATATTGATAATTCATAGAAATATGAAAAATAATAATGTTTCACTTGATATTGTTTCTATAGGAACAATAAATGATAAATGAAGATATTCTTCAATATAATGTCAAAGGACATTATTTTCATATCATCCTTCAGCGATGCATTATTCTATAAATAATTATAAAATTTATAGTGCTATGTAAATATTTATTGTCCTCAAACCAATTTTGGTAGTTATTTTTTTTATTTTTTATAATCAAATACAACACAATAATCATTCACAAAAAATCATATTCACCTTGAACTTGATTTATAATAAATACATGTAGATTTGCATTCACTTTGGGGAATTAAATAAATAATTTTCAATAAATATTCTCATTCACTCCAGAGAAGCAAATAAAATTTTGTGGTCATGTATTATAGTGTCATCAAGATAATTGCTTGAATAGTAAATTCACAAATTTCATCAATTTCATCCAATTCAGGGGATTAATATATATAAAATATATTTATGCTTGTTCTTCAAGAATATTTAATTTCCCGAAATCATTTTATAATATATAAAGAAACAGAAAAGATATAAAACAAATATTTACAAGTATTTAAATTAAACATCATCTCTGTCATGGACCTTTATATAGAATAATCAAACTCGACACCTTTAAGGTGATCAAGAAATAAGAGATATGAAGTTTCATGGTTTATGTAATGATTAGAGAACTTCATATCAATATATGACAGGAACTTGATGATCATCAAACATCAGCTCTATGTACGACCGATATGTGATGTTCATCAATCTTCAGCTCAACGTATGACGAGTAGACGATGTTTATCAAACTTCAGATCGACGTATGATGGGTATGCAATGATTATCAAACTTCATCTCGACGTACAATGTGTACGCGGTGTTCATCATTCAATGACTCGACATACGACAGGTAGGAAATGTTCATCATTAAACCACTTCTGGTGGTGTAGTTTATTATTCATTTGATTAATGATGTTTGTCTCAACATCTCCACATTAGATATTAATGAAACATATTCTCTTTAGGGAATTAAGTGAAATTTGTCAACCATGATTCATTATAGCTCTTCAAGATCTCATTATTTTTCACACAACAAAAGAATGGATAAATCATATATTATTTTCAGATTTATTATGTGGGGAAAAATAAGTGTAACAATATCTTAAATAAATAATAATTCTCACCTTTTGACGTAGATCTTTGAATGAGTGGAGTCGATGTACATGCGAAAGAGTATGTCAAAATTAGAATGTTTATAAAAACTTGTGGCATAACTTTTTTCCTGTCAGATTTTTTTATGCTTTTCATGGGGATGAAGACAGTGACGCCATGATACACAATGCAGAGAAGACAATCATGCTGATAATGCATTGTGAAATTGATCGAACACTGATTGAAACTTCGCAGCATTTTGAAATCAGAAATGTAAGATCGATCATAGGTGAAACACATCATTGAGAAAGCGAATGTCAAGTTTTTGTATGACGATGATAATAACAAATGTAAATACAAACCCAAAAGAAATACAACATGTAGAGAACACAATGTAGAGACAAAAGTCCATCTCATTTCATTAACATATCACTATTTTTAAAGAGTCATGAGATCGAATCCAATGGTTGAGATTAATCCGTACAATATTTAATCAACTATCTAGAATACCTATGGTTTGAGAATATGTATGGTTGGTCATTAAGAGGGAAATCCATTGGGAGTTGAGGAGTCATAATAATTGTCACAATTATGAAATTCATTCATAATATTTCATAAAAATATACATAATACATAAAATAGGGTTACATACCCAAACAATACTTGGGAGGGTCTCAAGGTCTAGCCCCCAAAATAGTTTTTGCACATTAGTTGTTTCTTATGGGGGTTTATGTGACATATAATATAATTATAAAATTTTTATTATTAATTGTTTAATTTTAGAAATACTAAATAAAACATAAATTTATAATAATAATTACGAATTATGTTCTTAATATAATTATTAACTATATATATAAAAATACAATAACTAATAAATGATTAATTAATTAATATTTTTTATATAATTTAGGATAAATAATATAATTAATAAAAAAATTAATAAGTACTTTTTAATATAATATTAAAATAAAAATTAATTTCTTCCAAATAATAATTATACTTTTACTTATTAATTAAGAAAACGAATTGTAAAATATAGTAATATATAATGTGAAACTAATAATTTTAAAGACATATAACATCAACCTCCATGAAAGAATTATGAATTGTAAATGTAGCACTCTGGTTTGCATCACTATCTCTGGTGAACCACAATTCCATAGCCATATGTATTGTTAATTTGTCCTTGTCGTTGCCATTGATGTTTATAGTCTGGTGAACACACATGCTATGTAGCATCCTCTATTATTATTTTTAAATAATTTTGAGTGTCAGGTGGTGGTTCCAAAGTATCATCATTCATACCCTTTCATGGTCGGACGGAAAGTGGATACTAGTTTGAAATATCTACCCCAGTAAAGAAGGTTGTTGTTATGTATTGGGTATCTACTCACCAAAAAATTATATAGAATAAAACACACTCTAATCACCCAATATCACAGAATCATAATCCAGATAAGTAATTTTTCTATAAAATCACTAGCAGATGCATCCTGAACCTCTATAGAGAGAACATGTGGATGTGTCTCATATGTGAAATGAAGTGGAAGAGCATTTGTTGGATCATATTGGACATCCTCACCATGTTTCATATCATCATGTGGAACATCTAACAGACTCATCAATTTGTGGCACATCCATATAAGGCTCATAAACATAAATATTGTATAAAAAATTTAAGAAAATATCATGATAAATATCATCAATAGTTTTGATTTTAGCATTATTGATTTATAAAGAAAAATAATATGTTTATTAGTTTATTATTTATATATTATTATGTTTATTATTCATAATAATTTTCTACTATTTTTGTTTCATTCTATTTTTCTTTTATTTTTCTCATATTCCCTTATGTTGTAAAATCGAGTATGTGTAGCCTTTCTCACATTGCAATTGTGGATCACATAACTTATTTGGTTTATGTATCCATTTTGCCTCGCAGAGATATTTCTTCACACATATCCATTTTTGGATCATGTGGCCAATTATTCTCACTTATCCCTCTGGATCAAAAATATGTATTGGATCATGTTTCTTATTCAGCCAATGTGGAAATTCTATAACTCATGCATCTGATTCACCCATGATTTTTTGAATCCTATTGGTGGTTCCAACCATGTAGGTTTTTTCAATTTTCCTGTTGTCATATTGTAAGGTTTTTTTCAATCTCATGCCTCTGTTTTTCTCAGGTTCAAAAAATCCATTGTAGTAACCTTGATCCTTAATATTATTTCCTTCTATACTATCCCTCAGTTGATAGTAGATGATATAGAATGATTAAGTTATAATGCTTCAGCTATTAGAATCCGAGTTTGAGATCATGGTGTCATTCCTTGTTAGACGCGTTGTCACCTTTTATATTGATGATCTAAACATCACCAACCCTTTTTTCTCATTGATATTTTTTTCTTATTTATGATGAATTCCTTTCTCATCTTAAAAAACACTGAAGAGGATACATAAAGTGATTTTGGTTAGCAATCGATTGGTAAATTTGATTATGTGATGTGAGAACCTTTTTTACATTGTAATTTTAAATTTCATTATTGATGTTTTCTTATTCTATTTTTATTATTTAATTATTTATTTTTTGGATTTAAGTAGTTTGACCTTTAATAAAATATTTCCAATAGGGTGGTGTTATTTCCACGGAGTAGGAACAACTAGTACCAAACCACGTTAAATCTTCTGTGATATTAAGTTTTATTTATTTATTTGTTCGATATTTGTTTCCCACTATATTCATGGGTTTATTAGTCAATAATTTCATTTCATTACACCATTATTCATTGCATACTCCTAGCCACATTGTTGTATATTAGTGGTGTTGCAGGACAACAATTGGAATCAGAGGTGTACGATTAGGATATGTCTTCTAGTAAGCATGAAATTGACAAATTTGAGGATAATAATGATTTTATTCTATAGTGCTTAATTATTTGAGCCTTATTATTCCAAAAAAGGACTTAAAATGATCTTTAGAGACCTAATAAACCTTATATATGTTAGTTGTCTAATGGAAATATTATCAAAACCTATTCATATGTCCCTCAAAACGTTTTTATGAAATCATATAGATCAATAAAATTATTTATTGTTGATAATCCCCCACATAAGCTCACTTATGAAACTACTATTTTTTGTATTTGGTCCACATTTTCGGAACATTATATGAATACATCAATAATTAGAAATCTACATAAGAAAAAAAATTATGCCTTTAAGATAAAAGATTGAATATCCATTTTTTAATAACTATGAGTTTAATAAAATCTTGCTAGATTTAGCCTTTATAAATATTATTTTTTAAGATGTGGACCAAGATATTAAAATTTTAATTTATTTAGATAGTTCACATGAACATGTCATTTATCCTATGATTTATGTAAGGTATTCGTTGTCCATGGATAAATTTATGATTTCATTTCTTTCTCATGAGTAGCATGGAAAGGCTAATATAAAATGTGAACCTATGGTTCTAAATTTGAGTGTTCGTTTTGAGTTTTTAAGGAAGAATATTAGTAAAATAAAAATGTGTGTAATGAGACCTATCCAATCTAGGGAGTCTTGTCCTTACTCAATGATGATATAGATTACCTATTATCATTATGAGAAACCTGTTCTTGTCAAACATAATGCCCAAATTTGATGTATGGTAAACCTCCTAAGGAGTCTGGGGATCATTCACTATAGAGGCCCGAAGCTTGATTTACATGGACATTACATTACTTTTATAGAATACTTAATACATAACATAAACAAACACACTAAGATTGTAATAGTTTAGTGTCTTTGGAAAATTGGAATATAAACTTCTAATCATGTTGAAAGATCTTCAACAACTCCCATGACTATCTTCCCATTTTGGTTTCCTTACCTAAAAAATTTCTTTATTTCCTAGGGAAAATAAAACATAAAAAGGGTGACCTCAAATGCTTAGTAAGGGTAAACATAGAGAACATAAAATAATCCATAAACATTTGAAAGAAAAAACTTGAATATGAAATTTATACATCAAAATCTTGAGCAAATACATAAATCGTCGAAGTACGTAAGGAATATATCATAATGGAATATCAACCATGATAAAATATAATTGGAATAAAACATTTAATTGTGGAAACCATTCAGCACATGTCATGATTTCCATAGTATCCAAGGCATTGCTGCCAAGACCATCTTAGTGGACAAAGGCCCTTTCTGAATCGAGTTCACTCCTCGTTTCAGTCCTGTAACACTGAACTGGATTAACTTACTGTTTCATCCAAGTCAATACCATGAGATATAAATCATTAACCAATGCATTGGAGGGAGATATAGTAATAAAATCTTGTCGAGTAAGTTTCACGAAAATGAGACGTTATTAAACCGTAAAAATCCGTTCACGCCATATAAGTTAAAAATAACATTTTTCTCGTACTTTTGTCCGAAAAGTCAAAAAGTTCCTCGTATGGTAAACAAATGAAAGATTCCTTCCATATGATGTGGTAAAAGTTTACAGAGGTTAAAAATTACTTTAAACATACATGAATGAAAAGTAAACATTTTATGAAACATTTTGAGAACATATGGACAATGGTAATAATCATAACCCTAGTAAATACTTACAAATAAACAATCTCAGATAAGAATGAGATTGGAATAATGATCCCTTACCTTAGGTCTGATATGCTTCATATGGATCCAAACCTCTTTTAAAATGATTTCAATAATGTCATTGACTTATAACATAATCATATTCATTATTATGATATCATATATGTTTCACTTATGACTTTATATTACCCGTTTTTTTGTAAATTCCATGTTAAACAGCATTTTGGGTAAAATCATTTCATTTATTGTATGTGTTCTGACCTGTCGTTCTTGATATTATTACTTATATCCTGATTTTCATAATTCCAGAATGTAAAACATGATTTATATATAATATACATTCATCATATACATATATATTATAGATCGATAAATGGAATGAAATACACTGTTCATGGAGACGGTAGGTCGTACGTACGCATGAACGTTGTTTTCGTTTCCTTATTGAATTAAATGGAACTAAATAGATGAAAAACATATATATATATATATATAAGTAAATCCAGTAGATTTTTTATTTCATATATTTCATTATTATTCATTATATACACTTTATGATCGTTCATGTATGGTTAACATGGAGAATTAATCTCATCGTGTCGTGGAGACGGTAGTCCGTACGTACGCACAAGCGATGATATCGTTCCCATAATTATTGAATAGAATTGGAGTGGATGGTATAATATATTATAATCAGTATGATGTTATAATAACCATATATAGTTATTCTTTAAACCATTATACCCATCCATGTAAGGTGTTGGTGGAAAAAGAGATTACACCACCGCGTGGAGACGGTATTCCGAACGTACGCACGCGCGGTGATTTCGTTTTTCGTAGGATGGATAGAATGTGAAATGGGGTTGTTTCATATTTATAATGACAGATCAGTATATGATGGATACTGATGTTATTACATCATAATGAAACAACAAAATAAGATGGAGTAGAATAAGAATGGAACTTGAAGAAAACGTTAGAAGGTATAACCTCTTTCTCGAAGTGCCTCATTTAAACTGTCTCTTAGGGCACTAGAGTTGGCCTTTTGAGAAGACCAGTACATCTATAAGGTTTCTAGGGAAGTTGAGAAGTGAAATGGGCAAAGGTTTTCTGAGAATCAAGGCCCAAAATGGTGTGAGGAAGAGATGGAGGAGGTGTCCTTTTATAAGGGAGGAGAGGGGCACCTTTGGAAATATAAAAATTATTTGTTTATATTAAATCCCAAACCCACTTAAAAACCTCCAGAAATGACTCAATTCAAATATTAGATGAGATATGGTTTCAATATAATCAACCAATAAAATTTATACATGTAGGGATTTTATTTTAAACATTATCAACTTGATTTATCCTTATTTAATATATTAAATTTTATTTGTGGTAATAAGATTCTAAATTTTAAATTGTTATAAATAATTGGTTATGTGCTGTGAATTATCCACAATTAGATAATTTATGACATTATATACTATATAAATTTCAATTTATAATTTTGAAATATTTTTGTGATTTTTAAAAAATTTAATAATATGTTATTTTTATAAAATTACAATAGCATTAATTTTGACACTATTCATTTATTTGAATTTAAATTAAATACACACAAAAGAAATATTTTAAAAATAAAATATTTAATGGTTATGAACATGTCATACTAATCTATAAAATTAGTTTAGTACATTAAATAGTTCATATAATATTTATTTTAATATTTTTGAACCATTTATTTGGTATATCTCTTAATAAAATAATTAGTATAGCATTTTTGTATAATTATTTAATATACTTATTTGTTGCATAAAAATTAAAAATAAAATCCATTGATGAAGATAAATATCAATGATTTTATAATAATAAATTTACATGAATTTATCATCTTAAAATAACAACATGTAATTTTTTATCTTTGTTAAATTATGAATGTGACAACTTTGGAATCATTTAAAACAAAATATTACAAGTGTCATAATCGCTTTTATAAGGCTCCAAATGGTCACATATTCGACCATTGGACGATTATGGTTTACATATACATGACCAATAAGTTTTGGTCAGGGTTCTGGTGCCTTTAATGGTCACTATTAGTTTAATTAAAACTATATTCTTGATTTTTCTCTAGATAAACAATTTCTGCATCACTATTGTCTCACAATTAATGATAATTATTTAACCCTTAAAATTATAAATAAATTCATATGATGTAGATAATTTTATTATCTTTCTGGATACTATTCATGGTCGAAGTTTCATGAAGTTTATCACCAAATAAAAATTAATATACTTATAAGTTTTAAGAGAGTGACATGTTGTCACTTTCTTTGGTTTTAATAATAAATAAATTATTTTCAAAGAAACAAGTCCATAAAATGAATCTACTACAACCCTTAAGTGATATGGGTCATCTTTTATTCATTCAATAGAATTTTGGTAGGTTTTAGTGTAATTTTATAATCTTATTTTTACCCTTAATTACCCGATTCACCTTTAACTATGGTAAATAAAATTTACCGTAGTTACTATTCATAATACCCAAAAATAAAAAAGTAGCTTAATAACATTATTTGGACCCACTGATTCCAAATATGGAATAAATTTTTCCAAATTCAATACACAAAAGTTTCATAAATTAAATTAAAATCAATCACGTTGCTGAAAGGAAACGGGTTTTTGTTTAAATCATTGCAAAAGAATGAATTGATTTAACCTACGATTTCAATGTAAAATCAATTTTAATGACATAAATTATATTAAATGGTAAAAATATTTTTTAGTTATACTTTAAAACCATTCAATATTATAATTTGACCATATAAAATATCTCAATGAAAAAAGTTGTTTTTAATTAAAAATAAGTGTATTTTTACTATTAATCAAAACATGAATGTTATCGGAAAAGTATCAAAAATTTATCCAAAGTAAATTTTTATATCCTGATTCCTAAGAAGAATTTTAGTTTTTCAAATTTAACTTATAAATGTTTCAAAAACTATATTTAATGTGGGTGTGCCATCAAAAGACAGCAAAACTGCATTTTTTTAAAAATACTTATTTTACACAAAAAATTTATGTTTTTCGCTTAACATGTTCTATAAAATGAGTAAGATGAATAATAATGTTATAAAATTCAAATTGTAGTTAATAATATTCATAAATGCTAGTCCATAATAATATAATAACAATATATCATTGTTTAGTGAAACCCAGTATTGCGTACAACACACGCTATCGAGGAAGGTTTCAATTGCATGTAATGCAAGCCAAGTCGGGGTTGCATGTAGTGCAAGAATCCTTTGTTGTTTTTTATAACATAATCCAACCATAGTTCATTTATAAATTGAATATATATATATATATATACATATATATATACACTCAATGTTGCGAACATGAAATTGTGTGTAACAAGATCCAAGAATAGTGTTGTGTATACTGCAAGCTAATATGGTGTTCCGTATAGTACAAGCTAATATTGGTGTAGATTAAAATCAAAGGAATTAAAAAGAATATATCTCATAAAATCTCGGGTTGTTACATTCTACCCCCCCTAAAATAAATTTCGTCCTCAAAATTCATTGGTGTTATAAATTTTTTACTATTCATAGAAACCCACATCGTAAAAAGGAATACTAAAACTTAACTTTAAAAAAGGATAGAAATGTAATGGTCACTCAAGGTAACTCATAATTGGGTTTCTACATAGGAGAGTATAGGTGAAAATATGCATATGGAGAAAAAATCTAACGATCTTGTTTTGATGGAGAGTGGTAGAGAACATGGCTATGAAAAAGACAACAATAACAAAGCCATAGATTTGTGATGATCTAAGGTACCATCTGATTCATCGGATATAAGAGCACTAGTACAAAATTTTTTGTTTTCAATATCATTTCCCTAAAGATTAAAATTTTGAATTAGAAGAAATACTTGCTTGATTTTGGTACAATCTCACTGTTGTTCATGCCTTGAACAATTTCCACTTCATCTCTTAAAGAAATGAAGTTGAATTTGTTATTCGTGAAGTGCTAACAGATCATGTGATAGAATGATGGGTCATTCCATCTGTTTCAAAAAAAAGTCTAGCAAAAGTTATCAAATATACATAAGACCATTTATGGTGAGGTTAATCATATAAGATTCCAAAAATGAACTTATACTTCATATATCATACCGCTTAATAAAATAAAACTATTTTCTACTAACCAGGGACTTCCTGTAGGCTAGTGGTAGGCGATAAAGGCCAGTCGCACTTCGGTTGTGGGTTCAATTCCCATAGCCTTGTCCGACGTGATGGTCTGTCGCCCGTCCTGCAGGTTGTCCTTTTTCTAAAACTACATTACTATAACATCCCATCAATAATATCGAAAAAAGTTATATCAATAAACAATACTAAACTATATCCATCATAATCCATTTAAAATATTTAGGGTTATCCAAAATACATTTGTCCAAGCTTATAATATAAAGAAAACAATTACTAGAAATTTCATTTACCGAGCATGTGAATTCCTTCATTTTTCCCCGATATATCTTGTTGATCACATTCCAATCATGTGAATACCTTAATTATGTATTATCTTGAAACATGAATTACCATATAACCTTATCGAAAACATGAATTCTATCAAAAGTTAACTCTTTACACATACAAAAATCCCAAATAAAATATATATACTCAAATCATGATATCACTTTTTCCTTTTATCACCCATGAGCTCATGAATACAATCAAACATCTCATTATCTTCTTATCCCTTCATTATGTGCATATCATCTACCTTCCAAAAATATCTGAATAACCTTTCATGGTTATCGGTACAATTCAACATATACTTTCAAATACATTAGGGAAAAAAATAGTGTAACAATCCTTAGATGATTCTTTATTCCATAGTACCATTAACTATACAACATAACTCTTGATAAACATACAATCATTCCACTACCTTCTTAAACAACTGACTGAGCTTCAACACTTTTTTCATCTCATATATCATTTGTAGTCTCCTCATCATCATCCACATAAATACTACCCATATGACCATGCTGATTCTCTTCATGAGATATTCTTTTAGGGCATTGGTTTGCATAATGCCTGTACATTCCACATTTAAAACATCTTATCATTATTGATTTCGTAGCAATACCATTATCCTTATCCCTGGTGTTAACAGAACCTTTTCCTTTGCACTTACTGGCTTTGTGTCCTTCTTTTCCACAACCAAAGCATCTTCCAGTTACTTTGAAACAATCTCCCTGAGGCCTCTTCCCACATGATTTACATGAGGTAAATTGAACTTTCTTTCCACTATGATCATCATGAAACTCCATCTTTCTCTTATTATCTGAGTCGGGAAAATTACCAAAGTTGAGATTATTGATCATATTATGAGATTGCTGATTAGGCATAATAACGATGTTTGGACTTCGAAATCCCGTTTTATTTGGTTGCTCATGAATAATATCAGTCCAATGTCTGTAATATCCTCCATTATCATGAATATTCCTATTTCTAGACAATTTTTAAACCCCAAAAAGAATAGTGTGAGAGGAAAAATCATGCTAGAGAAAACAACATAGTAAAGGGGGAGTACCCTCAATATCTAATATCTTAGGTTAAATTCTATGATCTTTACCGTAGTTCTAGGACTATATCCTATACGTATACTTATCCTTAGGGACATACCTAAACATACCATATAAATATCTTTATGGATCTCACTAACGTTTTCGCATCCTAGTTTCCAATGGTTGACTAATCCTTTCCTCTGATACCAACTGTAGAGGCCCGAAGCTTGACCTACATGGACATTACATTACTTTTTCGGAATACTTAATACATTATAAAAACAGACACACCATGATCGTAATAGTTTAGTGTCTTTGGAAAATTGGAATATAAACTTATAATCATGGTGAAAGATCTTCAACAAATCCCATAACGATCTTCCCATTTTGGTTTCCTTACCTAAATCCTTTCTTTCTTTCCTCGGAAAAATAAAACATAAAAAGGGTGAGCTCAAATTCTTTGTAAGGGAAAACGTAGAAAATATAAAACAATCCATAAACATTTGAAAGCAAAAACATGAACATGAAATTTAAACATCAAAATATTGAGCAAAGACATAAATCGTGGAAGTATGTGAGGCATATATAATAATGGAACATCAATCATGATAAAATATAATGGGAATAAAACATGTAATTGTGGCAACCATTCAGAACCTATTATGATTTACATAGCAGCCAAGGCATTGCTGCCAAGACCATCTTAGTGGACAAAGTCCCTTTCTCAATCGAGTTCACTACTCGTTTCAGTCCTGTAACGGTGAACCAGATTAACTTACCGTTCCATCCATGTCTATATCATGAGATATAAATCTTTACCCAATGCATTGGAGGGAGATATAGGTCCCACCCATCTCATAATGAAATCATTCTTACTTGTTCCACAACATAAAAATAAATCATTCATCATAACCCAAAGAATAAAAATGGGTTTCATAAACATCATCTCATCATAACATAATCCATACAAAAAAATGGATATCATTTCATCATAATAAAATTGAAACCATGTAAATCATAGAGACATTATACTTGAAACATACACATATGAAAATAATTTCATTTTAGATGGAAAATTGTTTTGATAAAACACTTGAAATTAATTCTTGAGGAAAATATCATTTCTTCAAAATCATTTTCTTTTCACAAAATGCCATGGAATTTTAAATGAAAAGTATTTTGATGAAAATAGTCATAAAATCTTTTCGAGTAAGCTTCATGAAAATAATGCATTATGAAACCATCAATATCCGTTCACTCCATAGAAGTTAAAAATAACATTTGTCTCGTAGTTTTGTCCAAAAAGTCAAAAAGTACCTCGTATGGTAAACAAAATAAAGATTCCTTCCATATGATGTGGTAAAATTAGAAAAGGGTAAAAATGATTTTAAACATACATGTAAGAAAAGTAAACATTTGATGAAATCATTTTAAGAACATATGTAGATGGATAATAATCATAACCCCAGTAAATACTTACAATACACAATCTCATATAAGAATGAGATTTGAATAATTATCCCTTACCTTAGGTGCGATATGCTTCGTATAGATCCGAAACTCCTGTATAATTATTTAAATAATGTCATTGACTTATTACATAATCATATTCATTAATATGATATCATATATGTTTCACTTATGACATTATATTACCTGTTCATTTGTAAATTCCATGTTAAAGAAGCATTTTGGGTAAAATCATTTCATTTATCATATGTGTTCCGACTTGTCGTTCTTGATATTATTTCTTATATCCTAACTTAAATAATTCCAGAATGTAAAAAATGATTTTTATATAATATAAATTCATCATATACATATATATTATAGATCGATAAAAGGAATGAAATACACCATTCATGGAGACGGTAGGCCGTACGTACGCATGAACGTTGTTTTCGTTTCCTTATTGAATTGAATGAAACTAAATAGATGAAATACATATATATATATACATAAATCTAGTAGAATTATTATTTCATATATTTCATTATTATTAATTATATAAAATTTATGATCATTCATGTATGGTTAACATGGAGAATGAATCTCATCGCGTTGTGGAGACGGTAGTCCATACATACGCACGAGTGATGATATCGTTCCCATAATTATTGAATAGAATTGGACTGGATGGTATAATATATTAGAATCATTATGATGTTATAATAACCATATATAGATATTCCTTACACCCTTATACCCATCCATATAAGGTGTTGGTGGAAAATAGATTACACCACGGCGTGGAGACGGTATTCCGTACGTATGCACGCACGGTGATTTCGTTTTCTGTAGGATGGATAGAAGGAGAAATGGGGTTGTTTAATATTTATAATAACATATAATTAAATGAGGGATACATATTCTATTTCTTCATAATGAAAAAACTAAAGAAAAGGGAGTATTAGAAGAATGGAACTGGAAGAATACATAAGAAGGTATTACATCTTTCTCGAAGTGCCTCCTTTAAACTTTCACATAGGTCACTAGAGTTGTTCTTTTGAGAAGACCAGTATCTCTAAAAGGTTTCTTGGGAAGTGGGGAAGTGAAATGGGCAGACTTTGGCTGAGCCTCAAGGCTCAAAATGGTGTGAGGAAGAGAGGGAAGAGGTTCCCTTTTATAAGAGATGAGAGGGGCACCTTTGGAAATATATGAAATATTAGTTTATATTAAATCCCAAACCCACTTAAAAACCTCCAAAAATGACTCAATTCGATTATTAAATGCCATAGGGTTATAATATCATCAACCAATAAAATTTACACATGTAGGGAATTTATTTTAAACATTATCAACTTGATTTATCCTTATTTAATCTATTAAATTTTATTTGTGGTAACAAGATTCTAAATTTTAAATGGTTATATATAATTACTTATGTGCTATTAACTATGCAAAATTAGATAAATTATGACATTATAGACTTTATTAATTTCAATTTATAATTTTGAAATATTTTTGTGATTTTTAAACAATTTAATAATATGTTATTTTTATAAAATACCAATAGTGTCAATTTTGACACTATTCATTTATTTGAATTTAAATTAAATCCACACAAAGGAAATATTCAAAATGAAAAATTTAATAGGTTACTAACATGTCATAACAATCTAGATATTTAGTGGAGTACATTAAATAGTTCAAATAATATTTATTTTAATTTTTGTAAAAACATTTATTTGGTATATCTCTTAATAAAATAATTAGTACAAATTTTTCTTATAATTATTTAATATAATTCTTTGTTTCATAAAAATTAAAAATATAATCCTTTGATTAATATAAATATCAAATCTTATATAATAAAAAATTTACTCGAATTTATCATCTTAAAATAACAACATGTAAATTGTTATCTTGGTAAAATTATGAAGGTGACAACTTTGGAATCATTTAAAATAAAATATTATAAGTGTCATAATATCTATTATAAGGATCCAAATGGTCATATATTAGGCCATTTGACGATTATGGTTTATATTTACATGACCAATAAGTTTTTGTCAGGGTTTTGGTGCGTTTTATGGTCACAATTAGTTTAATAAAAACTATTTTCTTGATTTTTAACTAGATAAAATATTTCTGCATCACTATTGTGTCACAAATAATGATAATTATTTAATACCTAAAAATTATAAATAATTTCATATGATGTAGATAATTTTATTATCTTTCTAGAGACTATTCATGTTCAATGTTTCATGAATTTTATCACTAAATTAATGTTAATATACTTATAAGATTTAAGAGAGTGACATGTTGTCACATTCTTTGGTTTTAATAATAAATAAATTATTTCCAAGGAAACAAGTCCATAAAATGAATCTATTCAAACCCTTATGTTATATGGGTTTACTTTTTGTCATCCAATATAATTTTGGCAGGTGTTAGGGTAATTATATAATCTTATGTTTACCCTTAATTACGCGATTCACCTTTAACTATGGTAAATAAAATTTACCTTACTTACTATTCATAATGCCCAAAAATAATAATTAGCTTATTAACATAATTTGGACCCACTTATTACAAATATGGAATCCATTTTTCAAAATTCAATACAAAAATGTTGATGAAATTAAATTAAAATTAATCTCGTTGTTTAAAGAAAACAGGTTTTTGTTTAAAACATTGCAAAAAATTGAATTTATTTAACCTACGAATTCAATGTAAAATCAGTGCTAATGACATAAATTATATTAAATGGTAAAAATATATTCTATTTATACTTTAAAACCATTCAAGATTATAATTTAACCATATAAATTATCTCAATGAAAAAAGTTGTTTTTAATTAAAAATTAGTGTATTTTTACTATTCATCAAAACATGAAAGTTATCAGAAAAATATCAAAAATTTTCCCAAAGTAAATTTTTATATCCTGATTCCAAAGAAGTATTTTATTTTTTCAAATTTATCTTATAAATGTGTCAAAAACTAGATTTAATGTGGGTGCGCCATCAAAAGCCGGCCAAACTGCATTTTTTGAAAAATACTTATTTTACCCGAATTTTTTTTGTTCTCTTGACATGTTCTAAGAAATTAGTAAGATGAATAATAATGTTATAAAATTAAAAATGTAGTTAATACTATTCATAATGGATATTCCATAATAATATAATAACAAATATCATTGTTTAATAAAACCCAGTATTGCGTACAACACAGGCTATTGAGGAAGGTCGTGATTGCGTGTAATGCAAGCCAAGTCGGGGTTGCATGTAGTGAAAGACTCCTTTGTTGCTTTGTATAACATAATCCAACCATATTTCATTTATACATTGAATAAATATATATATATATATATATATATACATATATATATACACTCAATGTTGCGAACATGAAATTGTGTGTAACAAGATCCAAGAATAGTGTTGTGTATATTGCAAGCTAATACGGTGGTGCATATAGTACAAGCTAATCATAGTGTAGTGTACAATAAAAGGAATTAAAAATAATGTATCTCATAAAATCTTAGGGTGTTACATTCACTCTTTAGAGACCAATAATATGAGAGTGTTGATGTGTTTCGTGTTTCCCAAGACACTCTTCATGCTAAATAATTTTCAAACTCATGATACTATTTCCATATATGACCCAATAAATTCTCCTTCTCTATATAGATAGAGGTATATGAAAGATAGTTATTTTTAGGAAACAAAAAGAGATATCATGTCATGGGTACATGTTCTATTATTCTAAAGATCTCAAGACATTCTATAGTCACCTTATTAGATGTTTGATGGGTTCCATATTTACAAAATAATCTTATCTCATTAGGTGTATTGGATTAGTGATATTACACCATTATAAAGATTATGGTTGCTTAATAATCTCCAAGGGACATCACATGGTTATGAAAGGATACATAATGATGGGGTTGTATGTTCTAGATGGAAGATCAAATTTAAAAAAATGGGAAACACCTATTTCAGAAATTGAGATCACACTATGCTTTGGAAAAGGTGGTTGGGATATGTGACTCATATAGTGATAGATGAATTGATAATGAAAGGTATTCTAACTCATGTTAAACCATGTAACATACCATTCAGTGAATAATGTGTCTTCGGTTATTCAAAAAGGGTCAATTTTCATAAATCCATCTTTAAATAATGTTTCCCACTTGATTATTTTCACTCTTATTTGGGGGTAACAGGTAGGACTACCTTCCATGGTGGAAGATATTACTTTTTCACCTTTATAGATGACTACTCATGGAATTTATAGTTTAATATTTTGAGAAATAAATCTGATGTCTTTGAGGAGCTGAAAACATTGGAAGGCGCTATAGTATGTTAATTGGGGTAGAAGTTGAAATATTTAATGACTGATAATGTCCTTGAATACATATCAACAGAATTTACTATGTTTTGTGAAGATAATGGTGTTTTGAGATATAAAAATGAAATTCATATTCTTTGGATTAATGATCTATTTGAGTGTATAAATATTTCCATCCTTCTGAGGTTTTATATCATACATTAATGTTTGGTCCTTGTTAAGTCATTTTTTAAAAATGTTGTCACTACGGTAGTCCACTTGATAAATATGTGTCCCTCATTAGCCAATGGATTTAAGAATAATTTATAGCTATGAAGAAAATGGCCCCCATCTGAAGCAAATATTAGTTTGTTTAGATTCACATCATATGCTCATGTCATATATAAAAAACATGACAATAGGCCTATCAAAAGAGTTTTCATAGGGTACCCTGAAGGGGTATGAGCTTTGGGTATATAAACATGGATTTTAGAGTTGTATTCTCAATCAGGATATTGTGTTCCAAGAGTCCTTTCTTCTTAAATACACACCTACGGCTAAAGTTTATTGATGTTCCATCTCAGAAGAGGGATCTTGAGGTTGATACTAGTAATGTTAGTGGGTATCTAGTTAAGACCCCTCTATCTACCTCTTATAATCACTCTTTTCATCCTATGCTAGAATTTGGTGCCGATTCTCAGGATACTCCAAATGATGGATAACCTACTAACCTTAGAGTTTATCATCTCACTAGGTATAGATAGAGGAGAGTCAGTAGAACTCCTTTTATGTATATCCTTGATCATATGGCTTATTTTTCTATGCATGTAGCTAAAAATGATGAGGGAGTGGGTCCCCAATGCTAAAATCAATCTTTTAATGATATCATCTCTAACCAATAGATTTAAGCCATGAATGATGAGATGGAATCCCTTTGAAAGAACCATACATGGAATATAGTCAAAACCACCTATCTTCAAGGGGATTATCTTTAAGTGTATTTGTAAACCAAAATAAGAAAACACTATAGGGAATAAACCTAACTTCAAATCCAAGATTGTATCCAACAGATTCCTTCAATGTGAAGGAAGCGATTACTCTGAAAAATTAATTGATAATAATTTTTCTATATTTTTTTCTAATTAAGACATTCATATGAAAAATATATATGTTAAAACATCATTCTATTTTGGTGATTAAAATGAATAATTATACATGAATCCTCCTGCTTTTTTTGAGCATGAGTTCAAATCTAACCAAACTTATTCTCATAATAAATCATTATACCAATTAAAGAAAGTTTCAAGATAACGGTACAAGAATTTTTATTCATTTTTGTTATAGAATGTTTGGATAAGGATTTAACTTGCCGCATTAGTATATTTTAAATAAATAAAAAATAAAATTATATACATACTACTTTATGTTGATGACATGTTACTTATTTATAGTAATATGGAATTAATCACCCGTGTCAAAATGAAACTGAAATTAACTTTTGAAATGATGATTAATTAGAAATCTTAACATATTTATATACATAATGTTCTTAAGAGGTATTTTTTATTATTTAAAACTATGTAATTCTACTTATGTTAAAAAAATTGAAGCTACCATTATCTATGTAACCATCCATTGCTTCTGGTATTGAATATATTACAAGAATACCTTATGCTAATGTAGTAGGAAGTATTATGTATGTTATGATTTGTACCAGACCATATGTTTCCTTTTATATATGTACTCTGAGAAGTTTTATTGAAAATATAGGTCTTCCACACTTGAATTCTCTTAAATGGGTGTTAAGCTACAATTATTCTACTTCATCTCTTTCAATATGTGATGGTAAGAATGTTAATTCTTCTAAAATAGTGACTAGTTATGGAAACTCTAACAATGCTGGAAATGTTGATAAAAGAAAATAATTAAATGCTTATGTCTTCACTTAATTTATAAGATCAATTTAATGTATTTAGAATATGAAATCAGTGTTTTCCCTATCATCTATTGGGGCTGAGTACGTAGCACTAACAGAAGCTATCAAATACATAATATGGATTAAGTTTTTTATTTTTGAGCTCAATATTAGTAAATATGTTATTATTATACAATCTAATTCTAAATTTCCCCTTTATAAATCCAAAATTTTAGTTTACCATGGCTTTTCTAAGAACACAAACATATGTATTCCCTTTATTAGATATTTTATGGAAAATACAACGGTTTTTTTCAAAAAAATACACAAATATTAAAATACAGTCAATATTTTTTATAATGATGTAGTGTTATCAAAGTTCAAGAATTATTTAATCATGTTGAACATGGATCCAGTTAAATAACCCTTAGGTGTAAGACCACCATATTTTATCTTTTGTTTCTATTAAAAATTGTTTATTTTTTCTGATTTTAGAATGCTTGATTTCCAAATAGACAAATTTGTTTATTATTCAATTTTATAAGTTTTTTAAAGTATAATGCTCATTAAAATTATTTTCTATTTTTTCTGGATTTTATTCTTTTATTTTGATCAATTTCCCTTGCATTATGAAGTCATGTTTGTAGAGAATTACTCACCAAGAGGTTTTATCTCATGTAGCCTATTTGGATCATGTAGACTTTTTTTATCATATAGATGATTGGAATCATGTTGCCTTTTTGGATCACATTGATCTTTCGGATCATGTAGCCAATTTGGCCAATGTAACCATTCTCCAACTCTCATAGCCGATTCACCAATTCATTTTTGAATGCTATGAGGGGGGTTTCCACCACGTGGGTTTTCCCTATTTTTATATTATCATATTTTCAAGGATTGATTCATTATAATCCCTCCATTATTCTTTATCGCTACTAATCCATTGCATAAAAATTGTCCATTGAGGGAATTTTCTTCGATTCCAACCCTCAATAGATCATAGAAGATAGAGATAAATTATGAGAGTGATATTCAACCATTAGAAGTCAAGATATAGGCAGTAATTTCATAACCTACCAAATGTGTTGTCACCTTAACTATTGAAGAAAATAGCATCCCCAAAATTGTGCTCATTGGGATATCGTCCACATGTTCATGAGAAATATGTTTCTTCTATTCATCAATTCCAAGGAGGATACACAAATATAGTTTTTTTAATGATCTAACTAGTACAAACAATATTTACCATGTCATCGTTTTCATGTCGAATATAAATAACCGACTTAAAAATACCTGTAAATTTCCTTTTCACATCGGATATTATATAAATGATGTGAAAAGGCAAGTTTTTATATTTTTCATATTGGTCATATAATAACCGATGATATATACTATTTAAAATTTTATGAATAATTAGTTATAATAAATTAAAGATATTCAATGTCATGAAAGAAAACTCATTTCTCTCACATGGTAGCCCAAACCCTCATTTCATTGATCTAGTAGACTCGAATATCAAATTTCAAACACTATACATCCTTATGTTTTCTCATCCCCATTGTTCTAAATTCAAATATAGAATTTCTTCTCTCTCAAGTAAGACCCACACAACGATCCTCTCATTTGATCAATCAATGTCATAGAAACCCTAACTCTCGGTTTGTTTGATCATGTGGACTCAAATCAAACCTAACCATCTTCATAAACCCCAAGGTTTCATAGGATCAATCCATGCACATTATAATATAGATATATTTATATCTCATGTAATCCTCACACATTTTCAATCCTCTCCTTCAATCATTTCATGGTTTAATCCTTATAAAGTTTATTTTCTATATCAATTTTACAATTTTTGGGTTTCATTTTGATTGTGTTATTTAATGTTATGGGAACCATGATTTTGTGAAATGTGAGGTTTATTTCCCTCTTAAATCATGATATATAATGAATAAGAAATCCGTTAGAATCTCTACCTCTTCAGGTTAGTGTAAAACTAGTTTGCATACTCTATTAAAATTTATTATTGGTTTATTTGTTACAATTATATTTTTATATCTCATTTATCATTTAGGATCTTCTTATTTAAAAACTCAAATTAATTATTTCATGCATGATTTTCAAAATTTTATATTATTTTTTAATGAAAATCATTCTCCTCCATCTCTATAGTTTATATATTGTATTATGGATACGATTGTATGTATTTCTATAATTTCGTGAGATTATATTCTTTTTTCTTTATAAATGTTTGAAATGAACATATTTTTTAGTTCCTTCAAGATGAATGAATTTTTGTAATCAAAATTTTATATTTTCTTATAATTATTCCTTATTTTTTATATTTTTAAATGCCATTTCTATTCTCAAAATTTTGTAAATTGCTTCATTTTTAATAATGGTTTACAAAAACAGTTAATGTAATGTGTTTTTATTTTGCAATGTTACTTTACAATGCTATTATAATGTGATTTCCATCTTCATAAACAAACTTTAATTATTATTATTCTTTGTTTTATATATACAATAATGAAGCCACCCAACTTATTCTTTAGTATAGATTACGATCAAAATTTTGGAAATCCTCTTTAATTCAATTTATTGATCATGTGTTCAATATGATATTTTAGGATTATAATGATTTTCACATTAATTTTCTATAAATGTGTTACTTTTATCATTACTTGATGGGTAGATGAATTATATCCCTATAAATTATTGAAAATATATTACAGTATTTAACACCTTATTTCCCTTAATGTGTTTAGAGTGAAACTTTTAACTTCTATTACTTTAAAAAAACGATCCTTTTGTTCAATGAGATATTCATTTTTATTTGATGAAGAATATAATAATAAAATATATGAATGTTATTTCATGGAAATTATATCATTATATATTAATATTTTCATCAATGATTTTTGATTATTCACTAATATTTTTTATTGAAATTCTATTTGTGTTATAGTTAATGTAATAATTTTTTTCTTAGTGAGTGCGTCAAATTCAAAATCCATATTGTTTTATTGGAAACTACAAATTAAAATAGTTCTATAATTAATCTCTTATTTTCATCAAATGATTATAGTCAATAATAATCCTCAATTATTGTTCAATTTTTTCTTACATTCAATTAAATGTAATATTAACTTGAGATTTCTAGATATTTTCAACCACTTCTAAGGCTTTCTTTTTTCCCGTTTCCAATATGACTCTTAATCTCTTGTGATATAAATTTATTTCTTTTATATTTTATTTGATTACATAATCATTCTAATTAACTTTAAATTAAATATCAAATGTTAATAACATTTTAAAAATTATATATTCTATTACTAAATATAATAGAAACACATTACTAATGAATTATACAAAAAAGTGTGTCTTCATGTTTATCATTAAAATAATACACTATTTCCCCCAATTAATGACTTTTATCACAACAATATACTTTTTAAAAGGTATTTATTTTTGTTATTTATTATAGATAATAATTATTTTAAGTTGGATTATGGAACTTTGAATAAGTGATGAATATGAGGAAGGTGTTTAGGGTTTTTTATATTTTAAAAAATGAAAAGTTCCAGACAACAAAATGTTTTTTCCAGGACCAAAATATATAAATATGAAGATCAATAAATCTAGATATATCAAAGATCATTTAGTTTTTAATTGATTTAATCTGATTAATAGCCCAAAGATATGGAATGATGAAACTGGATAGAATTTCAGATCTATTGATGATGATGCTTTGCAAGATGATCAGTTTGATCAAATTTATAAAATGATTTTTGATATTGAAGTAGAGGTACATGTGTAAAAACAAAAAACTGAGCATCCATATAGTAATAATAAAAAATGATTGAGTCTCGGTTGTATGGAATATATGCTTTTATCGATGGTGTTACGATGGGTTAACTTGAATGAGAAACATGGATAGAGTTAAAAGAGTTTTATAGAAATGCTACAATTATTGAAATATATTATTCCAAAAGACAATGATCTTTCATTTTCACATTATAAAGAAAATAAAATATTATGCTCGATGTTATTAGGGTACAAAAAATAAAAAAACTCTTGAATGACTTTGTTAACTATAGGAAAGAATCTGAATTCATTCCATTGTCTCCTAAATATGGGACATCATGATATAATTTGAAAAAAACACATGTTCATTTAGCAGTTATAGTGACCCATGCTAAAAAATTTTGGTATCTTCTATAATTACTCCTTTGATTTTTTACATTATCATGTGATGAAAAAATCTTATGTTCGAATGTAGAGGAGAGGATATGTGATGGAATATTACAACATCCGATTGATAGTTTATAGTTGACGAAAAATGATTACCAGTTTTCTAAATTTTAAAATGAAGTTAGAAATATAAAACATTAATTGTGCATGAATGGAATGATTCCATTACAAATATTTAGTAGCACACATAGTTCATGGCCTATTTTATTTTTAATTTGAAACTTATCTTCTAAATTTTGTATGAAGTGAAAAAAATTCATGTTGAATTTAATGATATCTAGAAAAAATCAACCCAAAAATAATATTAATGTTTTCTTGAGACCATTAATTGAAAATCTAAATCATTCAACGGTGGAATGTATTGGGGTGTATGATTTTTATAAAATGGATCATTTTCAACTAAATTAAATTGTTATGTTCAGAATAAATAACATCCCAGCATATGGAAATTTTCTTAGATACAGTGTTAAGGGGAATAAATCTTATCTAATTGGTGAATAATATAGTTCATATTATCAACTACATCATGGGAGAAAAATAGTGTACATGTTTTGTCAAATGTTTTTGTCTATGGATCACTCTTATTGATGATTAAAATGGAATTAAATGGTTCATAAGAATTTTATATTTCTCCAAAACTATTATCTATTGATTAGTATATTTTATAGGGTGAAAAACACTAATGTGACATTTATAAAGACACATAAATCTGTTAATGATAGAAACATTTGTAAGAAGCAATCAATATTTTTTGAGCTAACATATTTGTGATACCATGAGGTCAATAATACAATAGATTTCATACATATAGAGAATAATATTTGAGATATCATGATTGGAACATCATAATATTTTTACGAAAATATAAAATTTAGGTTGAATGCAATATTTAACTTACTCTCAATTGAAATATTTTTGGATTTATATCCCAATACAGATGAAAGGTGAAAATCCATGCACCAACGTTTCAGACATTTTTCAAAGAGGTATAAAATTATCTTTTTTCATTGTCTTCATGATATCAAAGTACCACAAGGTTATAAATTAAATGTAAAAAACATATTTTTTAAATGATTTTATGTTTACATATATGAAATCTCATGATTTACACATCACGAGTTAATGAAGACTGCCATTTCCAGTACATGGAATAATTCCCATCTATATCAGAATGAAGATAATGTATGTTTGTTATTTTTTTATTTCATTTTCAATTAGGTGACATAATGATTTTTAAATTTTTTAAAATGAATTTGTTTCTATAATTTTTAAATTGGTAATATATTTTACTCTATCCATTTTTGATATCATGGTGCATGTAATGGTTTATTTTTAAGAGAAATAATGCTATATATACATATACATCTATGTTATATATATCCTTTTGAAAGGTATATGAAGATATTTAAGGAAAATCCCTATCATAAATAATACTCCATTAACAAGAAGTACATTTCTAAGGTTGTTGTGGGGTTTCATACAAGCAAATTATTAGTAGTGGAGCACATCAGTTTCCCTACATCTTTCTATGAATGAGTAAATTTTGGGGGAAAGAGGATTCATGGCTTTAATGTCGAAATTTTGATAGGTGAACAGATAAAGAAGGTACCTCTATACATCTTAAATAACATATATGATTCTCATACTTATATAACATTTAAATTTATGTGTTAAAACAATGTTATCTAAAAAATAATGATATGAAGATTTTGAATGAGCATAAAATAACTTTTTTTCCATGGTTTAAATAGACCATGATTATTAAATTAGATGCATGAAAAACATTATGATGGTTAATGTATGGTCCAATTTTAAATATGATAACATGGTTTGGGAATAAAATTAATGGATATAAATTTCATATGAATGATCATGAAAACAAAAGTGAAGATGAGAATAATAGTGTATTGGTGTTCATAGAAGAAATTCATTTTTTGAGTGCCAAAGAAAAAACCCAATCTCCACATAAACTGTATATTATGAATTCATTGAAGAACTATTGGAGGATGATTACATTAAATTTAATGTTTCAATGTTGAAATGTAAATGTTTTATCAGTAATAACAATTCTATATAGGATTAATTTGGAATACCACTAGTTAATCTGAATAAATTGGAATACCAAATAAATCCTTTTATCAAGGAAACACATTAAAAAAATATATTTGTTCTTTATCAATATCATTTGTAGTGGTATATTGTGTTACATTAACAAAATTGTATATGGGTGTTGATAAAGTTGATGAATATATTGATATATGTGAGATCCCTACTTCCATGGAAATATTAATAGATAATATTTATGAGCACAAAGTAAAAATGGGTTTTTACATACAGAATGATCATGAAAAATGAATTTGGGAAAACAATCCTTTAGTACAATTTTAATATTATAGGTAAAATATGATTATTTATGGTTTAATTTTATAAATTTCATAAAATGTTAGTAATTTTTATTTAATTTTCTTTATTAAAATACTTATTATAAATATTAAGTTAAAATAATTATATTATCTTAGGTTTGTTTATTTTACCATGATTATTCTTATGTAACTTATATATTAATTTAATTTGTTTAAAACCCATTATTTTTCATTAAATATGTTAAATAAAAGAATATATTTTATAATATTATATTAAAATATATATACATTTTGGTGTAAAAATGATTTATCAGGTTGGTGAATCTTTACTATTCACACGTTATTTTTTGTGGATTTTTTTTTCATTTATTTATATCATTTTGTCTTTCCTTAATAACTTTACCATTTTAGTTAAATATAAAAAATATGAATAAAAATGTATTCATTTTTATTCAAATTAATTTTTGTTTGATAAGTATTATTTTTTTATTTACATATGTATGTAATGGTAGGATTTGTTTATTTCATTATTAAATGTTTGTTTCATTGATATTTAGGATAATGGACGATCAGTCATCTGATCCACCATGTAATTCTAGATATGATTATACTCATACCTCTAGGTAGGAATGTACACATGATCCAATCAATGATCCTCCTCATCCTTCTTTACAAGGGAAAACTACATCCTTGGGGGAAAAAGAGTTTGAGGGTTTGTAAACATGACATCAAAAATTTAACAAAATTATCAGTTCCCCATAGCCAGAACCAGAGCATAGTAGTAGACTTTGATTAATATTATATTCTATGAGGTCCAAATTCATAACAATTCAATTCCTTTATAGCAGTAAATTCTAATATCAAAGTCGTTTTTTATTTGATGATTGATGAAGTAATGAAAATTTGAAAATATATCAATTTTGGGTGTCCATTTTGGTAAGTTATTTTTCATTATTTTACTTCTCATGATTTATTTTAGTGATAAATTTCTTACCATTCTTATTAGATGATAAATGATATACCTGATTTAGGTGGAGTCAGAAGAAAATGTTTATTATTGTCTTCTAGTATATAGTGGAATTTTAAATCAACCCTCACATCAGATTTCATTTTTGGGCATAGAAAACATCATAATTGATGTGATATATATCCATTTATAGATGAATATGCAGAGAATAAATTCATAAAATGAGGCAACAAGAAGTTTTTTTTGGTATGTTTAATGTTACCTTTTATATGTTTTTAATACTAATATCCATATTAACAATTTCCTTAATATCAATATATATAAATCCATGAGATATATTAGGAGATCCAATCTAGAATTGTACAACCTCATAATTAATCTCAAGGGAGATATACAGTATTAGAAGATCATATAATTGAATAAAAATTTCAAAAACATAGATTTGTGTCCTTAGTCTTAGTTGTGGATGACCCACCCACAATACATTAATCATGGAAGAGGGTTCAGAAGATAAAAAGGTAAATTTCTTATGAAATGGTTGAGGATTTAACATGAAAAGATTGTAAGATGTTTACATTATTTATTTAATTATGATAAATAAATAATTCATATATTGTGATTCATTGCATATTTTTACAATATTGCATATAGGATTCTCTTGAGGAGCATAGAATAAATGGGTTCTTTATAGATAAGGGTAGGAAAGATATTTTAGCAACAATATTTAGAAATTCAAAACATATGTGTCATGTATGAGGATACTCGATAGGTGTATTAGTAAAAAAATTATTTCTATATTCTATATATTTATCAATGGAGTATTTTTATAAAAAAATAGAATCATTGGATGCTGAAGTTCAGAATATTCATGCTATGATGGAGGAATGGATCAGAGCTTTGGTAGAGTCATTGTTTGCATATATGAAAACAAAATTTAAGAATATTGATCGAAATCCACTACTTCTACTAGTTGATCCACTCATCCTATTTATCCTAATCATATGTATCTTCATATAAACCACATTATTTATTATCCTACTCCAATATCCCCTCATCCATAGCTTCCCTATCATTGTGAGTTTTATAATGATGTTCCTCAGTATGTTATTGAATATGGGAGGAAATTTTTTATCGGTGATACCATTGTTCATAAATAGATATATATAGATCATCATAGGGTAACTCAATAAGATATTATAGATATATTGGAAAGAATACCCTGGCCTAGAGATGAGGCAATTATAGTTGGACAAAGTGTCATCAATTTTTTAGTTTTTCCATATAGGCTTGTATGAAATATTACCGAAAGGGCGTGTTTATAATTTATATTTTATTTAATATTGAAATCACTTTTTTTTATCATTATAATGTTTATATATTTATAAATATTTTACCGGAATACATTAAATGTAAAAAAATACTATATAAAAAACAAAAAATAAAATGTGTTATAACTTCAGATACAATCACTATTAGTCTTGATAAACTATCAACATATTAAAATTTTTTATTGGATGTTTATGAAATTCTCATTGAATATGGTTTTTTTAGTTTTCAATGATTTTTGGGATTTTGAAAAACAATATCATTGATCATCCAACTAGATATGGATTAGACATAAACACAATGAAAATTTTTTCCTTGTATGTTGGTTAACCAAAATTTTCAATTCATTTAGTTAATTCAAAATTTATACTTATGATTGTTTTGTATTATGTATATTTATACAATTTTTACACATCATGAAAAAACATAAAAATATGGGATTATGGACCCACAATTTCATTCACTTATAGTGTGGATAATAACTAATATAGAAAGAATAATATATATTGCAGAAATATTTTAACAAAATGAAATTATTTAGTGAGGGATGTTTACTTATCATCAAGAGTATAAAAAATATATCTTCTAATGTGTTATATATATTATAACATAATAATCACTCATATTAATTTTTTTATATATCAGTGGACAATGGATGATGGGTGTTTCTTATCCAAGGGACAAGACACTTCACTGGCTATGCTCTATCCATGATGAAGTGAGAGGAAATTTTATAAATGTATTAAATACATAAGGTTGAATATTTTAATACTAATTTATATTATAATGACATAAATTTATTCTATTCATGTTATTTTTATACTCATTAAGGAATATCTACTGAGATATAATAAGAAAAAAGAGCTCCATGATAATATGTGTAAAATATAAGGTGAATTTTCATTTTCAATTACTAAATTTCTGATATATTAAATTAAAATGTTCTTTTTAATTTTAAAAAAAATTAAATAACATTATCATAAATAAGGAGAAAAGGAATTTGGATACGATGTTTTATGTTTTTTCTATAAAATAATTTCCACTCGATGAATTTTGAAGATTCATGTGGATATATTTATTTATAAGCATTTCCTTAATATATCATTTGTTTTAATAAAAATAGAAGATAAATTCATTATTTATAATTTGTAGCTTTTCTATGACACTCAGAATTATAGTCCAAAAGAGATAATATAACTAGAAATTTAAAGGGAAAATAATTTCATAGTTTTCCTTGAATTTTAGTTTATTTGTAATATATATTATAAAAATGAAAGTTAAAATTTTATGTGACTTACTATTATTCTATCTGTTATATTATTTACTGGTTTATTTCTTGTTTCTATTAGAGAAGGTAATAATAAAAAGAATTGTATTAAAAAAATTATTTTTCACTTAACTATGAAATAAATTAAGTGAAACATCAATACTATCAATTTTTTCTCATCATTTATAAAATAATCAATGCGAAAAATCAATACTGTCACTTATTTGAAGATGGTTATTTCATAAACTACATGAAAGAACAAATAGTACTGATATTTCACATTTCTTATTTCATAATTGATGTGAAAAAAATAATCAAATGGGGGGTACATGTCAATTATAAACTAATCAATGTTAAAAACGTCCTCATAAAAAATAATTTACAATATATATATTTTTATATCCAACATTTCAATCATATTTACAATTCTTCATGAAATAGATTCATTTAATAAATGACATTAAAGAAAAATGTTGTCCAAAAGTTATTTTTTTAACTAGTGTTGGTTTGTAAATCTGATTATGTTATGTGTGTTCCTTCGTTTCTCAATTATTTGATATTTATTTATTAAATTTAACTTATTCTATTTTTGTTATTTTATTCTTTGTTGTTTTTCAATAATTAGTTTCAGATTTAAAAAAAGATACCTAGTAGTGAGGTGTTCTTACCATGGATACTGAACCATGTTAAATCTTCTCTATTATTTTGTTTTCTTTCCTTCTCTATCCATTATTTTTCCTCTATAATCATTGTTTTATCAATAAATCCTCTAATTTCATTATTGTATTGAAACATTAATTCTTTTCATGATCCTTAGAACATTGGAGTATATCAGTGGTGGTTCCCCATAACACATAGGAAGAATATGATCTTTCAATACTTGGGGAAATATATATAGTAAAAATTTCATCACACAATGTGATCAGAGATGTGAGTCAGGTGTGTGGTATGAGAAACATATATAAAAAACTATGTAATTAACAATAGTTATTAAAAAATCTATTCAATGGTTGGATTAATTATTACCAATTGATGATATCATTTTCTATGTCATGCAATATATACCAATGAGGTTATGTAATACTTGGTCCCATGTAATGTCTTGACTCCCCAAACCACTAATTGGTACTTAGAACAACAAAATTATATTATAACTTAGGCCCTCCACCAAATATTCTAGAGGATTCCAACAAGAAATGTTGGTATAAGGTGATATGGTCAAGAGACTATACCTACATATTGGTGTAAATAAAAAGAGGAAATAAGGAAAATAATATACATCCAAAATGAAATGGTACTGAAAGGACATCCTCAAAAGTACCGAAAAAATAAAAATCATCCATACCATAATAAATTAACTATATACCATACATGTCACATAGTCATACATGAGACCAAAAATAGAAAAAATTGTAAGTAAAATCATTGAATATTTCCACAAGTCTAGGCCCAGTCCTAGATACCCATGCCTTTTCCCAGAATTCTAAGCCCCAACCTACAAAAAAGTTGAATTGTCTCAGTTTCAAATGTTCCTTGTTGTACCAAGTTGGGTGTGATTTAAATTTAGTAGGCCACTACCAATTGAACCATGAATAAGGAGAAGTGGATCCAGAAGGTGATTGTCCAACTCATCTAGAGTTACAAATAACCAGCCTATGATTCTATGTTCAAGCTATCATCATCAATTTTTTTAGAGATAAATGGATTGTCTAGATTCATATTCTATGTGAATGACCTCTTAGAATAATGATCTTAATTCTGAGTCAATATTTAGATAAATGAGTTTGAAAATGAGTGTGTATTGGGATGTGTATTCACATTTATACATGGATAGCATATTTTCAGGGAAGATTCTAGGAATGAGCATAAAAAAATAAACATATCCATACCATTATTGACTGGGTTAATATTAATTGTTAATTATTAATTTTTTATAAATAATGGACACAATTAATTGACACTACATTGTCACTTTTATATGTAATATAGCACATCATGAAAATCACAAGTAAACATACCAATGAATATTTTAGGGTGAATTAAATTTTTAACTAAAATAAATCATGTGAATTGAAATCTTGTGTAACATGTAAAATGGTAAATCCCATTAAAAAAGATTCAGGACATGAATTGAAAACATGGATAATCAATATTTATTTAAACATTAAAATGATGATAAAAATAATAATACCACACAAGTGCCTTAGCCTAGTTGGCGAGGATTCAGAAAGTGCATCCAAGTGACTTGAGATCAAATCTGGGTAGAGACATATTTCCAGGATACTATAGTAGGACTATAGTAGTATTATAGAATGTACTATAGCATGTTCTATTTGGAACTATAACAGTCAAAACTATTCATCTTCTTGGTCTTTCAGGCCAACGATTTGATCCTTGGGTCCTTCAAGGCCTTCGGGCCACCCAAGGTCTTCACCCAATAATTATTTTGGGCCACCTCAAGGCCTTCAGGCTAAATGAAATTATGCTTAAATGGACCAATAAAACACTAAAAGGAGCATAATCTAGATGAGGATTCAGATCTGGCACATTCAATAGAGTAGAGCTAAAATGATTTAGAAGAATGAGAGGGTATGGGAATTGCCATCAGGACCATCCTAGGCATGCATGATAATCCTATCTTAACATCCATGCGATGGTGGAGAGCGTACTTCATGATGTAGAGGCTAGGGAGGGGAAGTTCAAAGTATTTATAGTCTAGATGAATTACTCTAAGAACATCGGGTAATTTAATGTCATGAAGCCTATGGGAAATGTAAGGGTTCTCCTCTAACCATTAAAAGGGGGATTGTCAAAAATGAATAAAAATAGAAGGCCTTCAGTATATTCTTTTATCGAATAATTATTAAAATAATAATTTTAAATCATGTGAAAAATATATTCTAACCGAATCGAATCGCTCACCCACTACATGAGCTTCATAAGGGGTGTAAAAATGGTTCTAGTCAGGCAAGACCCAAAAATATTTGGGTCAGAAGGAATTATTTGGAAGGTTTGGAGTAGTATTGTTGCTCAAACCGGGCCTATCCTCAAGATGACCTAATTCATAGTGGATGATTTGAATTTATTGGGTTGGTCCATGAGCTTGGGCTATCAGGCTGTTAATATCAAAGTGGAAAAATAATATATATTTTTTAATTTCCAATATAATTTATTTTTTATTACATTTGTCTATAATTATAGATATGGTATAAATATAATTGGCATATCTCCTAGACTGGTCGATCATTGCGCAACCATGGAAGATAAGTGTAGGCGTATAAATATCTTATAACACATGTTCTTCTGAATTTTTTGGGGTTCTTCGAGGCCTGGAGGGTGGGCTATGAGGTCTCATATTTTGGGTGGGTCATCTGGATGGAAATTCAAACTCGAATGAGAAAAAATATAGTTCCCCAGACCAGGTTAGACTAGCCCCTTGGTCTTGTTCAGGATTTTTCAACTACAACACAAGTCTGGTTTTTCAGAACTTTCACGACAGGGCTTCGAGTTGGATTTCAGGTTGTCGAGCAACATATGAACCCTTAAAAGAAGGTCCATTTATTTTTAAATAATTCATCCTATGAAATGTGGACCTTATTGATGTGATAGGTTTTCTAGTATTTAGAAAATTTGCATAGTGAAGGTTTAACCTCAATCATGCTACTACATTCAAGGATTCACATGAAATATTTTTTTTTAAAATATGATTGACTTATATTTTTTTTGTATATAATAATAATTATAAATATAATACGTAAAACCTAATTAATTACATAGTAATATAATAACTAATACATGATTAATTAATTAAAATATTTAATTTAATTATTCATTATTTGTATAATAACTAGAATTAGTAATTAATAATTAATTTAATAATATAATATATAATACATATTAATTATACGATATAATATTTATTACATATTTTATTAATCAAAAATATTTTTTAATATTTTCTAAATTATTAATATATCAATAATAATTAAATAATATATAATATAATATATTTACAAATATTAATTTATATATTTTTAAAAATTCTAAATATTATTATTTAAAATATATTAGTAGATAATATACCTATTAAATACTATTTATATTATTTATTATTAATTAATAATACATAATTAAATTCAATTAATTATTCATAATGAATGAATAAGTAACTATTAATATAATTAATAATAATATGTTAAAAAATATTTAAAACAATAGTTATTAATTATAATATTATTTATTAATTATATAATTAGTAATATGATAAATTATATATACTATTATATTAATAATTAATAATTATATTAATAATATAATTAGAAAAACTCTTATTGTAGGCTATAGGATGGTTTTCATGGGAGTGGTTGGGAGCGGCGACTATAGGGTCAAGCACCCAAATCAGTTTTTTATCTTGGGTTGTGTCCAATGAAGACAGGTGTAACCTATAATATAATTAGAAAAATTGTATTCTTAATTTAATAATTAATAAATTAAATTATATTATATAATATTATGTCAATAATAAATAATTATGTTATTAATATAATTATTAGTTATATATTTAATAATATAATAACAAACACGTGACTGTTTAATTAATATATTTTATATAATCAGGGATTACTAATATAATTAATATAAATTTTACATAGTATGTTTTTAAATAATAGTCATATAAAAATTAATTTCTTTGTAATTATAACTATACTGAAACTTATTATTTACATAAAAAAATTCTACATTTTTCATAAATAACATGCAACTGATAATTTTAAAAACATTTAGCGTCAATATTTGTTACAAAAAAATTGAATGGTAAATGTATGACTCTCTTACACATCATTATCTCATATGATATTCAATGCCACATCCTGGGTTATAGTCAATGCATCCATGTTGTGTCTATTAATGTTTATACAGTAGAATCAACACATCCTATGTTGTATTTCTTTTAGTTACTTCCACATCATCCTATGTGACTGGTGGTGGGGAGAAATTTCAGGAACTATCCTAGTCTTCCATTCGAACCAATAGTCAACCAAATATGTGGCATGTTCCAAAGGTCTCCCCACAAACTACAAATAGTGCTTAGGAATCAAGAAACTCCTTTGGGAATTATTTTCCAATCATATTATTCAACATTAACATAAATAATAATAACAATTATCTATAAAATATCTAAAACAAAAGGAATCGTACATAATTTTAAAGGTTACATCCATATCCATGTACCAAAATGAACAAAAGGAATGTAGTATTAAAAAAATCCAAAAATCCCCCTAGAAATGTGGGAATACATCCCATCATGTTACAACCAAAATGTGTCCCAAAAGTCCACCGGCATGAGTACATACCACCACCATGTAAAGCCTTTTATTTAACCAAGTGAGAGAAGACATGGTCTGCATACACCCATTCAATTTATGTAGGTATTTAGCTCAAATACCAAATATTATCCCACCATGTGTTCCATGCATATCCATTGTAAAAATAATAAATATTCAAGTTCTAAAATAACTGAAATACTTTATGTTAAAATCATTATTTAAACATTAGAAGAAAAATAAAGGAAATAAGAATAACTAGTAAGTTGGTAAAACCAAAAAATAAGAGCCAAGGGAAATCCCTAAGTATCTAAGGTAAGTAAGGAACTAGGATACTTGAACTCTTAGTGACCAAACCAAGTATATAAAGGTTTTTCTAAAGCTATATCCATAATTATCACATTATAATTCATTTAGTTAGTGTTATAGCTTAATCCAGGTAAATAGGATAACATGAAGCCATGTTACATCATTTGGAATACTTTTCGTAGTCTTACATATTATATATACAAGATTCCAAGGTGCTTTCAATTTTTTATGACATATAATTCACCTTCCACATATTCCAAACCCCCACATCCTAAATAAAAGAATTTCCAACCATTTCAATAAGGGAAATCCATTTTAAATACCATTCACACACACCACATCAGCTTTTAAATTACTGATTTACACACACAACATAGTTTATAAAAAAATTAATTTGGTTAAAATACAATATTAGTTTTACAATAATGGAACAACATTTAACAACCATCCTTTTTCTTTTAATCCACCATTAACTTGTTGAATAGAATTTTCTAAGAAGATATAGGATCCTATGGAAGAAATAACTATCCATAAACAAAAATCCCAATTCAATATATTTTAATTTATACCTACCATAGTTCTTCACCACCACTAGGTAGAAAGAAACATATGAAATAAAGGATTAGGATTCTATGAAGGGGGATATTAGACACTAAATTAAAGTTTACATGAAAAACCTAGGTCAAAATATACACAAAATTGAAGCTATTATTAAAGAGGAGAAGGGGGTTAGTACACCTAGGAAAGGTGGGGTTCGGAATGAGAGAAAATGAGGGAAGAGAGGGGTTATATTGGAGAGAGGAAGTTTAGTAATTTCTAAAATTTTAAAAACTGGATACACTATAAAGTTTTCAAAAACCATGAGCCAACTATGCAGGTGCCTCTAGCTGCATAGGAAGAGGGTGAATGATTTTTAAAAAAATATTAAAATAGTGTGGGTGATCTAGTTCCACTTTCTAAAGTTGTATAGTATTATAAATTTGGTGGATGGTTTCCCCTAACCGTATACTAACAATTTTCCAGCCTCTATCTCCCCCAATAATTCAATTTTCAATGGAAAATACCTGGAAAAGATATGGGTAAAATAAGGGAGAAAAAAACAATAAATACCTGAAAAAGGAACATTAGTTGTGAGAATTGTCCCCACCATGTCACTTTAAACCCCCAAAAAATCAATCCATAATATTATTAGTGAGTAACTGAGTCTATTTCTCTTACAACCAATTCTTTCAATCCCTTTCTTCATGATTATCACTTCCTAGATAACAGAAGACATGTACTAGAGGAATATATTTCTCTCAAAACACCTTCACATGGGAATTGAAAAACCAACTAGATGCTTGGTTATAGAATAGTTCGGTTCCAACTCAATATATTCCCAACACAAAACCTGATAAGGATCAATATTATACCTTTTAAACATGGATACATTGAAAAAATATTGAATTGACATAAAATAAGATGGAAATTTGAAACATTATGTAACTTTACTGATCCTGTTAGTAATATTGAAATGTAATACATACCTTGTATTAAGTTTACCTTGAATCTCAGGATGACAATAAACTAAATGAGGTGTTACCTTTAGAAAAAACTCATCACGCACTAAGAATTACATGTATCTATGTTGATGATAGAAATATGACTTGTATTATATCTGGGTTGTTTTAAAATGATGAATCATCTAAATCTTATAGGTCATTTGTTGCCAAATGTTTGATCCCACTTGAAACATCTCTCCCACATCCATCTAGCACAAAGTAGAATATTAAGTCCACCAAAAAAGAGAATAAAAGGGTTCCATCCAAACTATGGATTGGTAGCTATTATTATAAGGTAATTCTAGCAACCCCAAATATTTATCTCACTATAATCTGATATTTAACATGTATTAACGAAGCATGTATTGTAAAATGAATTTTTTCTTCTCTGTTTAGCCATCACAATTTGGATGGAATTATATGTTAATATAGAATTGTGACCCATTTTAATTTTATAGTCCTTACCAAAAACTATAGGTGAAGTAGGGTTCCTTATGAGAATTAATAACAAATGACACACCATGCATCATCATAATCATCTAAACATAAAACTTCCCGAGCTCTTCCACTATGATGGTGTCATTGATCATGATAAAGATAGAATATTTTGTCAAATTATCAATAAAATCCCAAATATAATACCTTACCCATGTTATATGAGGTATCATAATGATTAAATGCATGTTTAACTCATCATACCTGGATTAAGGAATGAGGAGAGACTGAATCAAGACCAAGGTCCTCTAATTCTAAACATTGATTTTCTAACAATTATAACACTAGGGAACAATGTCCATAATGTCACTTCTCATTCTTGTCCACCTAAACTAACATCACACATCATTAAATCCACTTTGAGATACTAGGATGAATATTCCACTAATAATGGTTATAGTTTTACTCCACCACCTTTCTCAGAGACAATGGTACCATAAAATAGTTAATGAAGAAAAGAAATTCGTTAAGATGCAATGGAAATTAATCAGGTATCACCCCACCATTTGGATAAAAGATTGAATGCTGAATCAAATGATCATTTGTCTTATCTTTTAGGATTAGCTCCAAAAGATATGGAATCTACTTAATGCGAGGAAAAAACATACCTGATTTCTCTTTTTTGGATTTTCGGTGCATCTAGGAAAAAGTAACCAAAGGGTTCCACACACCGCTGGACCCCTTCTCATGCTGAGTAATAAACAACCTAATTTGGGAATATTCAAATAAGTTAAATTTTCCAAGGTTGTACCCAATTTTGGTTTTTAACAATTTATGATACTCTATACATCATCTCTTCCATATGGTCAAATATTTTTGGGAAATGATATAGCTCTTGATTTAATTATTTCAGTAGACCATGAACAATACCCCAAAAAGATTATAGTGCATGAACTTAAGGGAATGGATCGTAGATATAAGATCAATTTCATGGGTTAGTTAATTTTTCATATGTGTATAGTGTTTGATAGATATATATTCTAGAAAATGTTCACCATGAATAAGCACACAACCCAAACATGACCTTGACACATCCCAGTAAACCGTGTAAACCTAACCTTCCTATGGTAAGGTCGATATTGGAATGAATGTAAAAAACCACATTATCTCTCATAATTATTCATGAAATTTCAGGCTTTAGAAAATTCTTATCCCTTTTTGTTTAAGTTTCATCATAGGTAAGAAAATTTGTTTGATTATTTTGACAAATAACATATAATAAACTACTAGAAACAAAAATATTATGACATAAAAAAAGTCCTCATCTCTTTCCATTACATCACTTATATGAATTTATATGGATAAATAGAAAACCATCACTATGATATCACATTACCCAAAAACATGACTTCCCGACTCCATAAAATACATTTTGATAGTTTATCATAAAAATTATATTCCATGGAATCTATGGGATCTATTATTAATCCAACCAACATTGCTAGGTATTAGAAATTCACATACCATATTTGAAGTGAGGTCTTGTGAATATCAGCTTATCTCACCCTAACTAGGTGATATCCTGAAGAAAGGATTATCATTGAAAATCATATTTCCCATTTGATCTATTCAAAATGATGATCAATATGTGTAAATGGGTATTTGTTCTTTATCATTTCTCAATTATACCTTTGATAACCAATACATAATATAAAGGATTGTTTGGATTTATTATAAAAAAGTTCTAGAGCTTCCCATGGAGATATAGTTAGATAAATGAATCATTTGGGCTCCAAATCATCCAATAAAATCATTAAACCCCTAAATTTGGTAGTGTATGTATTATATGAAGAGAAGGAATTGGCTATGACCCTTAAAAAAAATAAATAATTTACTCTATTCCATTTTCAAGAGGGATTTACGATAAATCCTTCCAAAACACTTTACAAAAATCATTTTCCATATAAGGAAACATACTATCTAAAACCTCCACGTCATGTTATAACATGATGGAGGATACTTAATAAGAAATTCAGTTCAAATCTGGAAGTATATGTCCTACTTATCCCATCCATGGATCCCATTCTCCATAGAAAACTCATGTTCTCCCACCAGGGTCTATAATGGTCACCCATTGATGGTAAAAATTAATGTGGGATTTGAAGAACATAATCTATTACATACCTAAACCACCTAAAGAGGCCCATCTCTAGGACCTGACAATCCCATTTCCTCTAATCTTATTATATGGGCAAAACACATGACTAGCATCGAAAACCATGAACCTTTGTTTTAAATAGTGGTGAAACTAGCTCCGTTACATATAGAAAAAACTTTTTTAGGAGTTTAAACAACTCCAAAAGACTAAAATATATGAAAGAGTGTGAAGAAAATATATCAAAAAATGTTATAATCATGGATGGTGTAACTAAAACTTTATCTCAGAGAGTCCCAAGGCCTACATCAGATACCACTAATGATTGATCTATAACATGCTGGTGTTACATCACTATCTCAGCATGAGCTCTACGTGAAACCCATGGATCCTCATTAAGATGAATCTGCCAAAAATAAGATCTACTTATTCAATCATATCCACCAAATCCTGACCCCATAACCCTCGATGAAATAGATAGAGATGCAGTCTCGCTAGGAGCTGTTGATCCTTCCCCACTATGAGAATGAGGAAAATTACATCAAAACCATTTCTGATTTTCCACATGTAATCATAGGGTTTTCATCCTAGGTGGGACATAACATGTGTACCACATGTGATTATAATTTCCACACTGATAAAACATAACATTTTTTCACCTACAATTACTGATGGGGGTAGTTAGTGTGAATATCCAAAGCTGTTACCACAATTTTCACTTGCTCCTCCCATATCATATTATTTTTAATGATCCAACGCCACCTTATCCTGGTCTTGGATACCTCCTATTAATACCCTTCATACTCACCTAGTAAATTTCCACCTTTAAATCCCAATCTCCCACCTTAGCACGAGTCTTTTATTTTAGTATGAATACTTGAGATTAGATATTTGGTCGTAACCACTTTTAAAACAATATGGCCTTCAATATATCATTAGTGACCATATCAGGATAAATGTGAGGTAGATCTACAAATCAGATTCATATTCCATCATTGAACAACCCCTAACTGAAATGACATAAACTACCAAAACATAGATAGAGTCAGATAATCAAGATAACATTTCATGGTGATGGTGTCCATAAAATCCTTCCATCCCATATGCTAATTTTGTCCAACCAGAAACACAGTATCCCACAACCTAGGATAGGGGACCTCTAACATAAATGAAACACACTTTACAATAATGATGTCATATGTTCAATGGAACCCCAATATCCAGTAGACATTCTCTACCCAATCTTTATCTTCTTGCGGATTAATTCATTCCCTAAATAAAGGAGTTCCTATTTGAGTAACTCATGATCCCAATCCTTCTATATACCTATTTAGACATCCCTTTTCTGAGTAGGACCTAATACTACTTCGTAATCTTGGAATCATATTGCTTGAACACTACCTCTATGAGTTTCTGATCAATAAGTCGCTTAGTCGATAATAAATTCTCTTTGGCCTCCTTTATACGTGGTCTTTGAGCGGGAATTATGTTATAAATAAATAAAAGAAAAGGAAAATCATAAATACATCATACCATTATGAACAGGATGAAATAAACAATAAAAATTATCATAATAATTTTTTTTATCATAACTAAAACTGTATCACCCTACCTTGGATCCCATTCCATGTCTATAGCCTGTTCATTACACCCTAGGGTGGTCTCAAACAAATTTATCCAATATCCCATAGTGAACTAAGGTCATTATTATAGTGTGTTTTCTAGAAATTCCACTCACAAATAGAACATAAAACCCTAAAATTCCTATCACCTATCTATATATGCATTCCCCAAATAACAATGCCCAAGTAAAGGAAAAACCAAATTTGATATTCTTTTTTCATGAACTGGCCCATGATTCTATTCAAACAGACACCATACTGGGCATAGTGGATTTGATCTAAGGGAATTCTTGATCCAAAAAGACTAGAAACTATTTCCTTAGAATCTAAGAACTCGTTTGGGAATAATTTTTCCATCACATAATGTAAATCATTATAATGAATTATAACAGTCATCCATAAAAATTATAAAAAACGAACCATAAATAATTTTATTGGTTTCATCCATATCCAAGTTCCAAAATGGAAAAAAGGAAAAGTGGTCATCCAAATAGCTACAAATATACTCATTTCACATAAGCTAATCACCCATTATGTAACATCCAATAACTATCCCAAAAGGCAACCAGGATGAGTACCCAACACCACTATATGAAGCCCTGACCTTACTCAATTCATAAAAACATGGTATATATACACCCAATGGGTTTATATAAGGTGGGAAATATCTTTCCTATTAAGATCCAAAAAAAGGTTCCATTCATATCCATTATATAAAAAAATCATGTTTCAAAAGAATAGAAACAGATTATGTTCAAAACCTAATTTAAACATTAAAATACATGTGAAAGAAAACATAAATAACTATTAAGTAGGTAAAAATAGAAAATAATCACCATTGTAAATCTATATGTAGCTAGGTTAAGTGGGGACATTGGATCCTCTTACACTTATTAATCAAACCATTTGAGTGGAGGTTTGTTCCCATGATCAAGCCATAACAATCACATCATGTCACATTATAATTCATTTAGTTAGTGTTATCGGGTAATCCTCCATGGGAGGATAGTCTGAATACCTTCCACATCATCTGGAATAATTTACCCAATCTTTTAACCTAGATAACTAGAATTCTAGTGTGATTTCCCTCCATTATTCAAGTCATAAAAATCATCTTCTATGCATTACAACCCACCAAATGATAAAGAATAAAATTTACAACTATTTTGCATTGTGGAAATATATTAATAAAACCTTTCACACACACTACATCACCTATCAAATCACCCATTTATACACAAAACATAGTTTAGAAAACAATTAAATTTAAAAACAAGAAAATTTAAGTATTCAAGTAATTGAAAATTATGAAACCACCTACCTTTTTCCTTTTAACAACCATGAACTAATTGGAAAAAATAGGAAAATATGATAGGGTTTTTAAAAAGTCAATAATAAACCATAAACATAGAAAACCATGTCGTACTGTTTGGATTAAACCGAAATTAGTTCATCACAACCACAAAGTAGAATAAACCATAAGAAATAAGAGAGAATAGATCAAGGAAAGATTATAGGATGCACTTACTTAGAGTTTACTAGAATAAAATAATGAAAATTACACCCATATATTTATTCCATATTGGTAATGGAGAAGAAGGATAGTGTTCTTGGGGATAGCGGGGTCAGGAATGTGAGAAAATGAGGGTGAAATGGGTTAAATTAGGGATGTGAATCTTAGAAACTTCAAATATATTAAAAACAAGGTAGACTGCAAGGGTTGTACACATATTTTTACAAATAATGTGCCAATAGTGCAGGTTCCTCTATCTCTTATATAACATGTCCCATGGTTTCGTCACGTTTGTTTACAAAATTTTCCAATAATAGTGTGAGTTATCTAGTACAATTTTATCAGGTTGCAAGTTATATTTATGTTAGTGCATGGATCCCCCTAACCATGTGTCAAACATGCACCAACCACTCTCTACCAAAAAAGTACTATTTTCTAAGGCTATTCCCTAGAAAATCTATAGATGAAAATAAATACCAAATGTAAAGAATAAATACCCTAAAATGGAAATGTGGGTGTGATATTGAAATTATTTTCACCCACACCCTATCATGTCTAGAAGGATAGTGGATACTAGCCAGAACTCTCTCCCATATGTGAAGAATATTCTTATTTTGTATTGGGTGTCTTCTTATTATAAATAAATATAGACTCAAACACACTGTAGTTTCCCTCTCTCACTAGAGGATAATATAAATAAGTAATTTACTATTTAGTAAAATTACTTGAAGATTCCTCATAGACATATATAGGGATATCCAATCGATGTGGATCATCTATGAAAGGATGTGGTAGTGAAACTAGTTAATAATGTTGTACATCCTCCACATCATCCACATCATCATGTGGAACATCCTAACACGCTCATGAACTAGTGGAAAATTTATATGAGGCTCATTATCCTCATTATTTTATAACACAAAAAAATAATATTTTAATAAATATCATCCATAGGAAGAATAATCTGTTTCACTAAATCATGAAAATAGGCCTGGTCAAATTTTCCTCCCACTGTGGGATCAGATATGTGAGTTAGCTCTGTGATACAAGAATCATACATAAAAATATTATGTAGTTAACTAAATATAAAAAAAATAATAAAAATTTGGAAAAATTAATTAAAATTAATGATATCCTCGCATAATTTAGGTATGAGATAACAATGAGATCATGTACTACAACTATTTATGTAATGTATTGCTGCCTCAAACCCCTAATTGGTACTCAACCTTGTAGAACACCACTCTACTTCAAGCATGCCTCCGTATCTTTTAGTTGATTCCAATATGCACTTTGGGAGTTAGATTGTATTTTGGGGATACTATAAACACATATTAGTTTAAATAAAATATATAAATAAAGATAATAAAATACATATAGAAATGTAAGGCAATGAAATGACATCGACAAAACTGATGAAAAATAATCAAAATCAAACAGACCATAATAATTGAATTGTATTCCATAAATTTCAGGTGCTCATACAACCATACCCAAAAGATAAAATGAAAAAGATCAGTAAAACACCAAAAACTATCCTATGTTCTTTCTTCGTACCATATTCCCATTTGTTTTCCAAGCTACCCACACCCAGATCTATAAACAAGTAACGTATTTTTGGGCACCAAAGTTTCATGGAAGAATGGGTAGGGTTTGAGTACGACTCATTAGGTTATCACTAACAACATCCATAAATATAAAAAATTAGTTAAATAATTTAATAAAAATGTTATCATGGTAAATAATCTAATAGTTTTATAACAAAAATTTATGAAAACTAAAAACCACCACTAATACCCCAGGTTCAGGGTGACACCTAAGGATGGGTATATATATATAATTGATTATAAATAACTCTACAAAAAAATGTTAAAATTTCAACACCATAAAATCCATATTAATATAAACTCAGGGAATAAATTTTGTCTCTATAAAAAAAATAAAGATAAACTATCTTAAATAAATTTGAAATTTTATCTAATGCTAAAAAAATTATTGTATCCCAACTAAAAAATCAGTTTTAGAGGTCTTATAGACCTTTTATGACTAAAAAATATATAAATAAGTTTCCTCCTTCCAAATAAATTGATCTATAAAAGTATTTTATTTAACATCATGTAGTGCCAAAAAAGACACCTAAATCAAAAGTTGTGGTTTTTTGATGATCAAGAAATGTTTTCAACATATGTTAAGAGATTAATTAAGTTATAATTTTTTTATCACAAAAATTATATTAAATGTTTTTCACTCATAACTAATTCAAAAGCGTTTAATTAATATTTATTTTTAATTATATTATAAATCACATTTCACTAAATCTATTACATATCACGTGTAAACACATATTTATTATTATATAAATCACATTTAAGAAAATATTATATATATATATATTAATATAATTATATTTATATAATAAAATATTATATTTTATAATATATATTTTTTGGAACTACACAATATATAATCATTAAAAATATACTGATATATATAGTTTTTAACAATGCTAAAAATGGAGTCCCTTTTCGGCATAAAAACACTAATAAAGGGTTTTTTAATAATGCTAATAAATGGACCATTTATTATCACTTTTAGGTTGCACGGATAAAATAATTCCTTTCATAAGCACTAAAAATGTATAAAAATTATGTCTTTTATCAGTATTGATAAATTCACATTTTATCATCTTCATTAGTTGGTGATAATAAAATAACCCAATTTATCAGTTATTTTTTCATTGCTGATAAAGAGTATCATTGAATAAGCATGATTCTATAGTAGTGATGAATTAGATTAAACCCTACCATATCTAGTCTAATGTTAGAATTATAATGTTTTGAGAAACCAAAATATTTGACATTATGAAGTGTTTGGAAAATTATTAGTCCTCATTAATATAGACTTATGAAATCTACACATAATTCATGATAATTTAAAAAAATCAAATAATACATAAAAATTATTGGATGAATTCACATTATAGGATGCTTAAAAACCACCATGGGTATTAAAGATCATTTGGAGGAATTTGAGGATATGTATATGAATAACAACTTATTGAATGGAAATGCACACCAAGATTTTCCAAATAGCTGTGAATGTACACAACATGTCACCTTGGCCACCTCTGCTTGCATTATTTGTTCTCATCACCAAAAAAACCATTGTAAGGTAAAGCCCCAAAGATTATGCTACTACAAATATATCCTTTCTCAGTGCTAAAAAAGAGCATTAATAGTGCTAAAAGAGCACTGTTAATCGAGGCAAATATAAGGGGGTCCCTTTTATCAGCGCTCAGAAAACTGCTGATATAAGTTAAAAAAATTTAGAAAAAAGAATTTATAATGTGGGGGGAGATTTTAACAGCACTTGACCTCCCCCCTTTAACAGTTCTAGTCAGACCCCCTCAAACTCCCCTGCACAGTTTCCTTGCTCGTGCATCTCCCAACATGCATGTGTGCACCTCGTTGCTTCCACCCGAACTCGATCCCGCGATCTCCTCCCTTGGGGACATGTACCTTTACCACTAAGCCATTTCGTTTTTTCTCTATTTAATGATATATCTATATAGAAATATATTTTTATATTTATTCTTAAATTAATATAGATTCATATTAATTAAAAAATATTTAGTTATATAAATACATATATATTTATTCATTTATTAATATATATTTATTTGTTTGTATATTAATATATATTTATATATATATATAGTTATATTTATTCATATATTAATATAGATTCATATTAATATAAATGAACTTAGTTATATTTATATGTATATATTTATTCATTTATTTATATATTAGTATATATATATTAATTTGTATATTAAATTATATATATATTTATTTATATATATATATTTAGATATAATGTTTTATCCATACATTTATTTTTATATTAATATATATTTATAAGATTATTTTTAAATAAATTTATAAAATATGTTTTTTTATGTGTGTTTATATATAAATAAAATCCTACATATATACAACAAACACACACACAAAGAGACAGAAACGCATACAGATATATATACCCAAAACAGTTATCCATGGAAAGTGCAATGGCCCCAAAATCTATTAAATAAAGGTAAAAGTACACAATAATAAAGGAGGAAATATTCACATGATGCACTACCATAAAAAATATTATCTCTTCTTGGCCCGACCCTGACCTTGAGATCCTCCCCGAGACCTAGGGTGATGCCCTCTTCTCCATTGCAACATCCTTGATGCCTCATCAGGTGAGGGTTCTACGATGACCTACTCCGGGACATCTGGCACAACCAGTGAACCACTAACCCAAGTAGTCTCCTATACAATAGGAAGAACTGGCCTAGAGGACATCTAGATATGAAGTTATACCTATTTGAATATTAAAAAATTTTGAAATCCCAATTAAAAACTCAGTTTTGGGGGGATTTTAGGCCTTTTGGGCCTCGAAAAATGTGACATAAGGTTCCCTTGTGTTACTAACACATAAGGATCATCACAAACATCGATTTAATATGTTGTAGATCTCAAATGGACACCCAGATCATAAGTAATGGTTGTTTAAAGTTTGAGTTACATTTTCATCTTATTTTAGATCTTTTATTGATTTGTTTTGATTTTTTGTGTGTTCAGGTTGTTATTAAATTATTATTAATTGATGATAATTAAAAAATTATTAGTTATTAATATTTTTTAAATAATTTTCTAATACTTTTATCTAAATTTAATATATATTAAATGTAATAGTCTATTTATACTTTTCTAAAACATATTTTAAAATATATATTATATTAATATCAATATAAATAATATTATTTAACAATATATTATTTTTCATGATTTTTTTAATATAAATTTTATCAGCACTATGAAAAAGCATTGATAAAGCCCCCCTTTATCAGTGCTACAATAAAAATGCACTGATAAAGTGGTCCTATTTATCAGCACTAAGAAAAGCACTGATAAAGGGGGTCCGTTATTAGTGTTAAGAAAAGCGCTGATAAAGTGTCACTTTTAACTGCGCTTTTTTTTAGCGTTGTTAAAATGGCCCCTTTATCAATGCCTTTTTAGCACTCATAAATGGTGGAACCTCTCTTTCCGAATTCTTTAGTAGTTCTGTTGTAATTTTTTAATAGGAGAACCACATCATCTAGACCCCCAAAACATTTGATGATGATGTATCCTTGCATAGAAGCTTGAAATCATTGATATCATTGACAATCATTCCCATGAATTCTATATAGTATGTGAATTTAGTGTTACAAATTCTCTAGAAACACTTCTTGAATCCGTAATGGTTGTAAATTAATACCATTTTACAATCATTCATCTATAGGTCTTATATTATGAGGCATCACTTGGATGAATTTAATTTAAATTCGATCTTGTAGTGAAGTGTCTTAGACCTTTGGAACCTTTTAGTTTTTCCATTTCCATGTTTAGATATATTACACTTCAAATATTCATTTTATTGTGAAGCATATATGCAACATGTTTTTCATTAGAGTTAGGTGTATACTTTTGGAAATTATATATTAAATTTAATTTATCTCAATTTTCCTTGAGGTTCATTTTTATACTAGTTTGATCTTCCTCTTTAGCAGACTAAACATGGAACATTGATCATAATTGATCTAATCACCATCTGAGCTCCCAATAGTGTTTCTTTACCTCTTGATCAATTCATTTGAATCCATGTACATGATTAAAACTTTTGTTGTATGTTTTTATAAAAAGAATAGTCTTTATAATAAATGTAACCTGAAACTATGGTCAGGATATATCTTGATGATTTTAATAGAATTCTATTAGAACTTTATAATATAGAATCTGATTTATTAGACTAGGATTATGAAATAATACTTTTAACTTCTTGGGATGAGTCATAAACGTTTATTAAGGACTCGTTGATGTATTGTAGGGTTTCATTAGCTATTGAAGAGGTTAAGAATTCCCTATTAGACAATGAAATTCAAAATAAATACATTTTATAGAATGACCCTGAAGGTTTAAACATAACAGGTAGAAAAGTACATTGAGATAAGCATCGAGATATGAGTCAGTCTAGAAAATAGAGGTCTACATACATGAATAGAGAACCAAATAATATAGGGATTAAATTTTTTTATTGTAAAAAACATAGACATATGAAAATAATCATTTACAATTAAAGGAATTACTATAATGATAAAAATATAGGCCATTTTTTACTAATTGAGAATGAATTTAACACCGATGATATGTTGAATTTCAGTGATCAGCCAACTTATGATGCATGAATCATAGAATTTGAATGTTCTTTACCTATGTGTTCGAATATGGAGTCCTTCATAGAACTAAGATAGATTGAATTTGGTAATTTTCCAAAGGGTATAATACGAGTTATTGTATTATGGTTATAGGTTCTGTTTCTTTATAAATTCATTATGTTCTTTCTAAAACTCTTGAAAAGGTTAGGTGAGTACAAGAACTTTTGAGAAACCTTGTTTCCTTAGGAATTCAAGATGAGAGGGGTTATGAATTTAAATATGGTTTTGGTTGTCTAATAATTTCTCAAGGATATTTTACATTCATGAAAGGAACTCTTAAGAATGGGTTGTACATTTAGAAGGTAGGAATCACATGAAAAAATTAAATATTTATAATGTTCCAACATTAGAAAATAAAACATCATGGAATAAAAGACTAGGGAATGATAGTTCCAAGGGTCTTGATAAACATAGAACAAAAGTTCTGTTAACTGATGTAAATCTTAGTAGTTATCCTTTTTTGAGAACTATGTGTATGGTATGTATAAGTGGGTATATTTTAGAAAGTTTTCTTAAAAAACTTTAAACCCCTTTGAATTATTTCATTTTTATCTTGGTGGTGCTTCTAGGACTATTTAACAAAGTGGGGGATATCAATATGTGAACCTTATAGATGAATTATTTTGAAAAGTTTATATTTACTTACTGAGACACAAATCTAATAAGTTTCATACTTTAAATAATTGGAGGTCTAGTATAGAAACTATATCTGGTCGGAAAATAAAATCCTTAAAACTGTTAATGGTTTAGAATATCTTCCCACTGAGTTTATTGAGTTTTTTAGCTCTGAGGTTGTGCATAGGTATAGAACTATTTTTGAAACTCCACAATTGAATTGGTTAGTTGAGAGAATGAATTAGACCATCCTAGAAAGTTTTAGGCACATGCTTTTATATTCCTCCCTTCCCAAGTATTTTTGCGAAAAATCTATTAACACATCCATAAACCTAATTTGTATATTCCCATCATCTTATCATTCCTTTAAAACAACTATTTAACTATGGATAGTAAATCCACTAAGTCTGGACCACAATAGGGTGTTTCGATCCACAATTATTCATATTTGAAGAATGATAATTTTCTACCTAGGGATGTTAATTTTTTTTATTGGATATCTAGGGGTGATGTGGGATAGAAACTATGGGTAGATAGACTAGGATATCAAAGATGCATCGTGAGTCGTGATGTTGTATTTTATGAGTCATGACTCCCAATAAAGAAGAATGTTGAATCCATATAGGCTAGGGTACTCAAACCTATGGGCGTTAAAGTTGATTCTGACCCTCAGGATCCTATGGAACCCAAGCCTAAACCTTCAGTTCACCCCCATAACCTAAAGGTGAATCAGAAACAGATTGTGGTTTCGAAACCGCAATAGAGGATGGTGACCTTACGGGATACCAGTTAACCAAAGATTAGGCTAGGAAAACAATTAGACCATGTTCATGGATTATCCATGTTGATAGGGAAATATATGCCTTTAATGTCACTAAATAAATGTATAATGATGATACAGAAACATATAATAAAGTCATAAATCATAAAGAATGTTGATAGTGGTTTTCTTCCATAAATGTTGAAATAAATTTCCTTCTTAAAAAACACTTGTATTTTCACAATAGGAAAAAAATGTTTTAGCGGCGGTTTTTTCCCGGTAGTTTTCAAAATCACTGCTAAATGTTTTTCGACGAAGAATTTAGTTGTTTTTGTAGCGAAAATTTTAAAAACCTTTGCTAAATATGTTAAAATATATTTTATATTTTTATATTTTTTTTTCTAAAAACAAATTCATAGTTATTTTTAGCGGTTTGTTTTTTTAAAACCGCCGTACAATTGAAGTAAAAAATTTACAAAAAAAATTAACTTTTTATTAATAATTTTTAATTATTATTTAAAATCATATATAGTTTATTATTTATTATTTTAAAAATTTATAATTGGTCAGTTAATAAATATTTATAATTATTAGTTAATAATATTTTTAAAGTGAAAACAAATCTTCTATAAGTTGATAATCATATTTCGACATCAAATGATTATTAATTTTTAATTATTAATTATTATTTATTATTAATTAATTAATTAATTAATTAATTATTTATTATTTATTATCTATTAATTATTATTATTATTATTATTATTATTATTATTTTGTATTTATGAATTTATTTATAATTTATTAATTATTAGTTTATTATTCTTATATTCATTTATTATATATTTATTAATTATTAAATACTAATTATTCATTAATTATTCATTTTTTAATTATTTATTAATTTTAGTGAATTAATTATTAGTTATTAATTATTAATTCTCAATTATGAATTACTAATTATGAGTTATTATTAATTAATTATTCTTAATTATTAATTATTTAATTATTTATTATTTATTATTTATTATTTATTAGTGTATTTATTATTAATTTACTACTATTTTATTATTCATTTATTTATTATTTATTTATTCACTATTTATTTATATATTAATCAATTAATTAATAATTATTTATTAATTATTAATTATTTATTAATATTTTTTTATAATTGAATATTAATTATTTATAGTTAACTATTAATTATTTTTTATTAATAATTAAATATTATTTATTAAATATTATTTATTAATATTTATATATTAGTTAATATTTATTAATTGTTATTTATTTATTGTTAATTATTTATTATTTAATTATTTAATTATTTATTAATTATTATTTATTAATTTATTAATTATAATTTATTAATTTTTAATTATTTATTATTTATTATTAATTATTAACTATTAATTATTTATATATTTATTATTAATTATTAATTATTAATTATTTATTATTTATCTACTAGATTTTTATTTATCAATATTATATTATTATATTATTAGATATATATTATTTCTTTGTTTGTTATTAATTTAATTTGTTTATTATTAATTTATTATTAATGTCTTATATATTATTTATTTATCATTCACTATTATTTTACAATTTATTTCCTAATTATTTGTTTATTATTTATTAATTAATTTCTTATTTGATTATTCTTTATTTATTCTTTATACATGAATATTAATTTTTATTTTATTATTTAAATATTATATATTTGTTTATAATTCATTTATTAATTATTAATTTTTAATTAATTATTTCAAATTTATCGATAATTTATTTTCTATTATTTATTTATTCATTATTTATTTATTTATTCTAATTTAGATATTAACTAAATATTAATTTATTTTATTATTTTATTATTATATTATAAATTTATTATTAATGAATTATTAATTTATTAATTATTTATTTTTTCAATATATATATATATACATATACATATAAGTATACTAACTTCTATTTGTTCTCTATAATAAGAGCCTGCTAAAGTGGTATAGTCTATGGAGAATGAGCAAGTGGTTAGGAGTTCAATTCTCACCCGACGCATAATTTCAATATATGGCATGGGCATGTGCATGGACATGGGTATGAGAATGGTAATAATAATTAAAAATTAATAAATAATAAATAATTATGAAATTAAAAAATATTTAAATTAATTAATTAATTATGAAAATAATTAAATAAATAAGTTTATTAGTTTAAAAAAATTCTTAATTAAATAAATAAATTAAAAATAAATTAAAAAGAAATAAATAATAATTAATTAAATAATAAATAAATATATACTAAATAAGTAAAAAAATAATTATAAATAAATAATAAATAGTAAATAATTGACCAATTATCAAAATAATTAAATTAAATAATTAATTACAAAAATAAATTAATTAATTAATTAAATAAATAAATTAAAAGTAAATTAATAAATAAAAAATAATTAGTAAATATGTAATGAATAAATAAATAAAGATTTATATATAAATAATATATAAATAAATTATGAAACTAAAAAAATAACTAATTAGTTAATTTAGAATATGAAAAATAAAAAATAATAAAAATTAAATAAATTAATTAATTAATTAAAAAATGATTTAGAGATTATTTAAAGCACCGCTAAATCATTCTACGATGGTTTTGAATAACTACTGCTAATTGATTGCTACACACGATTTAACGACGATTTTCCAAAACCACTACAAAATGATTTAACGACAGTATAAACTGCCACCAAACACCGATTTTGGCGTTGTGTATAGTTACAAAACTCTTAAATAAAAGGGTGATAGGATGTTTATGTATTTTTAAGAATAAAGAGGATAACATTGGCGAAATAAAAATCAAATATAATGACTGATTAGATGCTAAGGGATACCTTCAACATGAAGTAGTTGAGTACGGTGATATTTGTCCTATATTGTTAAGAATTCATCCATTCATGTTATGTATTATTTTACAGCAAAAAATGATTTACACATAGAGAAGATATATTTTAAAACTTCATTTTTTCATGGGAAATTGCATGTATCCATTTATATGAGTCCACATAAATAATTCTCATAGAATTTTAAAATGAATCATGTTTTACGTTTTCAATAGTCTATGTATGGTTTGATCAAGTCATCAAGACAATGGTATAAATGTTTTCATTATTTTATAATTAAAAATTATTTTAGTATAATTAAATTTGATTAATGTGATTATTACAAGCATGTAAAGAAAGATATGATTAATCAAATTTTATATGATGACAACATGCAAGTTATTTATAAAAACGTGAAGTTGATTTTCCCTATGAAAACTCTATTCAATAATGATTTCAAAATGATTGACATGGGAAATTAAAAATATATATATGGAAAAGAACTCATTGGAAATAGAATAGGTAAAATTCTATTTTCGAATCACTATTCTTATAATAAATTTTTTTTGAACTAGAACTTGTTTGAGCACATTACACCATTAAGCATAACCATGGGATAACACATTACATTATCACTAAACCAGTCCCCAGTAAGGGATATTGAGATTTATTTCATGACCGAAATCCATTATGGTAACATAGTTAGAAGTATTATGTCTGAAATGGGTTGTTCTTGACCTGATATTACATTTTTAGTGTGTACACTAAGCAAGTTTATGGGGAAACCTGTGAAAGAACAATGGCATGCTTTGAAAAGGATTCTCAAGTATGTTTCAATGTACTCTATTTTGTGTATTCATTTTACAAAATTTCTAGTTATGATGACGGAATTGTAGGATTTGTAGATTCTGACTAAGCTGTTAATATTGACAGACATAAATCAATTATTAGTTTTCTTTTCCATTCTTATTGTGGTATGAATTATTGGAAATGTAACAAGAAAACTATAGATTATCAGTCCACTAGAGAGGCTGAGTATATCTCTCTAACCTAATGCATTAAATAATCTTTTTTAGATTAAAGTTATTATTAATATATTGTATTTATCTATTTCTAGTGTAGTTTTACATTTTGATAGTTAGTATTTATTAAATTTGACTAAAAACTATTTTATTCCATTGTGGATGAAATCATATTGACATTATACTTGACATTGATAGGGATATAATTGAATCTTGGAAAGCGTGTGTCACTAGGATACACACTGGTGATAATCCAGCTCATAGTTCAACTAAATCTTTACCCCTTTCTAATTTTTTCCTTATTTGGATATTATGAACCTTGTCCTTGTTCACTAATACAGTCTTCAAGAACACCATTAATAAATTTAATCCCTTAAATTATAAGGTGGTGATTTGTTTGTTTTTCCATTTCCTTGTTTAGATATATTGAAATTAAAATATTTATTTAATTTTGAATTTTATATGCTACATGGATTTCATTAGAGCTATATTTTTACTGTTAGAAATTAAATTTTCTAATTAATTTATCTTATTTTTCCGTGAGGTTCATTTTTATACTTGTTTGATTATCTTTATTAGCAGACTAAACCAATAGTTTAATCATGTGTAATCCAACAACCATTAATGCTCATGAATGTGTTTCTTTGCCTCAATCATGATAATTTTCATCACCTTACATCCAATGGGGTGCCTCCATGTCTCCCTTCCAGCTATGCTACTCAAGGTTACAAGAACTACCTATTTCATTTGGTCGATCCACATACATTCATGCCACATCCTCTTTGCACACCAACTCATGCTTCCTAAGATAACATTACTATGCCCTCTATATTTATTTGCTCAGCCCTACATTTTTTCATTTCTAATTAATTTTTCTAGTGTTCTGATAGCTTTGAGAGGAGGAAAACCTCTAGTTTTCTTAATATCTCTAGACAAAGGTAGAGAGATGTCATACGAGTTCTTTCTTCAAGTTATTTGGCACTTAGAGTTTCATTCTTCTACAACTGGAAATCTCATCTAGTGGAGACTTGATGGAAACATTAGTTGGGAATAACATCTCTATGACCCTCACACAAAACATAGTTTCTATGGATTTACAACATCAATCATAACTAGTTATCGGTATAAAAACTCAACTATAGAAGTGGCTTCCTTTTCGTTTTCCACTATTGTATCCTTTATGTTGGATTTGTGTGTGTGTCAATCCAGGATTGGGTAGTGTTAAAACTATGTGACTGAGTACACCATTTCCACCTATTTTATCAAGATTGTCCTCCTTGGATAGCTTCTCCAGTTCCTTTACTTTCATTCATAGAGTCTGTAATTTCATATATCTGTTCTCTAATAATAATCTTGCTTGGGAGTTGGTATCTCCGTACATGTAGGATCACATCGATTTGAAGCACGTTATATTTTTTTGATATTTCGTTATTTCTTTTCTGTTCCAATTAGATCATCCACCTTGTTTGATGATTCATATCTTTTTAATAAAAATACTTTTACAAATCACTTCATAACCTTATAAAATGCCTTAGTGGAGCTTGGTTATTAATTATAAAACCACTTCAATGGTTCCCCCAATATAACCTAACCATGCAATTAATAAGAGTGGAAAAAAAGGAATATTTTTATGGGCCATTGGTATTTCATTATAAATATAGGAAAGTTGGTTCAATGAAGTAGTTTCATCCTTGGCATCCTTATTCCCACTGATAAGGGATTTCCTCCAAATGTCCACCAAATACGTACTTTAATGTTTTACAACTAGTAGAGCAAGTGGGGTGATTGACACCATGCTATACATGTACACCATGGTGACATGGTGCAATGAGTTTGGGTAGGAGTGATTAATGAGTGCGTATAATTTATGCCCTACAAACCATGGGATCTAGTTCTCTAGTAGCACCAGGGCCCTGTTGAGATTGTCCACTAGGTAGGTAAAGAGTAACATAGGATATCACCCATCACTCCTTCCCTAAAGGATTACATTATAAACTCGATGATGAAGTTTCCACTGAACATCATCATCTTCCATAACTCTTACAAAACCTTTTAGAGTGGGAGAGATATCTGCAGTGTGCTTGGAAATCATGTTCTGCTAAAAGACCTATCAAGTCATGTGGAATGGCTGATTGGTTACATGATATGAATTTATGGGTGAAATGGACCTTAATGTTTTCTGTGCGTCTCAAATGGGTTAGGACGTGGTGGATGTTTCCAATAGAGAAGGTGATTGGGAGAAAAACCATGGGGTAATGGTGGGAAACAATGACCAAAACCATGAATATGGCGCGGTTGACTAGGAAACTGATTGCCTCACACATATTGTGTTGAAAATAATCAGTCTATGGTTTGATTTACCTAATTTCATCATCAATGTATTCAAAAAACAATGGTTTATGTAGACTCAAATTCCTTGTCAAAAACTACTCATGTGGATGATCTACAATTAGATTCAATGTCTAGATGATTGAGTTTGAGGATGACTGTAGATTGTGATGGTCATTCATATTCATACTCAGAATCTAGATTTGGATTGAAGATTACAAGTGTGAGTGTCAGATAATTGAGGATCTCAATACCATCATTGATATAGTTAAAATTAATTATTATTTTGGTTGAGTTAGCTTGTATTTGGGTTTCAATGAGGAGATAATTTAAGAATGTTATTTATTTCAAAACTCAAGCGGATGTTATAAAATGATTATTAAAGTGTTATTTTTTAATTCTATAATACTTTAATTTCAAAATACTAATCACATGAGTTTTTTATCGTAGAAATCTATAAAAAGGGCATGTTTGTTGGAAATTATGACAAATAGTTTATCCGATTGAATTTTTTTCTAGAGATTAACAGATATTACAGTAAAAAATAATTTTTATTGATCATTATTATTAAATTTTTTTAATATATCTTGAATAAAAAACTGTGATATAAAAAAATATAAAATAAAAATGTTTTATAATAATAGAGATTGGATTATGATATGAATAAAATAAATAAATGGGAAATATGATATTAAAATTGAAGCACGTATTTCAATTACAGAAGATAAAATGTGTTCTTTTTGATGTCTAAAATGTGTAAATTGATACCAATAAATGATGAAACACAATATTAATGTACCACCCTATGATTTTATGAAAAATATTTTTTTTAATTTCATTGATGTTTTGTGTTGTACGCTACACTAAAAAGAGGTTGCACTACACTTATCATAGACTTGGCTTGCATTACACGCAATCATGACCTTCCACGATAGTATATGTTGTACACAATATCGAGTTTCACTAAACAAAAATATATAATATAAAAAATCCGTTATGAATAGTATTAACTAAATTTTTAATTTAATAACATTATTATTCCTCTTACATATTATCTAGAACATGGTATGAGAACAAAATAAATGTTTTGGGTAAAATAGGTATTTTTTTTAATATGTAGTTTTGTCGCCTTTTGATGGCGTACCCACTTTAAACTAGTTTTTTACATTTTTATAAGTTCAATTTGACAAAATAAAATTATTCTTTGGGATCAGGATATAAATATTTACTTTGGATAAATTTTACAAATTATTCTAATAACTTTCATATTTTAATCAATAGTAAAACCACTCTATATTTTAATTAAAAAAAAAATTGCGTCACAATCAATATATGGTTAAATTATATTATTAAATGGTTTTAAATTATAAATAGAATAATCTATGTAATTAACATTAATTTTACATTGAATTCATAGGTAAAAACATTTCAATCTTTGGAAATGTTTTAACTTTTAAAACTCGTTTTCTTAATAATGGGATTAATATTAAATTAATTACTGCAACTTCTGTGTTTTTAATTTTGAAAAATGGATTCTATATTTGAATTCACTAGATCCAAAATATGTTAATAGGTAATTTTTTTGGATATTATGATTAGTAACTACGATAAGTTTTATTTACTACAGTTAAAGGTCAATCTAGTAATTAAGGGTAACAATAAGATTATAAAATTACCCTAACATGTTCCCAAATCCTATTGGATGAATAAAAGTCTACCCATATAACCTAAGCATAGTACTAGATTCATTTCATTGACTTTTTACAATGAAATAATATATTTATTACTAAAAGCAAATAAAGTGACAAAATGTCACTCTCTTAATTCTTAGAAGTGTAATAATTTTAATATAGTGATAAAAATAATTAAAATTAAGATATAAATAATCCCTAGAAAGATAATAAAATTATCTACATCATATTAATTTATTTATAATTTTTAGGGATTAAATAATTATCATTAACTAGGACACAATAGTGATGTGGAAATTACTTTATTGATTGAAATATCAAATAAATTATTTTAAAAGTATTAAAATAAATATTATATGAACTATTTAATGTTCTCAAAAACTTTTCAAGATAAAAATGACATGTTATGAATCTATTTAATCTTTTAGTTCGAACATAACTTCTGTATATATTTTATTTAAATTCAAATAAATGAATAGTGTCAAAAATGACACTGTTGTTATTCTATAAAAATTACATACTAAAAAATTGTTAAAAATCACAAAAATATTTAAAAATACTATATTAAAATTTATATGGTCGAAAATGTAATACATTATACAATTATAGACATTTCACATCATTTAAGAAAGTATTTCTAATGATTCATAATTTATAATTTTATTACCACAAATAAAATTAAATAGATTATATAAGGATAAATCAAGTTGATAATGTTTAAAATAAATTCCCAACTTGTTTAAATTTTATTGGTTGGTGAGATTAAAACCATATCTCAATAAAATTTGGATTTGAGTCGTTTTGGGGGTTTTTATGGGGGGTTGGAATTTATTATAAATTAATATATTTTATTATTCCAAAGTTGCCACTCCCCTCTCTTATAAAACGACACCTGCTCCCTCTCCTCGTCACACCATTTTGAGCCTTAAAGCTCGTCCAAACACTGCAAATTTCCCTTATCAACTTCCTTAGTAACAAACTAGAGGTCCTGGTCTTCTTCAAAGACCGGTTTTAGTGCCCCAAGATGAGGTTTCAAAGAGGCGTGTCGAAGAAGAGGTAATATCCGTTACCGATTCATTCAAATTTATTTCTTCTTCTACTTCCCCTTCTTTAGTTGTTTCCTTATGATGTTATAACATCATTATAACTCATATAATTATATATTATTATAAATATGAAACAAACCTATTTCACCTTGATCCATCCTACAGAAAATGAAATCACCACGCGTGCGTACGTACGGAATACCGTCTCCACGCCGTGGTGTAATCTGTTTTCCACCACCACCATACATGGATGGGTATAATGGTGTAAAGAATAACTATATATGATTATTGAAAAGTGATATTGATAATGAAAAATTATACATACACTTCAATACAATTCCACGATCATGGGAATGATATCATCGCTCGTGCATACGTACGGTCTGCCGTCTCCACGATGTGATGCGACTCGTTCTACATGATCTTCATTGAATAATGATTATATAAAAAAATTTAATGAATAAATATGATATATATTACTTTAAAACAATTCTTTAAATTAGTTATCTATAACCTCAAAAGAGGAATAAGAATTTATTTGACAAAACATGCATAAGAACATAAATCAATGAACACCCGAATAACAAGTAGTAATGAAATATTACTAATAAAAAGATAAGAATATGATCATATATGATATCATAAAAATTAATATTATTCTGTAATAAGTCAATGAAATTAATTAAATCATTATACATGTGGTTCGGATACGTACAAATCATATCGGACCTATGGTAAGGGAAAATATCGCAATCTCATTTTTATAAGAGATTTCTTATACTTCAGAATTTATTGGGGAATATTTATCATCCACATCCATGTTTCATCAATATGTAATATTATTTCTATCCTCCTACACTTTTTTAAATATAATTTTACTTATTGGTGAGTTTTTAGTAAAATATATTAAAGGAATCTTTTTTCGTTTTTAGTACGAGGTACTTTTTTACTTTTCAGGCCAAAGTATGAGAAGAATGTTTTTTTAACATATACGGCATGAATGGATTTTTATGATTTTATAGAATATTAATTCCATGAAGATTACTTTAAAATTTTTCAAGTTTATTTTTAATAAACTTCTTTTAGTTTAAAATTTAATGACATGCTAAGAAAGGAAAAAAAAATTTGAAGTTGAAAGGATATTTTCCTCAAGAATGGAGTTCAAGCATTTCATCAAAATTATTTTCTATATAAGATAATATAGGGTTTTATTTCTATATCTAATTTTAAATTTATTTGATTATGTTATGATGGATTATTTTTATGATGTCCATTTATCTTATATAGATTATGTTATGATGGCATGATGTTTAAGAATCCATTTTTTATTACATGGGTTATGCTATGATTTATGATTTTGTGGAAAACATAAGAATTGTTTCATTATGATATGGGTGGGACCTATATCTCCCTCTGATGCATTGGGTAATGATTTATATCTCATGAGATAGACATGTCTAGAATGGAAAGTTAATTTAGTTCGGTGATACAGGACTGGAATGAGGAGTGAACTCGGTTCAGTAATGGACTTTCTCTCCTATAATGATCCTGGAAATGAGCCTTGACTAATATTAAATGATTTTCTATGATTATGTATGTATGCCACAAAGTTTCATGTTTTATGTTGTGATTATTTGGGATTACTTTTCACTACTATGATTCATCCCATGTCATGATATTATGATATCTTTTGTGGGTTATGATTTTCAAAATGTTATGTTCTTATGGATATGATATGATTGATATTTCCTTTGATTACCCCTTTCTGAGCATTGGAGCTCACCCCTTTGTATGATTTATTTTCCCCAGGATATAAAAAAATTAGGTAAGAAAACAAAAGGGGGTGATCTTTATGGGTGATGTTGAAGATATTTCACCAATATTATAAGATTATGTTCCATGTTTCCAACGACACTAAACTATTATGGTCCATTAGTGTTTGTTTTTGTTATGTATTAACTATTCAGCAAAAGTAATGTAATGTCCATGTACATAAAGATTCGGGTCTCTACAGTTGGTATCAGGGGTTTGGTTTAGTCATCCTTTGGAAACTAGAATGCAATAACATTAGTGAAATCCCTAGATATATTTATAAGGTATGTCTAGTGATGTCTCTAAGGTTTGGTATACGTATAGGGTATAGTCCTAGAATTACGGTAATGATCTTAAAATTAAACCTATAGTGTTATATATTGAATTTACTCCCCATTTATTATGATGCTTTCCTAGAATGATTTCTTCCACTCATGCTATTCTTTTTGGGTTTTAGAAAATGACTTGAAATAGGAAGATTCACGATAATCGAGGATATGATGGACAATGGAATGATATTCTTCATGAGAACCCAAATGAAACAGGATTTGGAAGTCCAAATATCATTACTATTCCTATTCAGCAATCTCATAATATGATTAATAATATCAATTTTGGTAAGTTTCCTGACTCATCTAATAAGAGAAAGATGGGGTTTCATGATTATCATAATGGAATGAAAGTTAAATTTCCTACATGTAAATCATGTGGGAAGCGGCATCAAGGATAATGTTTCAATGGTACTGGAAGATGCTTTGGGTGTGGAAAAGGACACTAATCCAATAAGTGCAAATGAAAAGGTTCAGTTAACACCATGGACAAGGATAATGGTATTGATACGACATCAAAATGGATTAAATTTTTTAAATGTGGAATGTATGGGTATTATGAAAACAAATGTCGTAAGGGAAATTCTCATGAAGAGAATCATCATGGTCGTATAGGTAGTATTTATGTTTATGATGATGAAGAGACTACAAATGATATGTGAGATGAAATAATTGTTGAAACTCAGTGAATGGTTTAAGAAGGTGGTGGAATGATTTATGTTTATCTAGAGTTATGATGTATAGGTAAGGGTACTATGGAATAAAGACACATCTAAGGATTGTTACACTGTTGTTTTTCCAAAAGTATTTAAAAGTATATGTAGAATGGTACTCGTAACCATGAAATGTTATTTAGATATTTTTAGAAAGTAGATGATATGCGCATAATAAAGGGATAAGAAGATATTGAGATGTTTGATAGTATTAATGAGCTCACGACTGATATACGGACAATGTGATATCATGGTTGGAGTATATTAAAAATTTGGGATTTTAGTATGTGGAAATAGTTAACTTTTGACAACATTCATGTTTTCACTAAGGTTCTATCATAATTTATGTTTCAAGTGAATACATGATTATGGTATTCACATGTTTTGAATACGATCAACAAGATATATATTATGATATATGGGGGGTAAAAGATGGTATTCAAATGCTTGTTATGTGACCTTTCCAGTAATCATTTTCTTTAAACTATCTGATTGGACAGATGTATTTTGGATAAGTCTAATGATTGGAATGCATTAAGTTAGACGCCATATAGTATTGTTTAAGGCTAGAAATCTTTGATATTATTTCTGGAATGCTGTAATTTTATAGTTTTAGAAAAAGGACAACTTGTAGGACAAGTGACTACCCATCATGTCAGACAAGGCTGTGGGAATCAAACCCACAATCGAATTGCGACAGGCCTTTATTTCCTACCACTATCCTACAAGAAGTCCCTGGTTAGTAGAAACTAGTTTTATTAAGGAGTATGATAGATGTTGTATATGTCTATTTTTGGAATCATATACGATTAAACTCATATAGATTGACTTATGTATATTTGATAACTTTTTCTAACATTTTCTTTGAGACATATGGAATGAACCATCATTCTATCACATGATCTGCTAACAGTTCATGAATGAAAAATTCAACTTCATTTAATTAAGAGATGAAGTGTAAATTGTTCAAGGCATGAACAAAAGTGAGATTATAGTGAAATAAAGTAATTATTTCTTTTAATTAAAATTTTTCATCTTTAGGGAAATCATCTTGAAAACAAAAAATGTTGTCCTAGTGCCCTTATATCCGATGAATCAGATAGTTCCTTAGATCATCACAAATTTATGGCCTTGTGATTGTTGGCTTTTTCAAAGCCATGTTCTCTACCACTCTCAATTAGAACATGATGGTTAGATTTCACTTTCATATCCATATTTTAAACTATGTTCTCCATTGTGGAAACCCAGTGATTAGTTAATTTGGTTAACCGTTATGTTTCATACTTTAGTTTTTAATGATATGTTTTGGCATTCCTTTTTATGATGTGGGTTTCTAGTAAAACTTTCAAGTAGTAAATCATTTATAACCCCAACGAATTTAGAGGGTGAAATTCATTTTAAGGGGGTAGAATGTAACACCCCGGTATTTTTTGAAAAATATTCTTTTTAATTTCATTGATGTCTTGTGTTGTATACTACACCGAAAGGAAGTTGCACTACACGCATCCCAGACTTGGCTTGCATTACACGCAATCACGACCTTCGATGATAGCGTATGTTGTACGGAATATCTAGTTTCACTAAACAACAATATATTATATAAACTATATTTTGTGAATATTATTAACTAAATTCTTAATTTAATTAAATTATTATTCATATTACATATTTTCTAGAACCTGGTATGAGAACAAAAAACATTTCTAGGTAAAATAAGTATTTTTAAAAAAATGCAGTTTTCCACCTTTTGATTGTGCACCAACATTAAATATAGTTTTTGAAATATTTATAAGTTCAATTTGAAAAAATAAAATTCTTCTATGGAATCAGGATATAAAAATTTACTTTGGATAAATTTCTCATATTATTCTGATAACTTTCATATTTTAATGAATAGTAAAAACATGCTATATTTTAATTAAAAACAACTTTTTTCATCGCAATAATTTATATGGTAAAATTATAATATTAAATGGTTTTAAAGTATAAATAGAATAATGTATGTCATTACCATTAATTTTACATTGAATTCATAGGTAAAAACATTTCAATCTTTGGCAATGTTTTAACATTTAAAACCTGTTTTCTTAACAACGGGATTAATTCTAAATTAAATACTGCAACTTCTATTTTTTGAATTTTGAAAAATGAATTCCATATTTGAATTCAGTGGGTCCAAAATATATTAATAGGTTACTTTTATATATTTTTTATAATATGGATAGTAACTACGGTAATTTTTATTTACTACAGTTAAAGGTAAATCTGGTAATTAAGGGTAAATATAAGATCATAAAACTACCCTAACACTTCCAAAAATCCTATTAGATGAAAAAAATTCGACGAACATCACCTAAGTGTCAGACTAGATTTATTTAATGGACTTTTGACAATGAAATAATATAATTATTATTAAAACCAATGAAAGTGACAACATGTCACTATCTTAAATTTTATATGTGTAATAATTTTAATTTAGTGATAAACATCATAAATCTTCATATATAAATAGTTCCGAGAAATCTAATGAAATTATATACAATATATGAATCTATTTATAATTTTTATGGATTAAATAATTATCATTAATTATGAAAAAATTGTGATGTTGAAATTATTTTATAGATTTAAATAACAAATAAATGATTTTAAAAGTATTAAAATAAATATTATATTAACTATTTAATGTGCTCCAATAATTTTCTTGATAAAATTACATGTTATGAATCTATTAAATTTTTCAGTTCGAACATATCTGTATAAATTTTATTTATATTCAAATAAATGAATTGTGTCAAAATGACACTATTATTATCTTATAAAAATTAAATATTATAAAAATGTTTAAAAATCACAAAATTGTTTAATAATTTTAAATTAAAATTAATATGGTCTAAAATGTAATAATGTATAAAATTATGGACAATTCACAACATATAAGTAATTATTTATAATGATTTAAAATTTATAATTTTGTTACAACAAATAAAATTAAATAGATTATATAAGGATAAATCAAGTTGATAATGTTTAAAATAAATTCCCAACTTCTCTAAATTTTATTTTTTGATGATATTACAACCCTATATCATCTAATATTCGGATTTGAGTCATTTTTGAGGTCTTTAAGTGGGGTTGGAATATATTATAAATTAATATTTCTTATAATTCAAAAGGTGCCCCTGTCCTCCCTTATAAAAGGGAACCACCTACCTCTCCTCATAACACCATTATGAGCATTCAATCTCAACCAACACATGCCCATTTACCTTATAAACTTTCTTAGCAACATTCTTGATGTACTAGTCCTCTTCAGAGACCAATTTTAGTGCCCTAAGAGGAGGTTTCAAAGAGGATTGTTGAAGAAGAGGTAGTATCCATTACCGATTCTTTCAAATTTATTTCTTCTTATACCTAATCTTATTTAGTTGTTTCATTATGATGTAATTACATCAGTATCATTAATATACTGATATGTTATTATAAATATAAAACATCCTTACTTCACCTTCAATGCATCCTACGTAAAATGAAATCACCGCACGTGTGTACGTACCGAATACCATCTCCACACCGTGGTGTAATCTGTTTTCCACCACCACCTTACTTGGATGGGTATAATGGTGTAAATAATAACTATATATGGATATTGTAAATATATATTTATTCTGAAAGAGTATGCATACACTTAAATACAATTCCACGATCATGGTAACGATATCATCGGTTGTGCGTATGTGCGGCATACCGTCTCCACGATGTGTTGCGACTCGTTCTACTTGATCTTAATTGAATAATGATTATATAAATGAATTTAATGAATAAATATGATATATATTACATTAATACCATTCTTTAAAGGAGGTATCTAAAACATAAAAAGTGGAATAACAATTTATTTGAAAAAAAATTCATAAGAACATAAAGCAATGAACACCCGAATAACAAGTAGCAATTAGATATTACAAATAAAAAGATAAGAATATGATCAAATATGATATCATAACAATTAATATTATTCTGTAATAAGTAAATGGAATTATTTAAATCATTATACATGAGTTTCGAATATGTACAAATCATATTGGACCTAAGGTATGGGAAAATCTCGCAATCTCATTTTTATCCAGGATTGTTTATACTTCAGAATTTATTGCAGAATATTTATCATCCACATCCTTGTTTTGTCAATATGTAATATTATTTCTATCCTCATACAATTGTCTAAATCTAATTTTAACCATTTGTGAGTTTTTAGTAAAATATATGAAAGGAATCTTTTTTCATTTCTAGTACGAGGTACTTTTTGACATTTCCGGCCAAAGTACTAGAAGAATGTTTTTTTTACTTATACAGCATTCATGGATTTTTATGATATCATAGAACATTAATTCCATGAAGCATAATTTACAAGTTTTCAAGTTTATGTTTAATCAACTTCTTTTAGTTTAAAATTGTATGACATTTTAAGAATGGAAAACAAAATTTGAGGTAGAATGGATATTTTCCTCAAGAATGGAGTTCACGCATTTTATCAAAATTATTTTTCATCTAAGATAATATAGTGTTCTGTTTCTATCCCTATTTTTACATTTATTTGATTATGTTATGATGGATTGTTTTTATGATGTCCTTTTATCTTATATGGATTATGTTATGATGGCATGATGTTTAAGAATCCCAATTTTATTACATGGGTTATTCTATGATTTATGATTTTGTGGAACACATAAGAATGGTTTAATTATGAGATGGTTAGGACCAATATCTCCCTCCAATGCATTGGGTAAAGATTTATATCCCATGATAATGACTTGGCTGGAACAATATGTTAATCAAGTTCAGTGATATTGGACTGGAACGAGAAGTGAACTCGGTTCAGTAATGGACATTGTCCGCTCTGATGGACTTGGAAATGAGCCTTGACTAATATGAAATGATTTTCTATTATTATGTGTGTATTCCACAAAGTTTCATGTTTTATGTCTTGATTATTTGGGATTACTTTTCACTACTATTATTCATCCCATGTCATGATATTATGATCTCTTTTGCTGGTTAATATTTTCAAAATGTTATGTTCTTATAGATAAGATATGATTGATATTTTTTTACCCTTACTTAGCATTTGAGCCCACCATTTTGTATGTTTTCTTTAACACAAGATTTAAAGAATGGTTTTAGGTAAGAAAACCAAAGAAGAAGATCTTTATGGGATATGTTGAAGATCTTTCCCCAATATTAGAAGATTATGTTCCATTTTTCTTCAAACACTAAACTATTATAGTCCTTTGGTGTCTATTTTTGTTATATATTAAGTATTCCACAAAAATAATGTAATTTCCTTGTAAGTCATGATTCGAGTATCTACAATTAATTAATGGTGTGTCATGGAAACAAGTGGGTGCATTTAATTTTATATAAGAAATCATGTGAATTAAAATATGGTGTTATAAAGTAAATGGGAAATACCATTCACAGTAGATTGAAGACTTAAAATGAATAATTAATAATCAAAATTCAATTCAAAATGTAAAATAATAATAATAATAATAATAATAATAATAAAAACAACAACAAAAACAATTTTAAATCATGTGAAAGTTATACGGTAACCAAAATGAAGCCTTTGATGGGATGTAAATTGGGTAAGACTAGAAGACATTATTCAAGCCATCTTGAGCAGTTCCATTGCATGGCACACGCTAGACCATAGACCGACACAATTTATTAGGTTTGAATGGGTTTTCTAGTTCAGGCCAGAATCCTAGGTGATTTATTCTTAAATATCTCAGATACATATAATTATAAATTTTTTAAATTACCATTAAAATACATTTTATAAAATAGATATATAATTATACATATCATTTAAATATATTAGGCACAATTCCTATACTAGTTAGTCCTATACGAGGATTGAAAGACAAGGGTAAGAGGTTTGAATCACCCGTTCTATATGTTTTCTAGTTACTTTTTGGGGTATTACATGCCTGTAGGGTGGGCCACTGGTTTAGGCTTTTGGGGCGGGCCGCCAGGTCATGATTTTGGGCTAAACCGAGATAAAATATAGTCGCCTAGACTGGACTCAACCTACCACTCGGATCAGGTCAGGATTTTACAAGCTCGGGCCGAGTTAATATTTTTTGGGACCATCTCTGTCGGTCATTAGGTTATATTTTGGGCTACTAGATTAAATTTAAATCCTTATAAGAAGGTTATTTCCCTTTCATGTAATTCATCTAGTGAAGGTTAAACATCATTTATGGGATAAGGTTTCAATATTTTGAAAAATCTATATTGCGAAAGGTGAACCACATTTATAGTTCAACATTCTAGGTTTTATAGAAATTAAATTTTAATCTAATTTTTGATATAGTTTTTTTATTCTATTTTTTTATTTATATTAATATTAATTAAAAATACAACAACTAAAACCAAATTAACTAAATAATTGTATAATGACTAATACATAATTAATTAATTAATATATTTAAGATAATTTTTCATTATTAGTACAATAAATATAAATATTAATTAATATTGTATATATATATAATAGGTATTTGGTAGTACCATTACATCGAAACACATGCAAACCACACACCCATAAACTGGAAGGGTTGTTCATATCCCCCCAAGGGGAAACCCACCCAATAATCCCCATTGTTTATTTATTTATTATATTCAAAGGCCATTTAAAAATCCTATTATATAGTAGCCCAAATTCCCTTTTATGTGGAAACCAAATGATGATATTTTCCATACCAAATCCCCACAGACGTAGTCTCCGCTTTGCTGCCTCACAAATCGGGATTTCCATTGCCACCCCCATCATTGACATCTTCACTAGCCCACACCCATTGCCTACTACCCAGTAGTTTGCATTGAACCATGGTCAGCATTCAAATGGTGTCCCTAACTCAATTTGTTTTCCACTTCAATATTCTACACTAGATTAGTAGCCTAATTTTCTCCAAATTCTTGTCCCCTACACTATAACAGTTTTTGCATTGGGAAGGAGTCCTACTCTCATACCCGAAGTTGAATGAACCCCATTTTTATGACAGATTCATTTGATGGTAGAGATTTGAGATAATATTCAATGACTAGGTATGGGGATCCGGTTGTCCTTAGCCTATCCATTCCCCTCTTAAATTCCTTTAATAGAGGGATCTGGCATAGGGGGATTGCTGCTCATGTGAAGGAATATCCTTCAATGATCTCCGAGAGGGTTGGGATGAGAAGCTAATCTTTGATTTCTCATCTCATCCTTCCAAATGGTTCATCACCATGGAGAATAATAGATTTGATGATTTGTCTCTCAATGATATGGGGTTCCTAAAAGTAAAACTATGTCTCGTTGCACCCCATTTTTTCCATATACTTTTCCCATCTAAGGATCTATTGATCTGTGCAAGGCAGTTTAGTTTGGTAATGATCAATCCAATATCTATTCACATTACAGAACATGATCATAGGTTTAATCCCATGTAGGCATGTAATTAATATTTTCAAACATGGTTCATGGTTCATGATCATGATTGGATTCTTTAACATTCACGAATTCTCTTTGATATTGTATTGGTCATTGGAATTCCTAATATGATAGACATAGGGATGAAATTAGCATGGTTTGGCCTCTATCTATTCCTCCTTGTTAATGTTGATTTGAGCTCGACACTCATCGAAAAAATTGTTTTGTCTACTTATGATGAGGATTATGAGATAAGGATTAAGTATAAAAAGCTACCTCAATTATGTATTAGTTTTTGTTCCAATGGTGATGCCTTTTTTCACTATAGTAAAACCACAATTTCTTCCTTCTGCTCAGCCAGAGGGTATGAGGAGGGTTAGTGGATTAAGAAGCAGAAACAAAATGTTCCAGGTCCAAATGTTATTTGAAAAAATGAGGCTGTCATTAATGCCCATATAGTGCATTTTGATAGCCAGGTGGATGGAGGTAATCTTTCTACTAGAAAAGCACCTTCCATTACAGAAATGGTAAACAAGGGACCAACATCTAAGGTGGTTTCTCCTTATCAGGGTTCTTCTTAGGCCTCACTTTTTTATAAGGGTGAGGATGACTAGTCTACTCATGAGGCTACTATATAAGAGAATGTTGATGTTAACCTGAGTCATGATCTTCTTTATTCAGCTAAGAGGAAGGGGAAAACCAATGTGGGTGATGATGAGGGATTCCAATTAATCTTATCTAAAAAGTCACATGCAAATTTGGATCACAGGCATTCTCCCCAGATTGTGTTACCAGAAGGGGGGATCCGACATCACCTTTGATTGAGATGTCATGTCAGATTATTGTGTGACATAAAAAGACTAAGATGGATCCTCAAACAACATTGGGTTATTATAAATATACCACCCTTTCCAAATTTGTTGAGATTGAAGTTTAATGAGGGGTTTCTACCCAACCAGTTCATGACATGGAATAGTCTATTTCCATATTCAACTTAGAGGAAAAAGAATAGATTTTTCACCATCCCAGAACATGGGGATGAGGATGGCACCCAAAAAATAAAGGATGAGGGCCTGGTTATGATTGTAATATTGATTCCACAAAAAATATCACTCTGGAATAGAAAATGATCGGGGATAAATAATTTTCACTCTTTAATCATCAATCATATTGGGAAACTAGTGATGAAACTGATGCTGATGAGCCTCAATTTCTTGTTATGAAGTTTCTTTCATGTATGAGGGCTTCCCATTGTTTGGCCCAGTCATCCTTTCTACTGTACATTCCTTTTTTAATAATTTTTTTGGTATGGGTTGGCTTTCAAGCCTATACATAGACTCTTTTGGCAGATATTAATTATAATTTATTAATATATATTATAAAATATTAAAAAATATTAACTAATATATTATTAATAAATATTAATATAATTATTTATAATTTATTAAAAGATACTATAATTATTAATTGATAATTATATTATGTATTATTAATTAATAATATATAGTAAATTACTATTAACTATGAGTAATTTAAAAATGGGTGATTATTAATATAGTAAATAATAATATTATAACAAAAAATATAAATAATAATTTTTAATTATTAATTATATAGTTAGTAATATGATTAATAATATATACTACTATATTAAAAATGACTAATTATATTATTAATATAATTAGAAAAACTGTCCTCATGGGCTGCTGGATAACTAGTGTGGGAAGGGTTGGGAGTGGTGGTGGTATTTTTGAGCCCCCAAACTAAATTCTTATCTTAGGTTGTGTCCAAAAGTGGATGATGCAACCTGTCATATAAATAGATATATTATATTATTACATTAATACTTAATATAAATTTTATTAAAATATAATATTATATTAACAATAAATAATTATATTATGAATATAATTACTTGCTATATAATTATTAATATAATAACTATACTTGAGTAATTTGTTAATATATTTTAAATAATTAATTATTAAAAGTAAAATTAATATACATTTTAATATGTAGTTTGTTAAATAATATTCAACTAAAAATTAGTCACTTAATAATAATAATTTTACTTCTACTAATTATGTAAACTAATTAAAAAATGTATACTTAAATAACATGAAATTGATAATTTTAAAAACATATAACATTGATCTTGTTTAGAAATTATTGAATAGAAAATGTATCACTCTAGTCTCTGTCATTATCTCAGATTCTCCTCTAAGCCATAGCCTAATGTATATTCAATGCATCCATGTCATATATGTAAATAGTTATTCTCTCACGTATACACATCCTATATAGAATATGTTGTCGTTTCACAACATCTTCTTATGTGACAGGTGGTGAATCCAAAGTCTCCTCACCCATACCCTCTCATGCCTAGAATGGAATTGAATATTGGCTAGAACTCTCTCCCACTTGTTAAGAATATGGTTGTTGTTTATTAGTGTAAGAACCCGGATCTTCGTATCTCGTACGGATTTCCTTTTTCTAGAGTTTTTGAGAAAAATAACGTTTCTAGAAATTTTTGTGTAAACTCGGTGTACTCTTTTCCCGCAAGATGTTCTGTACTGGCCATGTCCGGGCCACACACACGGTGTGTGGGGGTGACATGGAAGCCTATTTTGGAAGAGTACAAAAAGACCTAGTACACGCCATGTACTCAAAAAGTACATGCTGTGTACTTTCTTTTTTTTACTAAACGGACCAGGGTCGCGCCTGACGCACAGAAATGTCTTCTTCTAGGTTTCCTTCATCCAAGAGCATCGTGGATCCATGAATCTCCGATGAGCACTCACCTCTCCATCCATTTTCCGATTAGAGAAAGGTCGGTTGCATTGGAATTGCAACAGTGAGTTCTTCCTTCTCTTTGTGCCTTGTTTTCCAATTCCTCCTCCTTCTAAAGATATCGTGGGTTGATGCTTTTGGGTGTTTTCTCAGATCTACGACTTTAATGGAAGAATCAGTCATCGTGGTTCATGCATATCGATCTTCTAGGATCTAGGTAGGTGTTTTGGGACTTTCTATAGAAAGTCATTGAGTATTTTGTACAATTGCGCCAATTCCCTTGAACAGGAATTGTGCATTTTCCTAATTTTCCCCTAATTGATTTTCTTCTTGCTTGATTGCTATAGTAGAGGTTTAACTTTGTGAATAGAGTAGTTTTTACTATACTCTGGTTATTGCCATCCTTGTTTTGATTTTTTGGCATTTTCCAGATGCCATGCCTTGTTGTAGGATAGTGGAACTATTGCTTTGTTATGCTTTTGAGACTTAGAATGATAGCCACATAGTTATGACGTTTACATTGAAGATACACGCACGTTGAGCATGATATGTTCACACAGGACTACGAGAACCTTGTGTAGTAGACCATAAGGTGAATGGACATAAGGGATTCTCTAGAGTGTCTTTTAATTTATGATGCGAGACCACATGGGTAATTGACATTGAGTGCATCCTCAAAGAGTCTGTAGTTCCTCAATGCGGGCCATAGGGGGAATTGACATTGAGTGCTTTCCTAGAAGGGCTTTAGTATGATACAAGACTATTTGGGGAATTGACGGTGAGTGCTTCCTCAGAAAGTCTACACTTAGCAGAACCAGAGGGGTGAGACTATGTGTGCCTCCTTGAGGGATGCAAGTACTTGTAGGTTGAACCATATGGGTTAGGATATGAGAGATACCCAGAGGGTAACCTATTTTCTACTTATTGCTGGTTGTTACTTGTGTACATTATATGATAGAACTGTGTATTATAGCTGTTGTGTGCTTTTCTATTTACTGCTTCCTGCACTTTTACTTTCCTTGTATTTATTGACTATTAGGCATAAATATTTGGGTGATTGCCTACTGGGATTGAATCTCACACCCTTTTTGGGCCATGCTTTTGGTCCCAAGCAGAATTCGTTGTTCTAGGTATAGATAAGGGAAAGAGCCCTTCGACTTCCGGTACTTGACTGTTTAGAGCTGGGGAGAAAATGACCAAGCTTAGTCTTGGGATTATACAAGAGTTTCTTTTCTTTTAGTACATTGTTTTACTTGTATTTCAGCATGTTGTTTTATTTTCTTCGTCCTTAGAAACTTGTACCTGCTGCATCATTATCATCATTACTATATATTCATTGCTTCTGCTATTTGGTTTCAGTTGTTGAATATTGTTTACAGCTTCAACTATTTAATTTTGTTTTCATTACCTTTTATAATGTACCAAATGAGGGAATAGTTTCCCCAATCACATACCAAGACCCTTGCTACTATTTGGCAGCCTCTGGAGTTTGGGGAAATGCACTTGAGTTCATGTGGCGAACAGGGTACGGGGCACCAGTGGAGGGGCACCGGATTCGGGTCATTACAAATTGGTATTAAAGGAGTTCTTTTCTCTTTATTTACTATTTGGATCTTTTATCTAGGGGTAGGGTGGATTCAATACTTGGTTTTAAGCTGTGCTCAGGATTAGCTAACCGATGTATACGGAAAATCCATCCTACCTCATTAATCACATTTTTCTGGTTTTGAGTTTTCACAGTTGATATGATTTCACCTAGAGTGATTGGCATGTTTTGAGTTGATAATGTCTTGAATATTGCAGTTATATTTCTATCACAACTCGATGAGATGAGGGTATTCCATTTCATGCATAATATAAGAACTTGTAGAAATCACATTCCATGCATTTTTGCCATGCCATCTAGGGTTCATTAGCGATTACATGCTGTTGTGATAGACTTTGTTTAGATTATGTATGCTGTTGTGATAGATGCTGGATAGAATCTATGATGGCTTGTTAGAGTATTTTTTTATACTTTTCTTAAATAAATTCCGCGTTTTGATTTGTGGGGAGTATGGGACATCACGAATTGGAATTTGGCACCTCTCTGCCTTGTTTTCTGTGTTTTCTGGGCTTCTGTGCAGTTCTGAGCTACTTCCCAGAAAACCCTAGAATTCACAGCGTGTACTTTTTGACCACACGTCATGTTGTTTTTAGACCATGTCACTTACCTTGTGAGGAGGGACACAATGTTGTAGAAATAACAATAGAAACATGACGTGTGTGGTAGGTACACGCCGTGCAGTTTGGTGCCGTGTACCCGGTCGTGTCCCTAACAACACGGGTCGGGGAAGCTCGAGTAGAACACGTCGTGTTATAAAGGAACACGCCGTTTAGTCCTGTCCAGGTACCTGATCATGTCACGAACAGAACAGGTTGTTTATACCTTCTCTTAGACACGACGTGTTGTTTTCAGAACACACTGTGTAGTCTCAGGTTAAGTGGGACTGTGTGGGTTATCCGTGAAAAGAGACTCGGGTAGGGGAATAGTTTTCAAGTACACGCTGTGTGTGGGGTCGACATGCCATGTATTTTGAGGTGTTACATGACCTGTAGGGCAGGGGTACATGCCCATGTCAGTGGATTAAGAAGACACGCCGTGTAGTTTTTATACACATCGTGCTGTCGTGTTTTGTAAAATTGTGTGTTTTCATTCCCATATTCCCATTTTGTACTCCTATGTTTTTTGTCCTTGTTTTTCTAATCTAAGGTGTGCTTTTGAAAATTCAGAGCTATACCTACGAGATTTCCTCTGGTTGTACTTCAGTCATCAGGCAGTGATCAGACGCCATATATGGCTAATCCGCGACTTCCTGTCGATCCTTCGATCGGGACAACCTTGGCACCGATTGTCATACCATTTGTAGGAGGTGATGTGCAATTCAAGGAAGGTTTTATGAGGATGATGCAGACCTTCCAAGGAGCATCACCTCCTACGATGACTATGGAATACTTGATGCGGTTTTCCTACAGTAGCATCCTCCTACTTTCTCGGGGGAAGGAGGACCTCAGGCTACAGAGTCCTGACTAGAATCCCCGATGACTATCTTCGATCATCTAGAGAGGCCTCCAGAAAGGCGGTTCAAGATCTCTACCTACATGTTCTGAGACTCCACCGATAGGTGGTGGTATGTGATCTCATAGGTGGGTAATCAGCAGGTTATGGCTTGGTAGGAGTTTTAGCACGTCTTTTATGACTACTTCTACCCGGAGACCCTGAGAGCTGACCAAGCCCGGGTGTTCAGGAGCTTAGAGAAGGGTACTCTTTCTATCATGGAGTATTCCTCTCGTTTTACCAAGATGTTGTGTTTCACAACCCTCTGGGATGGGAATGGGGTGTTCATAGAAATGAAGTTCAAGGATAGTCTTAGGGGAGAGATCCGCACACAGGTGAATATCTTCCAGTAGACTTCCATCACTCCATCGTCAATCAAGCACTGATTGCGAAGTACAATATGAGAGACTCCTGAGCTGCGAGCCAGGGGAGGTACTGCTTCGAGAGCTAGTTTTTCTTCATATGACAGCAAGAAGCACTATAGGGAATCTACCTGCAGTGATCCGAGGAAGCGAGATGCATCGTCAGGCAGCCAGGTGGTATACGACCAGTGTGGTCGGTCAGGGCACACGAGGCCGCAGTGCCAGAGGGACCCCGTGGAGTGTTGATCATGAGGCAATATGGGTCACCATCAGTGTTTCTTCCAAGTTTTGTCGCCAGCAGCTGGGGACTGGGGTTCTTCCATGACTCCTCATTCAGGAGTAGCACCACCGGTTTCTCACCAGTCAGGGAACTGGAGTTCTTCCGGCCATTTGGGCCAAGGTGAAGGTCGACGTCGTGGAAGGAAACCACCAATCCCTCAGCACTAGCATGGTGGATCAGCTCAGAGTGGTCAGCCAAGGGCACAGGGCTGTGGTGCAGGCTAGTCTTTCACCAAAGAGTTGACCTATCAGGAGAAGGATCCCGAACCTTCTACAGTTCGAGGTACAATTTTAGTAGCCTCAGTTTTATCTTCAGGTCTTTTCGATAATAGTGTTACGCATAGCTTTATCTCTGTTGTTTTTTTGGAGAGCCTTGGGATCTGTGTCTTTTCTTCTACAGACTCGTTGACACTAGACACACCTTTAGGGACAAGGAAATCTAGTGTACGTCAGTGTAGAGAGATCCCTCTCGAGGTTGCAGGGTATCGTATATTATGGGATATCCACGTCCTAGAGATAAAAGGCTAGGATTTCATTCTCAGGATGGACTGGTCAGTTCCCTTCTAGGCAGTCATCAACTGTTATCATGTCAGGGTGAGTTTCATTTCACCAGAGTGTGAATATTTTCTTCATAAGGTGAATGGGATGTTCAGACGAGTCAAGAAGGACTCGAGCATCATGGGCTAGGAAGGGTGATAGCCTACATTGGTAGTCTTTTTCTAGATGATCAGGGGACTTCGCAGTTGGACATTCCTCGAGTGGTGGATCGTTTTAGGGACGTCTTTCTAGACGACTCTTCATGTTTGACTCTAGAGAATGAGATGGACTTTTTTATTGAGCTCGTGTCAGGAGCAGCACCAGTGTCCATTCCTCCTTAAAGGATGGATACACCTAAGTTTCAGGAGCTAAAGAAGCAGTTGAAGGAGTTTCAGGCCACGGGTTTCATCCAACCCAGTACTTCTCCTTGGGGTTCGCCTTTCCTGTTTGTGAAAAATGAAGACGGTACCTTTCGACTTTGTGTGGATTATCGGAAGCTGAACTAGATGACTGTCAGGTACCGATATCCCTTACCGAGGATCGATGACCTCTTTGATCATGGTTGAAGAGCCCTGGAGTTCTCGACGATCGACATGAGGTTCGGTTATCATCAGTAACATGTTAGACCATCAGATATACCTCTGACAACCTTCAGGAGCAGGTATGGTCTAGACGAGTATACAGTCATGCCGTTTGGTCTCAAGAACATGCCTATTGTTTTCATGGAACTGATGAACTGAGTGTTCCATCCTTACATGGACTCCTTCGTCGTGGTCTTCGTGGATGATATCTTGGTGCACTCTCACACTCAACACGACCATACCACACATCATGAGATCGTTCTAGGTACACTGAGAGAGCATCGGCTCTATGCTAAACTCTCAAAGTGCCACTTTTGGATAGATCAAAATCACTTCATGGGTCATGTCATCTCAGAGGCAGGAGTAACCATGGACCCAGAGAAAGTGAGAGTTGTTGTTTCCTGGGAGTAGCCGAAGAACGTTTTTGAGGTGCAGAGTTTCCTAGGGTTGGCTGGATACTACAAATGCTTCATTCAGGACTTCTCACTCCTAGCATCACCATTGATAGGTCTGACCAAGAACGGGGAGAAGTTCTTATGGTCTGACCCTAGTGAGTCAGCCATTCAGGAGATGAAGGGAAGGTTGACGTCAACACCGATACTAGTCTTTCCAAAGTCAGGCAAGAGCTATACATTCTATTGTGATGCTTCAGGTATCATAAAAGGAGTTGTACTTATGCAGGGAGATGGAGTCATTGTGTACGAGTCTCAGCAGTTGAGACCACATGAGAGGAACTACCCTACACATGATCTGGAGTTGGCAGCTATTGTTCACACCATATGCTATTGGAGACACTATCTTCTGGAAGGGCACATTATGGTCTTCACCGACCACAAGAGTCTCAAGTATATCTTCACTCGGAGTGATCTAAATCTGTGGAAGCGCAGGTGGGTCGAGTATCTTTAGTCTTTTGATTGCAAGCATGCCTATATGCCGGGAATGGGCAACATTGTGGCAGATGCGTTGAAAAGGCGAACACAAATTCATTCATTTTATGAGGCGTGCAATGAGTGGCAGCTTATGGCTCTTTTCTCTGAGATGCATCTGGAGGTGTATGACACACATGGATAGTCCTTCATATCCTCTGTAGCTGTTACCTCTACACTACATGATCAGGTACGGATGAGGTAGCTATTAGACGTTGAAGGCTGAGTTCTGCAGGTGAGTGTTTCATGAGAGGACCCTCTTCTTGGATGGACAGTAGGAAAGGATGAGATATTGGGTTTCTAGGAATGTGTATGCATGCCAGCAGACAAACGCAAGGAGATGATGTGGGATTTTCATTCCTCAGTCTGGGTAGTTCATCCTAGAATCACCAAGATGTATCGAGATCTTCATCACCAGTACTGGTGGCCAGGTATGAAGAATGATGTTGCTGGTTTTGTCATGAGATGTTTTTCCTGTCAGCAGGTGAAAGAAGAGCATCAGTGACCAACAAGGATTTTGCAGAAGTTACCCATTCTGGAGTGGAAGAGGAATGATGTTTCGTCAACTTAGTGATCGGGTTTCCAAGGTCACCTAAGGGGAATGATGTTATTTAGGTTGTCGTCGACAGGCTCACGAAGGTTGCTCACTTATTTCCGTTAAATGAGACCTTCAGGGTCGATGATCTGGGATGACTTTACATCAAATAGATCATTCGTCTGCAAGGAGTTCCAAACTCCGTTGTTTCAGACAGGGATGCGCACTTTACCTCTCAGTTCTGGCAGGATCTTCAGAAGGCCATGGGTACACATGTACTTTTGAGCACGACATACCATCCCCAGACAAATGACTAGTCCGAACATATGATCTAGGTGCTTGAGGATATGCTCCGAGCTTGCATTCTAAACTTTAGCGGTTCTAGGGAGAGGCATTTCACTCTAGTGGAGTTCACCTACAACAAGAGTTTTCAGGTGACTATTCATATGGCACCTTACGAGGATTTTAATGGTAGGCCATGCCGATCACCCTTATGCTAGCTGGAGGCAGGAGAGGCAGCTTTTCTGGGGCCTCATCTTGTTCAGGACACTTTATAGCAGATAGAGCTGATTCAGAAGAGCTTGGCTACAACACATTCCCAGAAGAAGTCTTGTGTTGATCAACGGAGACGACCTCTGGAGTTCAAGGTCGTGGATCAGGTTTTCCGACATGTCGCATCGAGGTTGGGACACAAAAGGATTCGGAGATAGGGTAAGCTTTCACCATGGTATTCTAGTCTTTTTAGGTTTTGGAGAGTGTTGGGTCATTCTCCTATCGGTTGCAGTTACCCCAGAGGTACCAGACCATGCATGATATCTTCCGCATCTCTCAGCTCCAACGTTTCTTTTCATACCCGTCTCAAATATTTCAGCCCGAAGATGTTGATATGGAAGCGGATGAATCATTTGAGGAGCATCCCATCAGGATTATCGACCATAATACAAAGGTTCTCCATCGGTGGTCTATCCCTCTTGTACGGGTTCTATGGAATAATGGGTGAGTACGGGACGAGACCCGGGAGTGAGAGGCCGATGTACGATCGCAATGGCTAGAGCTGTTCGGGGATTCTTCTTCTAATCCTCACTAGGGAAATTCGGAGACATACTTCTTTAAGGGGGGGAGTATGTAAGAACCCAGATCATCGTATCAGGTATGCCATTCCATTTTCTATAGTTTTTGAGAAAAATAAATTTTCTGGAAATTTTTGTAGTACATGCTGTGTACTTTTTGAGTATAAACCGTGTACTCTTTTCCCGCTCGAAGCCCTGTACTGCCCATGTCCGGGCCATACACACGGTGTGTAGGGTTGACTTGGAGGCCGATTTTGGTAGAGTACAAAAATACATAGTACACACCGTGTACTATAAAAGTACACATCGTGTACATTCTTTTTTTCACTAAATGGACCAGGGTCGCTCCTGATGCACAGAAACGTCCTCTTCTATGTTCTGTTTTCCCGGGAGCACTGAGGATCCGCAAATATTCAATGAGCTCCTGCCTCTATAGACATTATCCGATTCGAGCATGGTCGGTTGCATTGGAATCACCACAGTGAGTTCTTCCTTCTGCTTGTGCATTGTTTTTTAATTCCTCCTCCTTCTCAATATATCTTGGGTTGAACGTTTTGGGCGTTTTCTTAGATCTACAGCATTTGGGGAAGAATCAGTCATTGTGGTTCAAGTATATCGTTCTTCAAGGATCGAGGTATGTGTTTTGTGCCTTTTTACAGAATGTCTTAGAGTATTTTGTGCAATTACGCGAATTCCCTTGAACGGGAATTGTGTGTTTTTTTGTTTTTCCCCTCATTGATTGCCTGCTTGCTTGATTTCTATAGTAGAGGTTTACCATGGCGAATTGAGTAGTTGTTTCTATACTATAGTTGTTTCCATGCTCTTTTTTCTTGTTTGGTGTTTTTCAGTTTCCATGCCTCGTTTTAGGATAGTAGAACTGTTTCTTTGTTTGTCTGTTGAGACTTAGAATGATAGCCAAGTAGTTATGAGGTTTACATGGATGATACATGCATGCTGAGCATGATATTTTAACATAGGACTGCGAGAACCTAGTGTAGTAGACCATAGAGAGAATGGACGTATGTGCTTCTCCAGAGTGTCTTTTAATTTAGGATGCGAGACCACATGGGGAATTGACGTTGAGTGCTGCCTCAAAGAGTCTTTAGTTCCTTGACATGGTCCACAGGGGGAATTCATGTTGAGTGCTTTCCCAGAGAGCCCTTAGTATGATACGAGACTATAGGAAGAATTGAGGGCGAGTACTTCCTCATAAAGACTACTCTTAGCTGAACCAGAGGGGTGAGACTGTGTTTGCCTCCTATAGGGTTTCTAGTACTTGTAGGTTGAACCATAGGTGTCAGGATGTGAGAGCTACCCAGAGGGTTACCTATTTTCTACTTGTTTCTAGTTGTTACTTGTGTACGTTATATGATAGAACTATGGATTGTAGCTGTTGTGTGCTTTTTTGTTTACTTCATCCTGCACTTTTACTTTCCTTGTATTCATTGACTATTAGGCACAAATTGTTTGGTTATTGCCTACTAGGATTGTATCTCACACCCAGTTTGGGTCAGGCTTTTGGGCCCAAACAGACTTCGTTGTTTCAGGTATAGATATGGGAAAGCACCCTTCGACTTTTGGTACTTGACAGCTTGGAGATGGGGAGAAAGGGACCATTATTAGGTTTGAGATACTGTAGGAGTTGTTATTATTTTAGTACATTGTTTTACTTGTATTTCAGCACGTTGTTATGTTTGCTACTTCCTTAGTAACTTGTACCCGCTGCATCTTTATCTGCATTACTATATATTCCTTGCTTCTGCTATTTGGTTTCAGTTGTTGCGTATTGTTTACTACTTCTTCTATTTACAGTTGATTTCTTTACCTTGTATGCCTTACCTAATGAGGGCATAGTTTCCCCAATAACTAAACAAGGCCCTCACTGCTAGTCAGTAGCCTCTAATGTTTGGGGAAATGCTCTTGAGGCCATGTGGTGAACCAGGTACAGGGCACCAGTGGAGGGGCTCCGGAATCAGGTCGTTACAATTAGGTTTCTTCTCCCTGGAGAAAAATATAGACTCAAAGACACTCTAGTGGAATTTAATCATTATAGCATAATCTGAATAAGTAAGAGACTATGTAGCGAAATCAATATAGGATGCATGGTGGACCTCTATCGGTATAACCTTCAGATTTGGATTATATATTAAATGATGTGGAGGATTTTTGTTATGGGTTTTGTGAAATAACCAATTTATTGGTGATATATTAAAATTCTTTTTAATATAGTGTTTACCAAAACCCCAAGTGAGGATCTTTCACATAAAATTTAAAATTAATTTATTTAATATGAAAAGAAACAAATACCAATTATGATAATTATTTCTGCAAATTAGAAATTGATCATTGAGAATGATCCTTTTAGATTACCTTTTTTTGATGCAAGGAACCAAGGATTGAATCCATCTAATAGCGATCCACACATGATTCTTTCATCCCCAAACAAAGATGATCAATATCTAGATGCTAGTGTGATGATTTTATTATATTTCATTATTCATGTTGATAAATTTTCTTTTTGACATTGAAGGAATCTATCCTACATTACTCATTCATGATAGGGTTTTATATGGAGGAGGCATTAGAGAACTCATTATGCGCCACAATTTTTCAATTTTTATTTTATATTGTATAGCCTTACACAATAACAATAAATTGTTATTTATAGAGCTAGGGTTTCAGTTCTGATGTATTTTAATTGAATCTCGTCCATTAAAAAATATAATATTCTTAATAAACTCATGGAACCTAATGATAATAATAATATTATTATTATTATTTCACGGTGTGTCACAACTTTCACAATAACAAATATTATTTAACTGGCCAATTAATTAATATTGGACACTAACCTCGTTCTTTGTTCCATTTGAACTCCCCAAAATTTATTAGATTCCCAAATAAATATTTAGTTAAATATTTTATTCATTAGTAAATATTTATGAACATTAAAATGTGAATAAAATTATCCCTTGGTCTTGAGAATAATATTTATTAAATTAGTCAAATTCAACTTGTTTTTAATTGAGACCATTGAATACACTTAGTGTGTGACCCTATAGGATTATTTCTCATTGGCAATATGTGATTTTTATTAAAATACCTTATTATATTATATAAATGGGTCAAGAAATCCAATAGAAAGAACATAATGTCGCAATGATGAAAATCACATACAAATGTTCATGATGTAATATGATCCCTTTATAATAAGATCTTATCAAGAATTTTTCACACCTGTGTCACCAACGTATTTTCTCAATACATATTTATTTGAATATATAAAATGAAAAATTTGTTGTAGTATGGTTATTAAATTTCTGGAAATAGTTATTTCCAATCAATGGGCCAATATATTAGTTTTCTTAATGAAGGAAGGGAAAATTCCTTCCATGAATTAACTATTAGTGAATATCAGTCATGACACACCCAACATATCCATCTTCCTACCAACATATTTCTTGATAGTTTTTGTTAGTAAAAAAATGTGTGTGATTCTTGACATGCATCAATGAAAATCTTAAATTATAAAGACCATTACACATTCTCATTGATAGGAATATCTGATGACACCAAAACATGTAGAATTTCTACTACTAGGTCTATTCTCATAATATCTTATCTTGAAGATTTAGAATTGCGAACTTCATGAGAAGAATCCAATTCCCATTATGAGTACTCATACCTGGTTTTATATTTACTATGTGTGACACATAGTACGTTATCCTACCATGGAACATTATTTACGAATATCATCACATCACTTCAATGTTCTCATCCTAGCAAGGAACTATTATTACCTTATCAATGTGACATACACTCAAGGACATTTACTACATTATATTCCTAAATAATAGATGGCATTATTTAATAATAATATTTATGATTATTCAATATATCAAATATATAATTAAACAAAGTCTAACTAGTTGGTCCTAATAAACCAACTCTAACAAAACCCCCCTTGGACTAGAGCCAACTACCTATGACATTTAGTCCTGTAGTCTTCACATTATAATCATGTATTTACTAAGCTAAGGATTTAGTCAAGGGGTTTTCCACATTGTCTTACATGAAAATACTACTATCTACAACCTCACCGCTATGAAAAAAAATTCTTCAACAGATGTTACTTTCAAAGTATATGCTTCGTCCACTAATATAACTGTGGATATTTAGTGAGAGCTACTGATACAATATTATCATAGTGTAGTGTGATATGATATTTAATTCTTTATTCCATGTGAATATCTAGGATGATTTTTAACACCTATACTACCTCTTATCTACCTCATATGCTTAAATATACTCAATACTCACTATATAATCTATCAGTACATCTTGCTTAGGTCACTTCTAGCTCACAAAACCTATATTCAAAGTGAATATGTATCCCAATGGTGACTTCATGTCATCTTGGTCAGTTTTAAAACAAGCATAATCAGATCCTATGATGAATAGTTACTCATATCCTCCAGAAACGAAGAACATATCCTTATTATGCCTCATATGCATAAGGATAGTCTTGAATTCCATAAAATTTTACTCACCTAGGTCAGCTTGATATCTTCTTACCACCCTTAATGAATAGGAAATATCTTGGAAAGAACATAGAATATCATACAATACATACCCAATCAATAATGTAAATAGAATCCTTTCTATTTGTTTTCATTCCTCATGTTTCTAAGGAAATATTTTCTTAGAAATATGGATTCCATTTAATGCAAGAAGCAATACCCTCTTTTATAGTTCCAAATAGAATGTCTTCCTTATTTTTCCAAATTATGTACTTTAACATGGGCCATGAGGTCACTTGCATTTATCATGATGGATCTCGATCGAAAGTATATATTCATCCTAACCTGATTCCTTCATAGAGAAGCATTTATTCAACCACATCATAATAGACTCTATGATTAGTATTTCATTTCCAATGAATAACATGTCATCAAAATATACTATTTAGAAAATGACTGGACTCCCATTAAACTGTTTGTAGACACAAGGCTCAAATTCATTCTTTATGAAACCAAATTTCATTATAGATTCATCAAAACCAATTTTTGATGGCCTGGATGCCTCCTTTAATCCCTAAATGAATTTTTCTCATTTTGAATATTTTTTGGTATCCGATGGAGTCACAAAACCTTTATATTGTGTCATATTAACAAATAAATTAATTTTATCATTAAGGAAATGTTTTCTAAAATCCAATTTCTAAATCTTTGAGTAATGGTAAGACATTATGGCAAGTAGAATTATGGTGGATTTTAGCATTACTACTTTTGAAATAGTTTATTCATCGTCAATTCCTTGATACTATTTAAGAAATATTGCAACCAATTGAGCCATATAGGTATGTAAGTTTCCTCCCATGTCTATTTTGTTCTCAAATACCCTTTTCTAAATTGTAGTCTTTACATCCACTTGATGATCTACCGAAATCGATAGTTGGTTTTTGTACATGGAATCCATTTTAGAATTCAGGGATTTTCTCTACTTGAAACTTATATGCCACTTAATGGTTCCTCTTAGGCTACAAGATCATTATTTTCAACTAATAATGAGTCATAATAATTAGTGACTATAAAAATATATCGTTCAGGTTATCTAATATATCTTGTAATCTTATGTAGTACTTGTCTCTCTGGAATAGTTTCTTCTTCCCTAAGGCTTTGTGGAATCTATTCTTATGACAACTCTTGTGTACCGTGGCCCACAACATCATTAAATTATACTCATTCCCACTATCTCTTTTATATATATTCTCTCTATCATGGAATATGATGTATCTTTCCACTATTACCTTTTTTCTGAGGGGTTGTATAAGTAATATACCCTTTTTTCCTTGGTGTATCACATAAAGGTACAATTATTGATTTGAGTTGAATGTTTGTTACATGAAGATGCCTTAACAAATTTGTTACTTCCCCACACATGAAAATTTGATAACATGTTTTTTCTTTCAATCCAAAATTTGTATGGAATACCAATTATAGAATTATTATTTTTTGGTTTAGTATTTGTTAAAATGTTTGTAACACATATCTCCAAAAATACAATGGAGGACTCACATGGATCATCATCGATCTCACTGTATCCAATAATGTGTGGGTTCTACATTCACTTAAACCATTGCAATGAGGTGATAAAATAAGAGTGTATTGGGATAGGATCCCCAAATCCCGTAAGTAATCAATAAATATTTGATTGATATATTCACCACAATGGTCTAAGAATTTTTTTAATGTTATTACTGTGATGGTTCTCATATTCATTCTTGTATTCCTTTAGTTTTTCAAAAGAATCTAACATATTCCTCATTAAGTAGATATATCCATATCTAGTAATTTCATTAGTAAAAGTTTTGAAGTATTAGTACACAACTTTTGATTCAAGAGGAAATGGTCTACAAAAATTGGCATAAACTAACGCAATAAACTTTTCTACCCTTTTGACTTTACACTAAATAGGGATTTTTTCATTTTTCCTTGAAAACATGTGTGACATAAACCAAGTGGTATTAGTTGAAAATAATCCAAATATACATCTTGATAAAATTTAGTAAAATGATTTTTGTTTACTTAACCAAGATGAGGATTCCAAAGTTGGGTGTATTATGATTTATGTGAAGCAAATTCATTTTTGATTTTCATTACTTGTTTTGTGTAATACAACACATAAATATCATTATTTAATTGATTTATACTATGAAAATATTATCTTTATAGATGAAGAAACATTTATTTCAAAATTTGAAAATTAATACATCTCATAAAGGTTTGGATATTGTATTAATGTTTTTGGTAACTAATGGAACATATTAACATCCTTTCAAAACCAAGATCATTTCGGACAACAACGTGAGGTGGTAGGACCCAATTTTTGTACCCTCAAGTATAACTCTGTTGGACACTTGTAGATCTATCCCCCCTTAGTTAATTATTTAGAATCTACCTGGTTCATGTATTTGAATACATATGTGAGCATAACAATTAGTATCTAATAACCAATTTTTAGAAACAGATAAATTCAACTCAAAATAAAATGCACCAAAAACATTCCTTTTGCTTCTTTAGTTGGGTGTAGGTTTTCTCCAAGTGTCCCTTTTTTATGATGTGAAAAATACAAAATCATATTCCCTTTATTTCCCCCTAATCTTCCTTATCTTATAAGGGCTTGAAGATTATATAATCTTTTAGACCTTCACATTCAATTTGAATTTGTTCTCCATATGGAAGGAAATATTTTGGTGCTTTATATCCTTATCTACTAGGTGAAGATGAATGATAAGATATGTATGAGACTTGTTAATGTTGTTCATATAAAATTTTAAACAAAATTTAGATAATCCTTGAGGGATTTATGCCATAATGCGATTGGTTCCTAGTTATTTGTGGAATTTAGACTCAGAACTTCTAGGGGCTCTATATAACCAATGATCTTGACTATGTGTGGTCCAACTAGGGTACCCTCTCCATGATTTCCCTAAAAAGGTGCCATGTAAATATCAAACTATAATTATATATATATATATATATATATATATATATATATTAGTAAAGACTATGGAGGAGCTCAAAAATGTTATACATGTAATCCATTAATTTAAATTTTTTCATTGAAAATTAATTCATTTATTTATTTGACCATGATATTACATTTATAAAATAAATAATGCATAGATAGGATAAATAAATACATAAATAAATATATAAATTACCCATTCATGAGTTTTTCTAACGATTGATTTATTGACAAAACATTAAATAAACCTTTGACATTGGTGAAATAATTTCTATTACGAGTCCTGGCATGGTTACAACATTCCACTTGTCCACTCGTGCATCTACAAGGTTTGGATAATTATGGTTCCATCTTGAACAACCTCCATACACCCTGGGAAACTACATTAATTTCATGTATTTATAACTCAAACATAGGAAAAGGGAACCAATGGGTTTGTTAAAGGGGATTACATAAATATCATTAGAACTGCAAGTTCAGGAAAATTATGGAGGGAGGGATGAATTTCAAGACATAATTTTTAATTTAATAATAAATAATTGAAAACCCATTGAATAATTAAATTAAAATATACAAATCATACACAAGTCTTGGTCAGGCTCATGGATCGGTATACATGGAATGTATACACAAAAGTATATGTATAACATTCATTTCTTAGACATTCATTATTATTTAGATAAACAGACATGCATTAATTAATTAATCAATTCCATTTCATATTAATTTCCATACAATGAAGTTTGTAGATAACTATCATAGAGGCATTAATAGAAAATAAATATTATAACCAATAGTTGAAAATTTATTAGAATAAAGTAATATAGATTTTAAAATTCATTAAAATTTTTATTAAATTTTCAAACACTAATAGTTACAAAAAACTAAATATGGTTTTAAGGAAACAATTTTTTATTTTATGTAATTTTCAATTCATTTTTTAATTGGGAGACTACAAACTGTATACTCTAGGTATATGTCATGTACCTTGGTTGCAATGTATATAGGTTATTGTAAAAACCGATAATTCAATCATTCAAATTTCCTTTATTATAATTATTATATATACTATAAATCACATGAAACCACTTATAGAACTCGATAAAATCTTTATAAATGAATAATGTATTAAATAAGATTCATTTTCAAAAATTAAGGAACCTGTACCAATGGAATAATTACTTGACCTTTGGAATTGTAATATGACCCTTACAAATAGTAATCCAGATAATAGAATAGTAACCTCCACTTTAAATGTATAAATAAAATATGGGTATGTTATAAATTAAAATATGATATATTTATATATTTCAATATGTAAATAAATGTTTTATAAATGATAAATTATGTGTAGGTATTTTTGTAAGTTGTACTTATTTAATTAAATTTTTATAATTAATATAATGACCGAAAATAAAATTTATTTTCATAAAATATATTTATAAATTATTAATTTGTCTAATTATGATTATATAATAATTTTATGAGACCTTATTTAATTTCTCAAAGTGTCAAAAATTCAGTAATAATTTTAAAATTGGTATTTTTTGAGTAAATGATAATATTTTTTTTAAAAAAAATATCACATATTAGGAAATTTATTTTCATTATATTGATTAAATTTTTTAATTCTACATGTCATAAAATTGTTAGGGTGAATTTTTAGGATTTTTCTAAATTAGTTGTATTTTTGTTAAATAGTGAAATACGGTAGTTTATGTATATATACATTATAAGATAAATAAACTATTCCATGAGTCATCACTGATGTAATCACCATAATATTGAACTCACGTTCATTATTTTAATATATTTAGTTATAATTAAAATAATATTTATAGTCTTGAGCCTATACAATAAACTAATAAATAAAATAATGAGAAAACACCACTCTCCTCCAATGTAAATACCACCTCTCACTACTTATTATTCTCAAGCCTCTTGAGCATTATAGCTTGTCCTATTTTTTTCAAATAATCTTCCAAATACCCTCCCCCTTTTCTAGATTCCCTATTTCTGACTATTTTGCTGGGGCACGTGCGTCCGTCTGGTTCAGGGACGAGAGGCATGGTTTTTGTTTTCCCACATTCCCATTTTTCAAAGGAAGGTGGCATCTGATCCTTATTTAGGTACGTCTGCTCTTTGATCGAAACCAGATGATGGGATGTCGATTCTTCATTCCATGGATTCCTCCTCAGAACTCGTCACCTAGTCCGAGTCTCCCTCATATACTTAAGAAGTTTTTCGTGAAACTCTTCTTGGTGCCATATCTTCATGGACACCAATTAATTACAATGCTTCTGTCAGGAAATTCCAAGAGGGCTAGTTTAGGCAGCAACCTTCGGTTAGGGGAGTTTTCATGTTGGTCATCACTGGAATGTATGGATGCTAGGGTATTGGCATGTCAGTCTTATGTCCCTTTTTATAGGGATTCTCGAGGGCAGGAAAGCCCGATGCATACCACATTGAACATGGTGAATCATATTCCATGGGCATGTATCTGAGGTTTTCCTCAACATCCCATGTATATCATGGGGTTTTTCACAAGCTTAACGTCCAGTAGAGATGAATCAGGCTGCTAAGAACACTGGCTAGAGTGGATCAGATGGAAGAACCCCCCTAGAGGGAACACTGATATTGGGGCCAACATGTGGGTGGCATCCCGAATACTGTTAAATGGAACGGGGAATGGGGTGGCATGATCCCACCGAGATGTGGCAGCCCTGGTAAGGATCAGGATGGATTATAGAAGGTTCCACAAAGGGGATGGTGAATGGTATGTAAATTCCATGAGGATGATGACGGTTTTGGGCTTGTCCCTCGAAGAGGCTTACTACATATCCCCTTAGAAGGGAATCAAATTCCACGTAGTTCATTGGATGATAGCTTACCGTCGATTGAGGTTCAATGTACTACAACTAGATGAGATCTCAACGGCTTACCACTGGACAAGGTGCCAACGTCTTACCACTATATGATTGAGGTCACAATGGCTTATCGGTGCATGAGGTGTCAACGACTTACTGCTGAAAGGAGGTCTATAGTTTAAAGTCATGCGGGACAGGGGCAGACTGACATAAAGGGGGACCTGGGGTTCAATGGTTATTGGGCTTGATCTTCAGAGAGTCTTCCTACGTACCTTTCCTTAGTAAGTACAAATGACCATGTAGTTCAGGATGGTGTGTGGGGCTTACACTCTTGGCTACCCAGATGTCGGTGAAGTGACGTGACGATGGTCGGAACGACCAATGGGTGTTGGGCTTGAACCTCTTGGAGGGTTCCTATGTAACAATCCTTGGTAAGGATCAAAATCTTCGTATTTATGGTGGTTCCAGTGAACTAACATGAATTTGGACATGGGGTCCAATGGGTAGTGGGCTTGAACCTCAGGGGGACTTCCTATGTACCCTACCATGGCAAGGATTAAAGACCACATAGTTCATGATGGAAATGGGGATATTGAACTGACGTGAAGGGGTGTCAGAACAACAGGGTGTTTGGATTTAACCTCTAGGAGGCTTCCTACATACCTTGCCTTAGCAAGGATCAAATACAATGTAGTTCATAATGGTGGATACATTTTAACGTCATGCGGGACGAGGGAGAACCAATGTGGAGGGAGGTCGGAGCGACCTGGGTGGTTGTATTGAACCTCATAGAGGCTTCTGATGTTCCCCGCCTTAGCAAGGATAAAATTCCAATTAGTTCAGGATATGGGGGCATTTGGGTCTTATGCTCTATAGCGGCCTAAGATGTTGGTGAACCGACATGAAGAAGGTCAAAATGACTGGGTGGTGGGCTTGAACCTCCTGGAGGCTTTGTACATACCCTTCTAGAGAAAACATAAAAGTCCATGTAGTTTAGGATGGTGTGTGGGGCTTACACTCTAGGATGCCCAAGGTGTTGGTGAACTGACATGAAGAAGGTCGGAACAACCAGGTGGTGGGCTTGAACCTGATGGAGGATTCCTATGTATCGTGCCATCGCAAGGATAAAAGTCCACATAGTTTAGCAAGGTGTGTTGTGCTTGCACTCTAGGCGACCCACAGAATATGTCATAGTTGGTGCATGCTCTAAGCCCATGTGAGTCGTTGTTGGTGTGAGAAACAAGAGGCAGTAGAGACCTGACGATCAGGTCACGAATGGTGCATCTATGGGTAGTGGAGTGTGGCTTACATGTGAATGCATCACAAAGAGGAAATAGGGGATTATGCATGGTTAGTATCCCGAAAAGGTTAGGACATACTCTAGAAGGGAGGCCCAATGGAGACAAAGAACAGTGGGAGAGAAATTGGTGACCGAAAAAGGAGAAGCATCATTCCCAATCACACCCCTCGCTGGCCCTTGTTACCAAAGAAGAAAAAAGGATCAAGGATGCTACATCCTACAAGAAAGCAAGAGGCTTACACCGAGATGGTTTCCCTTTCCCCGCGGACAAATGCCACTCCCAAAAGGAGGATATCATCCCCTATGGAGACTGGTGGGCATGAGGAATGTCCATGGTGTGGGTACCACATGGGCGAGGCATGGGATGGGGTCACAGTTTAACATCATGTGATGAGGATGAGGGTGCTTGGTAGTTTAACACCATGTAGCTCAAATGAGGTTGGTTAGCTCTGTACCCCTAGGTGTTACATAACTGGTATCCTATGCTCCTTGGTGTAGAGAGGGGAAGTCAATGTCGTGGTGAGGGGGTTTCATAGAGTGAACAATTGAGGGTCCACGTTAGCGTGGATATGTGAAGAAGCAACAACTATTATCATTCCTATGTGAAGAAGCATGAGGAAAAGCAACACAACATGCAGTATCGTCCAGGGACATTGAAATCACATCGTGCAAACTTGGAGGGCCTGCACGGGAAAAGGATTTGAAAATAAGAGGGGTTCATTGGCAGGGGCCTTGTAAATCTATGTTTATCCACGTGGTGAAGGTCACATGAGAAGGGGTGTGCTTGGCAATGTGGGTTGCCTAAGCCTGAGTTTAGGGAAGAGGTGCATATGGGAGTTTCTTCGCAAAGTGGAAAGGCATTCACGGAGCACTACCTCGGAGGGCAAAGGTGCCTCACAAAGAAAGGTGTCATGAAGCAATATGCTCCACGAAGTACAATGACCATGCCTTAGCATGTGGATCCTGTGTACATAAAGGGTGTTTTTAAAGCATAAACACTCCTCAATGACACAGGTTCCCATGGGGATCCCCTTCCTTCTCAGAGGCCCTTATGATCCGCAAAAGGTGTTCCTATCGAAAGAGGGGATCCAAACGAGACAAATGGGAGGAAACGTGTTGAGAAGAAGTACATTGCACAACATAGGGTTTGTAGAGCAGAAGGGTGATTCACGATTCGAAAGCTAAGAAGTCGAAAGGTCAGATTTTCCTTCCCCTGAACTTGTGGGGAGGCTGGTATTTCTAGGTGAGAGGCATCGGGAAGCAGTGCTCGCATGACACAAAGAGGAAGTTTTTCACTCCGTGGCGTGTCATGAACGTCAAGGGTGGTCATGGAGTGTTACTACCTCCATGCTTTGTGGCAGGTCGCAAACGTCAAGGGTGGTCGCAGAGCATTACCACCTACATGCTTCCAGGTGAGTCGCAAACGTCATGGGTGGTCATAGACTGTTACCTCCTCCTTGATTCATGACACATCATGAACATCAAGGGTGGTTGTAGAGCATTACCACCTCCATGGTTCGCGGTGGGTCACGAAGTTCAAGGGTGGTCACAGATCGTTACCGCCTCCTTGCTTCACGGCGGCGTGGTGTAGCTGGTTCTCCATGAATGGGCTTCACGAGGTAGCCATCGGTTCAGTTTCTTCTTCCCCTCCCCATATTTTGGTGTCAACAAATGCACCCCCGCCCCTCAAACTTAGATCCATGGAGAATTCATGGGTTAATGTCTAATGGTCAATCGCCAAAATCCTTGGTCATTCACGAAGATACCTCATGAAGAGGGATCACCAAGCGGGAAAGCGGAGTTCTTGTTGGATGCGTTGTGAAGCAGGCTTCGTCCGGGACACGCCACGAAGCATCAAGGGTCCCCCATAAATAAATCGGGGACCTAAACACTCTTTTGTCTCTTTTTGTCTCACTGATTTTGGACTATAACACTCTTGATTCTTGAATCTCTGCGTACTCCGCGACTGCTCTACAAAAATCTAGACATCGCTCCACAATGCTTGGTGAGTTTTTGAATCCTCTACAGTGCTTCGTGATCTTGCACTTCATGGCATAGGTAGGACTCCGTGAACAGGCTTTGTGAAATCTCTCCATAAACCGAATTCACGACCGATCTCTACGAACAAGCTTCGTGAACCAACCCGAAAATTGTCCAAGTTCTAAAAACAAATGGCTCACCAAGAAGCTATTGAGGGGGTTCATACAGATGCTGTCTGAAGGAAGGATATGGTTAATATTCTGGGGTTAGGGGGAGATAGTCTTTATCCACTCGGACCATAATTCATTGGTGGAGCTACTATTATATAGCTAGAAGAACTAATTGCTCTGTTGGAGATTTACCTTTTATGGCTTTGAGGTGAGGGATAATGTCTTCATCCCTGACGAAAGTCTGGATGAACCAGCTTACTGGTTTAGGAGCACACTGTGCCAGCACCGATGGTTCAGGGCAGCTGATGGCCATGCCTGTGAGGATTTCACACCCGTCAATGTTGATTGATCAGAAAACCATCTGTATAACGTCGATGGGAAGGCATTACAGCTAGAGACTTCTCCTCCCCTATACCACACAATACTGAAGGAAGCTTTGAGGAACCTGAGGAAAGAGTATTCCAACGAATGGGAACTGTTATAAGGATGTAACTTCATAGATTATTGGGCCTGGGCATACTAGGTAGGCGCCTTGTGTAATGTGTTTGGTGCTGAGCAGAGGAGAGTAGGTTTTTATGAGGCGGCTTGGGTCTCTCAATTCTATATATATCAACCGAAACAGATGATGCTACACTTGTTGAGCATATGATCATTGAGGACCAATACCTTCCACTTACACAATGGGGAGGTTAGTATCAGCTTGCGGGATGTCCACCAGATCCCAGGGGTCCCAATACTGTGGGCGATGTATGATGAATTCCTCACCATCATGAGTGCATCAGAGGATCCTGGGAAAATTCCACGGCTGGCGATGGCACTGATGGACCTTATGCCCAGGGAGGACAAGGAGGCAGTAAGGGATGTCCACTTCGGGTGGTGGTTCAAACAATTCTTGAACTTCTTGGAAAATAGGCAGTTTTTGGCAAGGCCTCGAACTTATCCAAAGTGGGATCAACAAGGAAAGGAATACTTGTACTGGCAGATTTTGGAGGAAATCCAGTGGAAGACGTGGCGATTCCGCATCAGCACTGAGAAACAACCAATAGTTATGCTGGCGGAGTTCATCGTGGCTCTAATTTGTGGTTGGATCCTTCCAGTGATGGATAACAACATGGGAGTATGCCCAAGAATATTTATCATGGCTTCCACATTGGCTACAGGAGGGTGGGTTAACCTAGTAATCCTGATGCTCACCAAGCTATATAATGTGCTATGGAATATCAATGAGGGAAAAAGGCCTCAGAGGGTATGTGGGCTATTCCACCTTCTGTATGGGTGGATAACAACACATATTAGGTGGGTTTACGAATACTCGAACCCTATCTATCCTCCCAGATCGAACTTCTGCCCATCAATCTTCAACACGGTCGGGAGCTTTCCATCCATGCTGACCACATCATTGGTTCTGGATCGAGTGTGGAGGGTATAGGAATTCAATTTCCACCCGTTTTTTGCTGATGGGGGTATTTACAAATGAAGGCATGGGGACAGAAGAGCACCCACCCTATCTCCATGCCTTTTGAGGTGGAGTCCTGGTGGCAAGGGTAGACTGCGAGCCCCTCTATGAGTTGTATACCCCACATCGGATTGCAAGGCAATTCTGGTGCTTGCAGCGACTGACCCCATAGGTCTATCTAGATGTGTGGTATAAAAAACAGCCTTACGTGATGAGGCAGATGTGGCTCATGTTCATGTTGGAAGACAGTAAAATGCGGAACATGTTGCCTCCACTGACTGCTGTCCTTGAGATGGTAATGGAATATTCCCAGAGATGGGAGGCAGCTTATCTAGGGGTGATGATGAAGCAACCAACCATTTGGTTAAGTGATGGTGAGCTTTCCCAACCTCATTGATGGTGTGGAAGGCAGCAAGGGAATCCCGCTATGGCAGGGTTGTCGTGGCAGCGAGGCCCGCACCGATTGAGGTTGAGGAAACTGCCATAGATGCTATAGCGGTAGTGGACCCAACAGTTCCATCAGAACAGAGCGATCTTGAGGGGAGGCCGCCGAGATGATTTCACTGGATACCTACCCAGGCTCCGGGGAAGTGGTTGTGCCATATCGACATGTCGGAGGATGGTGTCTTCCTAGAGGCATGGGACATCTGGGAGGTCAACAGGAAATTCCTCGGCCCTGAAGAGTTGGGGAAGCACCTGAACCATCTCGGGATGGATTTACCATGTATAGGCCCTATCCGGGCTAGATTTTCTGTGCCCTAGGAAGAGGCAGAGGGGTACCTGGAAGGGATGGAGGACTTTGGGCATTCCTGGGGTGCCCCTCATCCAATGACATATCGAGTCAAAGTGTTTCTCGATCGCACTACTCGCCCTTAGTTTTCGGCCACTGATTTGAGAGAACACTTCCCTCTAACGGAAGAATTAGAAGTGTCTTCCTATGGAGACAAGGCCAAGAGAGGTAGCCCATTGGAGGAGGGCAAAGATGGAGGTCAAGACAAAGATATTGAAGATTTCACAAAGGCCCTTGAGGTAAAAATCTGAAACCCCTTCTCTGAGACTTACATTGAGTTCATTCTAGACATCAAGATAACATCTGAACCATGCATGAGGGTCTTATATACCGGACTTGTTCTCATCCCTCAGTGGATGTAGATGCGAAAACCCTCGGTATCTATGCTAGCTGCCACATCTATGGTTGTTTCCAACTAGGTTAAAACACCTTAGGTATCCCCTCCAGAGCTTTTTGACATTACGAACATATACGAGGGGCCACACTTCGGGGTCCCGATGAAATCAACCCAAGAGTGAGACAAGGGATTCGTTCTCTGTAGGTCAGCTCTACCAATTTTATGACTTTCATCCCCTAACCATTTTTACTGACGTATATGTCCCTTTTCAGTGTGTACAGTTCTTCAAATGGCGTGGGTCGCCTTGGCGATGTTGGTCAGGGCTTATGGCGGCGTCCTTCCTAGGAGAATGTTGGTGGTCTTGGAGGTGGAGGTCCAAATCGACCTAGGGGAGGTGCTCCCGATCACTAGTAGGGTTGTCAGTGGGGCTAAACCCAAGATCATTGAAGTAGGATCCGATGATGAGGATCGATAAAATAATCCAGATCCCGCTATGCCTGATCAAACACTAGATGTGAACTCGGCTAAGAGATCTTAGGGGTGTTCCTCGCGTATGAGCCTGCCAATCATGCTGACTAGGGTGAGAAAGCATCTTACGAAGAGGATATCAAGATAATCTATCACCGATCGCGGATGATGATCACACGCTTCATCAATGAAAACCCCCCAAGCACTATGGTTGGATGATATGGAAATACTTCACTCGGGACTGCGCGAACTATGTGCTAGGGGAGTGGATTCCTAGCATCCTCACATGCGCATCTGAGATCATATGGCAGAAAATATTCGAGAGTATGAAAGTGGCCTCGGTGTGGGATGACAGCGGAGGAAGGGGGTACAAATCAAGAGGTTCTAGGATGTTTATGATGAGGTCCAGCGGCTACAGAATCAGGCGAACACGCAATCGACCTCCTTCAACGCGCAATCTGATATAATATTTCTATTGAAGGCCCATTTAGAAGAAGCCGAAGAGGGGATAAAGTGATCATATGAGGAGATGACTTCAATCCATGTCGACATGGAGGAGGCCTAGATTGAAGCCAGCGAATAGCACCCTCTAGCTTCCAAGGAGTAGTGGGAGCTAAACAGGCGGTACCAACTCGTAGACGCCACAAACCAGTGGGTGGCAGAGCTTCTACACTCTTTGTATGTGGTCAACCCATCCATTGGGGTAGTCGACCCCTGGGTACTGTAATGATTACAAACCCTCAAATGTACAATCAATATTTGATTGTCTTATGCCATTACATGCATGAGTTCCATTGTTTACATTTGTTTATTGCATCCTCGTGATGTACGCAGTGCATCCAACGATCATTTTCTAAGCTTACGTGGGTCATGCCCGATGTGAGAAACAAGGGATGTCCCCCATATCACCCCATCCTAATGTAGGAGTGAAAACCAAGATTTTGGAATTTGGGGTTTGAACAAACGGTCTAGATTTATGGGAGGAAATGGGAGAGACCTGACTGGAGAATGGAGCTCTCAGAATAGCTGAATTACCGTTTTGCAAGTGTTCTCTTGTGCACCAACGGGGTAACTCCAGGGGCACTGGAATCAATCTGAACAAATGGGAATGGGAGGTGTGAATCATGATAACACAGATTCGGAACATTGTGGGGGTGGCATGACAATAAAGAATAACTGATTTCCGCATTCAAAACACAATATCCTTATTGTGTCAGCCTGGAGTGGTTATATCAGATGAGGGATGACTGCTAACCATGTTCAAAACATGGGGCCCGACTCAAAATCTCATCTGTTAGTTTTCTGTAATGTTGGACCAGGACAATAGGCAGGCCATATGCTGAGAATCCATACTGTTAGGGGGTTCCCTAAGACATGAAAGAGGATGGGGGTCCGAATAAGGAGCATGCAAAGCGTGGAATGTGGAGTGATGGTTTTTTCGAACAAAATCCAACACTCTAAAAGTTATGCAACCATGGTGGAAGCACATTAGATTGGTGCATCAGTCTGATCATGGATCATTCGTTCTCTTAGATAGAAACCACTCTGGTGAGGGATCTATCACTTACCAATGTCATCATGGGGCATCCCAAACTTGTTCAGGGAAAAGTTGCAGTTACATGGTTCCCCACAATGGGTCATGCCAGGGGGATGAAAATGAGTAGTAGGATTTATGATTCCTGGGGCTGGAACAAAGGTGAGATGTCTGGGTGTGTCTACGTATCTCATGAATATAGTAATCATGCAATTCGTAGTTCTAAGAGTTTTTGTGTAGTTTAACATATTGAACCAATAATTCAGAGTGGTCTTAGGCTATGGTCATAGACCTTATTCCATGGATGGTAAGAAATGTGGGAGACCCATGGTGTGGTAATTATAAAACCTGACGTGGATGGAAACATGGGGTTCTAACATCCATGTGTTCCTTGCGGAGGTTTTAGGTCGAGGGACCGAAAATGAGAGTTAATCTGGGACCGAGGCAAGGTGCTTAGACATTCCTACATACCCCATGAGGATGGGGATCAAGCTGTATGTAGTTCTATGAGGCAGAACTATAAGGTACAAGTTCTAGGGATAAAAGTAGCGTACAGGTGTGGCCCTCTCACCAAAAGAAGCATTATTTTATGTATCATGTTTTTACTTTAAGTTAAATGGTTTTTTTTTGAAGTGACAGGCCTAGGATAGCAGGTACTGACATCACCACAAGAATCAATCCATATACAGGCATTGAAAAATGGTATGTCATTTGACCAATTCCAAACATAGTGTCCCCTTGAATGATGACATCACGATTCCATTCCATTTTTTGTCGTGTGACTTGGACTATAATGTCACAGTTTAGGGCCATGTTATTGGACCACGTGTGCATTTTAACATCATGCAGCACAAATGTTGTAAATATGAGGCTAACAGGGGAATGTACACAGGGAAATAAAACATACCCGATGTGAATGTGGACATAATACCACACCACACCGTGTGTGATCCCGTGGAAGACCCCTTTGGCCATGGGGGCAAAAATAGAGGCAATAGGGTAAGGGGTAAGATAAACTAGCTCCCAAATAAGCTGGACCTGAAAAAGATACGTCGGGATGTTCCTAAATTTCTCATAAGAATGTGAATCAAGATACATGTAGTTCTAAAAGAGATCATAGTTTATGGTCTTAGATCTCGGACAATAGATAAGGGATGTTAGTTTGGAGCCTCTAATCTTTCCTTTATTACAAATTTGTCCTCCTAATGTGTAAATTCACACCATTGTATAGTGTCAGGTGTGTTAAAGTTCCACTTGGACATGATGGGGTGGACAATGATGTGAATCATGTATCAAACATTCAAGGTCTAATGGGGATGGTGTGACGATAGAGGATTACTGTTGAAAGTGTTCGAAACACAACATCCATATCGTGTTAGCCTATAATAATGACAAAAAAACGAGTGTCGGCTGCTACCCATATTCACAATGTTGTACTTGTATCGATTTGTTGTCTGGAACCCTCGAGGAATTTGTCCTGTGATGGTAGGAGGGACCTTGGGCCAAGCATCCATTCCATTAGGGGGTCCTTTCGGGTGTGGAAGATTATGGAAGCCCAAATGAAGGGGAACACGAAGTCTAAACAGTGGGTGAAAGAGGAGAGGTACGTGGCATGGTCATTAGAAGCCCTCCGTTAATGAGGACATAGTCCTATACCACACCATATACTCCCCTCCCTGGAAAAGGGTTAGCCAAGGGTCCAAGGTGAAAGTGGGATCTTTGAGAGATGGAGCTGGACCCAAAGTCTAGATGTTCATGTGGTCCTATGTATCCCATGATGTTGGGAATCAAGCTATACATAATTTTGTGAAGGGGAAATATGATAAGATCTTAGTTTAAGGTCTTTGAACTCAGACCATGCAGAACAGGACTATCCCATGTAATGGAGGACCTTAACCCAATCCCTTAGCCTACGTGAGTTGAACTTGGTGTAGTAAACATGGGTAAATAATGTATTTTCAATGCATGAGATACGTGTAAATGGGAAATTTGTGGAACCCCGAATGATATCCTAATCATGGATTTTTTCCTCCCAACGTACTGATGTGCACTGAGGAATAATATCAAGAATTCCAAAGTTCTACTTAGTCATGATGAGGTTGAGAAGAATGTGAATCATGTAACTGACATTTTCGGCTTAATGGGGATGGCATGATGATAGATCATGACTATTGACCATGTTCGAAATGAAACATCCATATCACATTAGCCTGAAATGGGGAATATAAAATGAGCTTCTACCACTGACTATGTTCACAACATGGGACTTGTATCGATTTTTTGTCTGAAACCCTCAAGGACGTTGGCCCAAGATGGTAGGAGAGCCCTTGGGCTTAGCATCCATGCCATTTGGGGGTCCCTTTGCGTGTGAATGGTGATGAAAGCCCTAATGATGAAGAACATGATGGCTGAAAAATGGATGAAAGCATGTCCGAGTAGAGTCTGACATTCCAGGTATTAAACCAGAGTACCCTTAGGCACATTGGTGAATCACTGAAGAGGAACGAGGGGCTCATGCTGAGAGCGACCAATTTGATAAGATGAGGATAGGACCAAGGGATGGAAATCTCTCAGGAGAAAGAGGTACATGGCATGGTTGTTACAAAACCAACATGAATGTGGACATAATCCTGTACCACAACACATATCCCTTTTAGGGAAGAATGCAGGCCAAGGGATCAAGATGGGGCTGGACCCGAAGACGAGATTCTCGAGAAGTCCTACATATCCCATGAGGATGGGAATCAAGACATACGTAGTTCTTGAATTGCACATAGGGGTAGGATACCATAATGAGGTGGGGTGTGCAGAATGGTGAGTAACCTGACATTAGTGAGGACAAAATCCCATACAAAACAATACAACCCTAAATATGAACTTGGTTCGGGGGCTTGAAAAGGCCAAGGGGCCTGAGGCTGAGCCTCATTTGGGAAGGCCATACCAGTTTGCAGTTTAACGTCTTGCAGTGAGGATGAAGAGAGGAGTAAGATATCCTAAACAAGGTTGGTGTATGACATGGTGAATAACCCGACATGAATGAGGACATAATACCATACCACACTGTACACTCCAGGTTAGAACTTGGGTCTGGGCCTGAGAAGGCCATGGGGCTAGAGGCAGGGCCTCGGTCAGAAAAGCCCAACCAATTTGTAGTTTAATTTCATGCAGTGAGGATGAAGAGAGGATATGGAATCTCATCTGGGGATGTGTACGGCATGGCGAGTTACTCGACGTGAATGGGGACATAATCCTATACCACACCGTACAATCCCATAATAGAGAACCTGGGACGGGGCCCCGAAAAGGTTGGGGGGCCTGAGGCTGGGCCTCAGATGGGAAGGCCATACATCCTCTTATACGGTTACTGCCTCATCTAAGCTCTTAAGACCATGTATTCAGTGATCGGTGTGGGAAAAAAGGAGCCGGTCTCGTCTCTCCCCATCATATGGGGACAAAAAGCTAGCTTTCCCAGAAGGGAGTTAGTCACTAGAAGATGCAAAGAGGAAAAATGAACCACTACACTCAATGTTTGGGACATCATGTGGTGGACCTAACAACATCGGAAAGCTTTTGACCATGTTCGAAACACAACGTCCCTATAGTGACCAGAAATGGGAACAACAAATGAGCATCGACCACAAACCATATTCGCAACGAGGTACTTGTATTAGCTTGTTTCTCAACATCCATGAGGGTGTTGGCACAAAGTTATAAGAGAGACCTTATGCCAAGCATCCATACCATTCGGGGGCCCTTCTGGGTGAGAATGATAATCGAGTCCCAATAAAATTAGTGGGTGAAGCATAGTTGTACCCATTTATGAAAGAGGCTAACAACTCTATAGAGTGGGACATATGGTCGGACCGAGGATAGCTCAAGGTGAATTGGGGAAAAATTCTGAACTCCATAATATGTCTTGACCTGATGGGAATATCTGGCATTTGGACTGGGCCAACAGATGAAATTTCCGAGCGTTCTTATGTATCCTATAATGATGGGGATCAAGCCATGCGTAGTTATTGAAGGCCATGTAGTTTAACGTCATGCGGTGAGGATGTCGGAGGATAGAAGAACTGGGAGTGGGCACATGGTGCGACCATTGTAATCCTAGTATGAATGGGGATAAGGAAGCCTACACCATGTCATTCAAAGATCCCCCAAGAGAAATATACCCAGAGAAAAAATAGTCAAAGAGAAGAATTTAGGGGCTGGGTTCAAGATGAAACGCTCGAGCGTTCCTATGTATCCCATGCAGATGGGAATCAATCCATATGTTGTTCAAAGGGCGTAGTTTAATGTCTTGTAGGAAAATGCATAGTTTAAAGTCATGTATGACTGGACATTTTAAGGTCACACTAGACCATCATGCAGTTTAAGGTCATGCGGGACCATCATGTAGTTTAAGGTCATCCAGGACCATCATGTAGTTTACGGTCATGAAGGACCATCCAGTTTAAGGCCGTGTAGGGCCATCATGCTGTTTAAGGTCACGTGGGACAACCATGTAGTTTAAGATCATGTGAGACCATCATGCAGATTAAGTTCATGCATGACCATCAAGTTTAAGGACGTGAATAACCATCAAGCAGTTTAAGGTCATGCGGGACAATCATGAAGTTTAAGGTCATGTGGGATCATCATGCAGTTTAATGTTATGTGGGACCATTATGTAGTTTACGGTCATACGGGACCATCATGTAGTTTAAGGTCATGAAGTACCATCATATAGTTTTAGGTCATATGGGACCATCATGCATTTTAAGGGCACGCGGGACCATCATGCAGTTTTAGGTCATGTGGGACCATCATACAGTTTATGGTCATGCATGACTAGTAGGCTTAGGGCAAATATTGCTTGAGAATCCTGGAATTGGTGGGAGGAGTTATACTCTCTCTATCCATGGTCACTTGGGAGTATGTTCCATTTGGGTAAACCCTATGATTTATTTAAGGTCCCTCCGATTTGGGATCCAACTTGGGTGGTTTCCTACCAGTGATCATTGGCATCTAGAGGGATAATATCAGGTCACCATGAAAAAGGGATCAGAGGCGAACCTTCTTGTGGAAGGCACTAGCTATCTTGTTCTGATGCCTTTACAGATTGTACAGGGCACGAAGCATATTCTCGTCATGTGCTTCCAATTCAGGTAGACAAATTTCAGATACCTTATCTAGCACCATCTGGTCATAGACCATTGTGCATAACGAGGGCAGCTGCATCTTGATGGGCATGATGGACTCAGCTCCATAAACCAGGGAATATGGGGTCACCTGGTTTGAGTTACGATTCATCGTCCGATAGGCCTAGAGGGCGTTGGGGAGCTTTCTGGACAACTCTTCTTCTTCTGACAAACCATTTTTTGAAAAATGATTGAGAGGGTTTTGTTGAATGGCTCGATCTGTCCATTTTCCTACACGTGATAATGAGAGTTATGGTTCAAACAGATTTATTATTTGGCATACTATTTCTTCAACACGGTTGCATGGAAGTTGGTGTTGTTATCGGTGAGGACAACATGAGGGACCCCAAATCGGTAGATGATATTGGAGCTTATGAAGTCGATGATGGAATGGGGCTTGACCTCCTTGAGTGGAACTGCCTCTACCCAATTGGAAATGAAATCTGCGGAGGTCAAGATAATCCTGCATTGGCGAGCTGTCACCAGTGGATATGGTCCCACGACATCGAGTCCCCACACCGCAAATGTCCAAGAGTACTTGGTGGAGTGGAGAGGTTCTCGCTGCCGATGTAAGAAGTTATCATGAATTTGGCATTCATCAGATCTCATGGAGAACACAATTCAATCATGGATTATGGAGGGCCAGAAATATCCTAGACTCTGGATCTAATGGGACACCTTAGGCCCAGTATGGTTAGCCTCGTAAGAACTGGCATGAACCAACTTCCTGACGTAAGAAATCTTGAATCCTTGGATGCAACGGAGGAGAATGTCATTGAACCCATGCTTGTAGAAATTTCCACAAGGATGGGACCACTCTGGAGGGTAAACTGCAATGCATGACGTCAGATTCACTCGGGCTCATCTCGATCAGTTGGGAGGCAACCATTTTGGAGATACTCGAAAAAAGGGTCTCTCTAGTCTGGAGTCTCTTCAACCACTTCATCTAAGAACCCCGGGGGTCCTGAAGTAGAGGATCTGACAGTAATATGGATTACCCGTAGGACGTCATCATCATCTGGGGTGACAGGAGAAATGACTCTCCAATGTTCCATGTGTATAATGAGATCATCCTACTTGGGTTCTGCATGTGATGCAGCTAGGCCTTCTAGGGCATCAGCTCGACCGTTCTAAGATTGATATACATGAGTATCTTCTGGACGAGATGGAAATTGGGCCATTTGGTATAGGGTGTTCTCCAATAATGGTACGAGCGCCGACTTTCTGATGATGTAGTAACCATTGATCTGATTAATGAATAGTTCGGAATCCCCTTTCACATGCAAACATGGAACATCATTCTTGAGGGCTAGCTTGAGGACAGTGATAAGAGCCTGATACTATGCCTCGTTATGGGTGCAGCCATCCGATAAATAGAATGAGTATGGTTGAATGGCATGTTTCGGGGTAATGAAGACAATACCCAAGCCTACTCTATTGAGTTTGGGATCATTGAGCCTCCTTCCGGTGGGGCTCTGGGAGGCACCGTTGAAGTGCATCTACCAACATGGGATGTCATGATCTACAAATAGGATTGCCTCATTGGGAAAATATAGGTCCTGAGACTGGTCCATGGGGGATGGATGGGCAGTATGAAATTTTTCCAATGATTGTGCCTTGATAGCCTTCTTAGGCACGAACCTGATGTCGAATTGCTGGAGGATTACTACCCACCGTGCTAGTAAGCCCGTCAGCATGGGGTGTTTTAGGATGTACTTCTACGGGTTTACCATAAAATCTAGATTAACTTCATGATGTTGCAATTAGTGTCACAATTTCATTACTACAAATAAAAATGCAACACATCTCTTCTTGATGTGGGAGTATTTGGTCTCTCTGTCAAGGAGCATGCGGTTGAGGTAGTAGAGGTTGTTTTATATCCCCTCATTATTCTTCAGGGTGAGATGGGTGCCAAGAGATCATTCCAGGTTAGTTCTGTATAGTATCAGTGGTTTCCCAGATATGGGTGGCATCAATACAGGAGGCTAGAGAAGATACTAATTGATGTTGTCGAACACGGTTTTTCTCTCTTTATCCCACTCATAGGTGGATGCATTCTTCATGAGCTGGGAAAAGAGCCTACACTTACCGGACAGATTTGAAATGAATGAGCGTATGTATGCTATGTGGCCTTAGAAACCTTGAAACTCCTGAATATTTCTTGGGGGACGCATCTGGATGATCGCCTTCATCTTCTCTGGGAGGATCTCCATACTCTGGAATCTGAAAATAAAGCCAAGGAACTTCTCAGAGGTGACCCTAAAGGTACATTTCAGCGGGTTCAAATTCAAGTGGTGGGAACAGAGGAAGCCGAACACTTTCTAGATGTCCTTGAGATTTCCCTGGTGCTGGTGGGATTTGACCACTAGATCATCCACATAGAATTCCACCAATGTCTTGAGGATCGGCTTGAATATGCGGTGCATGACGCCTTGATAGGTGGCACCTGCATTCTTTAGGCCGAAGGTCATAACCTGGTAACAGAAAGTACCTTAGGGAACCCTGAAATAGGTTGACTCTTCATCCTTGGGGGACATCTGGATCTGATTATATCCAATGTAACCATCCATGAAGGAGAGGTCTTGGAATCCGGCTGTAGCTTCGATAAAAAATACAATCACTAGAAGGGGAAAATCATCCTTTGGATAGTGATGGTTGGGATCTCAAAATTCGATGCAGACTCTGATCTGTCCATTCTTCTTCCTGACTAGCACAATGTTTGATATCTACTCGGGGTATTGGACCTCCTTGAAGAAGTTGGCTCTGATGATCTTGTCAACTTCTACCTCGACCATGTCACCATGATTAGGGTGCATCTTTTTGAGAGGCAGCTTGAACCCACAATGATTTGTAGGGAGACTGAGGTGGTGGATGACTACCATAGGATCTAGTCCCGGAATCTCTTCATAGCTCCAGGAGAATACATCACAGTGCTGTATTAGGAAGTCCACATACCTCTGCTGCTCCTCGAGGGGAATGGTGGCCCTGATCAATGTGGGTCTTGGATCTTCCTCGCTACCAAGGTTCACCTGTACCAGTTAATCGACCGTGGCGGAGAAGACTTCTTAAATGGAAAGGGCAGCATCCTCCAAATACTCTTTATCTATAGTAGAGGGATCTCCAGTAGGAGGAGCTTCCTCTAGGTCGAAAGACCCTTAAGGGAAGACTTTACGAGCATGGATAGCATATCAGGGGATTTACGCACCTCTGAGACCATAGAGATGAAGGCAGTTGATCCGATCACATCTGGTCTTCGACCCATGGGGCCATGCTTAATGATTGTGGATGCCGAAAAAGTTCGTAACTCCTGGAGGATGTTTTGAAATGACGAAGCAAAGTCATATTTGTACCTAGAGGCCCAGTCCGATGGGCCCAGATGTGGTGCACGAAATTAAGAAGGACTTGCATGAAAACATGGTGTTTGGGTGAAGGACACCCGAGATTCGCAAAAAAGAACAGGCGGGGCGCATAATTGAGTTCGCCCGATTTCGTGTGGTGAGATCTTTCACGCTGACATGTCCTGACTCGAAAGATTTTGCACGCCGTCTAGATTCTGCGACGGTGGATTCCTATAAATAGAAGGCGACCCCATCTATTTTGGGTTTGAGGAATTCAGACCAGCTCCTGTGCGTGCAATTCGGACTCCCACGCGCGCAATATGACTGCCAGGTAAAAACCCTTTTTCAAAACCTTGCCTCGGGGTTCACCATTTGCGCGCAATCCCACCGGCTTGAATAAAATAGCAAACTCCTCGTGATTCCTTGGTCACACGTAATCACTTCCACTGTGCGCTCCCCCTCCATTGCATGCAAAACCCAATTGCGCGCAATCCCTCATTAGGTTTTTCCTTCCCTTAGGGATCGGCCATCGCCTCCTACGCGCAATCCAAGAATATTGTGCGCAATCTCCCCTCACCAGGCGCAATCCCTCTGCCCTAATTTCACGCAAACCCGGGGTTTTGCACACAAACCTCCTCTTTTCATGCAAACCCCAGGGCCCCTCACCTTTACGCCCCCTGGGGGTGCCTCCCTGCTTGGGTGCCTAGTGTCCTCTATACCGGGCATTCGGGCTATGCATTGTTTCCCCATACGTCCTTCTAGGCTCGTACGAATTAAACTCAATGTTCCTTGGGCGGTGTTTCCCGTTGCATTGCTTTGCCTCATTCTTCTTTTCATAGGAATGCTAACGGCTATTGCTTCTTTGCATCGCCACGCTAACGTGGACCCCACGATGGTTCCCACTGCAACCCGCCTTCACTATGGCCTTGACGATGTCTTCCCTCCCACAAGGGGTAGAGGGTGTTGGGAATGTAAGCTTTAGGGGTGTGGAGCGATCCCACCTTGTCCGAGCTATATGACGTTAAACTGCCAAGTGCATTGTCCTCAACACATGATGTTAAACTCTGATCCGACCCCGTGCCTCACACACAAGGTCCCCCTATCTCAGAAATTCATTATGCCACTCGTCTCCATTGGAATTGAATCTTCCTCACATGGAATGATATTCTCTTTTTAGAGTGGCATTTTTTCATAGGGGAAGGGCTGCCTCGGAGCGTAATCCTTTAGCCTCTCCTGCGAAAGGTTGCACCCACGCACCTCCATACTTCCCCAGTACCAAGGACAGTGGAGGGTGTGATAGGGAATGATATATTTCCCTTGTTTGGTCCCAAATACCTCTCCCTTTGTGCTTTGTCACACCATGGGCCTCCATCCTGGAGTAAGCCCCGACACTAAGGGCTACTAACCACGTGTAAGCCCCTGTTTTCTCTTTGGGCCTCTCAACGCGTAAGCCCCTCTCCGCTTCTCAAAGACACACCATTCATTATTTGATCGTCTGGTCCCAATTGCTTCTTGTTTTTCTCACACTGAGCATGACTCATGTGGGCATAGAGTAAGGGTTGACCATGGCAAACAAAATGGGCCGCCTCAGAGCGTAAGCCCCATCCCAGCGAACTACGGGGACTTTGATCCGTTCTAATGCATGGTACATAGGTATCGCCCATGAGGTTCAAGCCCATCATCTGGTTGTTCTGATCCCATTGGTTTTGGTTCACCATCCACCATCATGGTCCACCTCAGAGCGTAAGCCCCATATCCATCCATTATGGGCCACCTCACAGCGTAAGCCCCATATGCCCGTCCAACATGACGATAATCTGTATACCATCGCGCATGACATTTAACTGTATGCCACTGTCCTACTTGACATTAAACTATATACCCGAACTACGAGGGCTTTAATCCATGAAATGGCATGGTACGTAGGAAGACTCCATGAGGTTCAAGCCCATCTTCTCTCCATCACCCTACCTGATCCTTACCCGGGCCGCCACATCCCGATGGGATCAAGACACCTCATTCGACTCCATAGTATTCAGGATGCCGCCCATGTGCTGCCCCCAATATCGGTGTTTCCCTAGGGGGTTCTTCAATCTGATCCACTCTCAGTGTTCCGATCTGTCTGATCCGTCTCTGCAAGATGTTAAACTCGTGGCATACCCCGTGTTAAACATGGGAATCCGAGGAAACCTCATATGGCACAGAATTCCCTGTGTTCGATTTGGGATGAATCAGGCTTCCGTGCCCTCGAGAAGACCTATAATAAGGGACATAATACTGACATGCCAATACCCCAGTGTCAAGACGTGACAATGACACCCTAGCATGACCATTCTCCTCACCAAAGGTTGCTTCCCTGACCAGACCCATTGGAGCATCTCGACAGAAGTAGCATAATTAACTGCCGTCCATGTATATATGGCTCCAGGAACGAGATTCATGAACCCATCTTAAATCTATGAGGGAGACTCAAACTAGGTGACAAGATCTGAGGATGAATCAACAGACAGAAGAACCAACATCCCATCATCACAGTTTTGATCATGGAGTAGATGTCCCTGAACAAGGATCTGATGTCGCCTGCCTTTGGAAAGAGGGAATGTGGGGCAATTAGCCATGAATCCTCCCCTTGAATGGCGGATGCGTGCGCCCACCTCAGCATAAAGCGTTGGAAATAGAAAATGGTTCACCCGACATGAATCTCTTCTCCTCAATATCGAGACTGGTAGCCTCTGGGGTGTCAGAATATTAGCATGTTACCAGGTCCGGGTGCCCTGCACCGGGACGTGAAGCCTGCCAGGGGTTGAGGTAGTCAGGACATTGAGCACTCTATTCTGCAACGTCGTCAGTGTGGATACCTCTTACCAACCACGAAAGACAGAATGACGCTGGGATATTGGTTGTCAATTTCTTTTTCTATTAGCGCTAATGGGTTCATCTCCCTGCTTCCAGGAATCAGATCTCTTCATCTGAATCTCGATCTCCAGCTCCCCACTGGCGTAGCGGCAAGGGCAGTACCGACATAGCCACCCCGCACGGTCCCACATTTTACACAGTCGCTCCGACCGCCACGACTGTCGGGCACTCACACCCACTCTCCCAATCATAGATTATCCAACGTAGGGTGATCAACGACCTGGTTCGTAGGTACGAGGAGGAAGGGGTCATCCTCACAAGGGACATGGCTCATTTGGATCTAAATCCAGTTGTGCCTCACCGCCATCGCCGACCCCGGGGGCCGTGCTGGGAGCCACTGCTCCCCGCTCCGACGTTCAACCATTTCGGGAGTCTATCACTGGAATGCCTCGACACCTCCATTCCCTATGCTGATGAGGTAGGGGATGTCCGGGTTCGCCCGATCAGAGAACTGATTCAAGGGTTCATGGTAAGGGCTCTCGCCAGGCTACGTCGATGCCGCCACCCAACTCCCTAAGTCGAGGAGCAGACAAACCATGTGCCCGATCCACCGGCTCCATCCCATATAACCCGATGACAGCATCGACCGTGAGTTAAAGAGAATGTACTCCCTAGGGCACCAACGTCAACAACCACTATGGCCCGAGCCACTGTTGACCCTTTCTATCAAATCCCAGCGCATGTTGAGAAGGGGTAGTTAAATTCCCTACCCGGATCGAGGCCCTGGCCGCCCCATAGGTAGGTTGGGTTGACTCTCCCGGTCGCGGTCATAGGAAATGGCCACCGTGGACCAATTCGCGGTAGCACCACCCAGCGTGAAGGCCAACTTCGTGCCTCCATTATGGAAAGTAAAAGTCTCCCCCATGACAGCTATGCTCTGGGTGTGGCTTTTTCCAGTGCTCACTGCAAAAGGTACGTGGTCACTTCCCCTACTGCTATCGCAGATATGGAGCCATTGCATATCCGGTCACTCACTCACATAGAGGTCCTCCCCATGTCCCTTTCTACATTTGTTCCAGTGCTCCTCGCACCACGGCTTTCAGTCCTCTCTACCCCGGCACTATCGTGGCCAGAGGACTCCATGATGGAAATCAGCCTTGCCCTGAGGAGCCACCCAAGGGAAAGAAGGAGGGACGTCATCACCGCAAGAGGAATGTCTGGGATGTTTGGATGGAAATCAAACCAGTCCGTTTCTTAGACTCCGATGCAGAGTACAACTCAGCGACGGAGCCCGCCACCTAGTCCTATGAGTCAAAGGACCGGGTGGGGATGTGGCGCATTAGCCTCGTACTCCCAGAATGGGAGATCTGTATCATCCCCACCTCCCTCTGAAGTTATATACAGGAGGACGAGGACTTGGCATACCCCCAGGGATCACACTTGCAGTTATTGTTGGCCTCTCTCGAAGCACCTTCCACCTCAGTCAAAGGGGGTGGAACTCCTTTCTGGGGACCTACGGAAGAGTCGTGATATTGCCCACCCTTGGAAAGCCCCAACACTAGGAAAGAAGTCTTGTTCACCATCCCATCCTATCATGATGTAGAATCCAGTACACTGCAACCCTTGGAGGATGACATGGGATTTGGCGGCCAGTCGGCCTACTCACTATATTCTCTGTCGGCCAGCCCACCAGCCCAACGGCCTACCTTGGCACCGCTTCTAGTTCCCCGACCATCCTTGGTTGATGAGCAAGGGAATCAAGGTCCGGATCCCGAACCTGAGTCGTGGAGCTTCTGGACCGTCCTCGTAGTAGGCCACTTCCACGAGAAGTTTTGGCCGGTCGCAGGATCAGATTGTGATATACCAGAATCGCTCACCCCGGGTGAGTTTGAATGTTTCTGCCAGACTCTCTATGTGACTCGCGCTCGTCTCCACCACTATCATGTTCCCTACCCCAGGAACCAAGCACACCTCGAGGATATCGGTGAGCAATTTCGTTGGGTTGACCTAGCCATGCTCCCCGCGGTTCGGCACCCCGAGTCGCTAGGCAACCAGAGGGACCTCCAACAACAATGCATTCAGATTTTTATGGTACTCCGCAAAGTTATTAGGGAATCCACCCCCCATGCGCATGTCTTTTGATGGGGGTAATACTCTGCCCTTCATTTCAGTGCAATTCTTCGATAGCCCGACTCACCGAGTGGTTCTGAGGGTATTCCCCCAAGGGAAGTTGCGACCCACATGGACGACCTATCGGGAGAGGGAAAGGGTGTGGAACTCTGTGACGGGGACTCACCCCCTGAGGAAAAACTGCTACTAGATCAATCTAGGAGGGTTACTTGTCAACAAAGAAACCTCCTAGGTCTCCCCGCACCCACTGAGTCGTTAACACTAAGTCAGGACATCGGCATGGGTAAAGAACATGTCGGGGTTGTCAAGCTCGCCGACCCATCTACCTCATTGTAGAATGCAGAAGAAGATCCCGAGAAGGTCATTCTATGCCAACAGCTTACTGAGCAGAAGTGGCTGGTGGATGAGCTCTTGTTTGAACTCATTGCAGAGAGGCGGCCTGACTATGGTGATCCGAGTCCAGGACAGTAGGGGAAAGAGCAACTTACCCTCGATGAGATTCTTCTGGGAAACTGCGATCATGTTGTGTTCCCCAACAGAAGAGAGGCTGGTGCTCATGACAAGATGGTGTGATACATTTCGACGAACCCTCATAAGTGGCGTGATAACCCAAGGGACCCTGCTCAGTTTCCTCCCGCTTCCTCAAGAGTCGCTCCGCCAGCCGCCCCGTGAGCTGCTGAGCTTGACTACCGGATTGAAGAACCCATCAATGCCCTTGTGGTTATGTATCCCCATCAAGAAAGTAACCCGTGTCCCAATGATCCTATGGAGGCACTCATCGCCCGCTTAGAGGCTTTGGAAACTCGACAGGTGGAAATACCACCGGACAGTAAGCCATACCCAGTATGGGTGGATGACATGTCGAGCTCACTGAGATTTGGGAACCCCACTTTTGTCCCCTTTAATGAGACTGGAGACCCGCCATAGCACCTGGCCCACTTCAACTCAAGGTGTGGTCCTATGTTAGGAACTCCAGTGCAAAAAGAGGCCCCCAAGCTCCATGGCTTTGTTCAGACACTAGATGGACCAACATTCGTCTGGTACAGCCAACTCCCTGTCGGATATGTGACTAGCTGGGAGGACCTTTGTAGGAAATTCCTCTACCAGTTATGTTCGAAAACCTAGAAGAATAACATTACAGACCTCTTCAGGTGCAAACAAAGGCCCTTCGAGCGAGTCGCAGACTTCATCGCTCGGTGGAATGGACTCACATACTCCCTCTACGTGCCACTAAATCAAGAGAAATTACTGGCAATGTGCGTAGGGTAGGTCATCGAAGAGCTGGTTCCTTCTCTGATCACTCAGAATTACCCTGGAGGGTTCCCGGACTTCTTAGACAAGGCTTATCGACTAGAGGAATCCCTGCAATAGGCCAGCTCGACACACCCGCAACCTCCTGTAATCCCTGCAAGGAGAGATGCCAGAGTCGAGCCCACTGATGTGGCCCAGATAGAGGCCCCTAGGAGGCTATAGTTGCTACTAGTGAGGCTAGCATCGCAGCCCCATAGGAGTCCACCCCCATGGGTGCAGCTTCCAGCCCAGCAGCGACCACCACAAAATCGGCGGGAGCCTCTGCGTTGCACACCTCCTCCACCTAGGTGAGATAATCAGGTTCCGCATTCTCAGCATGCTCCTTCGGCCCCTCGTCAGGGCCAGCCTCCCAGAGCCCCCTTTCCAGATAGAAGGAATCGGGCACACTCATTCGATGATTCCCAATTCCCTGGTTACTTCCATAGTTCCTTAGAGCAGAGAATAGTGCGACTGGCCGAATGCTGGAAGTCAGAAGTGGTGCGCCTCACTGATCACCCCAACTACTGCCCTTATCACTAGACCCCGGGGCACACCATCCAGCGATGCTACATGTTTAAGGGCTAAATCCAAGACCATTTTGACAATAATGTTGTCATGTTGGGGCTAGCCCCATCACAAGTGGCAGGTGTCCTTGTGAGATCAGATGGAAATAGTGGCAACGAGGATGAGTTGCATCAGGTTCCCGACCGTGGGTCCCGAAAGAATAACCACTGGATGGCCCGAAAAATGGTCTCCTGCGCCCATGGAATAATCTGTGCCTGGATGAATCATCCAAAGACCTCAAAATCTGTGAGTGCTACCTTGGAATCATTGTCCCAACCTACAACTTCCCAGAAGATCAGGCGGCGGTGCAATAAGAATGAACTCTCCCTACAAATGTTGTCGTCATCCCAAACTTTTGGCAACTTTATACCCCCGGAAATGGGGTTCCCTCTGAGACTCCATCTGGTAGTGGATGATTCCTTGAGTGATAGCCCGGGGTACTTTTCGGTTAACATCGTAGAGTTGGTAAATCCCTTTTTGACTCCCGGCGATGAGGAATGCCAGGTGGACCTTCCCAATGTTCCTAGCTGTCACTAAAGTCGGCGGAGCCGTGGCTACAAAAACAGCCAGGGCACCACAGTCGGCACCTTGAGCCAGGCTGTGCATGCCGCTAAAACAAGGCACCAGGCCCAGTACATAGCTCAGCACATGCGGCCCCTTCATCCGGTGTCGACATGTCCGCCTCCACCACCATTTGTGTTGCTGGATCATGCAGAACCACCTCAGCCGTGCCGCAACCCGCTCTTCCCTACTACCAGCCAACCTCAGCCTTCTAGTCATAATCTCCGTGCTTCGACTAGTGAACATCATGACATGTATAGTACCAGTCAATCACCGGTCCAGCCGGCGGAGCCCGTCATGCCCCCAATCGTAGAGCGGCCTCCTGTAAGCAGAATATCACGTTTGGTCTGAAAGTATGATGTCCTGAAGCACCTGTCCGGCATTCCAGTAAGACTTTCTATCCTTGAGGCTCTTCTCTTGTCATCTGAAATGCGTGAGGCACTCACTGAGGCCCTAGGGATCCCCCTCAATTTCAAGAAGGAGGTAGCAGCTACAGAATACATCCACCTCGAGGTGATTGAAAATGTCGTATGTCAGGAGGTTATGTCATTCTCCAGTGAAGATGAAGACCCTTCCATACAGGGGAACATTCGCCACTGTACATCACCGGCCAGTTCAAGGCCGTAGAAATCTACCGCTGTATTTTTGACACATTTTCTGGATTACCCTAATCATGACCCAGACTCTGCGAAAGATGGTCTTGTATGAGGATGATTTAACTCCCTCCGACCTTAGAATCCAGGTATACGATAGGACCGAGCAGACTCTAGTTGGCAAAATCCTCCTAAAGACCTATTTCAGTTGCTTAATTTCCATCACCAAATTCATGGTTGTCTCCTAGGACACTTCCTACAACGCATTGATGGCCAGGTCATGGATCCATCTTCACGTGGTGGTCCCTTCTTCATATCACAAATGCCTCATATACTCCCTTAATGGTCGATTAGGTGTGCTCCAAGGAGATGCATCTCCTTTTACCTCTTGTGAAGCCCACTATCTGGACGTCGACTACTACAAGAGCAATGATAAGCAGGTTCTGGCAGGTGAGGTTGAGCTCACCATTGTCACAGGTGATACCTGGGCCGGTTTAGATGATGCCTACGTCTTCCCAATCCATCGGTTGGAGGGAATGACCCCCGACATGGGACGGTGCATTGTGGTATCAGGTACAACAAGAAGGCATGTTTCCAGGTTCAAGCGATGGAGGAAAATCATCTCTTACTCCTACACCAACCAGGATCAAGTGATTCCCGAACCTCCTACCCATGTACGGTATTGGGAAGTTAGGCTCATGAGAATGGTGGTGCGTCATTCATGTCTCTTTCACTAGGCAGTAATCAATCGGCTCAAGCCGACGTGCCACTACTACTTTAATGTCATCAAGCGTGTCCCATTGCACCGAATACAAGATGGGACAGGATCGACCGCCTTTGTCACCATGGTCTTCATAGTGTATGAGTCTCCTGATATGATGACTAGTGCCACCCAAGCCAGCACCCGCTTCCCGTCAGGGTCTAGTGGCCCCGAAATAGCTCCCCCCATGGAAGATCCCTCCACAGTTGGAGAAGCGGATCTAGAGGATGCACCCCATGCTTTTGAAAAGGGCGTCTCTACCACAGTATATGAATTGGTATAGGCGAACCTCGGTAGTGAGGAAAACCTGAGACCCAAATTGGTCAGCGCTGTTATACCCCCCGGGGAGAAGCAACAGTATGTGGAATTTCTCAGATAGCACAGTGATGTGTTCACTTGTAGCTACGATGAGATGCTAAGGCTCGACCCCCAGGTAACTGTCCACCGCCTTGGCCTTCCGGAAAACCATCACAGGTTCAAGAAGCCTCCCAGAAAGATGCACCCCTCTCACGGTGTCGTGGTTGAGGCCAATGTTGACAAGTTTATTAAATCCAAATTCATCAAAGATGTTCAGTACCCCCGATGGCTAGCCAACATTGTGCCAGTCTGGAAGAAGAACAGACATATCAGGGTCTGCATCAACTTCCATGATATCAATAACCACTATCCGAAGGATGACATTCCCCTTCTAGTGATAGAGTAGTTGATTGATGCCACGGCCAGGTTCCAATCCCTCTCCTTCATGGACGGGTATTCCGGGTATAACCAGATCTGGAAGGCCTCTGAGGATGAAGAGTTCACCACCTTCAGCCCCCCCCCCCCAAAGGTACCTTTTGTTACCAGGTTATGCCCTTCACCCTGAAAAACGCAGTTTCCACCTATCAGTGGGCCATGCATCGCATATTCAAGCGGATTGTCGGGACATTTGTGGAATGCTATGTGGGCGATATGGTAGTTAAATCTCTCCAGTTCCAGGACCATCTCAAAGACCTTGAGAAAGTTTTTGGCTTCCTCCGTTCCCGCCACCTGAAGATGAACCCATGGAAGTGTGCCTTTTAGGTCACCAACTGGATGTTTCTTGGCTTCATTGTCAGATACTTAGGCATTGAGATCGACCCAGAGAGGATCAAGTCCATCAGCCAGATACATCCCTTGAGTAATATTCCAGAGCTTCGAGGTCTCCAAGGCCACTTAGCCTATGTACGCCGATTCATTGTGAATCTGGCAAGAATGTGTAATTGATTTTCCTGGCTCATGAAGAAAGGCGCCACCTACGAGTCAGAAGAATAGTGTCAGATCTCCTTTGAGGAAATCAAGCAGTATCTGCTCCAACCTCTAGTCTTGATTCCACCCATTTCCGGAAAGCCTCTGGTCCTTTATGTGACTCCCCTGGAATGGTCCGTTGGTGCACTTCTCTCCCAGAAGAACAACGAAGGAACATAGAATAACCTCTACTAACTATGCCGCATACTCCTCGATACAGAAATTAGATATTCTCCCATCAAGAAGAGTTGACTGACGCTCATATTCGCAATATGGAAATTATAACATCACTTGCAGCACCATGAGGTACAGCTAGTCTCTCAGGTAGACCCGTTGATGTACATCCTGAACTAACTTATGTTGACCGGTCGACTAGCGCGCTGGGCAGTGATCCTCTAGTAGTTTGACATCAGCTTTGTGCCTCAGAAGGATGTCAACGGACATGAATTGGAAGACATATTAGCTACTCATCCATCCTCTGTGGATCATCCACTAGATCTAGTATTTCCTGATGATGTAATCCTATCAGTTTATCATGCCATCCCAAGATAGATGGTGCACTTTGATGGTGGCTCCTGGAGCCCCACCATTAGAAGGATCAAAGATCCAAGGCTCAAAATATTGGGCCTAGGTGTCGTCTTCATCACCCAGGAGCAATCCATTCTTCAGTATTCATTCCTATTGTCAAGAGGCTGCACCAACAATGAGGAAAAATATCATCCCCTCATCACTTTCCTAGAGCTAGCCCTCGAGATCGATGTGCCACATTTGCAAGTGAAAGGGGACACCAAGTTGGTCATCAGGTAGGTCAATGGTGACTTTGTTGTCAGAAATCCAGAACTCGTGCCACTTCTGGAGTGAACCCTCCATCTAATGGCTCAGTTCCCATCTCAACCAGAGGTCGTTCATATTCCCTAGTCACAGAACAGTCGAGCAGATTCTTTGGCCAGCCTGGCCACATCGCTGGCAGAGCCCGAAAAGGGAAACTTGATTATCCATGTCGCACACCAGAGAGTCATTGCTCCTGTTATCCCGAAGGATGATCTTGGCCCGCGGGTGAACAATCTTACAACTGGTGCCCCTACGACAGGATCCTCAGGGACTTCAGACACTGTAATCGAAGTAGTTCATGATTGTAGGACACCCTTGGTTGAATACCACCAGTGCGGTAATCTTCCATCGGACCGAGTTGAGCGCGAGCGAATCCAATGCCATGCACTGTAGTTTACCCTTCAGAGAAGTCCCATCCTTGAGCAGATCTTTTACAGAAATGGATTTTTTGGTGTTCTCCTCTGTTTCCTTCAAGGAGTTGAGATCCCAGAGGTCATGCAAGAGGTCCATGGTGGTTCCTGTGGTGCCCACCAGGCCGGGTCGATGTTGTCCCACCAGATTCGGAGGCTAGGGTACTTTTGGACCTCTACGTTCCATGACTGGATCGAGTTCACCAGGAGGTGTCATGCATTCCAAGTTCATTCTATCTTTGTGCATTGGCCACTGGATCCCCTCCACACTACCATGTATTCTTGGCCGTTTGCAGTATGGGTATTGGATGTTGTAGGAACTTACCCACCAGTAGTGGCATGCCAATGTTGGTTCATTCTGACCGCTATGGATTTATTTTCCAAGTGGCCCAAGGAAATTCCACTCAAGGAAGTCAAAGCCCATTCTATCGCTGACTCCGTGAGTTCCAACATCATCTATCGATTTGGGGAACCTCATGCTGTCCTCACAGATAACGGAACCAACTTCCGAGTAGTCGAGCTGAAGAAATTGTATGCTAAGTACAACATTCACTCTAAACATACCTCCCGCTATCACGTGTAGGTGAATGGACAGATAGAGGATTTTATCAAAACCCTCTCTAACATTCTGCAAAAAATGGTTATTCAGAATAAGAAAAGTTGTCCGGACAAGCTCCCCAATGCCCTCTGGGATTATCGGATGACGACTCGTAATTCCACCCAGGTGACCCCATATTCCTTGGTGTACGGAGCTGAGGCCGTCCTACCCATTGATATTTTGTTTCCCTCATTGCGCACAGCAGTCTATGACCAGCATGTGCTAGATATAGTTGCTAAAATCTGTCTAGTGTAATTGTAAATGTTGGACGAGAATAGGCTTCAGTCACTGCACAACCTGGAAAGGCATCAGAGAAGGGTGGATCGAGCTTTCAATAAGAGGGTTCGCCTCCACTCTTTAATACAGGGAGATTTGATACTAGGCTCAGGACGCCAATGATTCTTGGCAATAAACCACCCAAGATGGAGCCCAAGAGGAAGGGGCCTTTCATCATCCCTAAGGTCTATCCCAATGGTGCGTATTCCCTAGTCACTATGGATAGCGAGCGTGTAACTCCTCCCTCCAATGCCAAGTTCCTCAAGCAGTACGTTGCTTATGGTTGGGGGGTCCTGCATGACACTAAACTGCATTTGGTCCTACATTTGGGCCCCGGGGTCCCCCATGACCTTAAATTGGATAAGGGTCCAACATGACCTTAAACTACATTTGGATCTGCATCTTGGATCCTTTGGCCCGAGTTCCAAGTCCTTAACTAGGATCCTTGCGGTCCCATATGACCTTAAATTGCATGTTCGTCCTCACTACAAGACGTCAAACTCCAAGCTGGTTAGGCATCTCTGACCGAGGCCTAGCCTCAGGCCCCTTTCCCTTCGTGGGCCCCTTATCCCATGCCTTCAACCAGAGCATGCGGTGTGGTGTATGATTATGTCCTCATTCACGACGGGTTATCCCCTGCTCCATGCACACACCCTAGAAGAAATGATCCTTATCATCCTACAAGATATTAAATTGTGCTTCTAGAACAACGTGTTGCTTGATTCCCATCCTAATGGGATATGTAGGACCTCATGAACACCTAGGTTTTAGGTCCAGACCCATCTCTTAAGAGATCCCATGATCTCCCGATCACCTCGGTCTCTTGGCCAGTACCTCCCTACAGGGGGATATATAGGTGTGATATAGGGTTTTTTGGCACCATGCCCCCTTCTCCCGGGAATCTTCCATCGTTTGGCCACTCTCAAAATGAGCCCTTTGACCCGTTCTAGTGGTCTACTAATGTGCTCAGAGTACTTTGGTCTAGGACAAGGAGTGTTAGATTCGACTTAGGCATGTTTTTGTCTGCTTGCCAAGAATCATGCTCCCTTTCATCCAGGCCCCCAATATCTTTCACACCCAGAGGGACCCACAATAATGGATTGGATACAACGCCTATGGGATCTCCTACCGTCATGGGCCAACACCCCTGAGGGTTTTAGACAACAAATTGATACAAATCCCACATTGTGAATATGGTCAGAGGATGATGCTCATTTGTTTGTCTCCAAGGCTAACACGGTAGGATGCTGTGTTGGGAACATGGTGAGCAGTAGTCCTCATTCATCACGCTGGCTACATTTAGCCTTGAATGTTGGTTGCATGATTTATATTATGTTCCACCCCATCATGTCAAGGTGGAATCTCAGCACTCCTTACACTAGCCCTCAGTGCACCCCCGCACGTCAAATAGACAAAGCAGCGTAACGACGTCTCTCGGGGCTCTCGCAACCTGAGGGCCAAGTTTATGTGCTTGGGTTTTCTCTATGAATCATGCGCAGCTTGACCCTCATCCCCATGGGAGATGAGGAGTCACCCAGATGTTTCGTTTCGGGCCCAGCTCAGCTGGAAGCTAGTGTCACTTGCCCCCTAATTGTTGGACCATCGTCGGCTCCTTGGCCCAAGGCTCCTCTCCCAGAGTCGCACGTGGTGAAGGTATGCAATTGTGACCTCATCCACATTGGGATTGCATTATTTCATCGTGCATGTTCCCCCAGGTCCAAGCTATACAACCTTAAACTATGTTGTTAGGTCCCACCACATTACAATAAACTGTGATGATATCGTCCTGACCGCACGACAAAAAACGGCACTACATTGTGGTGAACTCCCCATAGGGGACATCACGTTGGGTATTGGTCCATTACTATACCATTTTCCAATGCCTATATATGGATTGATTATTGTGGCGATGCCAGGAGTTTCTACCCTAGGCCGGTCATTCCATGAATGAAAACCCATTCGCCTTCAAGGACAAACAAGATGTATCAAATGCCTCTTCTTTTGGGGCGAGGGCTAGACCTGCACACCTCTTTAATCCTTTGCATAGGTACCATGTAGTGTTGTGCCATCCTTCACGAACTATGTACAACTTGATCCCCATTCTCATGGGGTACATATGAACACCCAGACAGCCCGTCTAAGTGTCCAACTTGAGGTCTGCCAATTCATCGTGTCTGTCACGCCTTTGGGACCTTGACCGTAGGACCGCATGGCGTGGAGAGTAGGACCTCATCCTCTTTCACATCAAGTTTGTGATATCCACACCACGTGCGCCCTATTATGAGAGTTATCCCTCCTATATCTTGACCTGCATGACGTTAAAAGGCACCCTCAAGAAAAATGTGTGGCTTGATTCCCATCTTAATGGGATATGTAGTTACACCTGGACATTTCGTCTTGGGTCTAGCCCCAGGGATTACCAAATCCCGTCCTTCTTTACTATCGGCCCCTCAGCCTGGCCTCTTGCGGAGTGGAGTAATTGCGACATTTACCCCAAATATGTTCAGGATGACCCATTGTGATGATGGTAAGAAAAAGTTCTCTCGCTATAGAGGTCCTGTTTGAAAATTGAGATGATCTGTGACCAGATTAATACGTCCGCCTAATGCACCTCCACCACGGTGGAACGATTTTGGGAGTGTTGGACATTTTTTGAACAAACCACCACTCCACTTCCACACTTTTCATTCCCCTTTATTCGTATCCTCATCCTCTTTCATGTTTGATGGGACCCCCTAACAGTCTGGATGATATACATTGGTCCGCCTGCTGCAACAATATGGATGATAGACAATTAGTCCGCCTATTGTAGCAATGTGGATGACAGACCTACAGTCCGCCTGCTATCCTGGGCCAACGTCCCAGATAACTGGTCATGTTTGATGGGACCCCCTAACAGTATGGATGATAGACTTTGGTCCTCCTGCTGCAACAAAATGGATCTTAGACCTTTGGTCCGCCTATTGTAGCAATATGGATGATAGACCTATAGTCCACCTGCTTTCATGGGCCAACATTCCGGAAGACTGATTGACGATATTTGAGTTAGGCCCCATGTTGCGAACATGGTCAGTTGTCAGCCCTCATTTATTGTCCCCATTTCAGGACAATGCGATATAGATGATATGTTTCCACCACAGTTAACAATTATCCTCCATCGTCGCGCCTCTATAGTGTTCCGGATTTGGGTAACGTGATTCACCTTTTTCATCTCCCCATGTTCGGATGGATTTCAATGCCCCTGGAATCGCCCCACTCATGTGTCAGAACACATTGAGAAGATGGTATATCAATCGGTCTGAGGTCCTCTCCTCAGAAATCGAGGCCCGATTTCAGATGCCTGAATCTTGGTTAATGCCCCATAGTTGGATGAGATGATAACATGAGGATCCTTTATTTCTCACATTGGGGGTGACCCACATGATCAAAGTGGTGAGTTGTTATCCATTTCAGAATTATGGTGAGAATATTGAACCAAAGGTACAGATAAATGGATTTGTCAATATATTGGGTCAGAATGATGAGCAGTATAAGGAAAAGATCATGAGATGGCCAAAACAGAGCCCTTAGGGGTCAATGTGCAGGATTGTTCTTTTCAACACTGCTACCCTTTGGCTAGTATCCTCTAGGACTTCTTCTCGCTCCTTGAAGACTCTCTCTTTATCAGAAGCCGGAGAGCGCAGCTCACCAACCCTAGCTAGTGCATGCGCCCGCTCGGCTAGAAGTACGATCATCTGGTGACTCGCCTCCACCAATTGATCTTGGGCATCAGCCAGCTGGGCCGTTAGTTGCTCCACGAGCTCAGAGCATGTTGCAATGAAGACCTCCTTCTCATCTGCCTGCCCTTCGAGGCGCCGGACCTCCTGCTCCGCCCTCAGAAATGCTTGGGTGCTTGCCGATATTTCCCGACACTAGGCAACGTCGGGGTGCTGACTGCTCTCACTTATCTTCTCGGCCATGTAATCACGGACCGTCAGATGAAGATGTTGAGCGTCAGCCCCTCTAGCACACATGAAGCACAACCAGGTCTAGAGTGATACCATCCACCTCATCCAATCCAATTGGGCTGCCTAAGAAAGCACTGAATACACTTCCACCCTTTGTGCCATGTCATCTGGCTCTCGTCAGTCGCTTCTGAGTCTGATTCATCTATCTCCTCAGGATCAGTGGGCCGATACATTGGAAAGGAAAGCAGCAAGTCATCAGCAGGATCCACCTCAGGAATGTCTTCATGAGGGATAGTATCCTCAATGTCCGGGCAACCATCCTTTCTCGCCCCGATAGCGATGGTGCATCCCTCAGCTTTCGGACCTGCTCCAATAACAGAACCACTGATGTCCACCGCCCCCAGCTCACCAATTTTCAGGGTGGACTCAGTGTGGGTAGTATGTTCTGGACAAGGTGGTGCGTCTTCCACAGGTCCACCCATGGACGGCCCTGGCTCGGCAGCCCGACAAGCCTCCAATGTCGAGATCACTATGTTAGGCACACCCTGTTTAGTTGGGAACTTTGATAGCAAGCGCTAGTAGTGTAGCATGGGAATTACAAGAACACAGAGCATCGACCTCCAGTGTTTTGGGCACTATGGGATATGTCGTAACAGGAGACCAATCAGCGCTTGTTAGTTCAATGATGGGGGTCAGAGCCCCATACTGTCCCACTGTCGCCTCTCCTCCCTCCTCTATTGGGGATACCTGATCAGCACCTAGGTGCTCCTGAGTGAAATAGAGAAATGGGTTAGAAATTACATAAGATAATGGATGAAGAAGGAAGATGAACAAAGATGGAAATAGACCTCGAGTATCTCGGTTATTTCAAGATCAGAGCCGAAAATCTCGCCGCTCTCCCAAAGAATCCCTTGCTAGGTCTCCCCCTGCAACCCCTCACCTTCACCTTCTCCTTAATCTTCTCCTTTGACTTCATCTACTCCTGATTCCTCCTCTCCCTCCGACTAATAATCACTGTCGCTTTCTCCTTGAGACATCACCTCCGGATCATGCTCTTGTCCGAGAATCACTTTCACTAGGAAAGGTGGATCCGCATGCTGACCCCTTTGGCGCACATACATGTCCATGGATATCAGATAAGCATGCCTCTTATGGAAGTCTACTCAGTCGGTAACTCGAATGAGCCCATCCTCTGGCAGCTAGATCTCATCCTGTATTATCTTCTGCCAGATGGCCTCAATGCTCATTGATTGCCGCAAAGTCATCCATGCCGACCACAGTGCCGAGAAGATTGCGCCTTGGGAGGGTTCGAGAAGGTATCTTACCTGCTTCCTGGGCAGTTCCCTGGCCGCCTCGTGTGACCCCCTCTGGGAAATGAGGTCGCAGCGACACCATGCGATGTCCCTACTATTGAGGTCCCGGCCTGCACAGGCCTTGCTGCCTAGCGCGCCCATGGTTCTCCCCTTCTAGTAGCACCTTGCCCCCCCGTCGCCTAGTTTCCACGCAGGTAGTCTAGAGTTTCTAGACTCGCTTGCATAAAATCCCCTCAGGGTACGCAATGGTATAGTGCTCGGCATACTCGGTTGCTAGGACAGCGTCGACCCCGGTGGGAGGAAGGGTGATGACGTCGCCAGAGCCAAAAGTGGTGAACATCAACCACATCTGGTGTAGGACGTGGGGATTATTCTCCTCCCAGAAATCTGTAAATACCTTCTTCGTCATTCATTGGAGGAACCCAAACATCCTGGTGAATTGGGACGGCATGTAAGGCTCTTAGATCACGATCCCGTCGATCTGAGTCACGAGCACCCTACATCAGGTGCTTTGGAAATACTTTTTCTGCTCCAGTGAGCCTCATCCATTGTCCACCATATGGCCAACCGGGGTGGGGAATGAGCTGAAGTTGAAATTTGTGTGGATACCAATTCGGGTCCTTATGCCCTCCTTATTGAGCTTCATCGGTGCAACCCCGGAAAATTCAAGAATGATGGTCGCAGGCTATTTCCCGGAGAACGGATGGCATTCGGGAAAGTATACCCGCCGAGATGAGCAGTCACCCAGCCGTGAAAAACTGGAAGGGGCCACATACCCTCTGAGGCGACCCCCTCATGATATGCATCCCAAAATTTTATATAGCTTGGCCAGTACAGGGACCCCTAAATAGAACCTTTTGTTGGCAGCCATGGTTCCTGCCATCACCAGTGTTGTTGGACGGATTCCCATCCTCACATCCCACACCGGAAGGAGCCAACCGCTCAGGAAGGGGGTGAGGAACCCAGAGTATCAGACATTAGGGTCCCGGGCCTCAATTATGGGGTAGCCCCACGATTGGTATTTCCCCGCATCTAGGGTCCTGCAGTATGACCCATTCCTGCTTTTCTGGGCCGCAGTTGGGCACCTTTTTCCCCATCCTGACATCTTGACCGCCAGGTCCTTCTCCAAGAACTGGCTGAAACAGTCCTTATAGGTGATTTCCATCTAGAAGACCTTGACCCCAACCTCTCTTTGGACAGCTCAAACATGTGCCACGTTAGCATAGGAGTCAGTGACCTATCTTCACTGGTGCTATTTGGAGGAACAAACTTGTCGTATTGGTATCCCTCCAGTGGGATACCTTTGATGGAGTAAACGTCCTAGAGGCTGATGCCAACATCCCCTAGTGAATGTGGAATGTGTTGGTATCAGGGGAAAATCGGGTGAAGAGCTTTGGCCCAAGCTCTGGTTGATGGTGGAAGTGGAACTGTGAAGTCCAAACCACATCGAATAGGCCAATATGCCGCAGCTCGGCCCCAAACTCGTCGCATGTATGGTGAACCCAGAACGCCCAGGCCCACTCACTGGTAAATTTTCCCCCAGACCGTCGGTCCCAATCTTTCAGCCAGCCCTTAGTGTCATTCGTGATGCTCTGGCGGAATGTGCTTGCTTAGAAGTCCAGAAAATTATCCATGGTAGGCTCATCCCCGATAATGGTCCTAGTCCTCGGATTCAAGACATATAATTCCATGTTCCCGGTTTCCATGGAAGGATGGACATTGTTGGTGATTTTTTAGTGAGGAAGCACGTCCTCCCAGGTCACCCATGATCGCGGTGTGTCCACCTCGAAGCTGGGCAGGGGAACCTCTTCCAGGATGCCGATGTTCTAGAGTGGGAGGTTGTCATAAAGAGGAAACTCCTTCTGGGTAGGGGTCAGCAGGTTGAACAAGGTTAGGTTGTTGGAAACGACCACCTCGATGGCATAAACCTCTTCATTTTCCGCCATCTCAGCTCTACGAGTGACAACTTCCCCCTCATCAACTTGGTCTGCATCCTTTCCGAATTTTCTTGAGATTTGCACAAAATCATGAAGAGGTGCGTGGAATCGGAAAGTCTTGCGTGCAAACGGGACATGCAGCATGCAATTCAAGAGTTAGGAGTGCAATCCGAACTATTGGTGTGTAATACCCCGAGTTTTCACGGAACGACACCCAGAATACGGAAGGAATTATGCGCTGCCAGAGCGTTTTTTACACGCTGCTGAGGAAGAAATTACACGCACGAGAGCGGTGAGCCTATCGTGTAGAAAATCTTGAGTATGGAACATGGGACCCAGCGCCACATTTTATAGGTGAATCCAGGGTTTCGTGCTGCGTAGAAAGGGATTTCTATGCCGATCATGAGTTTTGCGTGCCTCGTTGGATTTTTGCGCGCAATGTGCCCGGGAGACCCACCATTCGGCGTTTCCCTCGGAATATGATCATTGCGACCTCTCGCCAATCGAATTATGAGGGGGGCATTTTTAGATACTGAAAAAGTCCGTAACTCCATGTGGATTTTTCAAAATGATGAAGTGAATTCATATTCGGACCTAGAGGCTCGGTCCGGTGGGCCCAGAATTGGTGCGCTAAATTAAAGAGGACTGGCGCGAAAACATGGTGTTCGCGCGAAGGACATCTGGGATTCACAAAAAAGAATATGCGGGGCGCGCAATTGTGCACACCCAATTCTGCGCGGTGAGATATTTCGCGCCGACATATACTGACGTGGAAGATTTCACACACCGTCCGAATTTCACGACGGCGAATGCCTATAAATAGAAGGCGAACCCAACCGTTTCGGGGTTGAGGAATTCGGATCAGCTCCCATCCGAGGAATTTGGACTCCCACATGTGAAATATGACTTCCAGGTAATAACCCTTTTTGCGGAACCTTCCCCGGGGTTCACCTTCTGCACGCAATCCCACCTGCTTCAACAAAATTTCAAAATCCTCATGATTCCTTGGTTGCGCCTAATCACTGCCATTGTGCACTACCCCTCCTTTGCGCGCAAAACCCAATTGCGCGCAATCCCTCATTAGGTTTTCCCTTCCCTTAGGGATCGGCCATTGCCTCTTGCGTGCAATCCAAGCCTATTTCTTGCAATCTCTCTTCACCACGTGCAATCCCTCTACCCAAATTTCACGCCACCCTAGTGTTTTGTGTAAAAAACTCCTCTTTTCACGCAAACCTTAGGTCCCCTACCTTTATGTCCCCCAGGGCGCCTCCTTTCTTGGGTGCCTGATGTCCTCTATACCAGGCATTCGCACCATGCATTGTTTTCCCGTACGTCCTTCTAGGCTTGTACGAAGTAACCTCAAGGTTCCTTGGTTGGTGTTTCCCATTGCGCTGATTTTCCTCATGCTTCTTCGCACAGGCTTGCTAACGGCTATTGCTTCTTCACATAGCCATGCTAACGTGGACCCCTCGATGGTTCACCCTGCACCCCCCCCCCCCATCTCTATGGCCATGCCTATGCCTTCCCTCCAACACGGGGTAGAGGGTGTTGGGAATGTAAGCCCTAGGGGTGTGGAGCGAACCCACCTCATCCAAGATGTAGGATATTAAACTTCCAAGCACATCATCCTCAACACATAATGTTAAACTGTGATCTGACCCCGTGCCTCACATGCAGGGTCCCCCCGACTTGGACATTCTTTATGCCGCTCATCTCCATGGGAATAGAATCTTCCTAACATGTAATGATATCCTCCTTTTGCAGTGGTGTTTATCCACGGGGGAAGGGCTGCCTCAGAGCCTTAGCCCTTGCCTCTCCTGTGGAATGTTGCACCCATGCACCTCCATACTTCTCCACTGCCAATGCCAGTGGAGGGTGTGATAGGGAATGAGTCATTTCCCTTATTCTATCCCAAATCCCTCTCCCTCTATGCTTTATCGCACCTCGAGCCTCCATACTGGATTAAGCCCCGACACTAAGGGCTGCTAACCACGTGTATGCCCCTATTTCCTCTTTAGGCCACTTAGCGCGCAAGCCCCTCTCCGCTTCTCACGGATAGACCTTTCGCGACATGATTGTCTAGTCCCTGATGCCTCTTTTTTCTCACACCGAGCATGACTCACATGGGCTTAGAGTAAGCTTAGACCATGATAAACACTATGGGCCACCTTAGATCATAATCCCCATCCTAGAGAACTACAGGGAATTTGATCCGTGCTAAATCATGGTACGTAGGTAGCCTCCACGAGGTTCAAGCCCATCACCCGGTTGTTCTAACCCCCTTAGTTTCAGTTCACCATACACCATCACGGGCCGCCTTAGATCATAAGCCCGATATCCATCCATTATGGGCCGCCTCATAGCGTAAGCCCCATATTACCATCCAGCATGACGTTAACCTATATACCGTCCCATACGACGTTATACTGTATGCCACCATCCTGCATGACATTAGACTGTATACCCAAACTATGGGGACTTGGATCCATGTCAATGGCATGGTACCTAGGAAGCCTCCACGAGTTACAAGCCAATCTTCAATCCATCACCCATAATGATTCTTACCTGGGCCGTCACATCCCAGTGGGATAATGCCCCCTCATTCCACTCCATAGTGTTCGGAAAGCCACCCACGTGTTGGCCCAAATATCGGTGTTCCCCCCATGAGGTTCTTCAATCTCATCCACTCTCAGTGTTCCAATCAGTCTGATCCATCTCTGTAAGAGGTTAAACTTTTGGAATACCCCATGTTAATCATGGTAAGCTAAGGAAAACCTCAAATGGCACACAATTCCCTGCATTCGATGTGGGATGCCTTCCGGTTCCACACCATCGAGAAGCCCTATAATAAGGGTCAGTAGATTGACATGACCATCCCCCAGCATCAAGACGTGCCAACGACACCCCAACGTGACCATTCTCCTCACTGAAGGTCACCGCCCTGACCAGACCCCTTGGGGAATCTCGACGGAAGTAGCATAATTAACTGGCGTCAATGCAGATATGGCATTGGGAACCAAATTTATGAACCCATCATAAATCTATGAGGGATACCCGGACTAGGTGACGAGCTCCGAGAAGGAATCCACGGAAGGAAGAACCAATATCCCATCATCCCGATTTTGATCAAGGAGCAGACATCCCTAAACAAGGAACGGATGTCGCCCACATTTGGAAAGCAGGAATGCAGGGAAACAAGCAATGCGTCCTCCCCCTACGTGATGGATACGCGCACGCTCCCCTACAGAAATCATCAGAAATAATGATATCAAAGAAATAGTGTCACATTTTCCAGAGCTGGTTAATCCCATCCTAGTGAAAAAAACACGTATGATGCACTGCTGTTTTCATGGGGCGGACATCCCGATATCATACAGGGGTAGGAGGCTCCAGTATCACCAAAGCCTGGTTTGCGTAGGAGTATGAGGTGATTTTCCATCGTCACATGGACATAGGAATATTCTTTCCACTTCTACCAGAGACAAAAACATCATTTCCCCATGTCGAGGGTTTTGGCCTCTAATCAATGGATTGGGAAGACGTAGGTGTCATCCAAACCTGCCCGGGGGTCAGTTGCGACCATGATGGGTTCGACGTCACTTGTCTGAATCTCTTTATCCATGCTCGTGGAATAGTTGGCATCTAGGTGGCAGTCTTCCCAAGAGGCGAAAAAAGATGCATCAACTTGGAGCATGCCTACTCGGTCATTAATGGAGTACATGAGGCACTGGTGATACAATGAGGTTACCACCACGTGCAGGTGAGGCCATGGTCTGCCCATCAATGCATTGTATGAGGTGTCCTCGAAGACAACCATAAACATAGTACTCGCAACTAGTCCACTGAACTAGGTCTTCAAATGGATATTGCTGACCGAGGCTGAATCTATCCTGTCGTATCCCTGGATTCTTAAATCGTAGGGAGTTAGGTCATCCTTGGATAACCCCAGATTCCGCAGTGTCCGCATCAGGATAAGGATGATCCCGGAGCCGATATCAACAAGACAGCAAAAAACATCCACAACATTAAATTGGCCAGTGATGTATAGTGGGTGGATGTGGACTTGTATGAAATAGCCTTAATCCTTTCTTGAGAAGGAAATGATGGCCTGACATTCAACATTCTTGACCGCTTCAACATGAAAAGCATCTGCAGCTGCTATCTCCATCTCAAACTGGAGGGGGCTTCTTAAAGCCTCAGTGAGGACCTCACGCATATCTGACGACAAGAGAAGGGATTGAAATTTGAAATCCTTGTTGGGATGCTGACGAGGTTCTTGATGACATCATATTTCTGTGCCAGGCATGAGCATCTACTTACAGGAGGCCGCATTGTCATAGGTGGCAAAGAGGGCCATGCAGGCTGGACCGACGGATGACTGGTGCTAGGAATATACTGTTGTTCACTAGTCAAAGCCCATAGAGTAGCTTTCAGATGAGGACCAGAAGACTGAGATCGGTCTGTATCTAGGCGAGGCTGATCGCAACATTGTCATGGTAGCTCTTCCCGATCCAGTAGCACAAACGGTGGGGGCGGCGGGTCTGATGACACCGAATGAAGTGGCTGCGTGTGCTCACCTCTACACTGGGGTTATTGTCTAGTCTCAGTGGAATGCATGACATGGCAGAGGGATCCAATTGATGTGCCATGATGAACCATGTGTTTGCGGCTCCGCTAATGTTGATGTTGGCTGGGGATGTTGGGGAGGTTCGCCTAGAACTCCCCGTCGTCGGGAGTCATATAAGGGTTTACCAACTCCACGATGTTAACCGAAGCGTACCCTTGACTATCACATGAAGATTAATCCACTACTGGGTGGATTCTAGGAGGTATCCCTATATCAGGGGGCATAATGTCTCCAAGAGTGCGGGATGGCGATGGTATTGGTGGGGCACGTTGCATTCCCTAGCACCGACAATGCTTGCTCTTTAGGGAAGAGGCGGGATGAGATGATTTTGTAGAAGTGGTGGTCGTAGCTTCTGAAGGATCTGGTAGATTCAGGTGTGCCCGAATGATGTCATGGGCATGAGAAACCATCTTGTGAGCCATCCAGTCATCATACTTATGAGACCCATGGTTGGAAACCTGCTTCCACTCACCCTTGATGTTGCTACTGATGTCTGGCCTTACAAAGACAACTGCCACTTGTGCTAGGGATGGGCCCAACCTGATTATGTAGATATCAACTTGGTATTTAATCCAATCTTTAAACACATAGAACTACTTGAGGTTGTGCCTCATGATCTGATAATAGGGGTAGTAGTTGGGGAGATCAGTGAGATTCGCCATTTCTGGCTTTCTACACTCAGGAAGACGCACAACCCCTTATTCCAAGGTTCTACAGAAGTAACCGAGGACCTGATTCTCATTGAAAGGGTAATTCTGATATCATCTTTTCAGAAAGGGGTCCTTTGGTGCCTGGCCCTACCGAGGACCCGGAGGGGCCTGTTGAGGAGGTGGACCCTGATTGTCCCGCATCTGCGGCAGCTACACATTCTGTGCAGGCGCTTGCAGATTCTAAGGCGGATTCTGTTGAGCCGGTGGCTATGCCTTAGGTGGAGGGCCTATGTGAGGCTATGTGAATGGTTCCACTGCTAGCAACTCTATTTTCATGGGGGCTTTTATTTGGCCCACCATGGCGAGCTCAGCTCTCGCAGCCCTCCTCGCTGGGATTAAGGAGGCAACAAACATGCCTGGCTAGCCTATTACAGCGATTCCTCCAAGCATTGGGCCTTATCGGAGAAGTCACGGAATCCACTACGTTAGTTCTGGGTGATCAAAGAAGGAACTAGTTCCGTCTTGACATTACCTATGCACATTGTCATTAGTTACTGCTGAGTCAGTGTCATGTCAAGAGATTATGTGAGCCCTTCCACTGGGTGATAAAATTTACGACTCACTCATCGGGCATTTGTTTTCACATGAAGAGGTCTGCGATGATGGTTTTCAGGTGGTAGAGCAGAACTGATAGAGGAATTTCTTGCAAAGGTCCTCCCAGCTGGTCACGGATCCGATGGGGAGCTGGTTGTACTAGACAAATATCGGCCCCTCCAATTTCTGAACAAAACAGCAGAGCATGGCAGCCTCCTGTGGCGTTGGAGTCCCCAACATGGTCCCACACTTTGAGTTGAAGTGGGAAGAGTGCTACGGTGGGTCACCCCTTCCGTTAAAGGGGGAGAAGTTGGGATTCATGAAATTAGGAGGCGCCTGCATATCGTCTAACCTTGCTGGATATGGCTTACCATCAGGTATGATTTCCACCTATCATGTTTCCAATGCCTTAAGGAGGGCTATGAGCACCTCCATAAGCTCATTGAGGCAGGGGTACCTATCTTGACAGGGATACCTAACTTCAAGAACATTGGTGGGTTCTTCAACATGGTATACAGGCTCATCAGCTCGTGGAGTGGCTGGTGGAGCGGCATGCGGGGCAATTGGGAGAACCCGAGCCGGATTCATTGGATTGCTGCACTATTCATGAGGATTTGGGGAAACATACCATTCCCAATTGTCATGAGCTCCGACCCCAGCCCTGTCCTCAAGAGCGAATGATCAGTGTCTCCTGAAGGCATCTCACCAAGGAGTAACTATTCCTACCCCTACTATGCTGGCCTAGGATTGTCGAAGTCAGGTCATCGCACTACAGTGCGTTCATCTAGGAGTTCGTCAACCAAATTCTTCAGGTCAACAAGTTGTTGGCACAATGTCGCCTTCTCAGGGTCCTGGTCCATCTTCTACATTGAAGAAGATGGGTCAGAGTGCTTTCCAGTTCTGACATGCTCTTTTCCCTTACCAGAATTCCTACTGAGTACCAATGCCTCGATGGGCAGAGGGAGACCCAGTTGCTTCCTCTGCTGACGAGTAATCCTCCCCGATGGAACCAATAATGGTGTCATACCCTCAAGGGGTAAGTCTCCTTTTAGAAGCTACATATCATCCTCCTCATCCACTAGGTCAGCCATATTGACCGTGACCCTTCCTGGGGGCATATCCTAGATATCACTTAGAAGGTCAGGCTACCACCAGATAGGAATGAAGCGAAGGGTGGAATACTGCCCCCAGCCATGGAGTTTCGTGTTGGGGATAGCCCCCTTGATAAATTTTCATAGTATCTTGATACTATGAATCCATTGCTGCTGGATGGCCTCACGACGACCTGGTGACTTGGGGCGCTGGGCCAAAAGGAGTGCGGCCTGATCAAACAGATGTCATTGCTCACTGATGTATTCAAAATGCATTTGGCTCGTTGGATAAACCATGCACTGATGAAGAAGACTAAAATGTGTTTCCCAGAGGGTGTAGCAGAAACACTAAATTTTTTCTGGGGTGAGGGACTCCGGAATGCAGAAATTAGGCCCTGCCATGGGCCGAAACATCTCGAGTAAGTGGTCTGCTATGAGAATACTCCAGGTGCTCCTCATATCGGATTCATGGTCTGGCCCTTGATTACCTCACTCGTCAACTGGGGGTGGCTATGTAACTCGCAGTGGTACTGAGGCAGACCGCTGGGACGACAGGCTAGCCAGTGGAGAGTATGGTGAGCGAGCTGACTGGCTGCCGATTCTCGAGCTGTCCTCTGAAGAGTGTAGCGACCTACCCACTACATCACAGTAAGATGGGATAATGGCCTCCATTCCTATCTTAGGGGCTCGTTCTACTGGTGAATGGTTGCAATTCTGCTCGCCTGCCATTGGTCCCCAGAATAGCTCTCCTCGATATCTTGTGGAGGTATTGAGAGCTTCCAGTGATGATGGTGGTGATTGCATAACCTTAACCTGTGGGGTCACAAAATTTTCATCCTCATAGATATACCTGCAGAGGGAGGCAAGAATCCCAAGGACCCCGCATCCTGGAGTACTAGGCTGATGTGCCTTGTTCGAGCCCCTCATGACAAGGCTGATTTCTGACATGGGGACCTTCGGCCGCACTGGTGCTGGGGCGGAGAGGGTTTTCACCCGAGAAAGCCAGGGTGTGAGGAGCACTGAGACAAATATCAAAGGGTAAATGGGTAGTTCGTCCATATATAGTGCTAGAGTGGGAAAAACCTCTGCTGGAACTGGCGGGAACATGGGGAGGACCTACACGATTGTCTTCCCAAGAGACCTCAGCACGAGGAGGTCCCATGCACTGGTCTAGCTACACACGGGTAGGACATCCTTACTGGGTGCGATTGGAGCGAGACTGACCTTCACCCCTCTGGTTTCTAAGGGGAGGAGGACCTTTACCAGCTGGAGAGAGAGTGTAGGGAGGATTTCCATGTTGGAGAGAGACCGGTTTGGCAATGTCCCTACATCAGTGGTTGGGGGTAGGAGGAATGACCCCATACCCAGTGTAATGAGCATAAAAGAGGCTTCTGTACCGAGTGTCACTACTGTGGGGGAAGACCCTCATTTAAATGGAGTGTGGCACATGGAATACCTCCATGCTGAGCCTCGAAGAAAGGAAGGCCCACACTCTTTGTGGTAGTGGTATGGGGAGGACCTCCGTATGGGGTGGAATTTCTACGGGATAGCTCGCGGCGACCACTATGCGTGCTGGAAACCAAGAGAGTCAACCCAGACTGATTGTGGGGCAGTTACGGCCTTGGTCCCTATCATGCATATAAGTGACTCTATTCAGTGTATGCAGTGAACAAATGATATGTGTTGGCGGTGGCTCGAGCAACAGTAGCTGCCTATGTTGACTCCCCTTGGCGGGCATCCTTCTCACCTTGTGCCTGATGCTGGCGGCCGGTCAGATGAACCGGGGATGGTGGTGTAGGTACGTAGCTTACCTACTCCACTTCCAGTAAGATTGGGTGGCGGCGCTGATGCGGTCGAGTGGGAGCCCTTTCTAGGATCCCCTAGATTGGAACTCTAACCAGGCTCAGTCGGATGTCACCAACCTCATCAGCACAAGGTAGGGAGTTGTTACGGCGCTCTAGGGATAGGCTCTCGAAGTGGTTGTATGTCAGGGTGGGGAGCAATGGCTCCCTGTGCGGCCCTCAGGAGTGGCATCGTCAATGAAGCATGGATGCCTATAGATCCAGGAAGGCCATATCCTCGGTCAGAATTATGCCCTACTTCTCATAGCGATGCACGAGGTCAATTATTATCCTCCGTTGAATGGACTTGGATGTGGAGAGTGTGTGTGGGAGCCCGATGGTCGCAGATTTAGAGGCCTTCATGGGATATTTCTAACCACATGGGATGACCGTGTTGGAATTTCCCCTGCCCCTATGTTGATGGGCATGCAGTGATCACATCCATGAAGCAACAACCCGGTTCCTGAGAAGCAGGGAGATTAACTCATCAGTGTTGAAAGGAAAGGAATCGAGGACCAATGACCCAGCACCATCTCGTCTTCTGAGGTCAGAAAGAGGGATTCATGCTGACAATGTTACAGAACGGGATGTGGAACATTCTACTACCCCAACTTCTGGTGAGTTTCAGGACAGGCCCGGTATTTTCTAGGCGGGACCCAGTGCTAGATAGTTGGATCCGTTGACACATCAATCCATTGATTCCCTGAGCACTAATAATCTCCATATTGAGGTGAAGAAATTCACATCAGTGTCACCATCTCTATTTTTGATGATTTTGCTGGGACGTGCGCATCTATCTCATTCGGGGACGAGAGGTTCCATTTTTTGTTTCCCTACGTTGCCGTTATCCTAAGGCGGGTGGCATCCCCTCCTTATTCAAGGATGTCTTCACTTTGATCGAAATGGGATGATGGGATATCGGTTCTTACATCTGTGGATTCCCCCTCAGAACTCATCACCTAGTCCGGGACTCCCTCATATACTTATGATGTTGTTCATGAAACTCTTCATGGTGCCATATCATCATAGACACCAGTTAATTACACTGATTCTGTCAGGATATTCTAAGGGGTTCGGTCAGGGTAGCAACTTTTGGTTGCGGGAGTAGTCATGTTGGGCATCACTGGCATGTATAGATGTTGTGGGATTGGCGTGTCTATCTTCTATACCTTATTATAGGGCTTCTCGAGGGCGCGTAAGCCCAAGGCATCCCACATCAAATGTAGGGAATCATATGTCATGGGCATGTATCTGAGGTTTTCCTCAGCTTCCCATGTTTAACACGGGGTATGCCGTAAGTTTAACATATGGTGGAGACAGGTCAGACTGATCAGAACACTATCTAGAGTGGATCAGATGGAGGAACCCCCTGGAGGGAATGCCAATATTGGGGCCAACATGTGGGTGGCTTCCCGAATGCTAGAAAATTGAATAGCGAATGGGATGTCATGATCCCACCGGGTTGTGGCAGCCCGGGTAAGGATCCGGATGGATGATGGAAGGTTTTGCGAAGGGGATGGTGAATGGGATGGAACCATCATGAGGATGACGATGGTTTTGAGCTTGGGCCTCAAAGAGGCTTCCTACGTATCCTCATGGAAGGGTATCAAAGTCCACACAGTTCATCTGATGACGACTTACCATCGATTGGGGTTCAACGGCTTACTAATAGATGAGATCGCAATGGCTTGCTACTGGACAAGGTTTCTATGGCTTACCATTGCAGGTTTGAGGTCTCAATGGCTTACTGCTACATTAGGTGTCAATGACTTACTGGTGAAAGGAGGTCCATAGTTTAACATCATGCGGGATGGGGGAAGACCGACGTAATGGGGGACCTGGGGTCTAATGGTTGTTGGGATAGAGTTTCAGAGTGGCTTTCTGTGTAACTTTAATTAGCAAGGATTCAAAGACAACATAGTTTAAGTTGGTGTGTGGGGATTACTCTCTAGGATTCCCAGATTTCATTGAACTAATGTGAAGATGGTCAGAACGACAAATGGGTGTTGGGATTGAAACATTGGGAGACTTCCTACATACCTTTCTTTGGCATGGATTAGACACTTTGTAGTTCAGGTGGTTCCGGAGAACCGATGTGAAAGTGGACCTGGGGTCCAATGGGTGGTGGGCTTGAACCTCAGGGAGGCTTTCTACGTACCCTGCCTTGGAAAGGATCAAATTCCATGTATTTCCTGATGTTAAAGGGGAAATTGAACCGACATGAAGGGTTGTTGAAACAACTGGGTGTTGGGATTGAACCTTAGGGAGACTTCATATGTACCTTGCCTTAGTAAGGATCAAAGACCACATAGTTCAGAATGATAGATAGAGTTTAACATCATGCGGGATGGGGGAGAACTGACATGAAGGAGGCCAGAGCGACCGGAGTGGTGGGAATTAACCTCATGGAGTCTTCCTATATACCCTGCCTTGGCATGGATCAAAGTCCTCTTAGATCAGGATACGGTGTCATTTGGGGCATACGCTCTGAGGTGTCCAGAGATGTTGGTGAACCAACGTGAGGAAGTCGAAATGACTGGGTGGTGGGATTGAACCACGTGGAGGCTTTCTACGTACCCTGATTTGTCAAGGCTCAATGTCCATGTAGTTCTGGATGGTGTATGGGTCTTACACTCTAGGCTACACAAGGTATTTGTGAACCGACGTGTAGGAGGTTAGCACGACTGGGTGGTGGGATTGAACCTTGTGGAGGCTTCCTACATACCCTACCTTGCCAAGGATCAAAGTGCATGATGTTCAGAATGGTGTGTGGGGATAAAACTCTAGGATTCCCAAGGAATACGTCATGTTCGGTGCTTTCTCTAAGCCTATGTGAGTTATTCTCTATTTGTGAAACAAGAGGAATGTGAGACTTGATTATCATGTTGCGAAAGTAGCGTCTGTGGGAAGTGGAGTGGGGCTTACACGTGATCACAGACCAAAGAGGAAACATGGGCTTATGTGTGGTTAATAGCCAGAAGAGGTTGGGACTTACTCTAGGAGGGAGGCCCAATTGAGAAAAATCAAAGCAAGAGAGGGATTCGGGATCGAAGAAAGGAGAAGAATTGATCCCCATCACGCCCCTCGATAACCATGGGGACCGAAGAAGAAAGGAGGAGTAGGGATGCTGCCACCTACAAGAAATATAGGGGCTTACACCAAGATGGTTTCCCTTTCCCCACGAATAAATGCCACTCCAATAAGGAGGATATCATACCTTGTGGAGACCAGTGTGCATTGATAATGTCCAAGGTTGGGGTACCCTGCATGCGAGGCACAAGGTGAGGTCACAGTTTAACATCATGTGTTGAGGATGAGGGTGCTTGGTAGTTTAACATCTTTCAGCTCAGAAGAGGTGGGTTAGCTCGGCACCCCTTTGACATACATAACTGGTACCCTCTTCTCCTTGGTGCAGATAGGGGAAAGGAAGTGCTGTGGTGAGGGGGTGTCATATAGAGAACCATCGGGGGTCCGCGTTAGCATATCTATGCAAAGAAGAAATAGCCATTAGCATGCCTATGCGAAGAAGCATGAGGAGAAGCAACCCAATGGGCTATATCGTCTAGGGGACTTTGAAATTACATCATGAAAACATGGACGACCGCATGGGAGGGAACTGACAAAGGGGTGTGCTTCACAATGTGGGGTGCCTCAGACTGAGCATAGGGAATTGGTGCATATGGTAGGTGCTTCACGAAGTGGAAAGGAATTCATGGAGAACTACCTCATAGAGAGAAGATGACTCATGAAGAAATGTGTCATGAAGAAATGTGCTTCACGTAGTACAATGAGCCTGCCTTAGCATGCAGATCATGTGTACCTGAAGGGTCTTTCACGAAGCATAAACGCTCAGGAATGACCCGGGTCCCCTTGGGGATCCCATTCCTTCAGGGAGGCCCTTAGGATCCATGAAAGGTATCCCTCTTGGAAGAGAGGATCATAATGAGAAAATGGTAGGCACTTTGCAGAGCAAAAGTACCTTGCACAGCTCATGGTTTGCAGAGCAGAAGGGTGATTCGCGATTAGGGAGCGAGGAAGTCGAAAGGTTGGATTTTCCATCCCCTGAACATGGGGGGAGGACAGTATTTATAGGGGAGAGGCACCTCGAAGCTGCGCTCGCTCGGCCTGAAGAAGTTGTTGTTCGCTCCGCGGCGCGTCATGAACATCAAGGCGGGTCGCAAAGCATTACTGCCTCCTGGATTTGTGAAAGGTCGTGAATGTCAAGGGTGGTCATGGAGCATTACTGCCTCCTTGCTTCGTGAAGTGTCACGAACGTCAAGGGTGGTCATGACATGTTACCACCTCCTTGCTTAATGGCAGGTTGCAAACGTCTAGGGTGGTCGCAGAGCGTTACCGCCTCCTTGCTTCGTGGCAGGTCACGGATGTTAAGGGTCGTCACGGAGTATTACCACCTCCTTACTTCACAACGGCACGGTGTGGTCAGTTCTCCACAAATGGGCTTCGTGAGGAAGCCTTCAGTTTTTTTTCTTCTTCTCCTACCCATATGTTGGCATTAACAAGCCCTTGTTCTCATAAAAATTCCAAAATCTTCACCCTAAGGAGGTACTCAATGAGAGGAATTCAAGTGGTAAAAATTGTCTTCATTTTCTTTTAATTTCTTTTAATTTTATTTCATTTTATTATTCTATAAAAAATTCACCTTAACCAAGTTATGTGAAACCTATTATATCATTTATATAACATTATTTTAGTTTTTTAATGAAATAACCCATCATAATTTCTCTTCCCCTATTCTTTTATTCTAAAAATGAATACGTCGTCTCAGAGGTGCTGATTTACCACCTTTATGGATGATTTGTTTTTATTAATCAATTAAACCCTCTAGGATGTTCATAATACAATTTTATTGTTAAAAATGATTATTATCTACATATTAAAACATATTTAATATTCTAGAACCTGTGTATATACTAGATTTTAAATAATATAACAAAACTAGTTCATGATGATAAAAAACTGTAAACTTAATCTAAATTATTATCATTAATTTTTAATCTAAAAAATCAACCTCACTTCAAGAAAAAATATTATATAAGACCATTTAATAATTTTTATAGTTCATCAAAAACATATTATTTCAATTTTGGAAAACTATTCTCAATTTACATGAACATCAATACTTATATACAAGCAAACTGGTCAAGAAAACATAGAAAAACAAACACTCCCAAACAATGAAAGTGAAAAATATAACCCATAAAAAGGTTATACATGAAATTAATAAACTATAATAAATCAATTAAATGTAAAATTAGTTCTGATATTATTAATTAATTAAGGTGGTTTGATTATCTAGGACCTTAAGTACAAGTTTAGAACCACTTCTGACATAATATAAGAGATTCTACCCAAACCTCCATTTTTTCCTTCAGGTTACTCTTTATTTATCTTAAACCAAATGTAATTATTATTTAATTTTATCTGAATTTTAGAAACTATTTTTATATTGTCCAAAATCATGTATCTATATCATATCATCAATTATTTTATGGGAAAATACATGTTTTAAAGGTTCCTTTCCAATTTTCTCCGGATAAGTAAGCTCGATTAAAGGGGACATCCCGATCACGTACCAATTTTATGGTTCAATAAATAATCTATTTTAAGAAATTATCATTTTTCTAAAATCAATAATCTTATTGGGAAATAAAATTTTGGTTTATTTATGGTATTATACAAACACATATGACTTTCCCACTTTAATTTTTTTAATGTTTTCCCTTAATCCGCACTAAAGATTCTCATTTAAAAAGAATCATAAACAATCTATTTAAATGAATTCACATCATTTGGAAGTAATTTATCATTATATATGCCTATTTTCAATTATTAATTTCCATTTATGATTTCTTCCTTGTACAGATTTATGATACACCGTTTGGTTATGACTTATGAAAAATTTATGATACTTAATTCATTCTTTGGGTAACCCTTATGTTTATACATATTTTTTAATTGTTCCTTTGGAACACATATGTCTAAATATGTAATGATGGGGGAAACTAGAAATCTCTATAATTAATTGGGTAACATTTAGCCTCATGAGGCGTCATGTTTTGATAGAGAGTGAACATGATTCCTTTAGATGAATTTTTCAATCATATGAAATGGTCTTGGAAGTTATCCATGACTCATGTATTTGGCATGTCATATGTTCTATCTTCATTCCTATGATTCCATGATTGTATGTTCCCATGTTATAAATTTTGTTCATATTTATGTTTATTCATGTTATATTCCCTTTTAAATTAACATGTTATACCTTACAACCCATTTGCTATGTTTTATACCTAAGATTATTCCATTACTAGGATTTTAAGCTCAACCAATTATTATTTTGTATTACAAATTTTATCCTATTTATTTATAGGAGATAAAATAATTTTTAGAGATAATTATGGATTTTAAATAAATAAATGTTTTATATTAGCCTCATATTTTCAGTTTTATGTACCTAGTCTTCCAAATAAACTTGTATTTACGATAATTGTCTTGTAATTGATGGAAATTTATGCTAAAAATCATGTAACAATATGTGTAAAAGGATAGATCTATTATAGATACATGCCTGGGGCTTCGGCATGCTGACCTGGCTTGTCTACTTGGCATGTACATGCCAGCTACATGCCTTGTTATCCACTTGTAGTGTACCCGAGATACTCACTTGGGTCTTCAGTGCTTATCTCAGAGGGATCACACATCATGTAATTGATAAAAATATTTTTTATGGTCCAAAAGAGACATTCCCATTCAAACCACTGAAAGACTGGACTACATGATGTGTGTTCTCTAGCTACACACTATTTATCTCTAATGTTATGTGTCTAGTTAACAAGACCGAGGATATGGGGTGTATCATAGATGTAGTAATTGGTGAATTACATGTTTTATGAACAAATTACATGATTCCTATATCATTAATGCTCAATAAATCTATCTCACATGGTTTGATCATGTATAATGATCGAAAAGATTGCATGATTTATGCCAAAAAACCATGTAGACTACATAGCGTGTACTTCGTCTACACAATGTGTAATTCGGAATGCCATGGACTAGGTTGGCCAGTCAATACATGACCTACACTATGTATAAATATTTCATGGAATTCCATATATCTCATGGATAGTCTAGGAGTAGTGAATTAGGGTAAATGTCATGTACTCTTACTACACACTGTGTAACCCTATATTACCGGCCAAAAATTTGTAACTTCTTAATGGAATATCTGACCATTCTTCTTATAATCATAAACTATTATTAAATAGAAACACTGAACAAACATGATTGATATATTGAAAATATCTTAATTAAAACCAGATTAATTTATGAAAAAAATGAAATGAAAACATTCAACCACAATTTTGTATAGACCAATAATCAAATTAATTTTTATAAATTTAAAATTTAACCACTTTGATACAACATGTTGGTTCTAGGATTATTAGCGATATATTTAAATTTCTTTTTATATAGTGTTTCCCAAAACCCCAAGTGATTATCTATCGCATAAAAATTATAATTAATTTATTTAATATCGGATGGCATGAATACTTGATTGGAGAATTATTTATTCGATACATATGTTTATAATATGAAAATACCCTTTAGGATTCATTTAATTGTAATTTGAGGATCAAACGATAGAATCCCTCCAGTGGCGATCCATACAATCTCCTTTGATCCCCAATAAACACTAATCTATCTATGAATTCTAGAATAAAAATTTGATTGTGTTTTTTTGTTCATTTTGATTCCTCACCATTTGGTCTTGAAAGAATATTTTTTGTGTTTCAAGATCTTTAGATGGATAGAGGAGTAGTTGTGAGAGAATTCATGTACAAAACAATTTTGTATATTTTATTTCAGATGGGATCAAACTACAAATTTTTCTATAAAGGAGAGTTTATAGAGAAAGGTTTTATGTTATGAAATCTTTTAATTCCATTATATACCTTAAAATATTATCATATTCTTAATAATCCACATTCCACCTAATAATAAAAATATTATGATTATTTTATTTTCTGCAACATCCTCTTTAATACGAAATATTAGTTAACTATATCGTTAAATAATATTTCTCACCAAACTTAGTCTTGGTCCATTAAAACTCCCAAAAATTTATTAAATACCTGAATAAATAAATAAATAAATATGATACTCATTAATAAATTTATTAAATATTTAAATTTGAACAAAATTAAGCCTCGCTCTTGTGAATAATAATTAATTATTTAATTAAATTCAAATATAATTTAATTGAGACCTTCAAAAAAAAACATATTGTGTGACCCTATATGATTCATTCTCATTATAACAAATAAGTACTACCTAAATCCTAAGATTGCATTCAAGAAATTGGTGAACCCAAGAGAAATAACTTAATGTCACAGAAACATCCTCCACATATGAACACTAATTTTGGAATGTAATCTCATTATCACAATATCTTATCATGTAGGTTTCACAATGGTGTCACCAACCTGTTTGATTGAGATGTCTTTCATTGACTATCTGAAATGAACACATCAATACACCATGGTTATAGAACATAGGGTGATGGTTTTATGGTAATCAAAGTGTCGAGAAATTAGTTTCCATAAATATAGAATTGGAAAATCCTTCCTTGAGATATCCTTTAAATCCATTTCACTCATGATGCACCCAAAATACCCTACTTACTTCCAAAATATTTCATCAATGTCTAGGTCAATAAATCTTAGTGCTTGAGTCATGAAATGAATCAATGATAATTTAATTTCTAAGGACCATTATACACACTTGTATAGAGGAATATCCATTAAAAAAAAGAAAAATTCTTACTGGAGGTTTTGTTCTCATAATCACCTATATTGGATATTACTGAGTGTGAACTTCATTAGATTATGCATCATATGCTTATGAGTAGTCTTACCTACCTTTTTATGTATTAGGTGTATAATAATAGATTTTTATCCAACTTCAGAACAATATTGAAGAATAATATCATTGCACTTCAATGTTCTCATGAAAGTGGGGAACTGCTTTGACCATATCAATACAATGTATACACTTGGACATGATTACATTATAGTATGAATATCAATGAAAATTATATAATAATAAGTTTTATTATTATTCAATACATTGAATATATATTTAATTAAAGTAAAAATAGTTGGTACTAGGACACAAAATACAATAGGGGATCATTTTGGTGATCATGGTGGGAATCCTCCTCACATTCCACATTATCATGTGTCACATCCCTAGCATGATCTTTACCTTGTGGAACATCTATATAGGCTCATCATCCTCAACATCATCTAAAATATGAAATAATCATATCCATGGGAAGAAGAAGCTCCATCACTACATTATAAAAATAGGCATGGTCAAATGAACATCCAATCTTGGGATCAAATATGGGATATAGCTGTGTTGTACGAGCATCATAAAGAGAAAATTGTATATTTAACTAATATAAAAAAACTTATTAAAAAGTTATAGGGATTATAACCAATTTATGATATCATTTCCTATTTTACATAATATATAATAATATGATCATACAGTACCTGGACTCACGTAATGTCTCATTATCCCAAACCACTAATTAATACTTGTACTTACATAACACCCATGTAACTCATCCACACCTCCATGTGTGATAAAGGATTCCAACTAGAATTCTAGGCCTATGGTGGTATGGTGGGGTGACTATACCCTCATATAGTGTAAATAAATTTTATAAACAAAGATAATCATATACATCAAGAATGATATTTCAATGAAATTACATCTGGTAAAGTGCTGGAAAATAATAAAAATCAATCATGCAATAATGAAAGAATTGTATATCCTTTATGTCATGAATCTATAAAACAAGACCTAAATGATGAAAAGATAAATCAAGGAATTTTTTTGAAATGGTCATGAGTCTTGTCTTGGCCACATATTACCATTATTCATCAAATCATCCCAATCCCTGAGATATAAATAAGTAGAATATGTTAAATTATAGAAGTTCCATGGCATCCTGAGCAATGTGTGAATACAAACTAGTAAGTTGACACTAAAAATTCCTCAAAATATAACATGTAAGATAAATAATTTTCATACACAATTGATCAATGTAATGAATTTAAATTTTTTAAAACAATTTCTTTAAATAAATAAACAACCACTGATACCTTGGATTCACAAAGGCACCTATGTATAGTTATACCATTATCGATCCTAAGGTATGTGACCCCAATCATATATACTTTCTTTGTCCAGTGTCAGGGTGTATCTAATCATGCGGTGCAGACCATGCCCCTAATATAATTGACCCATGTTTCAATTGTATACATGATAAGTAACACATACCTCCCCTTAAGATGTTTTCTCAGCCATGGAATAATCCAAATAGTAACACATTCATCCTCTATGGGAGTTTTCTCAGCTGTTCTATGGGGAAATATATAGCACAGAACTCCCCTATGGGAGTTTTCCAATAAATGTATCATAGACCACCTCATATGGAACTCTATTTATAATATCAAAACCTTACACTAACGAATTTTTTAGTTCAATATAAAACAGGATCTACAGAAATAGTGTTTTCATTAATATTAAAACATTTTAAAATCCATTTCTTATTTAATAACACCACATTATAACTTCAAAAGAATTTTTATATTATTATTTCACATCTTTGAAACAAAAATACAATTAGTTACCAGTAAATGGTTACAATTACATTAGGACTAAACCCAAGGTCAATTCATTCATAAATTTTGATGATTGTGGAATTCCAATTTATAATCACTGATTAACATAATAATTCAATTTTAATTTGTTTAAGCATAATTTTCTCATTTATAAAAATGGGACAATCCATTGATAAGACATCTTATTAAAATTGGTTAAATATATTAAGGGACAATGAAATTATAAAATGAACCATGAGAAATGAAGGCAACAGAATCAGTTAATTTATAGGGACCACCTACCTTATTCAATGTTCTATTTTTTGATTCCTAACTTACAAACTGACTACTCAAGCTCATATAAGATCAAAGACCATGCTCGAACTACCTATGGTCCTAACATTCATTGTAACCAAAATAATAATAATTAATTATATTCCAAAAATAATTAATTAAAAACTTATAACTAATTAGACAACTTAAATTACTTAAGAATAAATGGAAATTCAGTCATCGTGTACTCTAGCTATAGGTAAACTGGAATCAACCCCCCATCAGAGGTCCTTTCCAAGCTCTAGTCAACAACTTGATAAAAGTTTATATCACCTAAAACCAATAAAAATGAAATGATATTTTATTTCACTAAAATCATAAATAAACTCACACGGTGACTAATATTCATAAACATGATGCATGGAAATATATAGACATTTTCCAAGGATATCCTCTAGCTAGGATACATGGAAGCCCCATAAGCTCAGGATAATTAAATCATTCTATGGTGGAATCATCACTCAATTACCTTACAACTACCAAATTTTGAGAAATATGAATATCGGAGATATATTGTTTTAGGCTTACCACATACTCTTCATCATAATAAATGGTGTCCAAAATCATTGAGGTTCAAGGGAGATAGATCAACCCTCATGAAAAGTGATAGAATCTTGTATGGGGATACTACTGAGGGTTTATTAGACCAAAAACATGAGTCGATTGATTAAGGGGTGCCCCTTGTTAAAATATGTGGATTCCCATTATTTAAAAATTATAAAAGGGCCATATATAGGTCAGTTTTCTCTACCTGCTTGCTGCCCCATGTTCACCGACTGGCTGGTGATCCCAAGTCCCAAGTAGGTCCACTGCCTAGTCAGTGGATCTATACAAATAAGATGTTTCCTTGTCTCTTCTGTTTTTCTTTTCCCTAATCTCAAGCATGTTCTCACACTAATTCCTCATCCAAAAACACCGTTTTAGGGGTCCGAACCATCAAAATTCCCATTCAAATCCCATATTATTAAAAAAACCACCCACTAAATAAAATTTAAAATTTCCATTGAAAATTGAAATTTCTTCATAACACTTGTCACATCATAGAAGCCTTGATGGTTAATAAATTGAATTTTTTAACCAATTTATTTCATCAAAACTAAGTCAATGGCTGTGTTCCATCCTAGAACGTTCAAAATGGTTATTAGGGTAAACATTGAATTAAATGTTCTTAAACCATTGAAACAAAATCCTCTATCTAAAATCATCTTCAGAACATTGAGAATATGGTCACCCATGCCCGTCTATAGAAAAAAGCCCATGATTACCTCATCTTACCGATCAACAATCCTATGGTGATCCCAACATATAACTTCACACATGATGGCATATATCGAGCCATGGTAACGCTTTACTTTGGAGTTAATTATTGAAACATGATACTTACATTCTATGACCCTCATAACATAGTGTCTTATCCACTATTCTATATCACCCTAGAAACATTGGTTAAAGTCTGGTACAAATCCTAGTACCTATTTCTAAACCAAAACCGATGAGCCTTAGTCTTCAAGGTCACACTGCCAAACATATTGTTCAATCCTCAGAAGGCTTAGTCAACACTGAAAAAAAAACATATCGAATTCGATATGACATGCTAGAGATTGTTTTCAACTCACCATGTCTAACATCATGTGGAAACACCAGTGAGGTCTCCTCTGATAGATTGATAAGCCTAAATGTTATATATATTTTTCTGTCACATATTCATAATTTTTCAGTCATATACAAGATAATGCATGTGGTAGATATCAAATTTTTCATGAAATAGACCTTCATAAGATTGCAAGGAATAAAGGTTGAAATGATACAAAAATGGCCAAGTACACGTCGTGTACTTGATGATCACAACCTATGTCATGCTGTGAAGCTTAAGTCGTGACCAACCATGATGACTGTAGGAATTTCCAGTTCACGTCATTACACTTTTTAATGACCCATACTTTTTAATTATATTTGATTATTAATTTTTTGTGTTGTTTGACTTTATACAAAATAAAACTATACCCTTTAATTAATGAAGTGGGTATAATTAAAATGAGACCGTTGGGTTTGGACTGTTATATGACCGTTGGAAACAATAATATAATATGTTTTCTTTTGATAAACATGGTTATCTTGGTTAATTAATACAAAAAAAAGAGTGAATGGCCTCATCCACTAGACTCGAGCCATTTGAATCCCATATGTCAGAGCTTGGGAAGGAGGTAGCATCACTAGGATTTTCTCTGGACCAATACTAAGCTGAACTTAAACGTATGAATCCTAAACATAATTGCCTAAGGGGGAAGTTCAAGCTGATTGAAATCACCACTCAGGAAATGTTGGCTGAGCCACCCCCAGATTCTATCAACATAGCACACCTTACACTTTGGTCTGATTCTTGTGTTATAAGGGGCTATGTAGTGTGACCCTATCTGATTTATGTGATCCATTTATATAAATAAATTTTTATTTCTTATTATGGCCATGTTTGTGAATTTCAATTATCCAGATAAATATAGGATGTGTATTATTGATGAATTTAGGAAAAAAGGGTATTTTAAACTATTTTTTTATTCATTAAATAATTAATAATGTGAAATGATTTTCAAGAAATGGTCTTCTAAAGTTGTGTCCAGTATGAAATTTCGAGTCTAATAAGATCAACTTGGTTTTTAGTGAATAGTAAAGTAGGAATATTAACATACCCATATGAAAAGTAATGAGTAGTAATTTGACAAGAAAAATAGAAACATCACATATGAATGTATAATAACATTTTAGTCATCTTAAATGTGAAAAAATGGTCTAAGTTTTAGTTTTGGTATTTTTTCATGCCATAAATATTTTATTTACAATTTTATAATTAATTAAATAATATAAAATGGAAATGTATTTTCATAAAATTTAATCATAACTTTTTAATTTATTATATTATTGTTATATGATAATTTAATGGGACCTTGGTTACTTTTTAATGTGTTACAAAATAAGTTATAGTTTTAAAGTTGTATTTTTGGAATAAAAAATGATTTTATCTAAAAGTTAAATTAAAAATATTTGGAAAATTAATTTCATAAAATGGAGTTTATTTTTGAATTTAGAGCATCGATGTTAGTTTAAGATGAATTTATGGGATTTTTTTGAATCAACTTAATTTTCAGTGAATAGTAAAAATGCATTTTTGAGTTTCGGGTGATTAATGACATCACTAATGATGTAATAATGATGTAAGATTTCTGGTATACTTATGAATAGTGAGATATGATATGATTTGTACCAAGTGGCTAATACCATGGGAAAATTTCATGGGCAAGTCCATGGTTTTTCAAATACCACTGATAAGGTGTCCCTTGGAAATTAATTAATTTGCACTCACTTTTCATATAAATACCTAGCCATTTCCATCATTAATTTCATTAAAAAATCATCCTAAAATTTTTTTAGGACTTCTTACCTCCCAATTATTCCTCCCAATGTGCCCTCAAGACTTCCAAGGTCCAGAACATCATGCTTTAGAAGTCACTCTTCAATGTAAGGGATTGTTTCACCCTCCTCTTTTTAGGTCATGACTTCCTTATGTTGTGTCTTCTAGTTTCCATATCCTTTTATTGAGGGTATGTTCTTATATTTTCACATTACTTCCATTTCATGTATAATTTTGGAGTGTCCCATTACACTCTCATCAATTTGTTTTATGAATTTTTCAATTACGCCGTTAGGATGCTGAATTTTTCGTAAATGTAATCGAATCTTCTCTTTTCTTTCATTTTTCCATTTCATTTGGTATGTATTTCAAATTTTCATACCATTTTCATATATATATGTTATTATGAATTTATATTGTATTATTAATTATTTATTAGTGGGTTACCCTTGTTCCCTCTCTTTTCAATGATTTCTAAAACCATGTTATATAGTTGTTATGATGCGGAAATTTCGTCTCAAAATTTCTATCTCGTTTTCTCAAGAAATTCACTTGTTTTATTTATATTAATACCTTAAGCTATTTCATTTATATGGGTGTTTATAAATATATAAATATGATATATTTGATTCTGGATTTGACATTCATATAACCCCCAGTCCCTTTCCATGGGTTATAAATGATATAATGATCTTATTTTTAAGAACTTTAAAAACATCATGATTTTGAAATGAAACAAATTTCTTTTATTCTTTATGGGTTATTTATTAATTTTTTTATTATGTTCTATTTAGATCACATGAAAGTGAAGAAATATTAAGGGTGGGCCATGATAGCGCTCCATTGCATTAGGTAAATAATTAATCTCTATAGATGACAAGATTCACGATACCTTGGTGAATAAGCTTCATAATTTTAATGACACCTCGGGGTTAAACCTTGGTTATATGTTCATGAATGTCTCAATGAAATGTTGTAACCACATATTAAACATATGTTTCATGTTATATTCATTATGATATTCCTATTCTTCCATTTCTCATGCCTTTATGACTTTTATCATGTTCTTAGTAATATTGCTCAAGATCATATGTCAATTGTTTCACTTCTTTTCCATACTGATCCATTTTCACACCCTTAACTTTTATGTATGTATCTATGTTATGAGATGTCGTAATTGTACTAAGGAAGAACTTATGATGAAACCTTTAGAGTGGTTTAGAAAAAAAAAATTATGTTGTTTTCATGATTTCTGTTCCGGATTTCAAAGACACTAGACTTTAAAGATCCTCTATTTGTAAAATGAAATGAAAAGTAATGTAATAAAAAGATAGGATTCCATATTTGGTATCAGAGGATAATTTAGTTATTATGGAAATTAGTCTATGAAATCTTTAGGAATAATCCTATATATAAGTTTAAATATAGGAAAACATCCTGGTATTTTGGTGAGTATTAAGTAAGTGGTTGATCAAGAAAATACATCCCTGTCAAGACACGAACTGGTAGAGGTGGCTCTGGTATAGAGGTACAATAGAATGAAAAAAATGATAAGGAGTTTCAAGCTTGACCCGAGGTACATGAAAATGGGCCTTTCTGCACAATTTTTTACGACACTCCCAGGTGATATGTTTGGCCAATCATATGCTTTTTATGAATCATTATGAAGGATTTATTGAGAAATGTAGTTGTTTAAAGATGTTTAATTACATAAATCATTTATAGTTAAAAGATTTGTAAATGAAATAAGTTTCCCATTAAGGTTATATTCTTTTATAAATGGAGGGAAATAGGAGGAACCATGCCAATGGTGACCAGAATGGACCATGCGCTGACGACCCTCTGTTGGAAGCTGGAATGGAAACATTCATGCGAATGATGAACCAACTGACTCAAGTTATGGGAAATAACATATATCAAGCATATATACTGATCTCACCGTGAAGGGAACAACATTCAGTTGAGTCCTATATGTTTCAATGACCACCAACCTTCAGCAGATCGACTGATCCATTGATTGCTGAGTAGTGGTTCAGCACTATCAAGAAGATCTTTTCTGTGCTCTATTGTTTAGAGCAAGAGAAGGTCACCCTGGCTGACTATCGATTAGAAATAGAATCTGATTAGTGGTGGGAGATGATTAAAAACCTGAGGTAAATAGTTGAGGTTGAAGCGATGGAGTGGGAAGAGTTCATTGGGATGTTCTTCAGTATGTATTTCCCTCCTTCTATGAGAACAAGAATGGAGTTGGAGTTTCTCGAGCTGAAGAAGAAGGAGAATGAATTTGTGGGATGCTACGAGATGAAATTCACAAGGATTTTACATTACACCTCTAGTTTTGTCATGGATCCAAATAGAGAGGTTGATAGATTCTTCGGTGGAATGAGACCTCATCTTCGGAAGAATCTAGCCGATCGAGATTATGACAGCTATGAGGAGATTATGCGAAAAGCGATGAATGTTGAACTGGGTTTTGGTGAGACATAGTGGACTCTTAAATCCAATAACAAAAAGAGATCAATGGAGCCAAGCTTAGGGAGGATCATTGATCAGGGAAGAGGAGGAAAGCATGTTCAACATCCCATGTGTAATAAATGTGGGAAAAAGCATTCGGGGAACTGCCTTCCTGAGAGTGGGAAATGCTACAAATGTGAAAGAGATGACTATATTGAGAGTTATTGTTATAGTGAGGTGAAACCTCAACTTCCAATCACTAATGACAAGGGGAAAATGGAACAGGAAAAACCTATTTTCTAAAGCCTTAAGTGTGGACAACATGTTCACTTTTCCAATCATTGTCCAAATCCGAGGGTAGTGGAGGGGAACCACCATTAGCCTCAACAAAGGCCATGGGATCAAGGTTGTGCTTTTTCTACCATGACATATAAATTTAGAGCTCTAAATGATGTGCTATGAGTTACTCTTGTCGTTATTTCAAATCTATCATTTCCATTGTTTGATTCTGGTTCTATGCATTTCTTTATTTCGTCCATGTTTGAAAATAATTAAGAATCCACCACTAATTTGCTAAAAGTAGAGTTATCAGTCAAGAATCCTGGTGGGATTATCCAAGCATCATCAATGTTTAGAAACTCTAGTATTTACATTGGTGATCACAATCGTATTGAAAATCTAGTAGTCATTCCCATGCTAGAAATCCAAATTATACTAGGGATGGACTAGCTCTTAAAGTATAATGCTAAGATCAAATGGAAAAGTAAGGAAATCTCAGTAGTCTTGAATGGAAAACCTACTGTATTCTTCCAAGGAAAGATATCTCAACCTAATCTCTATCTAAAATAACCTTCTATATACTTTGTTTATGGAATTAATCGGTGAAGAAGATGAAGGAAATGAGAGTTTGAGGATAGAAAATGTCCCGATTGTCCAGGAACTCAGTGATGCATTTCCTAAGAAGTTTCCTAGACCTCCCCTAGAAAGAGAGGTAGAGTTCTCCATTGTACATGGATCTCACCTAATATCGAAGACCCCATATAGAATGGAAAATGTGGAGCTGGGAGAATTAAAGAAACAACTCCACGATCTTTTGGAGAAGGGGTTTATCAGACCGAGTGTGTCTCCTTGGGAAGCACCTATTATCTTTGTGAAGAATAAGGATGGATCGATGCAACTATGCATTGATTATAGAAAACTAAACGAGATCACAGTAAAGAACAAATAACCTCTCCCAAAAAATGATGGTTTATTTGACAATCTTCGTGGGGCTCAATTCTTCTCTAAGATTGATCTTTGACCCGGTTATCATCAATTGAGGGTAAAGAAAGAAGATATTCCAAAAATAGCCTTCCGATCAAGATATGGTCATTCTGAGCTTGTTTTTATGCCCTTCAGACTGACTAATAAACTTGCCATATTAATGGATTTGATTAATAAATTCTTTAAGGACCTTTTTGATAACTTTGTAGTTTTTTTATTGATGATATTCGGATATATTCCAAAAGTCCTGAGGATCATGAGGATCATATAAGGGTTATTTTTCAAACTTTGCAAAATTAGAGGCTTTTTGGAATGTTCAGTAAATGTCAATTTTGGTTACAAAAAGATTCTTTCTTGGGGAACATTGTAACAAATGAAGGAACCACAATTAACCCTCCAATGACAAAAGTTGTGGAGGAGTGGCCTCAACCTACAACACGAACATGGATTATAAGTTTACTTGGATTATCGGGATATTATAAGAGGTTTGTGAAAACTTTTTAGGACTTTCTAATCCATTAACCATGTTAAATTGAAAAGGGTTCGAGTTCATCTAGTCAACAGAGTGTGAGGAGTGTTTCCAAGAGATGAAGAAGAGATTGGTTACTATACTTGGGTTAACTCTTCCCTCAAGTGGGAAAGGATTTTTTATTTTTAGTCATGCATCTCTGAAAGGTCTTGGGTGAGTCCTCTTGAAAAATGACAAGGTCATCGCTTATGAATCTCGACAGTTGTAGACTCATGAGTAGAACTCCCCTATGCATGATCTAGAGATGGTTGCTGTCATTTTTTCTCTGAAGATATGGATGCACTATCTTTATGGGGATAAATGTGATATATAAATAGACCATAAAAGTTTTAAGTATATTTTCACAGAAAAGAAATTGAACATGAGACAAAGAAGATGGTTGAAACTTCTTAAAGATGGTGGTTGTCCAATTCAATATCATCCCAGAAGAGAAAACAAATTCGATGATGCATTAAGAAGGGAGGACCCAATTGTTCTTTCCATGATGTGGATTAAAAGATATCCTTTGATCAATGACCTATTAAAGCTAGACATGGGAATTATAAGGGAAGGGACATCATCAAACATAAACCAAATGATTTCTCAACTGTCACTACTAGAGAAGATAAAAAAAGCTCAGAAAGAAGATTCATTATTACAGAAGAAGTTTGAGGCTATAAAAGATGGGAAGTTTCTTGAGTTAAATACGAATCAAGATGTTCTAATAAAATTTCAAACAAGATATTGTGTTCCATCTATTCTGGAAATAAAGAAGGAGCTGATGGATGGAGCTCAAAGCTCTACTTTCTCAATACATCATGGTAGCATGAAAATGTATAGGGACCTTCGTGATCATTATTGGTGGGATAATATGAATAGGGAGACTGATAGCGATACGTCAGGTTTCCTGGCATATCAGCAAGTGAAGGTGGTGCGACAACTTCCTAAATGGGTATTGCAACCAATTCCCATACAAGCGTTGAAGTGGGACAATATCACTATGGACTTTGTCGCTGGTCTCCAGAGAACATCAAAATGAAACAATGCGATATGGGTTATTGTGGACCATCTCACCAAGACTTCCCATTTTATCTCTATTCGTGAAGATTTATCTCTTGTTAAAATTACCAGTATTTACATGAAGGAAGTGGTATGGTTGCATAGAGTTACACTTTCTATCGTATCTGATCATGATCCAATGTTCACATCAAAATTCTGGAGAAGTCTTCAACAAGTTCTTAGCACTAAATAGAATTTCAGTATGCAATATTACCCCCAAACATATGGCCAATCTGAAAGGAATCTTCAGACACTCTAGGACATGATGAGAACATGCTCAATGGAATTTAATGGTGGATGGGATAAACCACTATATTTAGTTAATTTAACTTACAACAACAACTTCTAATCGAGTATTCAAATGGAACCCTATGAATCTCTATGAGGGAAGCAATGTATAACACCTAATTGTTGGGATGAAGTAGGTGAGAGAAACCTTCTTGGGCCTGATCTTGTGCAAGAGATGACAGTAAAGGTCAATGTCATCCAGCAACACATTGAGGCTGCTTAGAGTCGGAAAAAGAGCTATGCAGAGAACCGTCGAATAGACTTAGAGTTTGATGTTGGTGACATTTTCATTCTGAGGATTTCTCCTTGGAAGATAGTCATAATGTTCGGGAAGAATGGTAAGACCAGCACTAGGTACATTGGCCCCTATGAAATACTTGATCGAGTGGGAGTAGAGGCCTATGGGCTTGAACATCCACCAAATCTAGAACAAGTTCATGATATCTTCCACGTACCCATCTTGAGGAAGTATATACCTGACCCTTCAAATGTACTAAATCCGGAGGTGGTACAATTGGAACATGACTTCTCTTATGAGGAGCAGCCGGTTGAGTTCTTGGATTGTAGAGAAAAGGTTCTATGCAACAATAATACACACCTTGTAAAGGTGTTGTGGAGGAACCACAAATATGAAGAATCCACATGGGAACCAGAGGTGCCTATGAGTCAGAAGAACCCACACCTTTTCTCTTCAGAGTGTACAAGTTAAAAATTTCAAGGATGAAATTTCTTAAGGGGGGAATAATGTAACGACACGAACATTTTAATAATATTTGTTTCCTAATATTGTGTTATTTTATTTTATACTCAATAAAACTATATCCTTTAATTAATTAAGTGGGTATAAATAAAATGAGACCGTTGGGTTTCTAATGTTATATGTCTATTGGCCAATATGATAGTTGGAAACAATAATCTTAAACGTTGTGTTTTTATAAATACGGTTATCTTGGTTAATTAATACAGAAAGAATATTGAATGGCCTCATCTAGTATACTCAAGACATATGAAGCCCATCCGTCAGAGCTTGGGAAGGAGGTATCATCACTAGGCTTTACTCTGGACCAATCCCAACCTAAAATTCAATGTATGAAGCTTGAATGGAATTTCTTAATGGAGAAGTTCAAGATGATAGAAATCTCCACTCGTGCAGTGTTGGCCGAGCCACCACAAGATTTTATCACCATAGTACACCTTACAGTTAGGTCCTATACTGGAGTTATAAGGGGCTATGTAACGAGACATTAGCTGCTTTGTGTAATCCTTTTATATAAATAAATTGTTATTTCTTATTATGGCTATGTTTGTAATTTCAAATATCTAGATAAATATATGATGCGTATTAATGATTAATTTATGAAAAAAGGTTATTTTAAAATATTTTCTTTGCATTCATTAAATAATTAATAATGTGAAAAGATTTTCAAGAAATGGACTTCTACAATGGTGATCAGTATAAAATTAGAGTCAAATAAGATCAACTTGGTTTTTAGTGAATAGAAAAGTAGGAATAGTAACAAACCCATATGAATAGTAATGAATAGTAATTTGACAAAAAAATATGAACTTCAACCATGAATGTATAAATAAATTTTAGACATCTTAAAAGTGAAAAACGGTCATAGTTTATTTTTGGTATTTTTGGATGCCATAAATATTTTATTTACAATTTTATAATAAATTTAATATTTTAAAACAGAAATTTATTTACAAAAAAATTAATAATAAATTGTAAAATTATTGTCTTATAGTTATACGATAATATTATGGGACCTTGATTTATTTTTAAGGTGTTACAAAATAAGTTATTGTTTTAAAGTTGTTTTTTTGGAACAATTAATGATTTTATTTAAAAATTAAATTAAAAATAATAATAAAATCATTTTCATAAAATGGAGATCATTTTTGAATTTATATCATTGATGATAGGTTAAGATGATGTTTTGGGATTTTTCTAAAACAATTGAATTTTCGGTGAATAGTACAAATGCAGTTTTGAGTTTCGGGCGGTCAATGACATCATTAATGATGTAATAATGATTTAAGCTTTCTGATCGACTTATTAATAGTGAGATATGCTATTAGATGTCTCATGTGGCCAATTCCAATAGAAAATACCATGGACAAGCCCATGGTTTTTTAAATAACACAAATGAGGTATCACTTGGAAATTAATAATTAATTCACTCACTTTTCACATAAATACCAATCCATTAACCTCGATAATTTCATTCCAAAATCATCCTCAACGATGTTATGGTCTTCTTACATCCCAAAGAGTCCTCCTAAGTTTCATTCATGCTTTCCAAGGTCCCTACCATCAGGATTTAGAAGTCACTCTTCAAGGTAAGGGATCCTTTCACCCTCCTCTTTTTATGTCATGACTTCCTTATATTGTGTCTTCTAGTTTCCTTCTCATTTTGTTGAGGTTATGTTATTATATTTTATAATTACTCACCATTTCATGTCTAATTTTTTATAGGCCCATTCGGCTCTCATCAATTTCGTATCTGAAAATTTAAGTGATGCCATTAGGCTGGTGAATTTTTCGTAAAAGGAATCACATCTTTTCTTTTTTTCATGTTTCCTTTTCCTGTGGTATGTCATTACAATTTTCATACCATTTTCTTATCTCCAGGTTATTCTGAATTTATACTATATTATGAATTATTTATGAGTGGTTGACCCTTTTTATATTTCTTTTCAATGTTTTCTAAAACCATGTTATATAACTGTTATGCTGTAGAAATTTCGTCTCAAAATTTATATCTCTTTCCCTCTCGAAATTATCTTGTTTTGTTTATGTGTATACCAAGACCTATATTATTTCAATGGGTGTTCATAAATATATAAATATGATATATTTTATTATGGAGTTCACATACATATTACCCTCACTCCCTTTCAAGGTGTTATAAATGAAATAATGATCTTATTTTTAAGAACTTTTAAAACTTCACGATTTCAAAATGAAACCCATTTCATTTATTCTATATGGGTTATTAATGAAATGTTTGATTAAGTTATTTGTGTATCACATGAATTTAAATACAAAATAAGGGTTCTCTCTGATATCACTATAATTCTTTGGGTAAAGAATTAATTTCTAGAGATAACAAGTTTCACGATAACTTGGTGAATAACCTTTGTAATTTTTATGACACATCAGGGTTAAACCTTGGTGATATGTTAATGAATGTATAAATGAAATGTTATAGCCACATATTCATGTTATGTTTCATGTTCATTACATTATGATATTCTTATTATTTAATTAATCATGCCTTTATGACTTTAATCATTTTCTTATTAATATTGCTCAACATCACATGTCAACTGTTTCACTTGTTTTCCTTACTGAGACTTTTACTCACACTTTCCTTTAATGTATGTCTCCAGGTTATGAGATGCAGCAAATGTACTTAGAAATAAATTATGATGAAGTCTTTTGAGTGGTTTAGAAGAATGTTTTATATTGTTTTCTTGTTTTATATTCTGGATTTCCAAGACACTAGACTTTAAAGATACTCTGTTTGTAAAATGCAATGAAAAGATATGTACTAAAAAGGTGGGATTCCATATATGGTATCAGAGGATTGTTTAGTTATTAATGGAAATTATGCTATGAACTCATTAGGAAGAATCCTATAGAAAAGTTTAATTATAGGAAAACTTCTGGGTATTTTGGTGAGTATTAAGTAAGTGTTTTATCAAGTAAATGCATCCCAGTCTGGATACGAGTAGGTAGAGGTGGCTCTGGAACAGAGGTACCTCGGATTGAAAACACAAACAAGGAGTTTTGGGCTTGACCAGAGGTATCCTAGAACATGACAACATGCCTTGCTGTACTCTTTGTTATGACACTCTTTGGGGATATTTTTGGTTAATCATATGATTTTTATGAATCCTTATGAACGATTTATATAGAAATGTAGTTGTTTAAAGAGGCTTTAAGACATAAATCCATTATAGTTAAAAGATTCGTAAATGAAATAAGATTATCATTATGGTTTTTTTCCTTTTAGAAATGGTGGTAAATAGGAGGAACCATGCAAATGTTGACCGCACTGGACCATGCGCTGATGGACCTCTGATGGAAGCCGGAATGGAAGTATTCAAGTGAATGATGAACCAACTGACTCAAGTTATGGGATATAACTTGAATCAAGTAGAGAGAATGATATCACCATTAATGGAACAACATTCTCTTGAGACTTTTATGGGACAATGACCACTAACCCTCAGTGGATCAACTGACCCATTGATTGCTGAGCAGTGGATCAGCTCTATCGAGAACATCTTTTCTGTGCTCCGCTGTTAGAGAAAGAGAAGGTCACCCTGCCTATCTATCACTTTTAAGGATAGGGAGATGATTAAAAACATGAGGCAAAGAGTGGATGTTGAATATTTGGAGTGGTAATAGTTCATATGGATGTTTTTAAACAATTATTTCCCTCGTTCTATGAGAACAAGAATGGAGAAGCAATTTCTCAAGCTGAAGAAGAAGGAGAAAAAATTTGTGGGAAGATATGAGATGAACATCACAAGGCTTTCACATTACAACTCTAGATTTTTCATGGATCAAAATGGAAAGATTGATACATTCTTCAGTGGACTGAGACCTCATCTGCAGAAGAATGTAGCCAACCTAGATTATTACAGCTATGAGGAGATCATGCGAAGTGCGATGAAATTTGAACTGGAGTTTGGGGAGACCCAGTGGTCTCATTAATCCACTATCAAAAATAGATCAATGGAGCCAATATTAGAGAGGATCTTAGATCCAGGAAGAAGGGGAATGAAAGTGAAATTTCCCACATGTAATAAATGTGGTAGAAGAATTCAGGGAACATCCTGCACAGAAGTGGGAAATGCTACAATTTTGGAAGAGATGGCTATATTGTGAGGAATTGTCGTATTGAGGTGAAACCTCAACTTCCAAACACTAAAGACAATTGGAAGACGGTACAGTCCCTAACTGATTTCTAGTTCTTTAGGTGTTGACAACATGGGAAGTTTTCCAATCACTATCCAAATATGAGGGCAGTGGAGGGGAACCATTATCTGCCTCAGCAAAGGCCATGATAGCAAGGTCATTCTTTTTCTATCACGATAGCTTAATTTGAAACTCCAAATTATGTGGTAGCAGGTACTCTTATTGTTCTCTCAAAGCTAGAAAGTTATTTGTTTGATTCAGGTACTACGTACTCCTTTATTTCCTCCAAGTTTGCAAATAATTTACAATCGAACCCCCAATTTTCTAAAAGTAGAGTTATCAGTCAAGAATCTTTGTTGGATTATCCAAGCATCATCAAGGTTTAGAAACTCTAGTATTTACTTTGGTGAGAAAAATCGTTTTTCAAATCTAGTAGTCATTACCATGCTGGAATTCGACATTATACTAGGGATGGACAGGCTCTCAATGTATAATGCTAAGATCAAATTCCGAAGTAATGAAATCCTAGTAGTCTTGAATGGAAAACCTATAGTTATCTTCTAAGGATATATATCTCTACCTAATATTTGTCTAGAAGAACCTCAAATATCATTTCTTATGGAATTTATCAGAGAAGAAGATGAAATAATTGAGAGTACGAGGATAGAAAATGTCCCCATCATACAAGAATATGTTGATGTGTTTCTTGAGGAGTTCCCTTGACCTCCCACATAAAGTGTGGTAGATTTCTCCATTGAACTCATACCTGGATCTCTTTTGATATCAAAGACCCCATATAGGATGGAAAATGTGCAGAAGAAGAAATTAAAGAAACAACTCCATGGTCTTTTTGAGAAGGGGTTTCTCCGACTGAGTGTGTCTCCTTGGGAAGCACTTGATATATTTTAGAAGAAGAAGGATGGATTAATGTGGCTATGCATTGATTATAGAGAACTGAACCGGATCATATTAAAGAACAAATACCCTCATCCAAGAATTGATGTTTTATTTGAACAACTTCGTGGGGATCAATTATTCTCTAAGATTGATCTTCGATCTGGTTATCATCAATTAATGATGAAGAATGATGATATTCTAAAAACTACCTTCCGATCCAGATATGGGCATTATGAGTTTGTTGTTATACCCTTCAGACTGACTAATGCACCTACCATTTTTATGGATTTGATGAATAGTCTTTAAGGACAACCTTGATAACATTGTGGTTGTTTTTATTGATGATATTATGGTATATTCCAAAATTCGTGAGGAGCATTCGGATCATCTAAGGGTTATTTTGGAAACTCTGTGGAAGGAGAGGATTTTTGGAAAGTTTAGTAAATGTGAATTCGGGTTACAACAAGTTGCTTTCTTGGGGCACATTGTTACAAATGAAGAAATCATAGTTCACCCTGCAAAGACAAAAGTTATGGAGGAGTGGCCTCAACCTACAACAGTAATTGAGATTCAAAGTTCCCTTGGATTAGTGTTATATTATTGGAGGTATGTGAAAAAAATTTCATGACTTTCTAATCCATTACCCATGTTAACATGAAAAGGGGCCATGTTAATCTGGACAATAGAGTGTTAGGAATGTTTCCAAGAGCTGAAGAAGCGATTTGTTACTGCACCTGTGTTAACTTTGCCCTTAGTAGAGAAGGATTTGTTATTTTTAGGAAATCATCTCTAAAAGGGATTGGGTGAGTCCTCATGCAAAATGACAAGGTCATTTCTTATGCATCTCGACAGTTGATGACTCGGGATAAGAACTATCCTGCGCGTGATCTAGAGCTGGCTATGGTCGTTATTTCTATGAAGATATGGCGATAGTATCTTTATGGTGAGAAATGTCATATATACACAGACCATAAATTTTTGAAGTACATATTCACACAAAAGTAATTGCACATTAGACAAAGGAGATGGTTGGAGCTTCTTAAATACTATGATTGTTCAATTCAATATAATCTTGGAAGAGAAAACAATGTCACTGATGAATTAAGCAGGAAAGACCCAATTGTTCTTTCCATAATGAGGATTCTAAGAGATGCTTTGATCAAAGACCTAGTAAAGCTAGACATGGTAATTATAAGTGAAGGGACATCATCAACCCTAACCCAAATGATTTCTCAACCCTCACTACTAGTGAAGATTAAAAAAGTTCAGAATGAAGATCCTTTTTTACAGAAGAAGTTTGAGGTAATGAATAATGAGAAGTTTCCTGAGTTCAATACTGATCACGAAGTTGTAAAAAAAAAATTGTACAAGGCTACGTGTTCCATCTATTCCGGAAATAAAGAAGGAGCTGATGGATGGAGCTCATAGCTCTTCATTCTCTATACATCCTGGAAGCATGAAAATGTATAGGTCCCTTTGTGATAATTATTGGTTGGATAATATGAAAAGGATTATTGATGAATACACACAAAGGTGCCTACTATGTTAGCAAGTTAATGTGTAGCGAAAACTTCCTAAAGGGGTATTGAATCCACTACCCATACAAGTAGGGAAGTGGGGAAATATCACTATGGAATTTGTCACTGCTCTCCTGAAAACATCCAAAGGAAACAATGCAATATGTGTTATTATGGAATGTCTCCCCAAGACTACATTTTATCTCAATTTGGGATGATTTTTCTCTTGATCAACATTCCACGATTTATGTGAAGGAAGTGGTAAGGTTGCATTGAGTTCCACTTTCTATCATATCTGATCATGATCCTAGGTTCACATAAAAATTTTGGAGAAGTCTTCAAGAATATCTGAGCACTGAATTTAATTTCAGTACATCATATCACCACCAAACTGATGGAAAATCTAAAAGGAATATTTAAAACCTCGAGGACATCTTGGGAACATGATCAATGGGATTTAAAGGTGGATGAGATCAACATCTCTCTTTAGTTGAGTTCTCTTACAACAACATCTTACACTTGAGCATTCAAATGGCACCCTATGAAGCTATATATGGGAAGCAATGTAGAACTCCTACTTGTTGGGATGAAGCTGGTGAGAGAAAGCTTCTTGGGACTGATCATGGGAAAGAGATGACAGAAAATTTCCATGCCATCCAAAAACACATTAAGGCTGCTTTGAGTTGGCAAAAGATCTATGCTAAAAACCATCAAAGGGACTTAGAATTTGATGTTGGTGATAAATTCCTTCTGTGGATTTCACCTTGGAAGATAGTCGTGAGGTTTGGGAAGAAAGGGAAGCTCATCCCTAGGTGCATTGGCCCCTTTGAAATCCTTGATCATGTGGGAGAAGTAGCCTATCAGCTTTAATTTCCTCGAAATATAGCACATGTTCATGATGTATTCAACCTATCCCTCTTGAGAAAGTACATACTTGACCATTAACATGTACTAAATCCAGAGGTGGTAAAATGGGAACATGACCTCTCTTATGAGGAGCTTCTGGTGGAGATCATGGATCGTAGAGACAGGGTTCTATGCAACAAGACTACCCATGTTGTTAAGGTGTTGTGGAGGAACCAATAATATAACATAGCCATGTGGGAACCAGAGGAATCTATGAGGTAGAAGTAACCACACATTTTCTATTCAGTAGGTACAAGTTAAAAATTTATAGTATCATATATCTTAAGGGGGGAAGAATGTAACAACCTGAACTTTTTAATTATATGTTTTTCCTAATTTTGTGTGTTATTTTATTTTATACTCAATAAAACTATATCCTTTAATTAATGAAGTGGGTATAACTAAAATGAGACCATTGGGTTTCGACTGTTATATGACCGTTGGTCAATATGATCATTGGAAACTATAATCTTAAACATCGTGTTTTCATAAATACAGTTATCTTGGTTAATTAATACAGAAAGAACATTGAATGGCCTCATCCAGTAGACTCGAGCCATATGAATCCCATCTGTCAGAGCATGGGAAGGAGGTAGCATCACTGGGAGTTTCTCTGGAGCAAGCCCATACTGAACTTCAACATATGAAGTTTGAACAGAATCGCATAAGGGAGAAGTTCAAACTGATTGAAATCACCAGTTAGGCAGTTTTGGCCGAGCCACCCCAAGATTCTATCACCATAGTACACCTTACGCTTAGGTCATATGCTGGTGTTATAAGGGGCTCTATAATGAGAGCCTAGCTGATTTGTGTAATCCTTTTTTTATAAATAAATTTTTATTTTCTATTATTTCCATATTTGTGAATCTCAAATATCCAGATAAAAATAGGATGTGTATTATTGATCAATTTAGGAAAAACGAGTTTTTTAAAATATATATATTCTATTTTTTAAATAATTAATAATGTGAAATGATTTTTAAAAAACTATCTTTTACATTTTTGTTCAGTAATAAATTTACAGTCTAATAAGATCAACTTGTTTTTTTGTGAATAGCAATGCAGGAATATGTACATACCAATATGAATAGTAATGAATAGTAATTTGAAAAAAAATAGAAACATCACCCATGAATGTATAAATACATTTTAGACATCCTAAAAGTGAAAAATTAGTCATAGTTTATGTTTTGGTTTTCTTGTATGCCATAAAAATTTTATTTAAAATTTGATAATTAATTTAATAATTTAAAATGGAAATTTAATTTGATAAAAATAAATCATAATTTTTTTACATTGTTGTGCTATAGTTATACTATAATTTTATGGGACCGTGATTACTTTTTAAGGTGTTACAAAATACGTTATAGTTTTAAAGTTGTATTTTTGGAATTAATTATGATTTTATTTAAAAAATAAATTAAAATTATTTTGAAAATTATTTTCATAAAATGGAGTTCATTTTTGAATTCAGAGTGCCGATGTTAGGTCAAGATGATTTTTTGGGATTTTTCTCAAACATATGAATTTTTCGGTGAATAGTAAAAATGCATTTTTGAGTTTTGGGTGTTTAAAGACATCATTAATGATGTTATAATGATGTAATCTTTCTGTTAGACTTATTAATAGTGATATATTCTATTAGGTGTCCCAAGTGGCCAATACCATGGTAAAATACCATGGGCAAGCCCCTGGTTTTGAAAATACCACCAACGAGGTGTCCCTTGGAAATTAATAATTTATTCACTCACTTTTCCTATAAATACCAAGGCATTTACCTCATTAATTTCATTCCATAATCACACTAAACTATGTTATGGCCTGATTACCTCACAAGGAGTCCTCCTATGGTTCCCTCAAGCCTTCAAAGGTCCCGACCTTCAAGCTTTAGAAGTCATTCTTCAAGGTAAGGGATCCTTTCACCCTCCTCTTTTTAAGTCACGACATTTTTTATGTTGTGTATTCTAGTTTCCATCTATTTTTGTGGAGGGTATGTTCTTATATGTTTTTATTACTATCCATTTCATGTATAATTGTTGAGAGACCCATTCTGCTCTCATCAATTTTTTTTCTGAAATTTTAAGTGATGACGTTAGGCTACTGAATTTTTTGTAAAAGGAATCGCATCTTCTCTTTCCTTTCATGTTTCCTTTTTACGTGGTATGTCATTAAATTTTTCATACCATTTTCTTATCTCCATTTTATTTTGAATTTATACTGTATTATGTATTATTTATTCAGCGGGTCACCCTTTTTCCCTCTCTTTTCAATATTTTCTAAAACCATGTTATGTAGTCGTTATGCTGTAGAAATTTCGTCTCAAAATTTATATCTCTTTCTCTCATGTAATCATCTTGTTTTATTTGTGTGAATACCCATACCTATTTAGTTTCCATGGTTGTCCAAAAATATATAAAGATGGTATATTTTATTCTAGAGATGACATACATATAACCCTCACTCCCTTTCCATGGGTTATAAATGATATAGTGATGTTATTTTTAAGATCTCTTAAAACATCATGATTTTGAAATGAGACCCATTTATTTTATTCTCTATGTGTTATTTATGAAATGTTTGATTATGTTCTATGTGGATCAGTTGAAATTAAATACATATTAAGTTTTTTCCTTGATATCACTACAATGCATTGGGTAATGAATTAATCTCTATAGATGACAAGATTTACGATACATAGGTGAATAACATTGCTTATTTTTATAACACCTTGGGGTTAATCCTTCGTGATATGTTCAAGAATTTCATAATGAAATGTTTTAGCCACATATTCAAGTTATGTTTCACGTTTTCTCATTATGATTTTCCTATTCTTCCATTTCTCATGCCTTTATGACTTTATCATGTTATAATAAATATTGCTGAAGATCACATGTCATTTGTTTCACTTGTTTTCCTTACAAAGCATTTTGCTCACCCTTTCCTTTCATGTATTTCTCCAGGTTATGAGATGCATTAATTATACTTAGGAATATCTTATGATGATGCATTTTGAGTGGTTTAGAAGAATGTTTTATGTTGTTTTCATGTGTTATGTTTCTGATTTCCAAGACACTAGACTTTAAAGATCCTTTGTTTGTAAAATGTAATAAAATGTTATGTAATAAAAAGGCAAGATGCCATAACTCTCAAGTACATGTCTTGACACCAGTCAAACCGAACACTGAGAAATCTGTGAGGATTCAATTCAAAAAGACATCTTTCTATGGGGAACACATCACAAAGCACCTATACCCGACGTGACCATGACCAAACATCATTAATCCACAAAAAATCTACATTCCACATTAGAGATCCTCATTTAAATAATGCAGATTAAGGGTTCATGGAATTACAAATAAGTACATGTCGTGACCATTTTTGCCTATATAAGGTGAAGATTAGCGACACTTTAGACACGTTGGGAAAAGATATCTCTCTATTTTTAGACTCCCATCATGAATTCTCATCTTCATTATCTATCTAAACACTTTAGTTTTTGTAATTTCTTAACTTCTTCAATAAAATAGTTGTGGATTCACTTCTCTTCAATGCCTCAAATTCCTGCGTTTTTCAATTTCATTTCATTACTGTAATGTAATTTTTTTATCAAAATCATTCTTGCATGTTCATTTCAGATTAGTACATATCCAATTCCATTAGCTTTGTTATCATGATTTATTCTATCCCTTTTATTTCATTAATTACCAACAATAGTAGCTAAAAGCATCAGGGTAGAGATCATGATTTTATGTATCTATATGCTTAAGTAAATATATAGTTCTAAAATTGGAAAACCTAAATGAATTATTAATAAGGATATAAAAAAATGGTCAAACCCTATTTGTGGGACTGTAATGGGACTATCAGACAGTTAAGCAAACAACCCTATCCTAATTGAAGTAAACTTTGACCACGACCATTATCCTAGGGAAATTTCTACAATAGAATCTTAAAGTAATGGATCGTGGATTTTAGCTAGCCTCCTTACCATGGAATAGCTACATCCTAGGTAAAACTAGAAGACTGGACCTTGTTTGACGAGCGATTACTTCTTTCATCACAGACTAAGCATTTAGGACCATGCCAAGATTAGAACAAGGATCACCTTTATGTAGATACTTAGACCTGATCATATCCCCTCTATAATAACTTGAATTGAAACCCTAATTTAATTAGAAACTCTAAAACATTAGTCACCTAGTAAGGACTCATGCAATGTATTTAAGACCAAATCTCTTTCACCCATAGAACCACATTTTGTTCGTTTGATTGACTTTGGACTTCGAACATGCTACGCACTAGTAATTACATAAAGTTTGGGAAACATATAAATTTCTAATTTGACTCACACCCCAAGGAATTAATGGCGCTCGTGGGTGGAGGATCAAATTTGGGAACCCTTTCCATGGAGAACACTGATTTTAAGTGATTAGGATTCTGGTCTAGGTCTAGGATTACCTTTCCGTGACCAACTATCCATTATTTATAGATTCCCTAGCATCTTTTCTTTTATTATTTTCATTAACATTGTGTATGTACCAAGGTTCTTTGACTCATTCATGAAATTTTGAACCACATTATCTTTTGTCCTTTGATCCTGTGATCGAAAGGAATCACTCTTTTCTTCACCTGTCAGCAACGGTAAAGTGATTCCACACGGCGTGACCTAACCCACCAAACACCAACCATAATGTCTTCTTGAGGGAACCCCCAATAATGAATTAAGAGAAAACAATCATTGATTATGGCTTGGAATAAATCCATGACACGATCCTTATAATTGTTTGACCACCAATCGAAGCCCATACCTTTGAAATAAAACTTCGACTCATTCATATGATCCCAAACATGGGGAAATTTAGTGGTCCATAGAGCGAAGATCCACATGATCATATTGTCAACTTCCTGAATGTCTAAGATATATTTTCCAACCAATGACTCTCATTTAATGCAATAATACTTCAGAAATTCTCATTATCCATACAAGACAGAGCCATGTATTAGAAATATAGTTATGATCCTAAGTCAATTAATTCTTGAGACGAACTGGCCATGAACTTTCTGGAGAAGTACATCCCACCCATCTAAATCTAGAAGCTTTGGATGGACATTATAAATTTCAACCAAATTGATGGAGAATATGTATGGGAAGTGTGGGACCACTTTAAAGAACTAATGAGTAAGTTTCCACATCATGGACTAGATATGTAGATATAACTCCAAACATTCTACCAAGGACTCAATCCATCTACACATATTGTTGTCGATGTATCCACTGATAGAGGTCTCATGTTCAAGACTCCTAAAGCTAGAAGTGCAATTCTAGATGAAGAATCGCACAAATCCAATCTATGACAGCGCAATCGTGGACCACCCCAGTGTGGAATCCTCCAAATTTATGAGACCACAAAGCTAACAGCTCTATTGTAAGCACTCACAATAAAATTAGAAGCATTTTAGATACCAACTACTCAACAACCTCTTGACCCAATAATGGAATTATAATCTTTTGTGATGTAAATTCTCCCACATTTATATCAAGATAGAAAATATGGATATAAAGAACCAAAAACATTTTGTAATTAAATCAAATACAATCAATCAAACCATCCATTCCCAGAGAAACAATATTATCAGCAAATACCTACTCAACAGAAACCTTAGAAACATTCAGGGTTATTTACAACTAAGAGGAGGACATAACCAATTAAAAGTTCAAGGTCAATCATGATACCCTTTTATGAACCTTGTTACAAGACCTCAAGATCAAAAACCATTCCATCAAAAAGCACACTAATTTACACCACCTCATTAGAGACCTCAACACAAACCTATGTAAAGTAATATGCAAAACCTCATAGAGCCATTTGTGTAAAAATATGATCAAATAATGACGACCCAGGAGACAGATATGAAAAACCAGAGAGCTGTTCTAAGAATCCTTGAAATGAAAATAATTCAAATATAAAATACCTTATCTCAGAGATTTACAAGTACCCTACATGGTAAAACTAAGACATACCCATGAGCGGAAGATAATGAAATAGTGCTGAGAAGTGGTAATATTTTGGACTTCCAACAACCCAAAGAGGTGAGGCCATAAGAAGAAGAGCCGAAAAAATAGATTATTCCCGATGAAAAAGTTGATGAAGTCAATCCCACCATACTTCATGAAGAAGTACCAGCTGAGAAGGAACATATTCTTGAGAAATAGAAGGAACCTATGTATGTTTCCTGACCTCCATACCAGCCACTTCTTCCCTACCAGGAGAGAGGAAGACAACCTAGGTAAGATAAACAATAAAATAATTTCATGGATATGTTCAAGCAATTACATATCCAAAACCCTTTTGTAAAATATATTTCTCAAATTTCCATTTATTCCATGTTCCAGAAAAAAAATTTATTAAACAAAATAAAAATAGAAGGCATAAGAGTTATCTCTTTAAATGAAGAATGTTATGCTATTGTAAAATAGAAAATTCCACCGATGATGAGAGACCCTAACAACTTCTCAATCCCATGGGAGATAGGCACGTGAAAATTTGGAAGAGCACTCTATGATCTTAGAGAAGGCATTAACCTCATGCCAATGAGTAATTTTTAAAATATCAAACTCAAAGAGATCAAATAAACAAGGGTGGCTTCACAATTATTTGATTGCTTAGTCAAGTACCCTTGAGGAATTCTAGAAGATATACTTATAAAGGTCAGAAAGGTCATCTTCCTAGCTGATTTCCTGATATTGAACATGGAAGGAGATGTTGACATACTCATTATACGTGGAAGTCCATTCCTAGACACAGAAAAGACCCTGATTGAAGTGAACCAAGGACGTCTCATATTTAGAGTAGGATAATAACAAGTTGTCTTCAACCTAATTCGATCTATACAACACTTAGATGACAATATGGAATCTCACACCATTTATTTCACTCGTAATGAAGAAGAATATATAGCCAGTTTTGAAGAAAGTGGCAGATCTCTTACAAAATAATAAGAAGACTATGAATTTTGAGGAATTCAACTTTATTGAACCACTCGCCAGAGATATTATTCCATCATTTACCCCATCCATCATTGAAACTCTTTAATTTGACCTAAAACCACTACGTAGTACTTTAAAGTACTCATTTATATGGGAATCTTCCTCTTTTCCCATTATAGTCTACTCCAAATTATCTGAGGAACAATATGAAAAATTGGTTAATGTCCACAAACGACACAATAATTCTATCACCTAGGGAGTGGATGACTTTAAGGGGATCCATCCCACTGAATGCACTCATATAATCTTACTCAAAAAGGATGAAAAACCAAAATGGAAAACTTATATGGGGCTCACACCACCCATAAAAGAAGTTGTCAAGAAAGAGGTGCTGAAAATCATTGATGTTGGAATAATATTTCCTAAATCAGACAATGAATGGGTGGGACCCCTCCAAGTTGTGCCCATAAATGGAGGACTCATAGTAATAAGAATAGATGAAATGGGATTATTTTTACTGACACCTTCACTGTATGGAGTGTTCTTCATGGATTACAGGTGTTTAAACTCATCCACAAGAAAAACCGTTTTGCCTTATCTTTTATTTACCAAATATTAGAATGAATAGTGTGGAATGATTTTTCATATTTATTATATGGATATTCAGGATATAATCAAATTGAATTTGACATCACTGACTGGCCAAAAACTACATTAACCTGACCTTTTGGTACTTTTCATACAGACGCATGTACTTCGGTATGTGTAATGCTCCAGCAACTTTACAAAGATGTATGACACACATATTTCATGGTATGGATGAATAATTTCTATAAATTTTCATGGAATGTTTCTTAGTTTATGGAAGACCATTCAATGTTTGTCATTGTAATCATGAACTAGTCCTTCAACACTGTGAAGAATACTTCTTGGTGAAAATTGAGAAAAATGTCACTTCATGGTGCACAGAGGAATCGTACTGGGCCAAAAAATCTCAAAATAAGGAGTCAATGTAGATCCAGTAATGGTCATAGTTATCAAAGATATTTCTAATCCATGCATTTCTAATGGTATTAGATGTTTCCTTAGGCATGCTGGATTTTACAGATGCTTCATGACAGATTTTGCATAAGTTGAATGTCCTTTGAAACACTTATTATCAAAAGATATTCTTTTCAAATTCAAGCAGAAATGCCCATAAGCTTTTGATACATTGAATAATAGCCTGATGACATCTCCAGTCATCATTGCACCAAACTGGGATTTTTTAGTGAAATTATGTGTGATGCCAATGACCGTGCTGTAGAAGCTATTCTTGGACAACATACAAATAACATCTTCTGCCCAATTTATTATGCAATTGAAAACATAAATGAACCTCAAAATCATTACACAACAATGGATAAGGATATCATAACTATCATGTATGCCTTAAATAATTCCATTCTTACCATGTTCTATCAAATGTTATTGTTTATAAGGATCATGTTTCCCTTTGGTTCTTAATGGCCAAGAATGATGCAAAACCAAGGTTCTTACGCTAGATTCTCTTGCTACACGAATCAGATGAAATAATCAATGAAATGAATGGAACAAAAAATTTCACTGCAATTCACCTCTCTAGACTACATCTTATCATCATCAATGTCAAAAATGTTGATTACATGGTAGATTTTCTTGATGAGACCTATTTAATATTCAGTCCCATTCTTTGTTTTTTGACATAGAGAATTTTTCTGAAACATGATTCCTCCCTCAAGATTTATCTTATAAACAATGGAGAAAGTTTTTTTTGGATGCAAATAACTACTTTTGGGATGAACCTATAATTTTCTAGAACTGTGATAATGACCTTTTAAGGCGTTGTATTTCAGAAGAAGAGGCACAAAATGTAATTATAATGTGCCAAACATTGATAATTGGTGGACAACATGGGCCTGAGTGCACAATGTATAAGATATTAAAAATTGTATTTTCGAGACCTCGTTACATTAAAACACCAGATGATTCTACCCCCACAAAGATAGATACCAAAGGACAGATAATATTAGCAAAAGAAATAAAATTCCATAAAACTCCATGCTGGAAGTGGAAGTCTTCGATGTATAGGGAATCAAATTTATGGGATATTTTCCTACATCAAATGGAATGAAATATATTCTGGATGTAGTGGACTAAATATCTAAATGGGTCGAAGCTAAACAATGACTCATGAAACTTATAATGTGTTAAAAAATTTCCTTTGAAAAATTGTGTTTTCACATTTTTGATTTCATCGAATTCTTATTCTCGATCGTAGAACACAATTCTGAAATCAACTAGTGAGAAAAGTGATTCAAATATATTGGATCCACTAAAATACTAGATCCCCATATCACCCATAAATGGGTGGAAAAGTCAAACTATCAAATATAGATGTTAAAGAGATCCTAGAAAAAACTATCAATACATGTAGAAATGATTGGATTTACAAACTGAATGATGCATTATGGGCATCTAGAACGGATTATAAAACACCCATCAACACCACCCCATTTCGACAGATTAATGGAAAACCATGTCATATTTCGGTGAAGTGCAAACACCGATCATTTTGGGCCATAAAAATCTAAATTTGGAGTTATATAAGGCTGGATTGAAGCAATTATTGCAATTAACCACAGTGGAAGAATTAAGGAATGATGAGGATGAGAACACGTAAATTTATAAGGAAAAAACAAAAGAATGAAATGATCGACGGATTGAAAGACACACCTTCATCCCAGGGAATATGGTTATGCTATTCAATTCAAGATTGAAAAATTTCCCAAGAGTGTTAAAATCAAGATGGATCAGTTCTTATAATGTCATCCAAGTTTTTTTGTATGGAGAAATCATAATTCAACGAGATAAAGATCCTCCATTCAATTTGAACGGTCAACAGTTGAAGATTTTTCAATAACCATTGCATGAGGGAGATGTACTCAACCTCACATTCAACTAATCTGTAAGGAAATCTGGTTGAAAACATTAATGTTAGTGCTTTATGGGAGGTAACACATAGTTGTATTTATGTTTTGTTTGTGTCTTTGATTTTTCAGTATTTTTTTCCGTACTTTTTACAAACTTTCATTCAATAAATAAAAAGGTAATCGTTATTCCTTATTTTTACTGCTACCTGTTTCTCAGATATACAAATGTTTAAAACTATGGATTAACATTTTATTTCTTTTGCATGATTTTTATACTAATATATTTTGTTGGTGAATCAACATTCAATGTTAAGACAACTCAAACGCCCCAATGACATACCAATTCATTTTAGGGATCTCTCAATTCCCACATTTTAAAATTCTATCATCACTGCCATGCCAATTAAATTTTACAATATCAATGAAACACCTCTCCCACCCATTATTTAATAGAAATTCGGGACAATACCTCCTTTTAAGTGTGTGTGGGGTTATTTCTCAAAATTTCATGGAGATACAATTGATTTTTGTTTTTTCTCCCTATTCTAAGAGACATTTTTTATATTGATAAGAAAGCGGAAAATTTGAATAAACCATTACGCCCATGTAAATTAAAAATTTAATTAAAAAGAAAAATGTTAAAAACCATGTTTCACCCCTGGTAAGAATTTTAGAATTATTTCTGAGATTATAAGTTTAATTTCAATTTGAAATCATTGAAATCATGATTAATGGAATCACAACATAGGATTTATGACCTTTTTAATTATTAGTTATTATTTTATTCTCAGTATTTGAGAGGATTATAAGCCTTAAATCTCATTTTCTTGTCTTATCATATTTCTTGAGTGATACATGGTACATGAAAACTTACTAGAACATGCAATGAGATCATATCAAAATAATGATTGAACAAGTTTAATTTTAAAATTATTGAGGTTTCCTTTGATATCCATTTTACATTATACCCACCTAACCTCTATTCGTGATTTATCACATTGTTTCCATGAATGACTTATTAGAATAAAATCTATTTCAATGCAATTTCACTAACCACACTGATCATTGTATAATGCTTTATGATTATATTTTTAACAAGTGTTGGGGTGGAATTTAGACAACATGTGATGCTTTCACTTCTAGAGAAGTACGGTGTACTCACATGACTACCAAGATGTGATTAATATGCCTTTTTGTTATATATCATCTTTATTATTTTTATTTGAAAAATATAAAAGAAAAGAAAAAAAATTGGTATGGGTTGTGTACTAGGAGGTTCTAAAAACACCATTTTTTTGGACTGATGAATCCCTCAAAGGATCATATGTGGTTAGGTAATGGGTGTGAGATCTATCCTACGTATAAAAATTAAAAATTAAAAATGAAACAGAAAAAGGAAAGGAACAGAACAAATTGTCTAGCTACTTACTCGGAATACATATGGATCCAACCTGAGATAATGGAGTATGGACCTGACTCTCTAGATGGAGTAATTATTTCACACTAATCTTGTTGCATCTATATTGTAATTTAGAGCTTACCCTCATTTTGAGCATGATTTTCACATTCTACCTAACCACCTATAGCCTCATAGGAATCAAATTCTTGTTGATAAAAGTCCGCTAGATTATTTTTATATGTGTATTAACATTGTGGAAATGGTAGAACTTGTGAAAGACTATGGTTTTTAACATGAACTCAAAGTATGATCATACCTTACTTACATTTTACCCCGAGTGATGAGAGAAAATCGTGGTGAGATAAATTAAAACTACTTATATAGCATATGTAATGGGTAAAAGATTATGATAAAAAGAATAAAAATTGATTTTGGAAATTTGAACAACGAGGGATTACTAATTTACAAGGAAGTATTAAAACTATAACATGACTAATTTTCTAAATACACTTAATTTAGTGGTATTGACATAACGTATAATTCTTTCTATGAAAATTGATTATCCTTTTGAAATCATTGTTGAGATATTTTTTATGAGGACAGGAAGTGATTCAAGTGTGGGGGGTTTGATAAGCCTAAAGTTATTTTATTTTTCTGTCACTTTTCTATTAATTTTCAATCATATATTGGATAATGCACATGGTAGAAGACCAGTTTTTCAAGAAACAGAGCATCACAAGAATCCAAGGAACAATGGAAGAAAATCTCCAAGAATAGAAAGTACACATCGTGATGGCCAAGTACACATTGTGTACTTTATGATCACAACCTGCATCAAGATTCTAAGCTTAAGCCGTGACCAACCATGATGACCGGAGGAATTTCCACTTCATGTTGTGACTCTCTAGTACACTTCGTGACACCAATCAAACTAAATGCTAAGAAATCCGTGAGGATTCAATGAGAAAATATAGTTTTCCATGGGGTAAATGATGTGAACCACTTTTACAGAACATGACCATGGTCAAGCTTCATTAATCTGTGGAAGATCTGCATGACACACTGGGTATCCTCATAGAAATAACATGGATTAATGGTCCACATTGTGATGGTCAAGTACACATCGTGACCATTTCTTCATGTATTTGGAGAAGATTAGTAGCACTTTAGACACATTGGGATCAACTCTCTGTCTTATTTTAGACTCCCATCAGAATTCTCATCTCTTTTCCCTCTCTAAACACTTTTGTTTTATTAATTTCTTTACTTTTTTAATAAATGATTCATGGATTAACTTTTCTTTAATGCCTTCAATTCCCATGTTATTTCAATTTAATTTCATTTATTTCAAGTAAGATTTTATTTGAAGCATTCTTGCATGTTCATTTCATATTAGTACATGTTCAATTCCTTTATCATTGTTATCACAATTTCATCTATCCCTTTTTTTCATTAATTACTAACATGAGTAGCTAAACGCATTGGGGGTATGGATCATGATTTCATGTATCTAGATGCATAATTAAATATATAGTTCTAATCTTGGGAAACATAAATGGACTAGTGATCAAGATATAAACTAATGGTAAAACCCCATTTGTGTGACTGTACCGTGACCATCAGAGAGTCAATCAAATGACCCTATCCCAATTGAAGTAAAATATGACTATTAATATTAGCTCAGGGAACTTTATGCAATAGAAGCTAAACATAATGCATCTATGACAATATCTAGCATCTTGACTATGGAATAGCTACATCCTAGGTAGAACTAGAATACTGGACCAAGGATGAATAGCGAGTACCACATGGTTTGCTGACTAAGCACTTAGGACCATGCCAAGATTAGAACTAGGATCATATTTATCTAGATACATAGACTTGATCTCGATCCCTCTTTAATCAATTTAATCCAAACCCAAAATTAGGTATAAAATCACAAACATTAGTCAACTAGTAAGGGCTACTACAATGGATTTAAGACCAAATATCTTTCACCCATAGAACATCATTCTCCTCCTAGGATTGACCCCAAACTACTACCATACTACGCCTTATTAGTTATATAATATTTGAGACACATATAAATTTATATTTTTAATCATGACCCGTGGAATTAACGACGCCTGTGGCTAACCGATCATAGAATTACATAAGAGTTCTCAACACCCCTCATGAACATGTTAACAACAATCTCAGACATGATGCATTATATCCTAGTGTTATCTTATGATTTTCTTGATACATCCACAGAAATATCTTCCATGGGGAATCCAAAGATCATCATGTGATCATCACATGATTATCCATTTTTTAAATCATCAAATCCTCTTTTATAGAATTGTTTCATTCAATAAGAACTGATTCCCCACTGATCTATGGCACATTCAAACTACCCAAAAACCAAAACAAGGACTAAATCAAACACAAAACACATTTGAAACCACAGCCAATTCTATCCCTAAAATTAACAAATGAATTAAATGCATTTTAACTTATTTAACCATCATCAATGAAACACCATAATGATCATCTATCCAACAATCTCACCCACCCCTAAACTATCCCTTATATGACCTTAAATTCATGACCAACTTAATACTACCCACTATAGGATCATCATTTTTATAACATCACTAAGACAAATACTAATATCTCTATAGTCTATAAACATCCCATTAATAAATTTTATGGATGATCGGGTTCAAGTCTACTCATACCTAAGCGTCATTATTAAAGGTAATTCATTTCATACTCCTGTATCTTGGTAATGTTACCCAATTATGAAAATAGAAAAAGCATAGAAAAATCATGATGGACATTTAATCGACCGATTTTATAATCCATACCATCTGACTCATTAATTACTTCTCTTCAAGCATGTTCTCAAATGGTGTTTACATAGATGGATTTGTTTTTATCCTCCTAATACACAACCTCAAATATACCATGTTAACTTATATTGCCCTCATTAAGGTTGAAATAAGATCAGTCATGTTGTCACACTTGATCCATCCAGTATTTCATCCCCTATCAATGGACAAAAAGTCTTTAAATCAAGTCCCCATTTATAATCTATGAATTACCTCATCAATCCCCCATCATTACCTAACCAATACAAGGCTACTCATTTGTTAAAAATCATGGGAATATACACATATACTAAAAATAAACATGATAAATAGTGAAACACATCACCAATGTGAACAAGAATCCATGATTTCATTGATGATAAATAGATTCATGCTCAAACAAAACCCATAAAGTGAACCAAAATCAACTATAACTAGTCATTTTTATCAATTCGATCCCCAAATGACCAATACAAGGACTATGCAACTTGTTCATTCTAGTATCACCATGAAAATTCACCCTCATAACTTTTAAAAACTAGAGGTATCTCATTGATAAAAAAACCATAAAAATTACCACTCCAAACTTGAGAATTATCCTAATAGTGAACTATGAATCATTTATGACTTCACTATACTTTTAAAGGATAATACTAAAATGATAGGGCCATGAATCTCTCAGATTCCTCCCTTTAAAAACATAAGCACAATAGAAGTTCCAAAACTCAATGTAATTTGTAATTTGAGGGTACCAATAATTTCTACATGCCTATACCATAACATTTTCATGGGTGTTTTTATTAATATAGACCCCATGCATGATTCTCCTCATAGTCACAATGTCTACCCCACCTATACATAAATTCTAAAGGTACTTCATATGACCAATTTTATGTCCCCAAGAACATCACGTGCTTTGGTTTCTAATTATGTTCTTAGACACACCTCACTGGATCTAGGTCTACCATCCTAGATTCTCATAAATTGATCAACCAAAACCCACAAAAAGATTTTAACATGGGTAGAAAACCAAATAACTTTTCACGACCCAAAACTAGACATATGACCAAAAGAAACCATTCCCAAATTTATCTTACAATAAGTAAATGAACCTACAATTCCTAAACTACATACCAAGTAGAATATTTCAGGCGATGATCCCATATTCCTTGATATACACTTATGCCTCACACACTTAATTACACTCACTTGCTTGGCCTAACCCTCATACAGGTCATCCTCGAAGGTTACAAGGAACCCAATCCAAAATCTAGAATCATGAAAAAGAGGTCACTAGGGTATCCCATTAATCCCACAAATCAAGCCTCATATAGGTTAAAAATCATGGGATGACACTCACACCCATTCCAAGGTCACAAGGCATCTAACATGCCATAGCGACACTATAAGAACTCATGCACCGTGTTTGAATCTATTTCATCATACCCATTTCAAAGTCATGAACAAACTAATAGGGTCACAAGGAGTTAAAATACACAACGAAATAAAGGTCAAAACTCTAACCAAGTTTCCATAGACATTGAATTTAGCTATCCTATATAACATATATAAGAATGCCTTAAAATCTAGGTTCCAAATATAGCACCATTTTACCCATCCTTAAGGTCATGTTGCACACACAAGAACCTACACTATGTATATTATTGTTTTGAGGTCCCAACATTACAGTGATAACACATAACTTGAGCATTTTAAATATCCCCAAAAACCCAAAAATAGGGTAAAACAAAAATACCCACTAGTTACACATAATATATATATATGGTCCATAACATTTAGCACGAATTAATCAGAATTTCTTAAATAAAGGGCTCAGTTAAATGAAATGTCAAGTACAAGTTATAGAAGAAAAAGATTTATATGATTTATATGGAATTTTATTAGATGATTCCACACAATAACTACAGTGAATGTTCACATAATTTACTTTTATCCATTTAAATTAATGAAAACATTTAACAGCTAAGGCTTAGTTAAATAAGATGTCAATGGAATGTTATAGAGGAATACTCTATTTTAGTTGAAATTGGAATATTACTTAGATGAAACCTCTTAATAATCATGAAAAGTGGTAACGTAACAAATATTTTATTCTTCTTATGGAGTAGTATTGTTATATTACACAAAAATATTATTTTAAAACACTGTACAAATTATTAAAGATATTTTAAATAAATGACCCAAGTCAAAACCTAGAAAATTAGAAAATCAATAACAGGGAATCACACAACTGATATATGAACCCTTAGTGACTAATAAAATTTCTAAACACACCATATACTTCCACATTATTCCAGAGGATACATTTCATAAATCAATGACCTCATAATCAAGTGTATCACTCAATGTGAAATGAAATCAATAAAAAAATGAATAGACAGCTCTATAATCTCAACCCTTACAATAATGAATTCCCTAATGTGTGGGCTATCTAGTCACAATAAAGAACTCCATACTAGGTCAGGACATATTACTACTCTCATTTCCACCTTTCCAAAATAGAAATACAAAATAAATGTATCTGATACAATATTATTGCATCCCACCACCCCAGACAACTAATTGGTGCCCAGACTGGGGGAACACTAATGTACCTTTGCTGTGGCACACCATACTCTAGAGGATTCCAAAAAATAGCATTGGACTAAGGTAGTATGGTGGGAGATAATAAACCCACATATTAGAGTAAGTCAACAGTACACATACTGATAATCTTATACATCCATAATGATAAGGCAATGTTATAATATCTGGGCTAGTTCCAAAAAATAATCTAAATCATCCATTGCATGATAAATGAACTATTATGATACATGTCAGAAAATCCTAAAATAAAACCTAAATGAAAAAAATATAAATCTAGAAAAAACCCTAAAAATGATATGGAGTCTTCATACTATTCCTGATTTTCATGATTTATCCTAGCTTTCCAATCCTATACCTATAAAAAAGTATCATCTTCTATGGTACTGAAGTGTCATATCGGTCTAAGTAGGGTGTGAGTGAAACTCAATAAGCTAACACCAAAAGTATAAAGACCCAAAAATTGACATACGTAGACATTAAATTACTTTGGCAGAATATATAAAAAATAACAAAAATTTATATCCAAGGACCATAATAGTTTAGTGTCTTTGGAAACTTGGAACAAAATCTTCTAATCATGGTGAAAGGTATGCAACATCTCCCATAAAGATCTTCTTTTATTTCCCTACCTAAAACCATCTTTTATATCTTGGGGGAAATGAAATCATAAAAAGGGTGAACTCAAATGCTCAGCAAGGTTAATAGTGGATAAAATAAAACAAAACATATATATTTGAACTTAAAAACATGAACATAAAGTTTAAACATCAAAATCATGAGCAATGACATTAAACATGGTAGTACATAAGGGATAGATCATAATGGAACATCAATCATGATAAGATATCATGGGAATAAAACATGTAATTTTGGAAAACCGTTAAGCACATGTTATTATTTCTATTGTAGCCAATTCATTGTTTCCAAGACCATCATAGTGGACAATGTCCATTACTCAATTGGGATTACTTTCTGTTCTCGCCCTCTATTACTGAACCATATTCACTTGCCTTTCTAGCCATGTCTATCTCATGAGACATAAATCTTTACCCAATTCATTGGAGGGAGATATAGATCCCACCCATCTTATAATGAAATCATTATTATGTGTGCCACAACATAATCATAAATCAATCATCATAACCCAAAGAATAATATGGGTTTCATAAACATCATCCCATCATGATATAATATATATAAAACAAATGGATATCAATTCATCATAAGAAAAGTGAAAACATGTAAATCATAGAGAAATTATACTTGAAACATACACATATTAAATAATGTCATCTCATATGGAAAATGGGTTTGATAAAACACTTGAAATGAGTTCCTGAGGAAAATATCCTTTCTTCTTCAAAATAATTTTCATTTCAAAAAATGCCATGCAATTTTAAAAGATACAGATTTTGTTGAAAATAGTAATGAAGTCATGTCTAATAATGTTCATGAAAATTAGGCATTATAAAACCGAAAAAATCCATTAATTCTGTATAAGTTAGAAATACATTCTCCTCATACTTTTGCTGGAAAAGTCAAAAAGTTCCTGATTTGGTAAACAAAAGAAATATTCCTTCCATAACACAATATAAAAGTAATAGAGGGGTAAACAAGACTTTAAAAATATTTGGAATAATATTAAAAACTTTATAAATAACATTTTTATGGACATGGATCAAAAATATAACCCCATTAAATATATATGTATAAGCAATATCAGATAAAAATGAGATTGCCAAATTATCCCTTACCTTAGGTCCGATATGCTTAGTATGTATCTAAACCTCATGTATAATGATTTAAATAATTTCATTGAAATATTAAAGAATCATATTCATTGTTATGAAATCATATATGGTTCACTTAGGACTTTATATTACCCGTTCTTTTTTAAATTCAATGTTCAAGAAGCATTTTGGGTAAAATCATTTCATTTATCGTACGTGTTTCAACTTGTTGTTCTTGATATTATTACTTATATCCTGATTTACATTATTCCATAATGTAAAACATTATTTATATATAATAAATATTCATCATAAAAATATATATGATATATCGATAAACAGAATGAAATACACCATTCATGGAGACGGTAGGCCGTACGTACGCATAAACACTGTTTTTGATTCCGTATTGATTTGAATGGAATAAGTAAAAGAAAAATATATGTACATAAATATAGTATCATTATTATGTAATATATTTCATGATTATTTATTATATATACTTTAAATCATACTTTAATGGTTAATCTTGGAAAATGAATCCCATCAGGTTCGTGGAGACGGTAGTCCGTACGTATGCACGAGCGATGATATCATTCTTTTGATATTAAAATCATATATAATTGTATTTTATATCATATATACAGAATCATTATAATTTTATATTTGTAATTTATATCATTTATAATCATTATTATACCCATTCAAATGATGAAATGATTGAATAACAAACTTCACCACGACGTGGAGATGGTAATCCGTACGTACGCACTTGTGGTGACTTTTTCATTCATAGGATGGATAAATTAACTAATATGGTAGTAAAATTTTTATAATAACATCACAGTATATATATGATACTGGATTTAATATTTTATAATGGAAACAACAAAGAAGGAGGAAGTGGAAGAAGAAATATACTCGACTGAATCGGTAGAAGAGATTACCTCTTCTTCGACGTGCCTCTTTTAAACATCCTCTTCGGGAACTAGGGTTGGTATTTTGAGAAGACCCGGAAATATATGATATAATTATAGATGTTTAGAAGATAAATTTTTTGGGTTTTTCTGATCTAGAAGGCTCAAAATTGTGTAAAGAGGAGAGGTAGGATGTGCCCTTTTATATGGGAGGAAAGGGGCACCATAGGAAAAACATAAAATATTATTTTATACTAAATTCATATTAGGCTTATAATGGCTCCAGAGTGTCTTATTTCGAAGATAGGGTGGGGATGGGTCGAAATAATCTCAACCAATAATTTTTAGACAAGTATATGTTACCATTTCAACCTTATCATTTAGATTTAACTCTAAGTTAAATAATTTAAGTTTTACCGCATCTTCTTGTACTCTTACACTATATGGTTAATATACATACTATAAACTACCAATCAAACCCTAATTGCTTAATTAATGTAATATATATTATTATATAAGTCTTTTGGAAGAACATTTGTTTTTATGACCATTATATCAACTAATAATATAACATTTGTTTTAAAAACTCTTATAAGTCAATTTGGACACTATGTGGTATTTTGTATTTTCTAAATTCATAACATCATTATAACTTCGAAACAAATTAATATAACCAACTATAATATGTTATATTAACCTATAAAATTATTTTATTTCATTAAAAGTCTCAAATTACATTAATTTAAATTTTTATAATATCAATTATGTTAATATTTTGTTAATAAGGTAATTACGTCATCATCATTGTATCATAAATAAAGTAATTTATATAATTTTTAAAAAATATAAATAAAATACCATTATGTAGGAAATATGTTTATCATTCTAATTAATATTTATATTCAAATTTATCTTATGTATAACTCAATATTTAAAATGGTTTAGTTATTAAACATTGATTTTAACTCTTTTAACACTTGTTTAAATAAAATAATAATAAATTTACTAATATAATACATGTGGATAAAAAGGGTAATATTTTAATCATAAGGCTGTTTTGGGTCTAATTATACTTATCCAATAGAATTAGGACATGTGTTAGGGTAATAATAATATCATTTTACCCTTAATTACCTGATTTACTTTTAACCTTGGTAAATAAAATTAAAAAGATAATATTCACAAAATATTATTTTTTTCATATTGAACCACATTTTACTCATTGATATTAACTGTTTCTCTCATATTTTTGAAAATCCACTCACAGATGTGGTAAAATTTTGTTTTTTGTGAATTTTCAAATTCTTTTAAGAGGTGGGTAAAAGACGGTGAAAAGTTCAATAAAAATATTATATAAATAAAATTATTATAAAATGACTACAATGAATTACATTTAAATTATATAGGTATTATGTATAAATATTGACCTAAAATAAATTTATATAAAATAAATACTTATTTAAATTAATATTCGGTTTTAAACTATAACTCAGTGTTTTTCACTATTCATCAAAAATTGATAGTTTTCAAAAAAATATCAAAAATTCACCTTAGGATAATTTCGATATTCCGAATCCAAAAATTAAGTCCTTTTTGAAATATAAAATTTATAAAATTTCAAATTGTGGGTATTATAATTTATAACAGTTAGTTTATATAATATTTTAATAACATATCGTTGTTTAGTGAAACTCAGTATCGTGTACAATGCATGCTACCAAGGAAGGTTGCTCATGCATATAATGCAAGCCAGAAATAGTGTTGTGTATACTACAAGCTAATACGATGTTGCGTATAGCGCAAAATAATATTGGTGTAGCATACAACAAATGACATCAAAGAAATTAAAAAGAATAATTCTCATAAAATCTCGGGGTGTTACATTCTACCCCTGTTAAAATGAAGTTCACCATCGAAATTCAAAAGGTTTATAAATGGTTTTAAACTTGAAAGTTTATTTCATAGAAACTGACATCATAAAAAGGAATACTAAAACTTTATTTTATAATGTGAACAATGAAACATAATTGCTACCCAAATTAACTCATCACTGGGTTTCCAAATAGGAGAACATAGGTGGAAATATAGATATGGAAGAGAAATCTAACAATCAAGTTCTGATGGATAGTGGTAGAGAACGTGGCTATGAAATAACCAATAATGACAAAGCCATAAATTTGTTATGATCTAAGGTACCATCTGATTCATCAGGTATGAGAGTACTTGGACAACATTTTTGGTTTTCAAGATTATTTCCCTAAAGTTGAAGAATTTTTGAATTAAATGAAATTATTACTTTATTTTGGTACAATATCACTATTGTTTGTGCCTTAGACAATTTACACTTCATCTCTTAAAGAAATGAAGTTGAATTTGACTTCAGTGAAGTGTTAGTAGATCATAAGATAGAATGATAGGCCATTCCATTTGTCTTAAACATCAGGTTTGAAAAAGTTATATACATAATTCCATCTATGGTGAGATTAATCATATATGGTTCCTAAAATGGACTTATACTTCATCTATCATACCTCTTAATAAAATAAAACTAGTTTCTACTAACAAGGGACTTCCTGAAGGCCAATGGTGGGCAATAAAGGCCTTTCACACTTCATTTGTGGGTTCGATTCTTGCATCCTTGTTCGACGCGACAGGTTGTCGCCAATTATACATGTTGTCCCTTTTCATAGACTACACTATTATAAAATTCCGGAAATAAAACTGAAAAAAAAATTCTACACTTAAACAATACTATCTGATGTTCAACATAATCAATTCCAACCATTAGGCTTATCAGAAATACTTCTGTCTAATCTCATAGTATACAGAAATGACTACTAGAATGTTCATCTACCAAGAAAGTGAATTCCATCATTTATCCCCCATATATCATAAGATATATCTTTTTGGTCACATTACAAACATCTGAAGGCATTAATCATGTACTCTTTTGAATCATGAATTACCATAGAACCTTAGTGAAAACATGAATGCTATCAAAAGTTAACTCTTTCCACATACCATAATCCCAAAAATTCTATATACTCAAACCATGATACCACTTTTTCCTTATATCAGTCATGAGATCATGAATACTATAAATTTTTTTTTCTCCTTACCCCTTCATTATGCGCATATCATCTAATTTCCAAAAATATTTCAATCAATTTTCATGGTTACCGGTACCATAAAATTATTAAAAACCCCAATAGACCAATAGATAAATATTCCAATATTCCACGATACTATATACAACATTAATTTGGAATCCCGATACATAAAAACATAATCATTCCACCACATCATTATCATATTCAACATCGCCAATAGTGATCGTATTTGACTTCCCTTTGTCATTTGACTTAAGAGTTTGTTGATGTCGATCATCATTAACCCTTGGATAAGGGCATTGATTAACATAATGCCCCATTTCCTTGCACCTGTAGAATTGAATTGTTGCTTGTGCATTCTCTGTAGTCTTTTCTCTATTCACATCATTAGCTACGATTTTCACATTACTTCGACACTCAACTACTCGATGACCTTCTTTTCCCCACTTAAAAAATTTTCTAGTCCCTTTACGAAAATCTCCACCATATGTTTTTCCCTACATTGAGGATAAATAAACATTATATTCTTTTCACCATTGTTTTGATATTTTTCCTTGTACTCCATCATTTGTTTCTTGTTAAAACCATGAGATGGATATGTAACACCAAATTCCATTTCTACCTTGATAGCACAAAGAACAGTTTCTTCATAGCTACTGAAGACACTTATAGTTAATTCCCTTCGAAGACTTAGTTTTATGACACTGAAGAATCGATTAACTTTACATTGAGGTTGGATGATAATGACAGATGCATTCCTTACAAGCCTTGTAAAATTTTCCTGATATATTCCCACTGATTCGTCATCCTTTTTCTTATGATCAAGGAACTCCTTTTCCATCTTTTTTTGAAGAATACGATGGAAGTACTTATTGAAAAATAAGTTCTTAATCTCGTCCCATTCCATGGACTCACTTTCTCGTTGGGCCTTGTATTCTTAATTAGAGTCCACAACTAGTCTGCTTCAATTTCTAAAAAATAAACAACTATAATGAATTTTTCATGTTTCGAATATTGATGTATATAAAATATCATATCAATGTTATTGATCCATTGATCATAAACAAGTGGACCAAAAGACTTACTAAAATAAGGTGGATGTTGCCTCATGAAGGACTCAATAGAATATTGTTTCCTTCTCTTCTCATTTAGAAGTCCACAATGATTCATAGCATGTGTAAGTAAAACAATAAAATTTTGCACTCCATCTCCTATAACATTGATTTTTTCAGTAGGAAAATCATTGCATTTGGCATTACATTGATCAATATGGTTCCTTCAGGATCCCGCTATCATCTAAAACCCAAAAAGAGTAGTGTGAGAGGCAAAAATCATGCTAGGAAAACAACATAATAAAGGGGGAGTACCTTCAATATATAAAATATTATGTTTAATTCTATGATTTTTACCATAATTCAAAGACTATAACCTATACTTATACTTAACCATAGTGACATCCCAATACATACCTTAGAAATATCTCTAAGGATCTTTCTAAAGTTTTCACATCCTATTTTCCAAAGGTTAACTAAAACTCCCTCTGTTACCAACTGTTGAGTCCCAAAGCTTGACTTACATGAACATTATATTATTTTTCTGTAATTCATAATATATAACAAAAACTGACATCCAAGGACCATAATAGTTTAGTGTCTTCAGAAACTCGGAACGTAATATTCTAATCATGGTGAAAGATCTTCAACATCTCCCTTAATGATCTTGTTTTTTTCCTACCTACAACCTTCCTTTATATACTAGGGGAAATGAAAATATAAAAAGGATGGTCTGAAATGTTCATTAAGGGTATGCATAGAGAAAATAAAATAACCCATATACATTTAAACTTAAAAACATGAACATAATGTTTAAACATCAAAATCATGAGCAATGACATTACACATGGTAGTAAATATGGAATTGATTATAATGGAACATCAATCATTATAAAATAGCATGGGAATAAAACATGTAATTTTGGAAAACCATTAGTCACATTTTATGATTTCCATAGTAGCCAAGGCATTGTTGCTAAGACCATCATAGTGGACAAAGTCTATTACTGAATCAGGTATACTTTCCGTTCCTGTCCTGTATTACTGAACCGAATTCAATTGTCGTTCCAGCCATGTCTATCTCATGAGATATAAATATTTAACCAATGAATTTGAGGGAGATATAGGTCTCACCTATCTCATAATTAAATCATTCTTATGTGATCCACAACATAAACATAAATCATTCATCATAACCCAAAGAATAAAATGGGTTTCATAAACATCATCATATCATAACATTATCCATATAAAACAAATGAATATCATTTCATCTTAATAAAATTGAAAACATGTAAATCATAGAGACATTATAGTTGAAAAATAAACATATGAAATAATTTCATCTTAGATGGAAAATGGTTTTGATAAAACACTTGAAATGAATTCTTGAGGAAAATATCCTTTCTTCTTCAAAATCATTTTCTTTTCACAAAATGCCATGAAATTTTAAGAGAAACTGATTTTTTTGAAAATAGTCATGAAATCATATAGAGGATTCTTCAGGAAAATTAGGCATTATGAAACCATAAAAATCCATTCATTCTATATAAGTTTAAAAAAACATTCTCCTCTTACTTTTTCTGAAAAAGTCAAAAAGTTCCATGTATGGTAAACAAAAGAAATATTCCTACCATAACCCAATGTAAAAGTGAAAGAGGGGTAATAATGACCTTAAAAATACATGGAATAATATTAAAAACTTTATAAAAAAACATTTTTATGGACATGGATGAAAAATATAACCCCTGTAAATACTTATATATACGTAATCTCAAATAAATATGAGATTTCAAAATTATCCCATACATTAGGTATGATATTCTTCTTACATATCTTATCCTCCTGTATAATGATTTAAATAATTTCATTGACATATTATATTATCATATTCATTGTTTTGATATCATATATTCTTCACTATGATTTTATATTGCCCATTATTTTGTAAATTCCATGTTAGAGCAGCGTTTTGGGTAAAAACATTTCATTTATCGTACGTGTTTCGACTTTTTGTTCTTGATATTATTACTTATATCCTGATTTACATAATTACAGAATGTAAAACATGATTTATATATAATATATATTCATAATATAAATATATATGATAGATCGATAACTGTAGTGAAATATAACGTTCAGGGAGATGGTAGCTCGTACGTACTGATGAAAGCTGTTTCTGTTTTCTTATACAATTGAATGGAATTAAATAAATAAAAAATATATGTACATAAATCTGGTATCATTATTATGTAATATCTTTCCTAATTATTTATTATATATAATTTATAATCATACTTGAATGGTTAATCATGGAAAATGAATCTCATAGCATTTGTGGTGACAATAGTCTGTACGTACGCCCGAGTGATGATATCATTTTTTTTATATTAAAATCACATATAATTGTATTTTATATCATGTATAAAGAATTATAATAATTTTATAATTATTATTTATATAATCTATTATCATTATTATACCCATCCAGATGATTAAATGTTTGAATAACAAACAACACCACGACGTGGAGACGGTAAGCCGTACGTACACACGTGTGGTGACTTTTTCATTCATAAGATCGATAAAATAAATAATATGGTTGTAAAATTTTTTATAATAACATCATAGTATCTAGAAGATAATGGAGTTATTATTTTATAATGGAAACAACAAAGAAGGAGGAAGTCGAAGAAGAAAGAAAGTTGAAAGAATCGGTAGAAGAGATTACCTCTTCTTCGACATGCCTCTTTTAAACATCCTCTTAGGGAACTAGTGTTGGTATTTTGAGAGGACTAAAACCTAAATTATATAACTATATATGTTTAGAAGATACATTGGGAGGTTTTGTCTGAGTTTAAAGGCTCGAAAATGTGTAAATAGGAGAGGGAGTAGGTGCCCTTTTATAAGGGAGGAGAGGGGAACCTTAGAAAAAACATAAAATATTATTTTATAATAATTTAATATTCGGTTTATAATAGCTCCAAAGTGTCTTATTTGGAGACTAGGGTGGTTATGGGTCGAAATCCTCTAAAAAATAAGTTTTAGAAAATTTTAGATTACCATTTTATCCTTATCATTTAGATTTAACTCTAAGTTAAATAATTTAACTTTTACCGTGTCTTCTTGTATTGTTACACTATATGGTTAATAAACACACTATAAACTGCCAATCTAACCCTAATTGGTTTATTAATGTCATATATATTATAATATAAGTCTTTTGTCTGAACCGTAGATTTTTAAGACCATTATATCAATTAATAATATAATATTTACTTTAAAAACTCTTCTATGTCAATTTGGTATTTTTTTCTAAATTCATAACAGCATTATTATTTAGAATGAAAAACATCTAATCAACCCAAATATGTAATATAAACCTAAAAAATTAGTTTATTTCATAAAAAGTCTCAAATTACGTATATTTGGGTATTTATAATATCAATTATGTTAATATTTTGTTAATAAGGTAATTATTACATCATCATTGTGTCATATATAATTTAAGCTATCTAATGTCTAAAAAATGTAACTAAAATACCATAATGTATGAAATTTTTTTATATTTATAATGAATATTTATAGTCGGATTTATCTTATTTATATCTCTATATTAAAAATGTTTTAGTTATTATACTTTGATTTTAACTCTTTCAACTCTTCATTAAATAAAATAATAATAAATGTCCTAATCTAATCCAAGTGGACCTAAGGGGTAATATTTTATTAATAAGGTTTTTTTGGTCTAATTATACTTAACCAATAGTATTTGGGAAGGTTTTAGGATAATAATAATAACATATTTACCCTTAAGTACCATATTTACTTTTAACCGTGGTAAATAAAAGTAAAAAGTTTCTATTCAAGAAAAATTATTTTTATCTTATTGAACCTTATTTTACTCCTTCGTATTAACCGTTTCTCTTGGATTTTAGAAAATCCACTCATATAAGAGGTAAAATTAGGTTTTATGTGAATTTGGAAATTCTCCTAGGAGGTGGGTTAAAGACGGTGAAAAGTTCAATAAAAATTTTATATATCTAAAATTATTATAAAATGACTCCAATGATTTGAATTGAACTTATATAGGTATTATGTATCTATTTTTACCTAAAATAAATTTAAATAAAATAAATAATTATTTAAATAAAATTTTGGTTTTAAACTATAACTAAGTGTTTTTCACTATTAATCAAAAATTGAAAGTTTTCAGAAAAATACCAAAAATTCACCCTATGATAATTTCTATATTCTGATTCCAAAAATGAAGTCTATTTTGAATGATAAAATTTATAAAATTTCAAAAAGTGGGTATTACTATTCATAATAGCTAGTTTATATAATATTTTAATAATATATCGTAGTTTAGTGAAACTCAGTATCGCGTACAACGCATGCTATCGAGGAAGGTTTCTATTACATGTAATGCAAGCCATGAATAGTGTTGCATATACTACAAGATAATACGGTGTTGTGTATAGCACAAGAAAATATTGGTGTAGCATACAACAAAATACATCAAAGAAATTAAAAAGATCTAATTCTCATAAAATCTCAGGGTGTTACAATGAGTTTCCTTAAATATATCGAGTATGAAAAATATAGTGCATGTATATGTGATCAATGTTAACCATTTTACAATTATATAATTTTTTTTTAAAAAAAACAACCACCAATACCCCAAATTTATGGTGACGCCTGAGGATGGAGATACTAGTGTTGATATTTATGTTTGATGTCCCGATAAACCATACCTAATTAAGATAGTTCCATGGTGTTTGTGAGTATTTCACATTGACCACACCCCAAAATATTACATACCCAGTTAGTTGCAGCCTATCATGGGGCCACCATCAAATTAATATTGAATCCAAGGAAAATCAAATAATATCATACGTAGGTTATCTCACAGAGATTACAACATTAGGGGTGTATTATTGTTTTCTTAATAAGTTATATTTATGATTCATATGTATGAATTTGGTTGAGTTTAATTAAATTGGTTTTAGAATTATTTTAAAAGATATTGGTCAAACCTATGACTACTCTCTTCACTTACCCTTGAATTATTATTCAATTTAATTCCCCCATTATTCTCAATTTAAAATGAATCCACCTGATTTTCAAATCCTAGAAATTATATTTTGCAATATTAAGATAAAACAATCAATGTATCCTCTATCCTTACTTGGCCTAGTGATTATATACCACCAATCACTCTTGACCCATCCCACTACTAACTATCATATGTAAGGAAGTAATTTATAAGCATCCTATATGGGTAACCAATGAAAAAGTGAAGAATAATTTAATAAAAAATAAGAATATAAATATCCTATAAGATACATATCTAAAAACATCTATGGAAATAATAAGAAAACAATTATCATTAAAAACTAGAATTTAGCCCATGGGTGTAGGATTTATCTAATTCTAGAACACTATTGGATTGGTGTGAATTTATTATTAGAGATTACATTAAAAATAGAATGAATATATAATAGGAACATAATAATTCAAGATAGATCAAGTTATTGTGGATGAAATCCCTTCTCAAAGTGAATAGTTATAACTTTTATAGAAATTATTAGAGGTCATCAGTATTCCATTATTAGCAAGAGATTATCCACCAATGAACCAAACAATTATGAATTATTCCAAAAGTCCTTAGCCCATTTTTTACTTTTTATATTGTTTCCATGTGAATATTTTTTTTTGAATGTTATTAGCGTCACATCAATATTCCAAATAAAACATTCCTTCCCATATTCAAATTTTTATGCTATTGAGAAGAATTAGATGGTTAAATTTTTTTCTACGTCATGAGAACTATGGAAATAAAGTGACAATTTAATGGGATCCTGTGTAGGTCGATTTGATATATATGAATATTAATTATGGGACTACATAGAGAAGGCCCATACATAAATACACTTGGGATGCAAGGTGCATAAATTGGATGAATAAATTTTGTATATTCGGTTTTGGTTGGTGAACAAGGATTGGTCCCAGAAGATTTTTTGAAATTAAATAAAATTAAATTAAACCTTATTATAAATTTGTTTACAAATATATTTTGGTAGGATCTTACACTGGGGCCAATATTTCACAAACTATAATCAAATAATTTTTTTTCATTGTTTCATAGACCAAGGGAAAAGGCATGAAAAATAATGGGCTTCAACTGTGGTGTACATGGGATTCTAGTTTCATGTGAGGGAATTAGGTCATGTACAAGGATGCTTGGAATTGGGTTGTATTTCAATTTTCATCAACAAATCATCTTGGATTGTGAAGGTTAAAATTAATATTTACTTCTTAAATTCATGGAAATCATTAATATCATGTGTTTATGATAGTGTGGAGTTTATATGGGTCTCAAGATGTGCTGATAGAATTAGAACCATTAATGTTTCATTGATGTGATGCATTAAATATTGACATGGGTAGTTATACTATATTAGTGATGAATTTCTACTTCATCGGTGTAAACATAGGGATCAGGTGTTGCGGTGTGTTTCTATTCATTAAGGACTTTTTTCGAGTATTATTTGTGAATATACTTCAATATAAAGTCAATGTATGGGGAAGAAACTGAGTTCCACCCCATATTATTATACCAACAAAAATAATAATGTTATCATGAAATTTAGTGATTCATATTTAACCATCATATAATTAGTATCTTTATTACTTGTATATGGTGTTCTTCCTTGATGACAACAAATCTATCTGCATCATTGATAAACAGAAGTTTCATTGTCATCTATTACATATCAGCCTCTTAAAATCTCATTCAGTATTGATGGAATTCATTCTTCTTCAACACTATCCCAGTTACCTGAGTTCATTTCCTTTAGTCAGAATAGTCGTGACTAATAAGGTCATCCCATATTTTAATATCATGGAGGAGATAAAATTAGAAATCATATCAGAAATATATATTTATAATTTAAGATATTATTATTTTATCATATTTGAGTCTTTGAAAGTATTTTTTCCACACATATTTTTAGGGAATTGTTTTCTTTTAAAAAGGAAGAAGTAGGGGTGCTTAACCAGAGAGAAAAAAAGGTGTATATATGTGGTTTGTAGCATTACAACATGATGATACATGGGAAATATTTTTGTTTATGAGAGGTGCTGAAAAATTAAAAATTCAGTTGTGTAATGACTTATTTGAGGTATCCAAATGACTCTTTTTGTCTGGTTTATATCTCTGATGTGTGACATTTTGTCAAGAATAATTATCAAAGAAACTGTGGATGGGTAGTAGGGTTCATTTTTCATATAGAATCTTCTACAATTTAATTGTAATTACTGTTTGTGTATTACTTGAATTTTGTACACTATAATTCAAAGTGTAATTTCTTAGTGTTTCCCGATGGATTTTTAATCCTCCATATTGACAATTTTTTGACATTATAAATATGAATCTAAATTTATTCATACTATTTTTTCACTTCTATTTTAATATGATATTCTAACAATATTTTTTTAAATCAAGATATTATCCAAGTAATGACCTACTTCCTCCACACCAATAAGTATAAGAAGTAGGTTATATATATTTTTAATTAGTTAATATGGGGGATTCATGCTATGGGGTTTTTCCCTTATAAAAACTTTCAATTATAAAAATGGTATTACTCTATGGATTCAATAGGTATTTTTTTGTTCAGGATAAAATAGTGACTCCAACAAAGAAAATATCTTAGAATCCAGAGTAGATGAATTATGGTGTTTGGCATGATATTATAGAGATAGGGACAAGAAAAATCCAAATGTTTTTGGTTGATAATACTCATTTGGAGGTGATGAATATGACATATACAGACGAGATTTGGATGATGCTTTAAACTAATTATAAATAAAAATCCCACCCAATTATTTTATATATATATAAAATTATTGTATCATTTATGAATACCAAAGAATGAAGATTAAAGTAACCATTTGGAGGAGTTCACCAATATTTTGATGGATCCATATTTAGTGGAGGTCAAGATCAATGATAAAGGTAGAACAATACCTATTTAAATGGAAGAAGAACACAATGATTTACTTATATTGGGTTCATTACCAAATTCATATAATAATCTCATCACCACATTGCTCTTCAGGAAGGAAAATCGGATGTTGGATTTTGTGATTTCATCATTGTTGATGAATGAGACTCAAAAAAAGACCGATGATGGTGATTCATTTAGTAATATTGGTATTCTAGCTATAATATATGGATGTGATAATTAGAAAGGTTAGTCTAAGACAAGAAGGAATGTCATGTACTTATTTTGTGATAAGGAAGGAAATGTAAAGAGAAACTATGATGATTTGAAAATGATTAAGGTATAAAATAAGACACATGATATCAATTTATATGATAATGAAATAAGTATTATAAAAGTTGATGGTCATATACTTTCAGTTGACATTGATTATTATAGGTAAAATTTTTAAAATTAATGGGTGATTGATTCAGTATCTTTATAATATATTACATAAATAAGGGAATTATTTTCTTCATATGAAAAAGGTGGATTTGGTATATTGAATATGTGAAATTGATATTCTTCTGGCATCATTGGGGTTGGATATATTTTTATCACTACAAATGTTTTTTTATGATGATGTTGAGAGATATATGATTTGTGCTAGGTATAAACGATAATTTTTATTTTATGGTGCTCTAGATAATGATTGGTTCAAAAATTCATTTAGAAATATTATATGGACATTATCATTGGGATCAATCGTATTTGAATGAGGCAAAATGATTCACGTACTTTATAGAATTGTTTTAAAGTCATGTAGTATTTGATGAATGATGTTGAAAAGAGGAATTTGTAATATTTGTAGTGTATAATAATGTTATACTTGATTTTTATACCATAAATTATGATAGATATTGTTTGGAATTTGATTCAAGTATATTGAGTTTTTTCAAATATTACACCTAATTCCATTTATTTAGTGAGTTTCAGAAGTGAATAAGGAATTGAAATCAATGATAAAGGTGATGTGTTGAGAGTTACATACTACTAGAAGGTTTTTGAGTAGAGGGATAAGTTAGTTTCTACAGGTACTATTTATTATGTGGTGATAACTATTATGTGGTTGTTAGGTGTTGTTGGTCCTGGTATTGTTCTGTAGGGTAGTTTAGACACTGGTATGATGAAATGTTTGATATTTGGATTTCTTTTACGAAGGGATATTTTAGGTTTCAATCAATGATGAAAAATTGCATCATCATATTTTATATAGAGGATGATGGATTGTATGATTCTAGATAATTTTACTTCCAATGGACTTGTTTAATTCATCTCCTTCTTTATCAGGATGAAGGGGGAGAGTGGGACGGTAAGCTAGTATTTTAATTTCAAGGTGGGAAAAAAATCTGATATTATATACCATATATATTTTTTGGATTTTATTATATTATCATTATAAATAATTTTATTATTTTAAGGTATGTTGTGCACATGTTATTAAAGTTTTCATTTCTTATAACATGGAATTAGAAGATGTGATGCACCAGAGTGAAAAAGGAGTAGATAAAAGGTGTGCTCTGTCGCATTAAGTAGACACATTGGAAACATTTTTAGGGCATGGGAAGAAGTGAAAAAATTGAAAATTATTTTGTGAAATAAATTATTTGACGTTCTTTAATTACAGAAATGTTTTAGTTTTTATCTCTATGTGGAGATGTTTTATCACGTAAAATTATTAGTAAAATGTAATAGGAGTATCAAGGTGTGGTTTTCACACATTTTGTTTCTATAGTCACATTGTAATTCATGTTCAACAATTACACGAAAATTTTACACATGTATTCATAGGATAATTTCAATGAGTTTTACCATGGTTTTTTAATACACTACATTATAGGGGTTTTCTATGTTTAAAGTATATGTAACAAATTATTTCCATTTATTGATTTTTTTCACATATGTTTTCGTTAGAGATTCTCTCAGCATTTTAACAAAATTGAGTCCAAATCCTGGACCGATCTATTTATTCCCAAATAGTATCATGGTTCTAATTCAAAAATATGGCATTGATCAGGTTTACTCTCATTTTAATTTTAGTATTATCATAGAGTAAAATCAACTATATTCAGATAACAAAAGGGGTCATCTTCATTCTTTATAACCTCTGCATCGGAAAAAACCATCATCTTTGGTTCTTTATACCACTTCATCATCATAACTGTTGGTAGTTTTTTTATTTTATATTTGGTGATGGATGGTTTCCGTACTCTATAAAAATTTGATGAATTTTATTTCATAAAAATATATCCATCATGGGAAATTTATATGATGATTTCATTGAAGGGTGTATATTTTTCATGGAAAGAGGCCATATATGGGTGGGGATGAAAGTAAATTTTGTGTTAGATGCATGGAGGTAGGAAAAAATGGATGCTGGGGTATACATAAGAAAATTAATATTGTAAATTTTTATTGTAAAGGAATATATTGATTCCTTCATAAGGAATAAAAAGATGAAGGGGTCATACGAACACAAATGCATGAAACCAGGTAGGGGCACAGTTGCAAAACATCACAACATCAATATGCATAGAATCATAATGAAAACAAATTGATTCACGGTTAAAGGGACACTCATGTTGGTTTCTTGATACCATTGTAGAAAGGTCTTCCCAAGTTCTCAAGTCACTGTTCATAGTCACAAGATTTTGATAGTCACTTATTTAATTCTTTAACTAGAAGATATCACATTAACATTTTTTAATTAGATGAATTATACTAATTAATTTTAAAATGAATAAAAAATTTAAAATAAAATCAAATAGCCTTAATTAATTAATTCCAAAATAAAATAAAAATTCATTTTTAACAATTTAAATCATATTTTCCAAATAATAAATATTTTTCAATGTATGATTCCAAAACACATTTAGAAATTACATGACAACATTTGAAAAATTAAAATATAAAATTATTTTTTAAAAAATTAATTAATTTATAAGAAAAATAACTTTCCAGGATTAAATTTAAAATTAAAATATATTTATTGAGGTAGAATTCCATAAAATAAGTAAATTCAAGTTCAAATAAATATTTGTATATAAATGAAACTATACAAGATTTTTAAGAATCATAATTTAAATCAATTCAAAATTTGAGAAAGTAAATAAATTAATTGATTTTTACTAGGGTTTAATTAATTTAGGTTTTATAAAAAAAATTAAATATTAGTTAAAATTATCAATTTTTTTCTCTAATCACTCCACCACACTTGATCATTTTCAATCCTGGAAACTAAATTTAATTTTCATTTCTAGATATATATAAATATATATATATGCAATATAGATAAGAATAAAATCATATGTTCCATAATAATTTGAATTATCACACCTCTTCTATGATTTCAATTCACAATCATTGTTTAATTCTATCAAAGTTCCCTGTCTATGAGTGGAATAACTTATATTTAAGTGGAATCACTATTTTTAATAATAATAACTTACATTTATCACACTTTACTAATTTTCTTAAACCAATGTTATAATATCAACTTCATTGATACAACTCAAATGAATTTTTTATTAGTCAATTTTCCCCTTCTTTATTGTGGTTCAACATTCCTCTCACCTAAATGAATTCAGTTTATACTATTAATAAATTTATTGATTCTCAGCTAATTATGAGCTATGAACCATGGAAAGGCACGTATTTAATCTATGAAAATGGAATTACTTGTGCCGTCAATGACTAATGACATATATATTCAACATGGAATCCAAATTTACCATTTTACTCCAATTTCAATGAATTGTATCTATAAATTTTGAGTTTAATCCATATAGATTTGTTTTTTTCCTAGAGACCAAGTTAACTCATATTAATTTATAAATTACAGTAAACTAAAGTTATAATGGTCATTCCATAAATATATATTCAGTCAAAATCATTTTCCTTGTTCCAAGACCAAATTATAATGATTTTGATGAAAACTCCACTCTTCATTCATTTAACTCTTACAACTAATGAAAAATTAAAATACATCAACTATAAAATGGTTTTTCTAATAGTTATGATGATAATGACATTCAATGTTCTTATTTTTGTTTTTGTTATTTTTTTTCTACCCTTCCCAAATTTAAAATGTAAAACATGATAAAAATATGTGTATATTTCTAAAAATAGATTGAATATTTTCTTTAGTTAGTTTAGAGTCTAAATGTAAAATATAAAATTGTAGCTATATCCTCAAATAATTTACCTCTCCCATATATTGTTTAAAAACACTTTCATTAAATTTTCATCATGTATTTTTTGGTGAAAAATATTATGTATTATATGTCCATACTTTTGTGGAGGTAAGATAAAACTTGGGTATTAATTATTCCATTGAAGTAGGGTGGAGTTGAGACTCCTCCCATATTAATTTACAAATATATTCATGTTAATGTTTCCATTTTTTTCCATTCACCATTAGTGGTTTCTTTGAATATTATCCATTTATTTCAACTATACCAAATAGAAATGTTTTAGAAAATATATATGGCCCAGTACAGTTGTGAAGAATTTTACCTAGAATTAGTTTCATCCTTGAGGATGACAAAAACACTTTATCTCTAATATTAAAATAATTTTTATGGAATATTATTTCATGGATTAATATGGCTTTAACTTTTTATAATGGGGAAAGATCACTTATTTATTCTCCATGATCTATCATCTCTTGGTACCTTTATTCTCTAGTATTTCCATACTCCATGTTTACGCTCTTAATAACACAGTATTATTTGTTATGAAACACAGTAGGAAGATTATAGGTATTTCCATAAATGATTATTTAAGGAGACATACATAACGTATTCTGTAGGTAGTTTTTTAACAGCAATGTATCTTTAATATTTTTACTCGATTCATTATGTTTGGGTTTCATTGCCTTCTTTATAATCCTCTGTATCTCCCAATTGGAAACCTCAACCCTACCATTATTTTGAGGGTGGTAGGCAGTAGATTTTCTTATATGCTCCATATGTATTAATTAGGGAATATATATTTTTATTGCATATGTGTGTTCCTTGGCCTCTTATTATTTATTAATTAACTATAATCCTAAAATATATATTTGATTCTATATACTAAATCATAATTTTGGAATCATCTGTTCATGAAGTTAGTGCTTCAATATACGTAGAATAATAACCCACTACTATCAAAATTAATGTGACACATGAAATGGGACCATGAAATTAAATTCCCATAAATTAAATATTAAACATAAAATCATATTTTTTATAAATTTAATGCATTTTGGAAGTCCAACCAGTAAAATAAAAGTTTTTAATTTCTTTCAAAATTCATTTGATTCTTTAAAGATTCAATTCCAAAATAAAAAATCTTACAAAACATCCCAAGCTATTATTTGAAGTCAAAATGGCCTCTACATATAGTTGTGGAAGAATGGATGTACAAACATAATGTACACTTCATGGATACACCTCCTAATTACATGATCACTAAAAATCCTTCTTAAATATAGATCTTCTCAAATATGAAATTTTAATTTATATTTTAATTTATATTTATTATGTTTTGAAAATAATTAGGGTAACATTAATGTGACTATAAAATTCACCATATCATTACACCCAAGTACTTGAGTGGCTTTATACAATTTCACATCAAGAAGAGTTATCCAAATTTTCTTCTGATGGTGGATCTACCTTGATAGTGTGGTGTAGTCTACACATGTAGTCTAAAAATAGATTCTTACGACCCTTTTGTATTTGATTTCTATTTATAACTGTTATAAAAGAAACATCATTTCCACTAGTATTGGAATTTTATTAGTCTTCTTAATCAACTTCCTAAGTTCTTCAGGATGATAATTAATAGTTACATTACTTCCTATCATGAAATATTAGAGTATTTTTAATGAAATCAAAGGGGAAAAAACTCCTTATCTATTGTTATAAAATTAATTTGATCTATGTCTTGGTTATTTGAATCATAGGTTATCACTTATGAATACCCATAATTCTTCTTGTAATTCAAAACTCCAATAGCTGTGTTTAAAGAATCACATGGTATCTAAAAGGGTTATTCCTATTAATATGGGAATACTATGGGGTTTTTGGTCAATATTTTTTTATCTTTTCAAAATCTATACTACATTTGTTATTAAACAAAACCTCATTTTATTTCTTCAGTAGTTTAGTGAGGGAAAAATAAATTTTTCTAAATTTTGTAATAATTATTCAAAAAAAAATAACATTGCCTAAAATGATATTTTATCTCTCATGGAAGTGAGTTATGTCATTGAAGAAATGATATAGATTTTTTCCATATGAAGTTTAATCTCATATATATAAATTATATGGAAAAACAAGTTTCCATTTTCTACCATTAAATTTATCTTTTCAAAATTTAACACAATATTCATCTGAATACATCTCTTAAAACAATTCATGACTATTTAAAAAACTATGAAAACATATTTCATAGATTGAAACGTCATCAAGGAATACCTCCATGAATCACTCAATAATATCTTTGAATATACGTACCATATAGTGTTGAAATGTACCTCAGATATGATAGTGACCCAAAGGTATCCATTAGTAGGAAGACATACTGAATGGACATGTGAATGTGGCATTGTATAGGTCTTAGAGAGAAATTAAAAACCTAAAAGTACCTAGAAAATCCATCAAGGAAATGATAATTACACTTACCATATACCCATTCAAACATTTGGTCTATAAATGGAATGGGAAAGTGGTGTTTTTGAGTAAAAAAATTCAATTTCTTATCTACGGTGAATGCTCCCCAACTATTCTAAATTCCTAGATGTAGTAATTTATTATTTTCATTTTTTGTATTTATGTATCACATTTTCCTTGGGAAAATTTTTATGGGACTCACCCATTAGGAATTCAAGATGGGGTAAATTATTCCATCTCCTAACAATCATATACTTCTATAATCACAACATCCAGAAGGTTCATATTGAGCATTCTTTATGGCTGAATCACTTTCTTGGACTCATTTTCAAGAAAATCCTTTGCATTCATGTGGAAGGGATAATCCATGGAATGTAACCTTGTTTCCATCCTAATTCCATGTAATTTTCATTAGATTTTTCATTAATTTTATACTATTTGTTGGGTTTTATTTGAAATTATGAATTACATTTTTTTCATTTTATTTTAAAATAGAATATTTTATACACGATGCCAGTTGTTTTAATTATCCCTAAAGGATCATTCTAGTGATGTTTACATATTATTGATCTCCAAGTTGAGAGCATGTACATGTTAATGAAAAGTTTCAGTGGTGATTTTTATCAAATAATCAATTTAAGTCACATCATTATTTTAAGATTCCAACACACAACACTATTTATAGATTTAATTGCTTCTAAAAAACATTTTCATCTGAAAAATTGGGTGTTTCTGGAGCTTCTCCAATTTCAATAATGTCATTAACATTTCAATTTATTCTATAGAGAAACAACGAAATAAAAAATGGTTCAATGTGAATGAAAGTCTCTTTTTGTGGGTTATTTATATTGAATCAACAGGATAAATTCACGGTTTTTCCTCCAACAGTCATGAAATGAGTTCCCTCATTAATATTGATTATTAATTAGTCAATATTAATTATCGGAATTCCTATGTTTATATTTGAGTGATATTAACCTTTTATTTCCTCCATCCTCAAAAAATTAAAATATTTGGGAACAAATAACCATATAAACATACCATTATATATTAAACTACACATACTAGGTAGGTAATATCTCAGTTAGTAAGAAAAACAACCAATCATATGGTATTGCATTCTTATATCTAAATATATGAATAAACAAAGTATGTCATTAAATTAATTGATTCTTCCAAATCACAAAGTGCATTGGAAATATTATGCTCTAGAATAGTGCATGGGATAGTGAAATTATTTGGATCCTGAAATTTGTGGGGTATTTTTGTGGTTGAAATTTCATAATTTATTTTACTTAATCTTATGTTTTCACTATATTATAAAATTATATTTATATTGTACATGGTGTTTATAAATATTTCTTACATTGGAATTTGGTGGATGGATTTTATCAAAGGGATGTTATTCTCCACTTTCATGAATATTTGCAGAATATCCTGCAATAAAACGTCTTCACTACGTCACATTTGGGGGGTTTTATCTATATAGTAAGTGATGTTTGGGACAATAAAAGTTTCCAAATTTGTAATTACCTTTCTATTTCTCATTGGTGGTGTTTTAATAGGTTCATCAGACTCTTTTTCATGGGAAAGATCATCAGGTAAAGTGATATTTTCAATTCCATATTCTTCTCTAGATGGTGAATCTTCAATTCCTCCCATATCCTTGAAACTATTTATTGAAATAGAACTGAAATTTACCTTAGTGTTTGTATTTTATTGAGAAATAATCTTACTTAACTCATGAATCTTTAAGTTGATAAAGGTAGTTATAATATCGATGTAGTATCCTTGAAGATCGCAATGTTTCAATACAAGAGTGTTTAGGGAGGTTTGTTGAGTTGTGTGAGATTCAATAATTTTTTTAAATATTTCATCTATGGTAGTTTCTTTGTTTTGATTATTTTGGTAGTCTATAAAGGATTTAGGGGTGCCTATTTGGAAGGGTTGATGTAGAAAAGATGGTTACAAAATCTAATGGAAATGTTATTTTCTGGTTGATAGTTCCCAACTCCATTGTGTGTATTTTCATAACCCATGTACCCTTAATTGATTGTTGTTTTCTTATAAGACTACATTTATAACATGGAATAACTGATCTCTATTCTTATAACATAATGTAATACATTAGTGTGATGTTATTAAGAATAGAAAATATTGTAGACACTAGGAGTTATGGATAGTTATGTGTCATGTTCCTTGTTCAAAGATATATTTATCACAATAGATATTATTTCTACAATATTATTTTCAAGTAATGGGAAGTTAAATTTTTTACCTCAGGTACTCCTATATAACTGGATCTTGTACTAAAATTTTGGGAATTTTGTGAGATCCACTCAAATATATCTCAAAATTTAAGAGGATATTTTTCTCTTAATTCTCCTCTAATTGAAGAATATACCAAATTATAATCATTATCCATCAGTACTTAGTAAATTAATACTAAGAAATCGTGATCTTTTAAAGGATAATGAGGGAGGAGGTCTTCAACTACTTGAATCTCTATCAGAAATCTAAAAAAGTTAATCTACATTCTTGCCTTATACCATAGATTTCATTCCTTATTTGAGTTCTTATTGATTCAAGGAATTACTTCTAATGTAATTTCTTTCTGAATCCTATCCAAAGTAGTGACTTTCCTAGACTATATTGTTTAGATCCATTCCTTGTTTACTCATTTACGGTAAAAGGTGATTACCCTTCAGAAAACATGATATTATGATATTTTTATGGGATTGGAATTCCTGTAAACACTAGAATATTCTCTTAGATGTCGGTTAGGGTCCTCTCCTAGTAAGAATTGAAACATTAGAATGAGTTATATTATCCCAGTTCTTATTTAAAAATCATATTGATTATTAGGTGGCTAAAATTGATAATTATTTTTTAAATATGGTTTATAATGCTCTCCCAATGTTTTATTCAATTATTCCAAGTTGGTTTCTATTTTTTCAGTCCCCAAACTCACTATGGTGGAAGAGGAAGCCATGTATTGGTATCATTTTAGTGTAACTATGATGAATGTCTTCTCATTTAGTTCAGTGATTTTTATGGTTCTCAGCCCAATTAGAAATATTAATTTAAATTCTGTATCCAAACCAATGAGGTGATATTGACAATATATAGTCATTTGAAATCATTTTAAAACACAATTATAACTAAATACAAGCATCCATAATAATGTCACCAGTTTTTCCAGCTCCCATTCAAGACCGCCAAAAAACTAATTTTAATCCCTCTAAAAATTTAATACTAATAGAGTTGGATTATCTGTTATAGAAGAAAATATTATAGATTATTTTTATTTTTGTTAAGTGGGTCTATTTATAAAGGTAGTGGATGAATTTAGTAGATTTTAATTTTTTGAAATAGTTTAAAAGATAGTGTTCTATCCTTGGATTATTATCCTCACTTACCAATGAATAATTATTCAATTTTATTCCCTTATCATTCTATAATAAAAATGAACCCCCTAACTAGCATATCCTGGAAATTTTAGTTTCTAATAGAGAGATACAATAATCACTATATTCTATATCCTCACCTACAATACTGATTGGATACCACTAATCACACTTCAGGCATCCAACTACTAACCATAATAATCACTGAAGGAATTCCCAAGAAAATTGTGTGTGTACTAGTGAAAAAGGGTAAAATAATTAAAATGTGAATATGAATGGAGATATCTTAAATAATCATCTTAACACATTCATATAATTTAGAATATAATAATTATCATTATAAACCATAATTCACTAGATGGGTTGGAAAGTTCTCGGTGGCTCGACCACTATTTGCCTAGTATGACACCATTGGAGAGTATAAAACAAATAGAATATAAAAAGAAAAATAGAAACAGTATCTGAGATCAATCGAGTGATTCTGAATGTAGACACTTCCATAATTGAAAAACATATAATTTATAGAGGAGTGTTAGTAGTTATTTAATACTTCATTTCCATCCATGTGATTATCACAAGATTATCATCTAAAAATTAGATCAATTTTGAATTAATCCTCAAATTAGAAGCCCATTTTTTTTACTTTATACTATGGCCATGTGTATAATTTTTTTCTAAGATTAGTGTTACATGAATCTTCAGACTGCAACATTCTTTCCCATGATAAATTTTGTATGCCTTAGAATGAATATGATGGTGAAATGATTTGGTATGTCATGAACAAAGAGTAAATCAAGTGATTTCATAATAGTCTCATGTGGGGAGATTCATGTGGTGCATACAATTCTTGAAAATGATCATATATAGAGAGAAGGCCTCAAGGTCATTGCACTTGGCCTTTATGTGCATAAACTGTATGAGTAAATTTTGTCACTTCGGGTGTAGTAAGTGAACCGGTCATGGTCATAGAAGCATTATAGAAAATTAGTGGATATATGTGAAATAGGATATAGTATATGTTTTCTAATTAATTTCATCTAGTTATTTTACTTGGGACCGGATGTTACTGAATTTCATTCTAAAATATTTTTTTTGTGGTGTCATGGACTAGGGCTGTGGGATTGAAAAATGTTGGGCTTCACTATAGTGCACATATGTTATTGGTTTTATTTGTGGGAGTTGGGAAAGATATATGAATTTTTGGACTTGGTTTGGTTGGAATTATCCTTTAGTATCCCATAAAGTATTTAGTAGGATAAAATTTATCTTTTCATCTTTAATTATTGGACAACACTAAATTCATGGGTTATTTATGGAGTGGTGGTCATATAGGTTTCGTGTTGTGGTACTGGAATTTGGATCATCAATGTGTATGTGTTTTGATATAGATATTTTTCACATTGAGGGTTCTACTGTATCAATTAAGATCTATTTCATTCTGGGTATACACATTGGGTTAAGGTGCCATAGTGAGTCTTTCTTCATTTGGGATTCTCACTGATCAGTATGTATACATCCCCTTCAAATGTGGTAGTTGGTTCATGGGAATAAAACCGAGGACCACTCCATCTAATAATTATATCACAAGGAATATAAAAAATCTATAAAATATGTTATTTATATATGGCCATATAACAATCAAATGCACTGATTCCTGGAATTGGTGTTCTTTGTCGATGAGCTCTGATCGATCTGTATCATTGGTAAGAATAAGTTCTTGTTTATCTCAATGCCCAGGGAACTCTTCAAATCCCATTTTTATGGGGGAAATGTTTTTTTACCCATGAATGTAATAGGATACCCTGATGCATAATTATGGGTTACAAATTGATAGGATTAGCATGATTTGTTTATAAAAGATAATGGAACAAGTTTTCATTAAATAGAACATATGGATTCATAAGAATCGAAAGAAAAGAAAAAAAAATTGTAAAGAACACAAAGATGAAATAGGATTCAGATCATATTGATCCTATGTAAAGGGTAATTACAACCCCCCATGTTAGTTATTTTATTACTAAATCGAAACATGTTAGGAAATACAGACCCAAATGAAAAAAATAGTACTAGATAAATTAGTTTAGAGGAATGTATTTGTTGAACTAGATGGTGGTGGTGAAACCAATCAGATAGATTAAACACCATCGAATCATGGATGGACTCTTGCACACAAAAAATAAGGATATTTTTCCAATCAATATTGAATGAAATTAAATTTCTCACAGAGCCAAGTTTCAAACCTGAAACCTAGTAATGATGAATAGATGTCATGATTTAAAAATTCTTCTTGTGTGGAGTCTTCCTGGACCCCAGGGCAAGTAATTCCTCCACTAAATCTCCGCCATAATGGAACTATAATTATAGGGATATGCATAAGAAGGCTGGATGGGTGTGCAGATGGTTGAGAATCCCGATTATAACTATTATTATCTAATTTATTACCTACAAATTAAGATGGTATCTCTCTCAAAGATCTCGAAATCAAAACCAGAAAAATCCTTAATATGGTGAGAGTGTCTCTCTTGAGTCAATGCAGTAGGGTGAAATAAAGTATTTTCATGGAAGCATATGGTGACATGGATAGATTACACATGGTGAAGGATTCTTGGATGGAAAATGTTGTGGTGATGGTTATACAAATAGATTGCAGTACATGTGGAGTGATAAGTGGAAGAGAGAGAATTTACATCAAGGGTTCAATGAGTATGTAGCTGAGGAAAAGAAACACAACTGAGCATAATCTAGTTTATTTTACTGAATGGGTAGGTGGTCCAGAAAAAGGCCACATCCAATAACTAAAAACACATATCGAAGGTAAAATAAATCCAAAATCAATGTATAATTAAATGATCCACATGAATATTTTCCATGTATACATAGGAGAACATGCACCATGCACACAAACAACAAGCCATTCAAATGAGAAATTTTATTTTCTGAATTTAAATGCAAATTATTAAGAATTAGGAATAAAATATCACTACATTGAAATAAAATAAATTTAATCATGGTGGTCTCATAACACAAATTATAGAATTGGGACCAAATTCATCAATTCTAATTTAGAAAATCGTGTAGACTTAGTAAGAATATCTGAAGGATCATCACCATTGGGTATAATTGGACACTCATAGTCCCAAATTCTATAATGTTTCTACCAAAATGATATATAATGTTAATTTACTTAAATATGTCATAGAATACATAGTTTTTAGATAATTTCAACAAATATTGGTTAACACAGTGAACAAAAATTATTTTAGCATACATGGGTTATTGGGTAATAAAACATATTAACCATATAGATTCCCTAATTGCTTGCGTGAAGGTTATATAATCTACCCAAATGGTGGAAATTGAAACCACTAATTTCATGTTTCACGTCTATGAGGCCGATTCTCCATATCTGAAAAATGAAAATCTAGTGAGTGACTTATGAGTATCAACATTTATAGCATAATCAGATTTAATAATGCAAAAAATATCATCACTAAAACTATATTTTAATCCACATTAAACTCACAATTCAGGAGACATAGAAAAATACATAAGGACCCACTTAAAGGTATACCAGTGAGGCTTATTAGTTCTCCCACATTATCATACTCAATGTACACAAAAGAAATGCAATATTTGGTCTATAATAGACCATTGCATACATAAGACTTCCTAAAACCCTAGCATAGTGTATCTTATTCATGAAGTCTTCCTCAATATCATTATAAGGGGAATGTTCTTGGGAAATCTTCAAGTGTTGTTCTAAAGGAATAAAAATAGGTTTAATTTTCTCAAAGAGGCACATTTTTCATACATTCTCTATATAAGAAAAATAAGATAAGTACAAAGTTTGAGCCTTTGTATATCTAATAATGTATATAACCAAAAATTGATTATCAATTCTAATATATTTCATTTTATAAATAGAGTTAAAATGGATATTGACTGAATTTATAACCTTCATATTTTTATAGATTAGTAGATAGTCATCAAGATAATTTAGTGGGTATGAAATTCCGGTTTAATATATTTAATGTTCATACATACATTAGACATACATCTGAAAAAATTAAACATAAAAGAGTCAAACCATTTATCACACCACATAGACTATTTTCATTGTCCATATAAGTTCATATTAAAAGGAAAACGTGATTAGGTTTAAAAAATAAAAATACCTCGAGATTAGTTATATAAATTTCATCATCAAGAGTAAAATATAAAAAAGTAGTTTTACATCCAATTGTTTAATATGAAAAATCAATCTTGGAAGAAAAATATATAAAAATCATAATAGAAAAATGTTTAACAATAGGGCAAATTATATCACTATAATAGATACCTTCATGATAAAGATATCTATTATAAACCATTCAGGATATAAATTTTATTTTAGCTTCTCCAATGATATTCTCGTTTTTCTTCGATGTCCACTTATGACCTATAATTTTTTTTATTATAAAGTGTTTTTTAAACATTATAAAATTCTATTCTTGAGGAGTGAATTCAACTCCTCCTATATAGTATCCATCCATAAAAAGGCTTCATTGTATTGAAGATATTTCTTATAAGACACAGGTTTCTCCTTAAACAAGCACTGAGAAATATAAAAATCATAGGTGGCCACATCAGCCTAGTTAAACTATTTTTGAGGCCATATCATTCTTCAAATTCTATCATAGGTATGAATATAATCACATAGATTATCCTGCACTTCTGTTTCAGGTTCATAATACAAATCAGAATTAGATTAAACTTTTTCTAAAAACTATTAGTGGTAGAGAGACACTCAGTCTAGGGTTGGTATTTAAATTCCAAGGGAATTTCATATCCTATAAGTATAATAGTTCTATGAAGAGACTCACACTACATATCTAATGACTCTAATGAATCTGTTTCATTCCTTTTATAGAATTCATATGCATTGATAAAATATATCACATCTAATGATACAATTTTGATAACCTAGATTATATATCCATATGTTGTACCCTTGAATACCCACATGGTATCCCACAAATATGTACATTACTATCCTAGGAGCTATCTTATAAATCATGGTATTGGAATAAGGTATGGATCCAAAAATCATAAGTTGTGAAAGACTCGGGGTAACCCTTCAAAAGTTCTTCTAGTGTTTTAAAATAATTAAAAGAAGATGTTAAATAGTTGACCATGTAGATAGACTTGGTGGTATCCATGACCCAAATAAACATAGGGAGAATAGAATGGGATACCATGCATCATACCATTTCAATGATTGTCATATTCATCCTTTATTCCAATCCATTTTGTGGTGTTCCTACAATAGTTTCAAAACATTTAATTCCCTTAGTGTCATGATTTTTTTTGAAATCAGAAAGCCACTATTCCAAACCTGTAATATATCATATGGATTTGAGTTTCGTATAGAATTCAATTTCTAAACTATATTCTCATTCATTAAATGTCTATAATGTATCAGACTTATTTTTGAGTATATATTATAAAAATTCCTAGCATAGTTTTGAATAATGAATACAAACTAAAAACCCCCACCATGGGAAGTGACCCTTGAAGGAATAGAAAGGATATAGTGGACACAATCAATGGGTTCTATTTCCTTATAAGTTGACCTACTAACAGTAAACCATCTGGATATCCCATACACAAAAATTTTTTAGAATTAAAAACTCCTAGTGGTGATGTTTCTCAGAACCCCATTTTTTATATGTTAATCAAGGCCTTCGGAACTAACATACCCTAACCTATTATACTAAAGGGAGTTAATATCTTACCCTAAACCAATAGAAGCATTTAACCTATTTCTATAGAACATAACATATAAAACATAGAGAACATTCCAAAGGTTTCCTCTTAATAATGTGAGGGATGCTTGAGAAATAATAATATTTCAAGAGTCTGACATAATTGTATATCTCTTCTGATCAAGGAATCATAGAGAAATTTGTTTTCTTTTTAGTTCAGGTACACAACTAACCTCCTTATGAGTTTTAAGAGTCATATCATGAATATCTAATGAAACTGATCATACAACTATAATATATAAACTCTTATTATTCCCTAGGAACACCTCAATTGATTTAATTTCCCTTAAGTTCATGAAGTACTCCCTTCTTGGACATGTTTGGAATTAACATATGTAATCAATGATTCATTAATCAGAGACAGAAATGTTTGAAATACTTGACACATTAGCATTTTTAAAATCTTTTTCAACTAATAGGTAATGGTAAGTATTATTCTCTTTTTAGTCATATTTTTTATCAAGACAATTCCTATTCATATGACCATGATGTTTACATTGAATTCATTTTATTACTTTCTTCTTTTATTTGAATCTATGATTTTTATATTTAAAAAAATATTTCCTTCTATACCTAGACTAACTTCTACACCAACCATGGAGACCCATGGCCTGAACATTAACACTATATGCCTTTTGATGGTCATTTGAGAGTAACAGATTTAAAATCTTCAATAGTAAGAGTGTCTTTTCCATACATCATAGAATATTTAACATAATTAATGGTGTCACCGGATGATCATAATAGTTATATGGATTGGTATTCATAATCTAATTTGATATATATGTTTTCAAGATCTAATAAGAGTTTACTAAATTCATTAATATGGGACATGAGAACAGTTCCAAGAATCATTTTAAAATCATACAATATCATTTTATTGTATATCCCACAAAAAAGGACATATTCATATAAACGGAATCCAATTTAGACAATATAATAGTATCATAGGACTCATATAAAACCTCTATAATAATTTTATCCCCTAAAGATAAAATCATTAAACTACTTGAATTCCTAATGTTATCTTAGAGAACATCATCATAGGTTTATGTAGTTTATCCATATGGGGAATGGGTGGTTACATTATTTTTAGTACCACCATGATTGTTAGTTAAGTTAATTAATCTATTTTGATATATAAGCGTGGTCTTTTTTATCCACCACATGTTAAAGTAATTTTCACTATCAAATTTATTAATATCAAACATTGTAGAGCTCATTTTTAAATTTCAATATTCTCTTATACTAATTTTTGGGGAAAATGTTTTTTGGGTTGTCCCTAAGATTGAACCTATGATCCATTTTTCTGTACTTATGGATTTCAAATAGATAAGATTATCATTATTTGTTTAATAAAAAAATGGAATAAGTTTTACTTAAATTGAACTTCTAGATTCACAAGAACCAAAAGAAAAAGAACATAAAATAATAAATAACACAAGGATATAAAGATCTTCAGCTCACAATGACCCAACATTCCCTACAAGAACACCATCACAGTTAATTTTTTTCTCTAAATGAAAAAACATGAAAATATATACTTTAATGCAAAGAATATAACCAAAGAAGCTATCTAAGGAGCCCATTCTTGTTGAACTAGGTGGCAGTGGAAAACCCGATAATGAATAATAAATTTCATGATTTGAAACTCCTTCTGGTGCACAATCTTCATATAATAGACCTAGGGTCATGAATTTCCTCACCTAAATCTTCATAAAATTAGAACTCTAGTATTTGGGATCAGAAAAGGAAATATGGTGGGGAGTTATGATGGTCGAGAAACCATAGTTTCCCTCTTATTCTCGGATTTTTTTCCTATGAAGTAATAAAATCTCTATATTTAAACTCTCTAATCCAATAATAGTTAGATCCAAAATGAGTTGGGAGTTTCTATATTGAATAAATGTAGTGGGGTGAAGTATTATAATTTCATGGAAACATTATGTGGCACATATAAAGGTAGTGTGGAATGAAAATAGCATAGCAGCGGTTCTAATAACATATGGGGGTGAAGTGGGTTGGACAAATGAAAGCATGAGAGTGTCTATAAAGGGTACGATGTGTATCCAATCAAGGAAAATAAACATAACCATGTGGAATTTGGTCTAGGGGATTGACTGGATCAATGTCCCAAAACGAGGCTACTTCCAAGTAAGGAAAACCCTTATTCGGGGAAAAATTAATCCAAAACAAAAGGATAATTAAACCAACTTCTTGAATAGGTTCCATACACATAAAAAAGATCATGCATCATTAACACACACACATAACCACAAAAAATGAAAAATTAAATATATGGAATTTAAATTAAATTCATGTTGAATAAAGAATAACAAATTTACTATTGATTGAATTTGATCTTATTCAACAATGTATCACTTGTACCGGTTCATTTCATCCATTCAAAATAACCACAACATGGTTCAGATTCAATATTATGGTGCATCTTGGGTTCCCTCTCAACAGAATAGTATTATGGGATATCGATAGTTTTTTTACATGGATGGTTCCGCCCCCCAATTTGTCAAAGGGGGCAGGTGTGGAAGGTGTGAGGTTAGTGGCCAGCTCTACCAAACCCATCTAGGGAGGAATAGAAATAGGGGTTGGAAGTGGCCAATAAATAGAGGCTCTCCCCTATAAAAGATCAACCCATCCCAATAAACTTCCTATAATCCCTTTTGTAGTATTTTATGTAGTGATTTATCCATTATTCAAGAGAGATATTGTTAGGATGATATGTCTGAGTATGATATACTATATTATACCCAACGTAGGATCGAATATGTAAAATGAGATACAAATACAAGGGGGGGGGGGGGGGGGGCGGTGAATTGTATACTTTAAAAAATTACTAGGGGAATTTTTCATAACCATAATTTGCAACTCCTCTAAGATTTATTATATTGCTAGATTCTGGAAAAGTGATCCTGGAAATGAAACATAACAAAAGTTTACAACAGATAAGATACTACATTAAAGAGTATAGAATTAACTATAACAGAGTACAAGTATGAGGAAGTATAATAATGTTTAAATTTCTTCAGCAATACAAATGCAGTAGAAAAATAAAGTACTAAAACTACAAGTAACATGAATAAACTCTTTTAACCCAAAGAGGAGGGTATCCAAAAACCCTGGAAAAGGTGTCCCTTGATTTATTCTTTAAAGAAGGTCTGTCTTACACAAACCTAGGTAATACCTCAATTCAATGATCGATATCTGTCTTGTTATCCCCGCAAGCCCTCGATTTGTAATGAAATCGGAACCTCTGACTTCACTACCTGAAGTCACTGATTTTAAGGAAATCTAACATTTGCATGATGAAATTGTGCATGAAGCGAAGTTTGAACAATCCATTCACACATTATATACGAAACCTGAGAGTTTATAAGAGCCTCTCTCTATAGACATCACATCACCAGCACTTTGTAAAAAATTCTCGAATTTTTTTAGCTCTTTTCAAATGATATCACATTTATAGGCACAACTCCAACAGTCGACTCCCTCCACCAATAGTCATATTCTTCCTTGAAGTTCCGAGGGACCTATACTCGTGTCACTGAAACAACATTTAGTTGATAACTGAAAGCACGACATCATTTTATAAAAATATGAGTGTAATAATAACCAAAACTGATATTCAGAATGAAGGTAAATGAATGTTCAGAGTCTAAGTAAAAATGAATTTGGAGTCTATAGTACTAAGATATTCAAATTCTGTTTATTAGAAGAATTTTGACTTCACACATGTTCTTATATATAATTCGTAATCAGAATTCTCAATCCGAATTCATAATGAAAATTTGTAATCATAATTCATCATCATAATTCATAATGAGAATTCATGATCAGAATTCATCATTGGAATTCATAATGAGAATTCGTAATCAGAATTCTTCATCAGAATTCAGAATGAGAATTCGTAATCAGAATTCATCATCAGAATTTGTAATGAGAATTCAGAGTCAGAACATAGATGAGTTTATATCCAGAATTCTTAATCAGAATTCATGACTAGAATTCATAGTATAACTTCACATAAGTTCGTAATCAGAATTCAAAGTCAAATTTCATGAATGTTTGTATCCAGAATTCGGAGTTAAACTTCATTGGAGTTTGTATCCAGAATTCAAATTCGAACTTCATTAGATTACAAATCCATAATTTGGAGTTGAACTTCATGAGAGTTCATATCCAGAATTCAGAGTCTTAAATAGAATAACTCATATCTATGTATTACATTATTCTAATGACTCAATCTGAATTATACACACAGAACAATTTTGATTTGAGAAATGAAAACAAGGTAAGGATAAATTCCCATAGGGAAGGAAATTTTCCATATAGGGGTAAAATAAAACTTTCCTTAAGATAAGGTGTTTGTGATTTTCAAAACAAGGGGAACAATCAAGTCATAATAAAACCTTGATGACTTTTCAATATCCCCCTTACATGAAGGAATGGAAAAGTTATAAGGAAATCCTTATTGAATCAATAATCTCTCTCTTTTTTGAATGCACAAACATCCTTACGAAAAAGAATTTAAGGACTTAGAATAAATTTCTAGACAATGAAATTAAAGATTATCTCCCTTTGCTTATGATCAATGGTGTATTTGTCTAACTCACCCTTAGGCTTTGGAACTCTAAGGATCGTATTCTATATTTCCCAAATGAGAAATTTTATTTGAATGTGGAAATATTCATAATGATAAATCCACCTTAAATATACTCTCTCGTATTTAGGTATGTATCTTCTTATAATTAGAAGTCTTTTTCTTCTCTCCTATTGAATTCTTTTTCCTTCTCCCCCTTTGTGATTTTAAAAAAGAGTTTGAGGGAATGGAAAATAATAAAGTACCTGAAATAGTAGTGTAGACAACCAAACACGCAACGATAATTCCATTACGATTGAATGAATTATTACAAGGAAAAAAACAATTACAACAAAAGATCAGAGTGGTTTATATTGTTTCCTTTTCCTTAGGCATTAGCATCTTGACAATGTACTTCAACCTTTTCAGTTATTTATGGTCTTCCTTAGATTTCTTTTCAAACTCCTTGATCTTGTCTTCCTTATCCTTCAGGTCCTTTGCCTGAGCCTTCTTGGCCTCTTCCTAATCCTTTAGAAATTCATCTTGCATCAAAAAAATTTCTTACATCTCACTCCAGTGATCCCTCTCTGTCTTTACATCAGTAAGACCAAGGCATTCCATGGCCATCACTTTGACAAAACTTCCTTGAACCTCTGGGAGTTTGTGTGAGCAAAAATCAGCTTCTCCTTCATATGCCAGCCTCAAAAATCTTGTAACATTTGTGTAAGAATGTTTGTATGTCTTCCCATAACTCATAAAAGAGAATTTTTCTCTACCCGTTTCCTTGAAGAAGAAAACGGATTCATTGAATTCGATGAGAAGATCTGGATAGACTACATCTAGAGATGTTGTCTTAGAAGTAGCTATACATTCTCAATCATTGTGCCTGATATTCTTGGCAATAATTGTGTCAAAATTATTGAGGAAATTTAGGTGTACCAACCTCTAACTATAAATTTACAACTCCAAAATCTGTTTTCACAGTAGACATATCTTGAAAAGGGGCTTCTGCAGACATTCAGACTGAGCACTTCTTGAAAAATTCAGAACGTCCTTTGTAGAGGGTTAGAATTTCAGCATGCACAAGCATGAAATACAATGTGGGACAACCATGGGGGGTCCCCTTTATAAAGGCGATGAAGTGACCTTTCGACTTCAAAAACCAATCTAACAGTTGAGAAATGATCTTATATGATCTGATGGTCGATATAATTGCACCAAGGAAAATTTGGGTGATTTCGATCTTTTGAGGCTTTGAATGAAATCATTCGGACATAAGGAAACATTAATCCAAGATATTTTTAAAAACAAAGGAAAATAATAGAATTTAAATAATGACTATGAAAATCTTAAGAATGAGATCATAAGATTTGGATTACTAGGTAAGTTTTTCGTAATAGGTGATATTCTTATTGAAAAAACAAATTTGACTATGAAAAAACATATTATGAAAAATCCACTAATTTTTTTTAATCCGAGAATTTCCATTACGAAAATTTTAAATCAGAAAATTTCCATTATGAGAATTTCAAATAAAAAAATTTCCATTACAAAAATTTCAAATCCAAATATTTCCATTACGAAAATTTCAAATAACAGAATTTCCGATACGAAAATTACAAATCCGGGAATTTCCATTAAGAAAATTTTAAATCTAAAAATTTCCATTATGAAAAATTATGAATCCAAAAATTTCTATTTGGAAAATTTATGAAAAACCAACTACGAATGTTTTTATTATGAAATTTTTTGAAAAACTAAATATGAGAATTTTCATTAGCAAAAATTTTTAAAACGTCATTACAATTTTTTTTTGAAAAACCTTAATAATAGATGTAATCCCCCTATGACAAAGAGTTTATTACTGTAAGGATATTGGTTGAACAAAAAGTTAAGAGAGGAAGATTAACTCATGGTTATCATTCATAAATTCTGTGTAATGTATTCAAATCTTTCAGAAGGTAATGATTTTGAGAAAATATCAGCAATTTGATCATGCGTTCTGATGAACTGTAGAATGATGTCTATTTTTTGAAATATAAAACATTTGAAATCAATGTTTTTCCATGAAGAACAACGTTAACTATACCAATATTTTCTCCCTGAGCAATATCTCCAAAAGATAATTTTCCTCCCTTCATCATGATAGTCTTTTCAAAATAGTTTTTGTTACCAGTCATATGCCTCGAACATCCACTATCAATGTACCATGTATTGCGGTATGTGCCTTCTATATTTTATTTAGAATAAAAGTGTTATACTTTTTGAATCAAGATTTTCCTTGATCCGGAATTGTTAGACAACAATATTTTTGGGTATCCACATATGTTTAGAAGAATAAGCTTTATGAAGCCCATGAGATTGAACTTTCTTCAAGGTGACATTTTTCTTCTGATGCACACAACTTTGACACTGAGTGCAAAGAGGGGCTCTAGAAGGAAACAAATAGTCGTTTCTGAAAAAAAAATTGTTGAGTATAACATACTCCAGTAGTGTTTCCTTGAGGGTTAATTTGATAAAACATCTTGTTAAAATTTTCCTTCGCAGAGGTAAATTTTGCAAGAAGTTTATTATGAGAAAAAATTTTGAATTTCTGTCTAATGACTAAATTTCTATCCTCAAGAATCATTTCCTTAGTGTTATATTTTTCCTCAAAAACATTAATATTTAAAATAGAATTCTTAAGAACTTTAGAAAGGTCTTCTTCTCAAGGTTTTTATAAGGTTTTCTAAAAGCTCTTCTTTAACTCTAAGATCTCTTGAATGATCTGAAATCTCTTTTGTAAAAATTTCCTCCCTGGTATTTTCCATGCCTAATTTCTTATAAATTTTACAATTTCATGCTTCATGTAACTTGGAAAATCTAGAATCATATTAATATGAGGTTAATTCTTCATTTTCTGAGGATGAAGTATCTTCATTAAGAATACTATTATAGGAATAGTAATTCTTATCAAGAGATAAATTTGACAAAGCCTCGGTACAGCGTAGCTTGGCCATAAGGCATGTATTAGGGAAACAAGTAGTAGCAATGAAACACATATTATTTGGTGCTGATGAATCATATTCAGAAGATTCAATCTCAGAAGAGTCTCAATAGCTAGCACTCCAAGTATCGTTATCATTAAGACTTTTCTTATGCTTTGATCAATAGAATATTTGCATGTTCCTTTTTGAATTACTTTCCTTATTTTCCTTCTTCTTCCACAAAGGAAAATCATGTCGGATGTGACCAGTTCTTCTATATTCATAACAAGTAACTTCTCCATCATTCTTGTCTTTGTAATATTTCTTCTTGTATTTATTATGATGATTCCTTTGAGTTACAATCTTGTTCATTCTTCAAGAAATATTAGCTAATTCATTCTCATAATATTCTGTGTCCCTAGATTCTTACTGAATAATGACTTTATTTGTCTTTTATCTGGTTACTACTTCTGGGGTCCTGGCTTATATATGTTTAGAAGTGGTTGTAAAAGCAACCCCTACATTCCCATTCTTATTCTTGACATTATTAGCATCTCTCTACATACTGGTTTCATGCTGAAGAAGTGTTCCAAATAACTCACCTAAGGAAATCTGAGTGACTTTCCTTTTCTCAGCAATAGCTGTCCTCTTGGAGTCCCATTAATTTGGCATAATATCTATGATATTTTCCAGAAAATCCTCATCATCCCAACCTTTTTCTCCTATAGATTGTAAGTTATTCACGATAGTCATAATCCTTTGTTAACATTGTTTATTGGTTCTCCATAATGAATGTTAAAGCTATGGTATTCAACTCTCTACATAGCTCTTCTAGTCTCTATGACTTTGGACATACCAAAATCTGTAACTTCATGTTTCTTAGAGATACTGTTTGCAGCTTCACACGAATATATTTGACTATAGATGTTCCTAGTCATGGAACACAATAAATAATTTCTAACTCTGAAATTTGATTGATATTATGATTTCTCCAGATTCATAAAGGTTCTCAAATCCTTATCCAGATTATTATAATCTCCAATTAGCATCAGATAGTTATCAACTACAATGTTGATAAAAAAATTCTTCATCCTATCTCTCTAGAATTCATAATCATTTCCATCAAAAACAGGAGGTCTGGTAGGATTTATATTATCTATGGAACAGACATTTAATCCTGCCATTCTTATGAAAACTATTAGGACACAAACTTGTTAGTTGCATGACTTTTTAAATAAGGAAGAATATCCTATGAAAGGAAAAATTAGAGTAATAGTATCTCTTGGAAAACCTGAATCCGAACTATATGAGTCCGAATATATGAATCCGAAAAATATGAATCCGGAAAATATGATTCCGAGAAATCATTTCTGAGAATTCCCTTTTGAATCTTATCGTGAGATTAATTCAGATTGAACCAATCCTCTAATACCAATTTTTAGGATGGTATGTATGAGTATGATATACTCTATTATACAAAACGTAGGAACGAATATGTAAAATGAGATACAAATAAAAGAGGTGTGGTGGGGGGGTGAATTGAATAATTTAAAAAATTCCTAAGGGAATATTGCGTAACCAAAATTCACACCTCTAAGATCTATTATCTTGCATGATTCTGGAAAATTGATTCTGGAAATGAAACATAACAAGATTTTACAATAGATATGATTCTACCTTAAATCATATAGAATCTAACTACAACATAGTACAAGAATGAGGAAGTTTAAAAATGTTATACTTTTCGCAACAATACAAATGAATCGGAAAAACAAAGTAGTAAAACTATAAGTATTAAGAATAAACTCTTTTAACCCAAAGAGGAGGGTATCCAACAACCCTAGATTAGAGGTCCCCTGATTTATACTTTCAATAAAGTCTATCTTACCCAAACCCAGGTAAGACCTCAATCCGAATATCTGTATATATCTTGTTATCCCTATAAGCGCTTGATTTGTAAGGAAATGAGAACCTTTGACATCACAACCCAAATTCACTGATTTTAAGGAAATCAAACCACTACACGAAGCATGTCTGCATGAAACGAAGTTTGAACAAGCCACTCAAAAATTTTGCACGAAGCCTGAGAGTTTATAAGAGCCTCTCTCTCTCTCTAGAAATCACTTCACTGGGACTTTTTCAAAAAGTATCAAAATGTTGTGAGCTCTTTTTAAAGGAGCTCTTATTTATTGGCACAATGCCAACAGTTAGCTCCCTCTAACGGTCATATTCATCCTTGAATTTTGGAGGGACCGGTATAGGTGTCAGTCAAACAATGGATAGTTGATAACTGAAAGCACGACATAGTTTTATAACAAAATGAGTGTAAGAATAACAAAAACTGATATTCAGAATGAAGGTAAATGAAATTTCGGAGTCAAAGTAAACATGAATTTGGAGTCTCTAGTATTAAGATATTCAGATTCTGTTTATCAGAAGACTTTGGACTTCACACAAGTTCGTGTCCATAATTCATAATCAGAATTCCCAATCATAAATCGTAATGAAAATTATTAATCAAAATTCGTCATCAGAATTCATAATGAGAATTCGTAATCAGAATTCATCATCAGAATTCATAATGAGAATTCGTAATCAGAATTCATTATTTGAATTTTTAATGAGAATTCATAATCAGAATTCATCATCAAAATTCATTCGGAGTCAGAACATAGAAGAGCTCGTATCTAGAATTAGTAATCAGGACTCATGAATAGAATTCATAGTCGAAATTTACATTAGTTTGTAATCAGAATTCGGAGTCTAATTTCATGAATGTTTGTATCCAGAATTCAGAGTTAAACTTCATGTGAGTTTGTATCCAGAATTAAGAGTTGAAAATCATGATATTTAGTATCCAGAATTCGGAGTAAAACTTCATGAGAGTTCATATCCAAAATTTAGAGTCTTAAACAAAATACTGCATATCTATGTATTATATGATTTTGAGGACTCAATCCAAATTATAAATGTAGAAGAATTTTAATTTGAGCAAAGAAAACATGGTTAGGATAAATTTACTTATGGAAGGAATTTTTCCTTATAGGGGTAAAATAAAATTTGCCTTAAGATAATGTGTTTTTGATTTCCAAAACTAGAGGAACAGTCAAGTCATAAGGAAACCATGATGACTTATCATTTTCCCCCTTAAATGAAGGAATGGAATAGTCATAAGGAAAACATTATTTACTCAACAGATATTTTGAGGGATTTATCATTGTAATATTATGGGAGTGTGTACCCACTTTTACCCATAGTGATCCTTCTATTTTCTCATGGTTTTTTACCCATTTCATTTTGGTGAAATATTAAACCATGATGATCATTGGAGTCAGTACCATAAAATTTTAGATGCATGATGGAATGGTATGAACCATCCAAGGAGTACACCATGTGAAGGGATATAAGAAGAACAAATTATCTTTGGGAATATATGATTATATCAGATGAAGGACACATACTGATAATGGAGTGATGTGAATTTTGAAGGATCCACTTGTGGTTATTAAGGAAGATTAGATCTAAATATACATGTATGTGAATATGGATAAAATGTACTAAGAGGAGGATATAGTAATCACAACACCTACTATGATAGAAGAATTGATGATGTAATGGAATCAGATGCTTGGCCATATGTCAGAACAAGGCCTAAATATTATTGCAGATCATAATTTATAATCTGATCATATAATGGAATTCTAACCATTTTGTGATCATTGAATTTTAATCAAGAAACACAGGTTATTGTTTGGGACGTCAGCACCAATAAGAAAATATATATTAGAGTTCATCCAGTTTTATGTCCGACAAGAACCAATTATACCCCTAGGTAGATGAAGGTACTTTGTATCTTTCACTTATTACTATTCAAGGAGACATTGGGTGTTCACAATCATTTGAAAAGGGGATGTCTTTTAATTCTTAAAAAATTCAAATTGCAGAATGAAATTGAATCTCAAAATAAGATCAAGTGATTGAGGAATGAAAATGGTAAAGAATATATAAGAGAGGAGTTTGATATTTTTTTAATGTAAAGGAGCATAGATATAATTTATGATGGCATACAATCATTAGCATAATGGAGTGGTAGAGTGGATTAATTAAAACTTGTTGGATAGAACAAGGGTGATGTTGAAATCTATAGTAATTTCAAAAAAAAATTGTGAAGAACCATTTAATACCACCAGTTATGTGATCAATTTATCTCCTAAAATGATGTTTGATTTGAAGACACTATTGTAGATGTTGATTCGAAAACCCGCTGATTATTCTCTATTACATATTTTTGGAAGTCCTATATTTTCATTATTTAGTGACAAGGATTAATCAAATGTGGATTATATAACTAAGAAATGCATATTCTTGGGGTACGGTGATGGTGTGAAGGTGTACCATTTGTGGGACTCCACTACCCATAAACTTATAATCAGTAGAGATATCATTTTTATGAAAGACAAGGTGAAAATTAAAAATGTTACAGTCATAGAGAATGTCAATACGTAAACTAAAATAGTATAAGTACATGAAAATCCAAGAAAGATTCAGTTTCATATGGGGCATTACCCGAGCATGATGATCAGGTACCGGTTGAGTCTAAAATATGATAGTCAACTCATGAAAAAAATGTACCATTTTGGAACTCATTATATGTCACAAATAGAAATATTGTTTACTTATTATTGATATAGGATGGGGATAAATCTTCTTTTGTGGAGGTGACCTAAAGACTACATTCATATTCATGGATGGTAGCGATTCAGGAGGAACTTGAAGCCCTGTTCAAGAAAAATGCATGGTATCCTTTTCGATTACCACATGAATGTAAGGATATTAGTGAAAATGGGTCTTTAAGATAAATAATAATGGAATTGAATTTGTGTAATGATATAATACAATACTGGTAGTCAAAAACTTTTCTCGGATGGATGGAATTTATTTGAAAAAAATATTTTCTCCTGTTGTTAGACCGATGGCTATTTAGATTGTTATTGTGATGTGTCCTATATAATGATTAAATCTTGAGTAGTTACATGTGAATACTTATTTTATCCATGGTGAACATTATAAATAGATCTATATAATTTAATTAGAATGATTTATTAAAGAAGGAAAAGAGAACTTGGTTTGTAGGATGAACAAATATATATACGGTCTAAAGTAGTCTCCATGTTTTTTTCAAGAGATTCAATTACTATATCATGATGCTAGTATATAAATGGCCTCATTAAAATTATTGTTCATATTTCAGTATTTCTAATGCAAATTATTTTCTTTTATTGTATGTGGATAAAATTATAGTTGTAGGCCCCAACAATTATTAGGTCAATTTGAAAAAGTCACAATTGTATAGGGTGTTTGATATGAAGGACATGGAACTAGAAAAAAATATTCATGGGATACACATATACTAAGATATAAATAATTACATAAAAAATGTCTTGAAACATTTAAACATTTATGATTTTAAGCCAATATCTACCCCTATTCTTGTTAATATCAAGTTATCATCATCGATGAGTCATAGAAGTGAACGAGAGAGGATGGAGATATATCAACTACCGTATGCATCATCAATGGGTAGTTAAATGTTCCCTATGGTTTTTACTATAATGTACATTACACATGCAATGGGAGTAGTTAGTCAGTACACGGTCAATTCAGGATATGAACATTAGAGAACATTGGAGAGGATCCAATGATACATTAAGGATACCTCTATACCTACATTATGTTATGGAGGATTATGTTTCTCTATAAGAGTCTATGTTCATTCAGATTCTATAAGATATTTTGACTAGAGTAAATCCACTATTGGTTATATAGTTACACTTGTAGGTGTAGTTGTGAGCTGGGTATAAATGTTATAATTAGTTGTGGAATTATCCATGATAGAGGCATAGTACATGATAACTAAAGTATCTTGAAAAGATTCGATTTGGATGAGAAGGTTGTTGGAGGACCTCAGGCACATAAAAGTGTATATTCCATTATTTTTTTATATTTAGAGCTCCTTGGACATTTATTTAATCCATATTTAATTCTATTACAAATAACATTGGGGTAATATATCCCTTTTTTGAGACGTGGTGGAGGAAAGAAGTGTGGATAAGTGGTAAAATCATACTAAATAAAATATGGTAGATTTCATGATTGATGTATTTGACTCTAAAAAGTTCATATGGTGAAGATAATTATGCGGCCTCAAAGATATGTGAGCAGCATTATTTGGTAGATAGAAAGGACATGTAAATATAAGATTAGTTTTCAATAAAATATCCAAGTTGAAGATGTTTTAGTAGTTTTTTTCTATAGATGGTGTCACCCTAGTTTTTTTAAGAGGGTATGCATGGTAGGTTGGAGGTTGGTGGCTAGGTCCACTATACCAACCAGTGGAGGAAGAGAAGAAGGGACTAGAAGATGCCAATAAATGGATTCTCACCCCTTTAGAAGATCATCTCATCCAAATCACTATCCTATTATCCCTTGGGTGGTATTTTTTGTGGCGATTTAATCATAATTAAAAAGAGATATTATAAGGGGTTTCTCCTCATAATAGTGAGGGAGTTTTTTACCATCATTTACCCATAGTGATCCTTTTATTTTCCTTTATTTTTTACCCCTTATATTTTGGGGGTTTTCCCATGTTACATATGTTGTCATTTATTTCCTCACTTTTTCAATTAATTTTATCTTGTAATTATTGATGAACAAATGGGTAAATGATTAATTATCCCAATAGGGGAATGGACGAAAATCAACCATCATGGGAAAAATAAAATTTTCATCTTCACGCTCTCTCAAAACTGCACAGAACAACAGTACTAGATTTGGATCTGGTTCCCAATTATTTGTCGTAGGGGTTTTCAATTCCTTCAGTTTTACTGGCGGGCACATATGTTTTCACTTGTCCATATAATGTTGTGGATTTGTGGTGCATGAAATGAGGGTTCATGAATGTATCTTGGGAATGAAAAATCCATGTTGTGGATTCCCTAAAGGGTATGTACAGGTCATAGAAGCTGGATATGTATGGGTGAGAATGGAAGAAATTTATTTTTTGGATGCATGAAGGAAGATAACCCTGGATTTAGGGGCACATAGAAGAAAATTTTAAGTTTAATTTTTTCTTAAATAGGGATTAATGAATTGTCAAAAAATATGGTTATAGATGCATGGGGTTTTTTTTTACAATCACCGATGTGTGGAAGTAGGATTGGAAATAGTATAACGATGTTAAAATAGTACTGTGTTCATAGTTGTAGGGAAAAAATTATTTCATGGTGGATGTGAGGGGAACGAGTGAAATGAATACAACCAATATTCCAAAACCCAACACTTTAAAAATAGATTTTTATATATTGAAGTTGAAAGATTCAAAAAAACAATATGCATGAAAGTAAACATATGGGAATGAACGTAGTTATTTAAGTGTTTCAGTCCCGTGGGGACCTAGATTCATTGTAATAACACGATCCAATACTCATGAATTTTATTAAGCTCAATGAAACGAAATATTATAAAATATAGGAAAACTGAAATCAAAACCAGAATAGAGGATTTGAAAACAAAAAGAAGAGAACACGAAGAAAATATGGTAATGATACTTACAATAAAAAATACTGGGGTCTATCCATCCTGATATTTTCATGTGTATCCCTATGAAACTGATGTAGATTCTCATGCATCACACTGTTACTCATACTCACATGGAATGGATGTCGGATGAACATCAATTTGGATCTTCGCTACACTTATTTGAAGGGAAGGATTGTTTCAAGAACTACAAAAGAATATATAAACCAATGGTATACACTGAGGTTGGTAGGAATATTATCTACTTTGTAAGAGGATGAAGAAACTAGTTGGAACATTGAACAAAAACCAAACCAAGAGCATCCATGTGAAGTGAACCAGAGGAAAACTAAAATGAATTGGTGGTCATCAAATGGACATTGGTGAAGGGGTCATAAATTCCCCTAACACCAATTTTCAATCAAAATGCTATAATGAAGCCAAGACAAAACCAAAACCATGCGACAAAATATATAAACCAAAAATGGTGGATGATATAGATAAAAAAGGATGAAAAAATTGTCAACGTCTAGGAATCAAGATGGTTAGGATCAATGAATCATCACTGGCATGGGTAAAAAGGCTGTCCAAAATTCGAAGGCCCACATGGAATGGATAAGGCCAATATATGAAGTCCCTCAAATAGAAATAAAAAAGTAGTATAAAAAATTGGAAATGTTAAAATGTAAAACAAATGTTTATTTAATTCCAAAATTCACAAATTGTCACCATTTTCAATTTAATTTTGAGATTTTCTTGAACCAGTGCTAATAGAATTGGAACCAAATTCAACCTATCTAAATAGAATTTTAATTTATAAAATACCACCAATTCATTAAAACTATCTTCTATGTCAGCATTATTGTGTGTCTAGTTAAAACACATGGTTCCATATTCTTCAGAATATCTAAAAAAGTATAGCCTAAAATCTATGTTCTTGGATTTACAATGACATAATAAATTTTTGGACAATATATTGTTTGATAGAATACTGAAATATAAATTTATCATATAATTTAAAATGTTTTAATCAAAAGACCTCTGTTTATGTTATAAGGCTTCTTTAACTGCATAGTTCAATTCAATATACTCAGATTATGTGGTTGAAAGAGAAACCATAGACTGCATGTTTCAATTCCATGAAATGGATCCATTGCAGTGTAACACATCAATATTTTATGAGATATATTATTTTTAATTTTTTTCATATCATCGGTTGTATGCTACACCAATATTTTCTTGCTCTATACGCTACACCATATTATCTTGTAGTATACACAACACTATTCATGGATCATGTTACACACAATTTCATGTTCGTTGGATAGTTGTTATTCTACGCAATATTGAGTGTATGTATATATATATATATATATATATTCAATGTATAAATGAGATATGGTTGGATTCTATTACACACCACAAAAAAGGAGTCTTACACTAATTTAAACCCTGACTTGGCTTTCATTACACGCAAGAGTAACCTTCCTCGATAGCTTATGTTGTACACAATTCCGAGTTTCACTAAACAACGATATGTTATTAAAATATTATATAAACTAGACGTCATTAATAGTAATACCCAAATTTTGAAAATTTATAAATTTTATCTTTCAAAATTGGCTTTATTTTAGGATTATGAATATCAAAATTAGCTTAAGGTGAATTTTTTGTTTTTATATGAAAAATTTCAATTTTGGGTGAATAGTGAAAACACTAAGTTATTGGCTAAAACCGAATTTTTATTTAAACAATCATCTATTTTATTTAAATTTATTTTAGGTAAAAATAGATACATAATACCTATATAATATTAGTTTAATTCATTGGAGTCATTTTATAATAATTTTCGATATTTAATAATTTTATTGATCTTTTTACTGTCTTTTACCCAACTCCTAGCAGAATTTGCAAATTTACATAAAACATAATTTTACCGATTATGTGAGTTGAATCTCAAAAATCTGAGAGACATGGATAATATAAAGGAGTAAAATGTGGTTCAATAAGATAATGTTTTTTGGTGAATAGTAAATTTTTACTTTTATTTACCACGGTTAAAAGTTAATATGGCAATTAATGTTAAAAATGATATTATTATTACCCTAAAACGTCTCCTAATTCTTTTGGATAATTTTAATTCGACAATAAAAACCTTATGAATATAGTATTAACCTCTTTGGTCCAGTTGGATTAGATTAGGACACTAATTATTATTTTATTTAAAGAAGAGTTAAAATAGTTAAAATCAATGTTTAATGACTAAAACATTTTTAATATAGGGTTATTCATAAGATAAATTAGTCTATAAATATTAATTAGAAAGCTAAAAATATTTCCTTTAAAATATTTTTTATTTATATTTTTAGATATTAAATAAATTAATTTATTTATGACACAATTATGATGTAGTAATTACCTTATTAATGAAATATTAACATAATTGATATTATAAATTCCCAAATAATTTTAATTTGAGACTTTTTATGAATTAATCTAATTTTATAGCTTAATATGACATATTAGGGTTGGTTAGATTAATTTTATATGAAGTAATAATGCTTTTTTGAATTCAGAGAAAACAAAATACAAAATAGTGTCAAAATTGACATAAAAGAGTTTTTAAAACAAATTTTATATTATTAGTTGATATATTGTTCTTAAAAATATGAGGTTCTTCCAAAAGACGTATATAATAATATATATGAAATTATGAAACCAATTGGGGTCATATTGGTAGTGTATAGTATGTTTATTAACAATATATTGTAAGAATACAAGAAGACACGATAAAAGTTAAATTATTTAACTTAGAGTTAAATCTAAATTATAATGTTAAAAAGGTCACCTAAACATGTCTAAAATATATTGGTTGAGAGGATTTCGACCCATCCCCATCCTAAACTCTAAATATGTTACTTTGGAGACATTATATACTGAATATGAATTTATTATAAAATAATATTTTATGTTTTTCCTAAGGTGCCCCTCTCCTCCATTATAAAAGTGCACGTCCTCCCTCTCCTCTTTACACAATTTTGAGCCTTCAAACTCGTCCAAACCATGCCAATTTCTCTTCTCAACCTCTATATTTATATCACAGAGGTTATGGTCTTCTCAAAAGACCAAACCAAGTTCCCTATGAGGATGTTTAAAATAGGAACGTCAAAGAAGAGTTAATCACTTCTACCGATTCTTTCTAGTTTCTTTTTTCTTCCAATTCTTCATTCTTTGTTGTTTCAATTATAAAATAATAACTCTAATATATTATATATACTGTGATGTTATTATAAAAAATTTAAAACCATATTAGTTATTTTATCCATCCTATGAATGAAAAAGTCACCACACCTGCATATGTACGGTTTACCGTCTCCACGTCATGGTGTAGTTTGTTATTCAAACATTTTATCATTTAGAAGGCTATAATAAGGAGTATAAATGATATAAATAATAAATATAACATTATTATGATTATTTATATATTATATACCATCCAATTATATATTATTTTAATATCAAAATAATGAAATCATCACTCATGCGTACGTAAGGACTACTGTCTCCATGAACGCAATGCGATTCATTTTCCATGATTAACCACTCAAGTATGATTATAAATTATATATAATAAATAATAATGAAAGATATTAAATAATAATGATACTTGATTTATGTACATATATGTTTCATTTACATAATTCCATTCAATTCAATAAGGAAATGAAAACAGCATTCATGCGTACGTATGGCCTACCATCTCCATGAACGGAGTATTTCATTCCATTTATCGATCTATCATATATATTTATATTATGAATATATAATATATATAAATAATGTTTTACATTATAGAATTATTTAAATCAGGATACAAGTAATAACTACAAGTCGAAACACGTATGATAAATGAAACGATTTTACCCAAAACGCTGCTTTAACAAGGAATTTACAAAATAACGGGTAATATAAAGTCCAAAGTGAAACATATATGATATAAAAACAATGAATATGATTATATAATAATTCAATAAAATTATTTAAATAATTATACAGGATTTTTAGATACGTACGAAGAATATCAGACCTAAGGTAAGGGTTAAATTTGCAATATCATTTTTATCCGAGATTGCTTATACGTAAGTATTTATTGGGGTTATATTTTTCAACCATGTCCATAAAATGATTTTCATAAAGTGTTTAATATTCATCCATGTATGTTTAAAGTCATTTTTACCTCTCTTTGGCTTTTATATTGTGTTATTGAAGGCATCTTTCTTTTTGTTTACCATACGAGGAACTTTTTGACTTTTCCAGCAAAAGTACGAGGAGAATGTTTTTTTAACTTATACGACTTGAATGGATTTTTTACGGTTTCATAACGCCTAACATTCCTAAAGATTATTCTACATGATTTAATTTTTATTTTCAGAAAAAATCCTTTTCTTTTAAAATTACATGGCACTTTGTGAAATGAAAATGATTTTAAAGAAGAAATGATATTTTTCTCAAGAATTCATTACAAGTGTTTTGTCAGAACTATTTTCCATCTAAGATGACATTATTTAGTATGATTATATTTCAAGTATAATGTATCTATTATTTTAATCATTTGATTCTTATTATGATAATGTGATACCCATTTGTTTTATATGGATTATGTTATGATGGGATGATGTTTATGAAAACCATTTTAATATTTTTGTTATGATTAATGATTTATGTTTATTTTGTGGCACAAGTAAGAATGATTTTATTATGAGATGGGTTGGACCGATATCTCCCTCCAATGAAATGGTAAAATATTTATATCTCATGATATAAACATGTCTGTAATGGACGTTAATCCAGTTCTGTGATACAGGACTGGAACAAGGAGTGAACTCGATTCAGTAAGGGACTTTGTCCACTATGACGGTCTTGACAGCAATACCTTGGCTACTATGGAAATCATATCATTTGCAAAATGGTTTTCCACAATTACATGTTTTATTCCCATGATATTTTATCATTATTGATGTTCCTTTATGATCTATGCCTTACGCACTTCCTAGATTTATGTCATTACTCATGATTTTGATATTTTATGTTCATGTTCTTATGTTCAAATGTTTAAGGATTGTTTAGTGTTCTCCATGTTTACCTTTACTGAGCATTTGATGTCACCCTTTTTATGTTTTCTTTTCCCCAGGATATTAAGAATGGTTTTAGGTAAGAAAAAAAGGGGAAGTTCTTTATGGGAGATGTTGATGATATTTCTCCTTGATTAGAAGATTATGTTCCAAGTTTCAAAGACAGTAAACGAATACGGTCATTGGGAATCTATTTTTGTCGTGTATTAAGTATTCTGCAAAGGTAATGGTATGTCCATGTACGTCAAGGTTTGGGTCTCTACTGTTTGTATTAGAGCTAAGGTTTAGTTATCCTTTGGAAGCTAGGATGCGAAAAATCTAGTGAGGTCCCTAGAGATATTTCTATGGAATTTCTAGGGATGTATCTAAGGTTATGTATAATTAATGGTTATAGTCATGGAATTATGGTAATGATCATAGAATTAAACTTAAGATATTAGATATTGGAGGTACACAACCTTTATTATGTTGTTTTCCTAGAATGATTTTTTCCTCTCACACTATTATTTTTGGGTTTTAGACAATAGATGGAACCTAAAGGAACTGTGTTGGTCAATGTTATGGAAAATGAAATGATTGTACTGCAGAACAAACAAATGTTATGTGAGATGGAGTGAAAAATCTTATTTCTATACTTATAGAATCTATGAATAATTTTGGAATTCCAAATGAGTAGAGAAGGGAACAATATTTTATTGATTCCTTCATGAGGAAACATCTACCTTATTTCAGTGGGTCTTATGATCCACTTATTGTTGAAAAATGGATCAGTACCATTGAAAAGATAATTTCCATACTTCGCTGTTTGGAAAAAGAAAAATTCATTCTAGATATTTACCATTTATAACGTGAACCAGACCACTGGTGGAATCTAATTAAGAATAATATGCCCCAAGATGAAATTGAATCCATGGAATGGGATGAGTTCAAGAACTTATTTTTCAAATATGTACTTCCCTTGCATTCTTTGAACAAAGATGGAAAAGGAGATCCTTGAGCTTAAGAAAAAATATGTTGAATTTATTGGTATATACGAGGCGAATTTTACAGGGCTTACAAGGTATGCATCTGCTTTATCATCCAACCTGAAAGTAAAGTTGATCGATTCTTCAGTGGCTTAAAACCAAGTCTTCGAAGGGCATTACCTATAAGATACATATGTAACTTTGAAGAAATTGTGTGTTGTTCTTTCAAGGTATAACTGGATGTTGTTGTTACATATCCATCTCATGGTTTGGACAAAAAACAAAAAATGGAGTTCAAGGAAAAATCTCAGAACAATGGTGAAAATACAGTGAATGTTTCTTTATGCTCAAACTGTGGAAAGATGTATGGTGGAGATTGTCTAAAAGGTACTAGAAAATGTATCAAGTGTGGAAAAGAAGGACATCGAGCAGCTAAGTCCCTATGTAATGGGAAAATGGATTCTAATTATGTGAATAGAGAAAAGACGTTAGGTAATTCTCCACAAACACATCAATGCTTCATGTTCAAAGAAATGGGGCATTATGCTAATCAATTATCTAATCCAATGGTTAATGATGATCGACATGAGAAACGTATTAAGGAAAATGTTAAAGGGAAGTAACATGCGATCACTATTTGTGAAGTTGAGTATGATAAAGATGTTGTGGGATGAGTAAGTGTTTATGTAATGGGATTTCAAAATAGTATCTTGGAATCTCATTTATTGTATCATGGAATTTTTGAATATCTATGTTTTGGTTTTAAAAATTTTATGGTATCGGTAACCATGAAAAGTGATTGAAATATTTCTAGAAATCAGATGATATTCGCATAATGAAGGGATAAGGATAAAATGAAATGTTTGATAGTATTAATGAGCTCATGACTAATATAAGGACAATGTGATATCATGGTTTGAGTATATAAAAATTTTGGGATTTTGGTAAGTGGAAAGAGTAGAATTTTGAAAGCATTCATGTTTTCAAAAAGATTCTATGGTAATTCATGTTGCAAGAGAATACAAGATTAAGGTATTCACATGTTTGGAATGCGATAAACAACATATATTTTATAATATATGAGGGATAAATGATGGTATTCACGTGCTAGTTATGTGTCCTTTCAAGTAATCATTTTCTCAATACTATGAGATTGGACAAATGTATTTTGGATATGCCTAAAGATTTGAATGGATTATGTTGGACATAAGATAATATTGTTTAAGGATAGAAACTTTTTTTGATATTATTTCCAGAATGTTATAATAGTGTAGTTTTATAAAAAGAAAACCATGCAGGATGGGAGACAACCAGTCTTGTCAAACAAAGATGTGGGAATCAAACCCACAACCAAAGTTCGATAGGCCTTTACCACCTACCATTGGCCTACATGAAGTATCTGGTTAGTAGAAACTAGATTTATTTTATTAAACGGTATTATAGATGAAGTATAAGTCCATTTTTCGAACCATATATGATTAATCTCACCATAAGATGGACTTGTGTATATAAATTTTGCTAACCCTATGTTTGAGACAGATGGAATGACCTATCATTCTATGGAATGATCTTCTTACACTTCATGGAAGACAAATTCATCTTTATTTCTTTAAGAGATGAAGTGGAAATTGTTCAAGGCATAAACAACAGTGAGATTGTTCCAAAATCAAGTATTTCTTTTAATTCAAAAATTATTCAACATTAGGGAAATGATCTTGAAAACCAAAAAAATGTTGTCCTAGTGCCCTCATATATGTTGAATTAGATGGAACCTTAGATCATCACAAATTTTTAGCTTTGTGACTGTTGGTTTTTTCATAGCCATGTTCTCTACCACTCTACATCAGAACTTGACGGTTAGATTTCTCATCCATATCAATATTTTCATATATATTCTCCTAGGTGGGAAACAACGTGATGAGTTACTCTGGGTATCTGTTTTGTTTCTAACGTTCCTTTTTAAAATTATGTTTTACTATTCCTTTTTACGATGTGGGTTTCTATGAAAGAAACTCTCATGTAGTAATCCATTTATAACCCCGATGAATTTTAAGGGCGAAATTCATTTTAAAGGGGTTAGAATGTAACACACCAATATTTTATGAGATATATCTATTTTAATTTCTTTCATATATTCTGTTTTATGCTACAGTAAGATTATCTTGCGGTATATGGAACACCTTATTAGCATGCAGTATACGCAACACTATTCTTGGATCGTGTTACACACAATTTAGTGTTCGTTTAATAGTAGTTATTCTACGCAACATTGAGTGTATATATATATATTCAATGTATAAATGAAATAACATGATATTATGTCATACGAAACAACAAAGGAGTATTTCACTACACGCATCCCTGACTTGGCTTACATTATATGCAAGAAAAACTTTCTTCGATAGCTTGCATTGTACACAATACTGATTTTCACTAAACAACGATATGCTATTAAATTAATTTATAAACTAGCCATTATGAATATTAACACCCACTTTTTGAAATTTTATAAATTTTAACTTTGAAAATTGACTTCATTTTTGGATTCAGCAAATCGAAATTAGCTTGGGGTAAATTTTTGGTATTTTTCTGAAAACATTCAATTTTGGATAAGTAGTTAAAACACTTGGTTATTGGTTAAAATCAACTTTTTATTAAAATAATCATTTATTTTATTTAAATATATTTTAGGTCAAAATAGACAAATAATACTTATATAAGTTCAGTGTAATTCATTATAGTCATTTTATAATAATTTTAGATATATAAAAATTTTATTGAACTTTTTACCATCTTTTACCCCCCTCCTACGAGAATTTGCAAATTTACATAAAAAATAATTTTAGTATTTTTTTGAGTTGAATTTCAAAAATCATAGAGACACAGTTAATATCAAGGATTTAAATGTGGTTCAATAAGATAAATATAATTTTTGGTGAATAGTAACTTTTTACTTTTATTTACTACAGTTAAAAGTTAATAGGGTAATTAAGGGTATAAATGATATTAATACTATCCTAACACATGTATTAATTCTATTAGATAACTGTAATTTGACATAAAAAACCTTAGTAATAAAATATGATCCTCTTTGGTCCACTTGGATTAGATTTGCACACTTATTATTATTTTATTTAAAGAAGAGTTAAAATAGTTAAAGTCAAAGTTTAATAACTAAAACATTTTTAATATAGGGTTATACATAAGTTAAATTCAACTATAAATATTAATTAGAAGGATAAAAATATTTAATACATAATGTTATTTTATTTATATTTTTATACATTAAATAATTTAATTTATTTATGACATAATGATGATGCAATAGTTACCTTATTAATGAAATATTAACATTATTTATATTATAAATTCCCAAATAAGTGTAATTTGAGACTTTTTATGAATTAAACTTATTTAATAGGTTAATATAACAAATTAGTGTTAGTTAGATGAATTTCTTTAGAAGTGATAATGCTGTTATAAATTTAGAGAAAACAGAATACCAAATAGTGTCAAAATTGACATAAAAGAGTATTTAAAACAAATATTATTTTATTAATTGATATAATGGTCCTTAAAATCTTAGGATCGGCCAAATTACTTATATAATAATATATATGACACTAATGAAACAATTGGGGTTCAATTTGAAGTTTATAGTATGTTTATATACCATATATTGTAAGAATACAAGAAGACACTGTAAAATATAAATTATTTAACTTAGAATTAAGTTTAAATGATAAGGTTAACATGGTAACATAAACTTTTCATAAACCTATTGGTTTAGAGGATTTTAACCCATCCCAACCCTAGTCTCAAAATAAGTCACTTTGGAGCAATTATAAATAAAATATGAATATATTGTAAAATAATATTTTATGTTTTTCCTATGGTGCCCCTCTCCTCCCTTATAAAAGGGAACCTCCTCCCTCTACACATTACACACTTTTGAGCGTTCATACTCAGACAAACCATGCCAATTTTTATTCTCAACCTTTTTAGTTATATCATAGTGGTTTGGGTCTTCTCAAATGACCATCCCTAGTTCCCTAAGAGGAAGTTTAAAAGAGGCACATCGAAGAAGTGTTAATCTCTTCTACTGATTCATTCAAGTTTCTTTCTTCTTCCAATTCCTCCTTCTTTGTTGTTTCCATTATATAATAATAACTCCAATATATTCTATATACTATGATGTTACTTTAAAAATTGTACAACCATATTTTTTATTTTATCCAACATATGAATGACAAAGTCACCACATGAGAGTACGTACGTCTTACCATCTCCACGTCATGGTGTAGTTTGTTTTTCAAACATTTCATCATTTGGACGGGAATAATAATGATTATAAATGATATAAATAAAAAATAAAAAATTATTATGATTATGTTCTTATGATATACAGTGAAATTATATACGATTTTAATTTCAAAATAAGGATTTCATCGCTCGTGCGTACGTACAGACTACCGTTTCCATGAACGTGATGAGATTAATTTTCCATGATTAATCATTGAAGTATGATTATAAAGAATATATAATAAAAAATAATGAAATATATTACATAATAATGATACTATATTTATGTACATATATGTTTGATTTACTTAATTCCATTCAATTCAATAAGGAAACAAAAACAGCGTTCATGCGTACGTACGACCTACCGTCTCTATAAAAGGAGTATTTCATTCCGTTTATCGATATATCATATATATTTATATGTTAAATATATATTATATATAAATCATGAATTACATTCTGGAATTATTTAAATCAGGATATAAGTAAAGACAACAAGTTGAAACACGTACGATAAATGAAAAGATTTTACCCAAAACGCTGTTTAAACATGGAATTTATAAAAGAACGGGTACTATAAAGTCATAAGTGAACCATATATGATATGATAACAATGAATATGATTCTATATTATGTCAATGAAATTATCTAAATCATTATACAATAGGTTTGGATATGTACGAATCATATCATACCTAAGGTAAGTGATAATTTTGCAATCTCATTTCTATCCGAGATTGCTTATACGTAAGTATTTACTGGGGTTATATTTTTCATCCATGTCCATAAAATGTTTTTCATAAAGTGTTTAATATTCTTAAATTTATGTTTAAATTCATTTTTACCCCTCTTTGACTTTAACATTGTGTTATTGTAGGAATCTTTCGTTTGTTTACCATACGAGGAACTTTTTGACTTTTCCAGCAAAAGTACGAGGAAATTTTTTTTAAACTTATACGGCTTGAATGGATTTTTTACGGATTCATAATGCCTAATTTTCATGAATATTATTCTTAATGATTTAATTATTATTTTCAACAAAATCCTTTTCTTTTAAAATTGCATGGCATTTTGTGAAATGAAAATGATTTTGAAGAAGAAATTATATTTACCTCAAGAATTCATTACAAGTGTTTTGTTAGAACTATTTTCCATCTAAGATGACATTATTTAGTATGATTATGTTTCAAGTATAATGTATCTATTATTTAAATCTTTTTATTCTTCTTATTATAAAATGATATCCATTTGTTTTATATGGATTATGTTATGATGGTATGATGTTTATGAAAACCATTTTAATCTTTTTGTTATGATGAATGATTTTTGATTATTTTGTGGCACAAGTAAGAATGATTTAATTATGAGATGGGTGGGATAGATATCTACCTCCAATGCATTGAGAAAATATTTATATCTCATGATATAGACATGTCTATAATGTAAGTTAATCCATTTCTGTGATACAGGACTGGAACAAGGAGTGAACTCGATTCAGTAAGGGACTTTTCCACTATGATGGTGTTGGCAGCAATGCTTTGGCTACTATGGAAATCATATCATGTGATTAATGGTTTTCCACAATTACATTTTTTATTCCAATGCTATTTTATCATGATTTATGCTCCTTTATGATCTATTCCTTACTCACATACAATATTTATATCATTACTCACGATTGTGATATTTTATGTTCTTGTTCTTATGTTCAAATGTTTAGGGTTTTATTTATGTTCTCCATGTTTACCCTTACTGAGCATTTGAGCTCACCATTTTTATGTTTTCATTTCCCCAGGATATAAAAAATGTTTTTATGTAAGAAAATAAAAAGGGGAATATCTTTATGGGAGATGTTGAAGATCTTTCTCTATGATTAGAAGATTATGTTCTGGGTTTCCAAAGACACTAATGTAATGCAGTCTTTGGGTGTCTGTTTTATTCATGTATTAAGTATTCCGCAAAAGTAATGTAATGTCCATGGACCTCAATATTTGGGTCTCTAAATACAATTAGTAAACACATAAACATCCAAGGAATTTCAAGGGTAAATATTACCTGCATTATTAGCATCTAAATATCCAACCATACATTTAGAAGTATCAACATCTTTATGATAATACAAAGAAAAATTGGAGCTACATGAGAGATATATTGGATTCCATTTATGGGCTTGCCAATGTGGCTTCCCAGGTGTCCCACAAGTCTTCTAAGAGTGAATATTTCAATGTAAATATTAGTACTTGTTCAAATCCTAAAGTATATAATGATGCCCAAATCTTTAGCATAAGGGGTTTTAGATATAAACTATACCTCATCAGTAACTATGACTGCCAGTTTTAAAGAGAGTTTAATGATCTTTCCAAGAGTTATATAAATATGTTTGAGAGATTCAAACAAATATAACATGAATATATTTAAAACACAACCTTGATGATAAAGATAAAGTAGAATTTTAATTCATTCTATAATAATATCAACACATTATATTTTCTTAGATGAAACTAAGTATTTCATTTCATATTTTCCTTTTAATTTTGATTTTACAACATGGTAGGAATCATATTTTTAGAAATGATAATCCTATTATTAATATAAAGAAGTATATAATGAATAATGTTCTTAGTATATTTTAAATAGTCACAGTCATTATATTCACTCCTTATAAATTGGTTATCTAACATGAAGGAATAAAATTTATTATACAATTTTATTGATGATTGTTTAAGATCATACAATCATTTATTCAAAAGGTATACTTGATTTTGTTTTAATTACTTATATTATCCATTAAGGGGATTCATATAAATATTCTCATTAATATCACCATGTTAGAAGACAGTTTTAACAACCATTTATTCAATGTCTACATCACTATCAGCAATAATGGAATTAAAAATGTGAATAGAATATTGCTTGAAAACAGGGGATAATATTTCAGAACAATCAATAAGTTCTCTATGAAGGAAACCCTTAGAAACTAACATTTATTTTAATTTTATATTATTTACATCATTTTTTTATTTTATTCTCATATAAATTCACATAGAATTAATAACTTTTGCATTGGGTGGTTTAATAACAATAGACCAAGTGTGATTTTTTATTAAAGAGTTAATTTTTTAATCCATGGAAAAGACCCACAACTTTTAGTATTTATCAATTAAGGATTGAAAATAGCATTAAGATTATCATCTATAATATCTTGGGCCACATGGAAAGTGTATGAATCCATGTCATACTAGCTGAACCAAGATAAAAGTCTAGGGAATCTCCATTATTTTTCTCATGTCAAATGGTAATCCTAAATTATCACATAAGTTTCTAATTAAGAATCTGAAATAGAACCGGTGGTAGAATATTACTCTATAGTAGGATATCAATCCTTAGGAGTGGGCTAGATAAGTTATTCAAAATTAACCACGTGATCGGTTTCAATAGCATGTTCAAGGGATGGATCACTACTGCTAGATGTGGTTTCCTGGGGTTTAGAAGAAGAAGTCTCATGGAAAAAAATCACAAATTGTAATTCAATTTTGGTATCCAGGAATATATACCGATAGATTAAACCCTTTAACACACTCAAGACACCCAATAATGATTCATTTATAATCTATTGGTTCCAATTTATAATTTTTAATGTGATGATAATTTGTAAACCCATTGTCTCATAATTATATATATGAAGGATGATTACCATTCCATAATTATGTAGGTGGTTTAAATTTATTAGAGTAAGAAGGAAACATATTAATAAGGTAGAAAATAGTATTAACAACCTATTCATATAAATATTTAGAGACTCAATAATGAAATCATGCATCATAATCTCTCTATGATGTTATTATTCATCCCTTATACTATTTAATTTTGTTGGGGAGTTTCCCTAACAGTTATATGCCTTTTTATAACTTCATATTCGAAATATTGAATAAATTTAGTGGGTACGTTTTCTATCCCATCATATATTCTCATGGTTTTAATTTTCATCCTCTTTTGTTTTAAATCAATGTTATATATGTTTTATAATTTTAGAAAAAATATATTTATTTTTCAAAATTTAAATCTAGGCATTTATTGAAAATTCATCTTTAAAAGTAACAAAATATGATCCTCCACCATGGGAGGTAGACCTAGATGGACCCCCTAGGTTATAATGATATTATTAAAAGGTATGATATATTTAACATAGTCCCAATTAATGGTGAACCTATTGGACTTCGTAATCAGGTAATATTTAAAAAATGGAAGATTAGTATGTGTGTTGTCACTCAATAGCCCTTGGTTAGTGTGTTTTTCTTGTACCATAGAGCAAACATGCCCCAACATCTAATGCCAACGCTTATTATTATCAGATTTTGTGGAATAGATACTACCTAGCTACCTTTAATGGGTATTTCCATTCAATACATACAAACCATTGACAAGAAACACCTTAATAAAGGTTCTAGAGACTTTACATATATTAAGATAACTTATTTCAGATCTAAAAGTGAATCCCTTTTGATCTAGATCTCATAATGAAACCAAGTTTCTTTGACTGGTTGGAACCCCCCTAACATCAAGAAAGGTGGTTATGGATTGATCATCTAGTTCTAAAAAACATAAATTATTTCCTCAACTTGACCCCTCTTATTATTTCTTAATAGGAAATATCCTTATACCCTTCCAATCAATTCTTAGAATGACTCTCTAAAGGGACTCATGTGAAAGAAACAATGTGAACCTTAGACCTAGTCTTTTTTAAGTGCATGATTGGAAACATTACAGAATTCATCAGTGTCATAACCAAAGTACACTGAAAAATTCTAGTCAATGGGATGTTTTGATTTGATCTCTTGTGTGATCTTCCAATAATCAGGCTTAATATTCATAAGCTTACCATAATGGATAATGGTGACTTTTCATTCCCTATAAATCGACATAATTATGGGTTATTTATTGTTATTGGTTTAATTTTTTGTTAAAAGATTCTTCATAATATTATATTTTGGCCTCCCCCTAGAGAATGATTTCTCTACCTCACCATTTATTATTGGTTTAGAGTGTAGTTCTTTAGATAGAGGGGATGACTTAACCTTTTCAAGGGTTATGGAGTCTTGATGATACGTCATAGTTTCTATTAGTGTGATATAAGAATTATCCAATGATATTAAAAGGATAATTTCATGATCATCATAATCAAAAGTAACCTTAATGATGTAAAGTTATATCATAACCCTATTAAATTCATCATTTTGTGCTTTAATAGAACTACCATGTTTCATTTTAAATGAAAAATGTATTTTTTTTATAAATCTAAACCAAAAAATTAATCCTTCATGTAAAATTCATCTAGTTTAATCCAAATAACAGTATCATTATACTCATAAGAAAATTATCCTATATCTTTATCATCTAATGAATGTAGTAAAGAGATATGTGCTTTAACTAACACATCAGGGGCTACATCATGGTATTTAGTAGTGGAATGTCCAGTTTTATTTACATTTATAATAGGTTTCTCATGACCACCAAAGGCATCGATTAGGCCCTACTGAACTAGAAGATCTCTCATAATAATTTTCCTAATGTTAAAGTCATTATCTATATCAAATTTACCAATTTTGAGTCTCTTTGTTGACATGATTACCTAAAGAGTATATGTCATGTTCTTGTGGAAAATGTTATGCATATTACTTTAATAACTAACCAATCTATTGGGTAATCAATATTAATGAAAGGCATTTGAAATAAAAATAAATATAGATGGATTAGTGGATTTATATAAAAGTAGTAAACAAGACAGTGGTGAGTTTGGATAATATTGTAGCGCAGAAATAAAAACAGAAAATAGAACTGAAGATAAGTAAACCAGAAAGTTATTTGACAGTAAAAGAAAACCAATGATGCTATGATACCACTTTGTGAGGGTAAAGAGTTAACAGAATAAAAACATAACCCCAAACACCAATAATATCAAACTATATTCTTGTATATATAATTCCAAAGATACAAAACCAAACAACAAGATGCAAGAATGAAAATGAAAGTGCAATAACATAGTTATTTATGTTTTCCGGTCTTTGGAGACATACATACATACAAAGGACACTATGCAGTACTCATTCATTTTATTAATCTCAATGAATAAATATATTATAACATATCTACTAACATAAATGAAAACAATGTTATAAGACATAAACATATAAAGATAAGAGAAATAATAATAGATAGTAATGATAATAACAAAACTGGATGCTAGGGTTCAGCCATCTAGATATCCTAATGTGTGTCATTGTGAAGATGATGTAGATGCTCAAGTATCACATAGATACTCATACTCATCTAGAATGGATGTTAGAGGAACACCATTTCAGATTATCACCATACTTTATCCAAGGGAATAATGCTAGCATGTACTCCACCAAAACCTACACGCTAGTGGTATACATGGATGAGGGTAGGAACAAGATCTAATCTATGAGAGGATGAAGAAACCCCTAGTAAAAATGATCCAAAACACATCCATGATCACCAAAGAAAAAAAAATTAATTAAAACCAAAAATGAATCTGGGGGTTGTCGAATATAGATCAGTGCAGGGGACATCAATTTTCATAACACCAGCTATCTCTCAAAAATTACATATAAAATTGTGAGCCACCATGAAGCCTAGATGAAACAGAAACTGGGTGATGAAATAGATATGATGAAATGAGTGGCTTAAATAGAACAAAATTGTTGCTGAAATAATCAATTTACAAGAATCAAGATGGTGAGTATTAGTGATTCGTCATAGTTTCATGTGGTAGGTCTGACCAAAAGGCTAAGGCCCACACGGAATGGAAAAGGCCTAGACAATGAGGTCCACATGAGGACATAAGCCTAGAAGTATAATCAATTTAACGTAATTATTAATAAAACTCTATTTTTGAATGAATGAAATATTAAGAAATAAATTTTTTTGAATATAATGAATACATATTCAACATTAAAACAAAAATGGTATTCGACAATTCATAGTCATCTTACGGTCACTGAAGTGTCTTTGTATGGTTGCAACTCACTATTCATGAACATAGGATTTTTAATACCGAATTTTCTATGGTATTTTAATGGAAAATGAATTTGATTAACTATTTAAAAAATAATATATTATAAGAGATTTCATTCCGGGAGGGAAATTAACCAACAAAACATGAAACTCAAAATTGAGAACAAAAGATGCCAAAAAAGTGGTTCCCTATTAAACTCTATTTTGATGAATGTTAAAGTCTAATGAGTAAAAATGTGAAAAAGGGAGAAGATATTAATATCCCAAAACCAAACTATAAGATTCCATTCTCTATTTCATGGATTCCATTAATTATAGTAAGGATTATTGACTCTAAAATGATATATTTCCATCCTTTCATGTAAAGAGCCTCAATACAATGAAAATGGACTATGATTTTGCCACCAGGGGATCTCAATGTGACTAAAAAGATTCATGGAAATCCATAATGATTCATATAAGGGATTCGTGATAAAAAAACTACAACATAAGATCCATTTCCATAGAACACCCCATCAACATTGATTTTTAACACATCAATCAGGGGAGGAATCCACTTTCCAATACATGGACTAGTATTTGGGATACTGAGATGGTCCCCATTGTGATTCAATGTTTCTAACTAGAAATCCACCCACTTGATCCATAAGGATGACAATTTCTACATATGATTAAAAATAAGGATATTCCTTCTTTCTCAGATCATCCACCCCATGGTGTAATGTGTATCCACCATCCCAACTGTAATATAAGAAGTCCAATTCAACATTATAATTTCTAAAAGCACTATTTCAATAATGTTATTTTCAGTTGTATCCCATGATTTCCATATTTAACTAGCCTCGAGGAAGGAAAAAATAGCATGAAACTTGGACTCAAAGAAGACCATGAATATTGGATAATGAGGATCCATTACAATGTGATGATATGACAAAACAGTCCTTTGTAGGGAGGATAACTATATGAATATTCCACCAAAAATCATACATTGAGAGAAAAGGCCATATGCAATGAGTTTTTTAAAATCTCATCATCCTTAGGGAATCCCATTTTGAGTGTTTTATTATCCCCTGATATAACATAGTACATTAAAAAGATTTCAAATCTCTATCAAAGTCTATCTTTACCCATACCCATCATGCATGGGATTCTTAGAATAATTTTCCTATCACTTTCATTGAATAATCCTTGATGTTTATCTATTCACCATCTAGTGTATTATTTATAAAATAGAGACCAAACAGTGGCATATTCCCATATTGAAACTACCATAGTTATATCCTTTGCATGTCACAATCCACAATCAAAGGATCACTCCAAACATTGACCGTGGGGCCATCTATGATTTTCCAAGAAAGACCACGACAAAGGATCATGATCTCCCGCTGTAGGATTCTCCAAAAAAAGTTGGTAGATGGTACTAAATATGATCCATATAAGTCCACATGAAGGAAATATTTGTCTTTTAGGATTCCTACACATAGGGAATTAGGATGTTGCAATAGGCTTCATTGTTTCATCACCAATAAATCATCATTGAAACATCTCATATTCAGAAACTACATTCTCCTACCAACTTTACAGAAGAAAATATTATACTATGATACCCAATGAATTTTATTTGTTTCATTATTAATTCCCCACAAAAAATGGTCAGGGACTGAATGGATATGTCCCCCCTGAAAACAAGGAGCTTATATAAAAACATAACATATTATTTTATCACATTAGCTTCCACCTTGATGAGATTTTACTTCTATTATTTAGATAATATCTTGAAAGATAATCCTTGTATTTTTTTCATAATATCTAGAATAAATAAAAAAATATATCTTTTTGAACTTCCAAAAAACCTGGGGAAGCAAAAATATTTAATATTCTTTTCAATAACATGAAAACACAAAGATCAGTTGATTTCATCCTTTCTACCCACGGAGACACCAAAAAAACAAATTTATGATTTAGCACGGTTGATAGCTGGTCCGAAATCCCTCTCATACATGTTGATTATATGAAATATGAAATTAAATTGTTCAATAGTATCCACTAAAATAGGAAATCAATCCTCTATGAAGAAACTATGGGGGATGAGGGGATTCGTATATACACCTTCAACCAATGAATTGTATTATCCTTTTAAAAAACCAAAAAAAAAATTATAGAACACATTATCCACCAAAATAAAAAGGAAAGGGGACATAGGTTCCCCTTACAGTATCACGTAATAAGAGAAAAACTCTGGGAGAGACAATCATTGTTCATAATTCTAAAAGAAACTGATGATATTCACTACATGATGAACACACTCCATTTAGGGAAGAACCCCATTTTACTGATAAAAAATTTCTGCAAGGACCATTCAACCATGTCATAGCACTTATTCATATTGATCTTCCATGACATAATAACTACCTTTGTAGTTGAGTATGTTTCAATTGAGTGAAATACTTCATGACTGATAGTGGAATTATCGGAATTGAGACTATTTGGGATACAAATGCATTGATTTTCAAAAATAATAAATGGAATCCATGAAAGTATGAATTAAACCAAACATTTGAAAAACTTTTGATGAAAAATTTACATTAGATGATAGGATATAAGTCTAAATGTAGATATTTTTTTTGATCGTTGGAATGAGTGTAATAATTGTTTCAATAAACACGTTGTGGTTTTCCTTACACACACATAAGTATTTCATGATGCCCATGATATCATGCCCAATGGTGTAAAAATTAAAAATGGCATGGAACCATCTAAACCTGGTGAAATGGTTGAATGAGTTTATTAAGGGCTGTTATAATTTCATCATAAGTGATGTTCTGCGTAAGCTAGTAATTTATAGTGTTCATGACCAATGGTTCCATGCGAGCTGAAATATCAAAAGAAATTGCTGACCCTTGGCCATAAGGAGATTCTAGTAAAAATTAATGATAATATCATGTATCCCTCATTCATTATAAACCTTTCTACCTTTCACATTTTTAAGAAAGAATATGGTGTTCTTATACCACCACACAAAAGCATTTTGATAGGGGTAGAGAGAATGACTATCACCTTTATTGATATGGGTTTAACATGTGTGTAGGGACCAAAATCATTCAATAATTGTATGTTCCAAATCCATATCTTTTTCAAGGGATGAAATAATATTATGAACCATATATATGGGTTGGATAGAGACAAAACACTATTTTTCCTTTCAACTATGTCACAAAGATAATCATATTTATGGATGCTAATGTTTCTCCACCATTTTAAATTATCTTCCACATGGTGGATATTTTTTATAGTGTTTGGATCCCATAACTTCTATCCCTCATTGTTCAATTCTTCATATTTATTTTCATTATCATAGAATATTTAGAAGTTGAAGAGTCTTTCCTATCATAGCATTAACATCCACTAAAAATAATCGATGAGGATAGGGAAAGGGTCCGATGTGGTAGAAAAATGGTGGGAAAACTGGAGGAAGCTAAAAATATTAGTCCATTCACATTATCCCAATAAATTTTCTAGATGTCCTATAATGTAGGTGTTCTCAGATTTCCCTTGAAACCATGTGTGATGTTTTCCAAAATACCTCAAATTCAAATGTTCTCTACTCTGAACAGTCTGTTGAGACACTCTAATTGGCTTGATAGGCCTTTTGGTATCATGTTTATATTTATGTTGAAAGAAAATTTAATATAAATATTCAATAACAAGGTGAGGTCTAGGTAAAATCTTTTTTGGGGCCTTGAGTAGATTCAAAGCCTACCATTTATCTAAATGATAGGGCCAACCATAAATGCCTACAAAATCACATTTTGGTGTGTTAAACTAGTAAATTGAAGCTGTAATATGATTGAGAGAGTAAGAAATAAACCTTATGTTCATATCCTCATTCAATAAAATAAAAAAAAACACTTGAGTGGACTTAGTAGGATATTGGGAAGTAATAATGAAAAACTACTTTTTAATAAGGTTTCAAATATAAATAACCTATCAGGGATGATTTTTTTGCACCTGTGTGGTATATCCAAACTGACCTTGGGTTACCAAGCCCACAAAACTTCCATCATAGGATCTACATAAGGAATATATCCAAAGGAGACCAATCGAACTACACACAAATCATAAATCCATTTAATTAACAGTCACAAAAGAGTTTGATTGTAGAATAAGAGAAGAACTCCTCCCATAAAAAACTAATGAAAGAACCATTAATAGTGGAGGCATAGTAGAAGAACCACAACATAGGAACCAAAAAATGACCACCCCAATGAAAAAAACCATTGATAGATCACCATAAAATACGTTGGGTGATCCAAAAAAGATCAAAAAATATATAGATAGTCCACAATTCAAAATAATTTTTTTTAAAAAGCTGATGTATTGTGGTCAAAATAACCCTGAAATTGCAAATTTGAGTTCCCATAGATGGTCCACTAGTTCATAGAATTAACCAATTATCCACATGTCTGATTCTTTATATAATATCCACCGATCCATGGAAATGTCCGATGATGAAGGGAGGAACTGAGGGAACAAACATCTTTCCAAAAAAATAATCGATATCTCACTTGTGTTGATGGTATTCAAAATTTGAATATTAAATGAGATAAAACTGAATAAAACAATTAAAATCTAGTTCCAAAACATTATTCGCTATAAAAATAATGTATATGATAATTAAAAATCAAAATTTCAAACCATTGAAAAAATAAATTTTAAATATGATTTTTTATCAAATTTCATATATTTTTAGGGGTTTTAATAAATTCAAAAGGTTATAAAAAATTAAAAATTAGTTAAATTTTCCAAAATTTTAAGCTCTCATCCCATAGGTTTCCTTGGTATACTTGATATATAACATGAACCTCTCCTACACGAGTTTTCTTAGCTAGGAAATAATCCCACTAGTCATATGAACCCCCAATATGGGTGTTTTTTAGCCAGTAAATATGCTAATAAGAAACACAGACCTCCGTTAAGGATGTTTTATCAGCCAAGTATCATGAACCTCTTCATAGAGTTTTTTTATAACATTAAAACCCTCATCAAAAGGGAATTTCTTTTCCATATAGAACTTCATCCACCACTAAGGTAGTTATCTTTGACAATAAAACTTTTGGAAACCCATTTCCAATTCCGCAACATCACTTTATAATTCCAAATCCATTTTCATTTCATTATTTCACACCAGAGAAACCACAAATAAATAACTTACCAATCAACGTTTATCAATAAATAATGTTAAAAACTGTAAAAACCCGTAAAATTCAAGGGAACGTTTTACTTAATTTTCTTTGGGATTTTAAAAAAACGTTGTTTCTGATGGCACATGATTCTGAGGCCCGGTGTGCCTGGAATTTCTATCCGAAGTTTAGCTCGGGTACGTTCAGTTAATGAAACGAGCGGGAATTTCTAACTTTTGAACCGGTGCAGGGATCGAATTCTGAGGGCACCAATGGAACCGTAGCACCGATAATTGCTTAGGAAAACCATTTTCGGAGTTGCGTTTTCTTGAGAGAAGATGATAAAAATTGTGGAAGATTAATTAATAATTTAACTACAAATTTTATTTCCTCTTGATAGTTTTTAGCTTTGGGTGGAAGTTGGGTAACTACCCAACTTCCCAAGGGAGGTTATGAGGGTGGTGGGGCCCACACGAACCCCACCCCTTCACATTCCTTAACTCCCTCAACTCACAATTAAATTTGATAATATAAGTATTAATAACTTATGTTATTAATGAAGTGAGTTTAATATGTGTGTGGGATTGAAATTCAAACTCATGTCTAGTTAATAAATTAAGTGAGGGATTAATTTATTTTGGGTTAGTTTTATTTGTGGTGGAGTCTTAGGAAGAAAAAGGATAAGGAGTTGAGGAACTTCTTATTCTTTGACAAAGAACGCGAAGAACACAATGGTCTCCGACGAAGAACGCTGAGTTCTCAGAAACCGATTACGGGATGCTGTCGACGTCTTCTTTCATGACGTCTCTTTCTGCGTCGAATCCTTGTTCGACGAACCTCCTTTCAATCTACACTCGAGGTATGGTTTTATTTATTTATTTTGTTAGTGAATACTACCTTGTCATTCTTCGTGTAAATATGAAAAATTTCTATCAATTAACGAGAGGGGGACGGACCACACAAACACTGCCGACCCTCCTCCCTTATCCATGTTATTGTTTCTAATGTGGTTGGAACGGGAATGGCGTAGTGCCATCGCACAACGCGGGATCGTGCGCCAAGTAATGCATGGTGCCGTCACGTTGCGCTATGAAATTGAAACAAGTCTCGGCGTCGTGGCGCCACGCCGGAGAACTGGAAAAGCAACGTAGCCAAAGCGGGGCCGCGGAGGAGGGGTGCGGTGCCGTCGCGCCGCACCCGACAAATGAAGGTCGCGACCGATACCAGACCGCGGCGGAGCATGGGAACCGGCGTCCGGAAGCGGGCCGTCGGTGTCGGAGCAAGGAGGGGACCGGCCGTCGCCGGTCCTATGGTGGCAGAAACTGGCCGGCCGGGGTGGGCCTGCCGGGCAGGAGAGGAGTCGGGGGTCCAAACCCCAAGCCGCCCAGCTAGCGGCCCACATTAAGGGGGGCCGCGGTTACAAAACACGGGGAATAGCACCCCCCACCAAAAACCGAACGGCTCGGCCATTCAACCGAGCCCGCTGGCATCGTATGCCGGACCGTCAGGCCGGCAGCCGGGCCGGGCCGACCCGGACCCAGGCTGGGCCGGGTCGGTCAGGGCCCGAAACTTCCATTTTCGGACCCTTTTCTGTCTTTTGCCCATATCTTCGGCTATGGTCTTCCAATCGATGCACCATTAGTTGCGATGCGATCCTTGGATCGAGACTGTCGTTTCAGTATATCACCCTCAAGGTTTCGGAATACTTTTTGTTTGGCCAGGTTGGTTCATACACGAAACCAACCGGGGCCTCGGAGCGGAAACACTCATAACATGAGATCCGGACGTCCGATTGATGTGCCATCGACTTTGTTGGATTCCTCTTACTAAGAAGGAACTTTTGGATTACTCTGCCAAGGTTTGGACTTAGGTGGTGTATGGTTGGGTTGGTTTTGCCTTAAAAACCAACAGGTCCCCTGGGACGAAAAAGGCAATAACTCTCAGACCGGGTGTCCGATTGATGCGCCATCTGCGACGTTGAGTTCCTGTTGATGATACAGAACTTTTGGATACATCAACTTTGGACTATGTGTCAGTTGATGTATCAGCCTCTCGGATCGTGGAGCGGACCCTCCCGAACGAGCTTGCTGTGTGCGAAAACCCTAGAGCTTGTTGTGTTTGCGACTGTGAAGACAACGACAACTATACATAGATCCTCAGTGGATTCGATGGAGACGACTATAGCACTCAGCGATCCTAGGTGAATCAGTGCTATAGATCCAGTGTGGGTCTGATCCTGTGTGGGTCAGCGCTCAGCGGTTCTGTGTGAGCCAGCGCCTACAGATCCTGTGTGGGTCCGATCCTGTGTGGGACTTTGCGGGGGTAAGTTACCTATCGATCCTTTTTGGATCAGATCCTTTGTGGGATATTGCGGGGGTTAGTACCTATCAATCCTTTGTGGTTCTGATGACTTAGATGAATCATTGGCAATATCTGATCATCTCTATCGTCATACTAAGATTTATACCTATGTGAGCTGCAATCCTGTTTTCTTTCCTTTGTGGATTGTGTTGTGCTATACTGTGTGTATTATGTTTTAATTTCCTGTGTGAACTGAGTTATACTTGGGTTCAGATGTTGGAGCCGAACAAGAACGGTGGCTTAGGTATATGTATGGGCATATACCTAAGCAGTGTCGGATGTTACTTCGTGATTGTATCCCTCCTTTGTGTATTATCCTTTGTGGATTCTGGGAGACCTTCGGGGGTCTCGGGGTCCCTACTGAGTAGCTTATACTCACCCATGCACGAGCTATGCCTGAACTACGTTGTGTTGGTTGCAGACGATAGACAGTGCTGATCGTGGTTGAGGCTTGCGGAGCAGGACGGTACCTGGAGGTGGACCACTGGTCGGAATGTACTCGGAGCGGCCGGCTGGGCCCGAGGAGCAGTGGAGGCTATCTGTACCCACCCTTCATGTGGGATTTCCAGTGGACAGCTCGGCGTTGCATCTTCCCTTTTCAGTTGTTGTTTTCCCTTCTAGTTGTACTTTACATTCAATTTGGGTTTCTATTCTGGCCCACTTACTTTTCCGCACATACTGTTGTACTCAGTTTTTACGTAGTCTTTACTTCTACTGCATGCTTGCTCTGTGGTGTTTTTTTACTTTACAAAGGCAATGCCTTCCCTTTTTACCGGGATTTATGCCTTGGTGCTAGTCGCCAGCCTCTGGCCTATGGAAGGCGGGCTTGGGGTAGTCACGACACGAGCCCCGAGGACGGGTCGTGACAAATTGCTATTAGAGGAGTAAGGTTCTATCACAGAACATGGGTATATGATCTTTTTATATGTGAAGAAATAGTGTTAAGCATATTGGATGTGGTTATCAGTTCAGGGAGTCCAGTGTGGGTGCGGCGGCCGACGTATCCGTACACCAGGGCCCTGACTTCTGATTTCTGACGTAATACACAAAAACATTTATTGCATGTGTGTTGCAAGTTTTCTTTGTGATTACTTTATGTCAGCTCACCAGGTATACTATTTGACCGTGGCACACATGTTTCTTTTCAGGATGACCCCAATACGGCAGCCAGCTAGGGTTCCAAGAGTTGAGCATGACGAAAACCCACCAAGCGACGAGGCCTCAGTGCAGGGCCCTCGGACAGCTGAGGCACCGGTGGTACCTTTACCCACCGAGCCACCGATGCTTCTAGCCAAGGCCGCTGACGATACATGTTGCCTTAGTTAATTGCACGAGTTTCAGTGCTAACGACCGCCCAGGTTCCGTGGGGAGATGGACCCCCAGGCAGCCGATGACTGGCTAGAGGCAGTCGTATGTGTTTTCAGGTTAGTGAGGATACCAGCAGACCTCATGGTGATCCTCGTAGCGATCCTACTTCACGCGGCAGTAGGCAAATGGTGTATCTTGATGCTCCAGGTGCATGACGAGGCGTCTCTCCTCTAGACGGACTTTAAGAGCCTCTTCCACTCGGAGTACATCCCAGCCACCCTCCGTGTGGTGCGCATGCATGAGCTTCTACAGCTGCGGCAGGGCATCTTGACGGTCGCCCAATACTCAGCAAGATTTACCGATCTCTCGCGCTACTCGACAGACATGGTATGGGACCCATTCTTCCAGGCCCGGACCTTTGAGTAGGGATTGAGGCATGAGATCAGGGCATCGATAATCTCCATTAGCATTCCGTCCCAGGTAGGAGTACTTGAGAGATCCCTTTTGATCGAGAGGTTTCTTGCTGAGCCTTCATCAGTGCTGAGACCCACCGCAGGGCGGCACGTAGCAGAGTCTTCTGCAGCAGGTAGTTGACGGATGACTCATGGGTCCAGGCAGACCAGACCCTCAGGAAAACGACCTCAAGACACTGGATCAGCAGTTCGGGGAACACAGCGCTGAGCCATTCTTTCGAGAGGCAGGCAGTGCAACTCATGCGGCGAGCAGGGCCACATGGCTCGTGACTGCCCGACCTGCCATGCCGAGGAGCATCAGACTGTTGAGGGACCACCAAGGTCAAAGTATAGGGTCAACCGTGGTGGTCCGTAGGGAGCAGGAGGACGAGGTAGAGGAGCAGGCTGAGCAACAGGTGTTGGGCGACGCTTTGAGGCTCTACCACCACCACCACCAGGAGGTCCACCCCGACCACAGGGAGTTGGCGGGCAGAGACAGGCATAGCTCCAGGCAGTAGAGGGCTACGACCACGGCACACCCGAGATGATTCGAAGTACTATCTGTGTCTATTCCACCCTTGATGCAGTTCTTATAGACACAGGAGTGAGTCATTCTTTCATAGCCGCTGCCTTTGTCCGGAGCTCGGAGATTCTGACAAAGTCGTTGGCTCGATCCTTATGGCTAGAGACTCCTATGGGAGCAGACTCGACGATTACGCACTGGTGCCGGCAGTGTGAGCTTACTCTAGGAGGCGATAGCTTCGGCTGGGATCTTCTTGTAGCGGTGTCGAGGCCTTACGACGTCATCTTGGGCATGGATTGGTTATCTACAGTCCATGCACATATTGACTGTATTAGGCGCAAGGTGCATTGTGTACGCACCGACGGGAGCAAGTTCACCTTCATCTGTGAGAAGGGAGCCTTTGCAGCATAGGATGGACTCTCGCAGGGGAGAGGACAGCCCATCACTCATCAGTTTTCTAGCCTCATCCTAGGATCATTTGACATGCGGTGTCCTAGTTTCCCTGCAGTGGTGGATCAGTATGCGGATGTCTTTCCTGACGACATTCCAGGACTACCTCCTCGTGGAGAGGTAGACTTTTATATTGACCTGTACCCCTGGACATCCACGATATCGTCTCCAGCGTATCGGATGGCTCCTGATGAGCTTCGAGAGCTACGGGTACAGTTGGAGGACTTGCAGGGCAAGGGTTTCATCTGAACCAGTGTTTCACCCTGGGCTTCCCCAATTTTTTCTCCAAGAAGGCAGACGGGAGCTTGCGACTTTGTGTCGAATATCATTGCCTGAACTAGGTGACAGTGAGGAACAAGTTTCTGCTATCGTGGATTGATGACCTCTTCAATCAGCTCAAGGGATCATGGTGGTTCTCTAAGATAGACCTCAGGTCAGGCTATCATCAGCTCAGAGTTCGGGATGGGGACGTGCAGAAGACGACCTTAAGATGTCGGTATGGCCACTATGATTTCTTGGTTATGCCATTCGGTATAACCAATGCTCCAGCAGTGTTTATGGCCCTCATGAACATTATCTTTCAGCCATACCTCGATCGATTTGTCGTGGTCTTCATCGACGACATTTTTATTTACTCAAAGACTGAGGAGGAGCACGCCTACCACTTGAGAGTTGTGCTAGACACAGTCCGAGAGCACCAGCTTTATGGAAATCTCTCGAAGTGTCAGTTCTGGATACACGAGGTCCACTTCTTGGGAAACGTCATCTCTGATGCAGGAGTTGCAGTGGATCCTGCAAAGATCGAGGCAGTGCTAGCATGGGAGCCACCCAGGCGCGTGACAGAGGTGCAGAGTTTCTGAGGACTAGCTGGATACTTCCGGTGCTAGACTTCTTCAGAGTTGTGGCACCACTCTCAGCTTTGACGAAGAAGGGGAAACCCTTTGTTTGGCCAGACAGATGTCAGCAGAGCTTCTAGAAGCTGAGACAGAGATTGACCAGCACACCTATCTTGAGTTTTCCTAATGAGGGAGTAGGGTACGTAGTCTACTGCGATGCATCTGGAACTAGACTCGGATGTGTCCTGATGTAGGAGCAGGCCGTGATTTCCTATGAATCAAATCAGTTGAGGCCACATGAGCAGAACTACGCTACCCATGACCTGGAGTTAGCAGCAGTGGTCTTTGCTCTGAAGACATGGCAACACTACCGGATGGGCGAGCGCTTTACAGTCTTTTCTGACCATCAGAGTCTCAGATACATCTTCTCTCAGAAGGACCTGAATTTGAGATAGCGGCGATGAATCTAGTTCCTCCAGGACTATGACCTTGAGATAGTCTGTACTCCTGGGAAGGGGAATGTCGTAGCCGATGCTCTCAGCAGGAGGACGGGCATTCAGTTACTTGAGGAGGCGACATAGCAGCTAACCTATTTGCAGATATCCTTCGTGGATAGAGATGGAGTAGCCTTCCTTTAATCTCTCACAATCACCCCTCCACTACTACAGCGGGTCAGAGAGGCATAGTGTGGGGATGCTGACTGTGAGACGCGACGTGCACAGATATGCTCAGGACAGGAACCTGATGATTTCCCTTTTGGAGAAGAGAACAACGTCCATTTCAGAGGACGTACCTTGGTACCAGTTGCATTACTGGAGGAGGTGCTGAGAGAGTTTCACACTTCTCCTTTGGCGGTAGATCCTAGAGTGGCGAAGATGTACCAGGATCTCAGACGACAGCACTGGTGGCCCGACATGAAAAAGGTTGTGGCGGAGTTCGTTTCTCGATGCCTCACCTGCCAACAGGAGAAGGTAGAACACTAGGTACCAGCAGGCTTGGTACAACCCTTAGAGGTCCCGAAGTAGAAGTGGGATGGGTTATCTATGGACTTCGTGACTGGAATTCCACGCACATCCAGAGGTCACGACTCCATTTGGGTGATTTTCGACCAACTCACCAAGTCGGCTCACTTCATACCCATCAGGGAGCAGGGATCAGTGGAGATCGTGGGATGTCTCTACGTCCTAGAGATTGTGCGGCTTCATGGTGTGCCATCATCTATCGTCTCTGATCGAGATGCTCGCTTTACTTGCCTACATTGGAAGGGGTTGCTGTAGGCGTTCGGGACACAGCTATGTCTGAGCACAGCCTTTCACCCTCAGACGGATGGTAAGATGGAGAGGACCATTCAGACTCTCGAGGACATGCTCTGCACATGTGTCCTCGACTTTGGTCACAGTTGGGAGGACCACCTACCCTTGGTGGAGTTCGCGTACAACAACAGCTACCACTCCACCATCGGGATGACACCATACGAGGCGTTGTACGACCGACCTTGCAGATCTCTTTTGTGCTGGACAGACCCTGGGGAGTCAGCACTTGTGGGACCAGAGATGGTCCAAGCCACGACAGAGAAGGTCCAGGTCATCCAGGAGTGGATGAGGAAAGCTCAGAGCTGGCAGAAGTCTTATGTGATAGGAGGTGGAGGCCACTAGAGTTCGAGGATGGTGACCACGTCTTCTTGCGTGTCTCACCTCGACGTGGATTACAGAGATTTGGATTAGGCGGCAAGTTGTCACCATGCTTCATCAGACCATTCCATGTCCTCAGCAAGATTGGTGAGGTATCTTATCGCATGTCTCTACCACCTCAGTTGAACCGAGTGCACGACGTCTTCCACATATCTCAGCTGAGGAGATACATGCACGACCCGACGCATATCATTGACCATGGGGAGCTAGAAGTTGATGGTGGGGAAACTTTTAAGGAGGTCCCAGTGGAGATCGAGGATCAACAGGAGCGGGTCCTGCGTGGATGGTTGATTCCTCTAGTGCGCATCAGATGGCCGCACGGGAATCTCCAGGAGAGCACTTGGGAGCGGGAGGCTCAGATGCGTTCTCAGTATCGACATTTATTACCCTATCTTATGATGTATCTTTACAGGGACGTAAAGCCCTAAGGTGTGAGTAATGTAAAGACCCATAAAATTCAAGGAAAAAATTTTCTTATGTTTATTTGGGATTTTACAAGAACACAGTTTCTGACGGAACATGATTCCGAGGCCCGGTGTGCCCGGAATTTCTATCCAAAGTTTATCTCGGGTACGTTCAGTGAACGAACGAGCGGGAATTTCTAACTTTTGAACCGGTGCTCGAAATCGAATTCCGAGGTCACCGATGGAATAGTAGCACCGGTAATTGCTTAGGAACGCCATTTTCAGAGTTGTGTTTTCTCGAGAGAAGATGATAAAAATTGTGGAATTTTAATTAATATTTTAAGTACAATTTTTCTTTCTTCTTGATAGTTTTTAGCTTTGGGTGGAAGTTGGGAAACTACCCAACATTCCAAGGGAGGTTATGAGGGTGGTGGGGCCCACACTAACCCCACCCCTTCACATTCCTTAATTCCCTCAACTCACAATTAAATTTGATAACTTAAGTATTAATAACTTATGTTATTAATGATGTGAGTTTAATGTGTGTGTGGGTTTGAAATTCAAACTCATGTCTAGTTAATAAATTAAGTGAGGGCTTAATTTATTTTGGGTTAGTTTTTTTGTGGTGGAGTCTTTGGGAGAAAAAGGATAAGGACTTGAGGAAATTCTTTGTCTTCGACGAAGAATGCGAAGAACACAACGGTCTCCGACGAAGAAAGCCGAGTTCTCGGAAACCGATTACGCGACGCCATGTACCGCGACGCTGCCGACGTCTTCTTTCGTGACATCTCTTTCCGCGACAAATCCTTGTTCGAAGAACCTCCATTCATGCTACGCTCTAGGTAGGGTTTGATTTATTTATTTTGTTTGTGAATACTACCTTGTCTTTCTTCGTGTAAATATGACCAATTGCTATCGATTAAGGAGAGGGGGCCGGACCGCACAAACACGACCGACCCTCCTCCCTTATCCATGTTATTGTTCCTAATGTGGTTAGAACGGGAACGGCGTGGTGTGGTCGCACCGCGTGGGATCGTGCGGTAAGTAATGGGCGGTGTCGTCGCGCCGCGCCGTGAAATTGAACCAAGTTGCGGCGCCGTCGCGCCGCGCCGGAGGACCGCAAAAGCACCAAAGCCCGAGCAGAGCCACGGCGGAGGGGTGCGGCGCCGTCACGCAGCTTCGGGCGAATGAAGGTTGCGGCCGATACTGGGCTGCGGCGGAGCTTGGGAACCGGCGGCTGGAAGCCGGCCGCCTATGTCAGAGTAGGGAGGGGACCGGACGTCGCTGGTCCCGTGGTGGTAGAAACCGGCCGGCCGGGCAGGAGAGGAGCCGGGGGTTCAAACCCCTGGCCGGCCACCTAGCGGTCCCCATTAAGGGGGGACGCGGTTACAAAACGTGGGGGGCAGCCCCCCCCCCCCCCCCCCCCCCGCCGCAAACCGAATGGCTTGGCTGTTCGGCCGAGCCAGCTGGCGCCGCACGCCAGCGCGCCGGACCGCCAAGACGACAGCCGGGCCGGGCTGGGCCGTCGAGCCGGGCCGCAACTAGCCGGGCCAGGCCGCTCCCCACCGGGCCTCCCCGGACCCATGTCGGATCGACCCGGTTCAGGCCGACCCAGGGGGTCTCGGGCCGGGTCGGTGCGGGCCTAAAACCCCCGTTTTCGGACCCTCTTCGTTCTTTTGCCCATATCTTGGGCTACGAACTTCCAATCGATGCACCATCAGTTTCGATGAGATCCTTGGATCGAGATGGTCGTTTTGGTATATCGAACTCAAGGTTTAGGAAGAATTTGTGTTCGGCCAAGTTGGTTCATACACGAAACCAACCGGGCCCTCGGAGCGGAAACGTTCATAACATGAGCTTCAGATTTCCGATTGATGTGGCGTCGACTTTGTTGGATTCCTCGTAGTGAGACGGATATTTTGGTGTAATCTTCCAGAGGTTTGGACATGGGTGGAGTATAGTCGGGATGGTTTTGCCTTAAAAACGAACCGGGCCCCTGGGACGAAAAAGCCAATAACTCTCAGACCGGGCCTCTGATTGACGTGTCGTCTACGACGTTGAGTTCCTGTTGACGATACATAAATTTTGGATACATCAACTCTGGACTATGTGTCAGTTGATGTATCATACTCTCGGATCTTGGAGAGGACCCTCCCGAATGAGCTTACTGTGTGTAGAAACCCTAGAGTTGGCTGCGTTTGCGACTCTGACGATGACGACAACTGTACAGAGATCCTCAGTGGATTTGACAGCGATGACTACAGCACTCAGCGATCCTATGTGGATCCGTGCTACAGATCCGGTTTGGGTCCGATCATGTGTGGGTTAGTGCTCAGTGATTATTTGTGAGCCAGCGCCTACAGATCCTGTGTGCATCTGATCCTATGTGGGTCTTTGCGGGGGTTAGTTACCTATCGGTCCTTTGTGGGTCAGATCCTTTATGGGTCAATGCGGGGGTTAGTACCTATCAATTCTTTGTGGGTCCGATGGATTAGATGAATCAGTGGCAATATCTGATCATCTCTATCATCATACTAAGATGTATACCTATGTGAGCTGAAATCCTGTTTTCTTTTCTTTGTGGATTGTGTTGTACTATCCTGTGTGGATTACGTTTTGCTTTCTTGTGTGGGTTGGGTTATAATTGGGCTCCGATGTTGGAGCTGAACAAGAATGGTGGCTTAGGTTTATGTATGGGAATATACCTAAGCAGTGTCGAATGTTACTTCGTGATTGTATCTCTCCTTTTTGGATTATCTTTTGTGGATTCTGGGAGACCTTCGGGGGTCTCGGGGTCCCTACTGAGTAGCTTATACTCACCCTTGCACTGGCTATGCTCGGACTACGTTGTGTTGGTTGCAGACGACAGACATCGCTGATCGTGGTTGAGGCTTGCGGAGCAGGACGGTACCTGGAGGTGGACCGCTAGGCGGAATGTACTCGAAGCGGCCGGCTGGGCCTGAGGAGCAGTGGAATATATCTGTACCCACCCTTCAGGTGGGATTTCTAGTGGACAGCTCAGCGTTGAGGTTTTACTTTTTTTTGTTGTTTTCCCTTCCAACTGTACTTTACTATTAGTTTCGGTTTGTATTGTGGCCCACTTACTTTTCCGCACATACAGTTGTACTCATTTTTTATATAGTGATTACTTCTACTTCTTTCTTGCTCAGTGGTGTTTGTTTACTTTAAAAAGGAAATGCCTTCCCTTTTTACCATGAATTACGCCTTGGTGCTAGTCGCCAGCCCCTGGCCTATGGAAGTCGGGCTTGGGGAAGTCACGACACGAGCCCCGAGGACCGGTCATGAAAAAAACCATGATAAATTCAATTCATATATACCAATGATTATGAAATTCCATTTCTCAATCACTCATAATTCTCTATAGAGTCATTTAATAATAATTTAATAATTTTTAAATAAGAGGCAAGAAATTGATAAGACATTTTATTAAACATTTTTTATGAAATAAAGGCCAACATGAATAAAAAATAGTCTATTGGAATATGTGATGATGTATTATTTTAAAGGGACAACCAATAAAATAAATATGGCCTTTAACAGTTATATAATGGTATTTTTTAATTAAAAAAACTGTCAATCAGAATGGAATTAAAGGACCTATGCCTTTATCAGCACAATAAAAGAGTTGATAAAGGGTCCCTTTATCAGCCCTTCATTAAGAACACATAAATGTGACCCATTATCAGTGATTTTATATAGTGCTTAAAAAGAGACCCCATATCAATGCTATAAAAAGTACTAATAAATAGATCCTTTATCAGTGCTAGAAAAAGTTTCCATAAAGGATACCATTATTGGCACATGGAAAGGCACTGGGAAAGGTATCATTTATTAGAGTTTTTTATAGTGTAGATAAAGGATACCATTATAATTTATTAATATAGTGTCAATAATGGTTCCTTTTTTCATGTTTATTACTATCACCAATATAGGGGAATTTTATTATAGTGTGATGTTAAAATTTCTACGTACTACAATAGTAATAATAAGGAGAAAAACTAGCAGATCGAACATAGAATTTAATTGAAATAAAATTTGTACCAAAAATAAAAGAAAAAAAATATTATATACAACTCAAAAAATGGTTTGTAAAATTATAAGAGTATGTACAATTTATAATAGATATTCAAAAACATTATTGTTTCTTTTTCTTTTGGCCCTAATTGTTGATCATGCTATTAGTTGCTGAAAAAACACCCCAATTCGTGAAAAATAATTCACTTGTCTATGAAAAAAATCATATTTTATTAATACTATAAATAAATAAATTAAATAAAAAGTGTCTATTTTAAAATAATAACTAATACATTGAGTCATACTAGGCACACCATGTATTATATAGAGTTTTTGTTGACTCTTACACATCACACCATTTCTTTTTTTCTCTAAAGTAGGTACTCTTAAATTAGATTCCATTTGTGGTAATAAAAAACCCCAATGGATGATATGCAATTCAATAGGTCTTTCTTAATTCTAACAAGTCTTCAACAATCCTACAATTTCTTGTTCTTCTTTGAGAATCACCTCTTGGAAAATCAAATAAATAAGTATCAGATAAAAATGATAAAGAAATTAATTATGTTCTAGAAGATAAAATGATGAGAAAAAATATAATCTTGTAATCATAAGTTCTTTCTATGTGATGCACATTTTAAAATAAAATGTAACGTATTTTTTGAAGACAAGAACATCGAGTCATATTGACAACATCATGTGTCTTATTAACATGAAGGTAATTTTTACCCAACAAAAATTAATTATAGAACATTTTCTAATGTTTCAAAACAATATGATATCATTTACTTAGTTTTGGAAATGAGACATTCGTTTGAAACTAAAATGGAAGATATTCCTCTTGAAAACACACACATTAAGTTATATCAGTCACACCATGTATTTAATTGATGTGCAGTTAATTCTTACATGAAAAAATGAATAATTAACCATTTTCCTAAAATTAACAAATAATATGATCTTGTTTTGTTTGTTTTTTCTATTTGATACTTGTTTTAAATCCAAAAAGACACTTTTGAATTGAATACAATGAATTTTATTGATATCAATCACATCGACTTTTTGATTGATTTGTGGTCGATTAATATAGGGAAAATGAATTATGGACTATTATCCTAAATTTTATAAACAATATGAACTTGTTTTTATCAATTTTGGATATGTGATGTGTTTTAATATATTATTATAGTTTTATATTGAGAAAAAATACTTTGAGTATTACTAGACAAATTGTGTATCAGGTTAGTGTGTGGTCAATTCATCAACATAAAAAAATAAGTATGAATAGTTTTCATAATTTTTGAAAACAATATGAGTTCCTTTTCTTGGTTATAGAGATGTGACAAAATTTTTAAACTAAAATGGATCCTTTTTATTAAAATCATGCACTTTGAGTAATATTGGTCACATCACCTTTTTGATTGAAGTTTTGTTAATTATTAGACGTAATGTATTATGGGAATTTTTTCTAAATTTTAAAAACAATATGATCTCGTTCTCTCTGTTTTGGGTATTTGATGTGTATTTTAAACTAAAATAATACATATATATTGAAAGCACACATTTGGAGTCATACCAACCACAAAAAGTATCAAATTTATGTGTGGTCAATTCCTATAGTCCAAAATTGATCTATGGAACATTTTACAAACTTTTAAAACAATATGATCTTTGTTTTCTTATTTTTTCTTTTGTGATGCTCATTTTAAACTAAAATTGTACATATATATCAAAAAAATGTACTTAAATTCATAAAGACCACATTTTGTGTCATATTGAAGTGAGTTTAATTTCTATGTGTAACAAATGGATTTGGATCATTGTCCTAAATCTTGGAACCAATCTGAGTTCATTTTCTTAGTTTTCGAAATGGGACTCATGTTATAATCTAAAATGGACCCTTTATATTAAAAACATTCACTTTATGTAAAATCCATCACAACAGGTGTCATATTGATGCACAGTGAATTATTAAATTTCAAAACATGTTATGGAACATTTTCCTGTTGTTTGAAAACAATCAAAGCTCATTTTCTTGTTTCTTCATACTTGAGTCAGGTTTTAATTAAAATGAAACTTGTGTATTTAAAACACACAATTTGATTCATAACAACCACATCAGGCATCATATTGACATGTGGTCAATTTCTATAGGTCATAAGTTAATTATGGAATCTTTTCCTACAGCTTGAAAATAATAAAATAATGTTTTCTTGTTTTCCCTATGTGATGAATGTTTTAGATTAAAATTACACTTATATATTGAAAAAAACAATTAGAGTCATACAAACCACATCATGTGTCAGCTTAATGTCTAGTTAATTGATACATTCTAAGAATTAATTTTGAATGTTATTCCAAAATTTTGAAAACAATTTGAGATCATTTCCTCAGTCCGGGTGATTTGTTAGGAATTTTAAACAAAAATGGAGCATTTCTATTGGAAACACACATTTTGAGTTATATTGGTAGAATCATGTGTCAGATTTAAGTGAGGTTGATTTGTACACATCATAGATGAACTATGGACCATTTTCCTAATGTTTTTAAACATATATTGCTCATTTTACATGTTATGGATAATTAATAATTATTTTAAAATAAAATGAAACATTTTTATTGAAAACAAAAAAATTGTGTCATATATAAAACATTAAATGTAATATTGATTAGTAGATGATTCACAGAGGTCAAAAATAAATTATGGATTATTTTCCTAAATTTTTTATAAAATTGGAACTTTTTATCTTTGTTTTACATATGTAATGAGTTTTAAACTAAAATGACTATTTAATATTGAAATCAAGTAAATTGATTCATATCAACCACATCAGGTGTTGGATTGGAATATGGTTGATTTATATAAGTGGAAAAGGAATTATGGATCATTTTCCAAAAATTTATAAAACAATACAATCTCATTTTTTAGTCTTATAGATGTGAATATTATTTTAAACTAAAATGGATCCATTTTATTAATGACACACACTTTGAGTCATATCAATAAAATAATATCTCAGACTGATGTGTGGTTTCTTTTTAAACACCACAAATTAATTATTGACCATTTTCAAAATGTCTAAAAATAATCTAAGATCATTTGATTATTTTTTTCATTTTATGTGTCTTTTAAACTAAAACAACACTTTTGTATTGAAAACATGCAGTATGAGTCATACTAAACACATCATGTGTCATATTGATTTTTGGTCAACTACCATAGTTAAAAAATGAATTATAGACCATTTTACTATATTTTTTAAATAATCCAATCTCATTGTATCAGCTTTGGATTTGTGCTGTGTTTTAAACTAAAATGAAAATTTTATGTTGAAAACAAATACTTCAAGTCATACTAACCAAAACGTGTGTTTGATTAGAATGAGGTCAATTATTATTCATGAAAATAAATTATAGATAGTTTTCTTAAATTTTTAAAACAATATAAACTTGTTTTCTTGGGTTTGGATATCTCACACATGTTTTAAACCAAAATGAAGCCTTTCTATGAATGACTTGCACTATGAGTCATATTGATCACATATTGTCTTGAATTGATTTGCAGTCAATTCATACACATAAAAAATGATTCATGGACTATTCTCCTAATGTTTTAAAATAATATTATCTCATTTTATCAGTTTTTGGATATTTTATGTGTATTTTAAACAAAAATGATACATTTATATTGATAAAATTTACTTCGTTTCATACTGACCACATCGAGAGTCAGATTGATGGGTTCTAGATTCCAACAATATAAAATAAAATATGGAATTTTTTCATAAATATTGAAAATATTTGGAGGTTTCTTGATTTTTTTGGAAATGTGTAGTTTTTCTTAAACTAAAATGATAATTTATTATTAAAAATGCCTAATTTGGGTCATACAATCTACATCAGTTGTTTTGTTGGTGTGCAGTCAATTCCTACATGTCAATAATGTTTTATGGATTCTTTCCCTAATAACATAAAATAACACAAAACTCAATTTATGGGTTTTTGTGACATGAAACATGTTTTAAACTAAAATGATACGTTCATATTGAAAACATGCACTTTGAATCATTCTGATAAAATTGGATGCCAAATTGATATACCATTGATTCTTACACATAAAAATGACTTATGAATCACTACTTACAAATTATAAAAAAATATGAATTTTTTTTCATAGTTTTGATCATGTTTCCTATGTTTTAAACTAATCTGTATATTTAACAGAGTACAAATAAAATAAAAATGATCAGAAAATTAATTAAAATGTGGAAAATATGATGATAAAATTTATTAAAAAATTATCAAGAAGCCAACTATTTATAATGAATGTATACATTCTGACACCAAGTATTATGCCCATTTAGTTAAAATCTATTTTATTTAATCCATTCTACATATCCTTCAGAATATGATTAAAAATAATATATAATAATTCATACACTAATTATTCACATCCCCAACATATCTCTAAGGTCATAGCCCATACTAGATCACCAACATAATAGTTAATCACCTAAACTTGTTTTTGAAAAACCTCCTGACACCATGTATGTTTTGAAATCATATTTAAACAAATTTAATTCTTCGTTTATGAATGTAAATTATTTTAAATAATGGTATTAATAATAAAATATAGATAAAGAAGGCCGTGAAATATTTTTATTGAAATTTTATTCATATTCAGAAATTACCGCCTGGGGGATACAAGTCATTTGATGGTATGCCATATCTTCTATAAATTTGAAAACATAATATCCATAATTCTTTTTGTTATATTTCTTAAGACACTATAGAGACATTTTCCAATATTATTAAATTGTTTTGAAATATTTTTTGATAGTTAAATATTTATATATATATATATATATATTAATTTTCATCAATTTTAAGTAATCCTTAGGCTTCTTATTTTCAGTCCCCGACCTCATACCCTAATTTATCATATATTTATAGAGACCCTTATCATAATAAATCATGTTAAAACAAAAAATAAAATTAATAATTCAAATATTATTTATAAAATGATGATTATAGGGCATTAAAAATTCACAATACACATCATCTGTGGTATATTTGAAAGAAATAAATTCATTGGATCCAATAAATAATTATTTATTCCCATAATTGATTGAGATCAATATCTAGAGATTTTTAAAAAAACAAAAACAAATTAGTAATGAACAGTATAAAATTATATATCATTTTATTAGATTACAAAGTTTTATCCTTCTATTTTTGGAATCAAAAAGAGTCTGTCGTCTTTTATTTTAATATCAAATGATTTTTTTGTTGTATCCTTTTTCTTATAAATTTCATTCAACTCTTAATAAATATCATCCATATAAATTATATAGGGATTAATGAAACCAAATCATCATTAACAGGGTTTTCCCATTATATATTAGTAATAAAAACTCATCTAGAAAATATGAATTATAAAATATTTAATGAACATATTAAATCATTTATTTGATAGAAGTATTAGGAAAATGTACCTTATAATGTAATCACAACTGAGACTCTCATACATTAAAACATTAGAATATAATTTATACTCTCAAACCAATCAAATTTGTAATGACAGTTCAAAATATTTCATCTTCATATTGAAAATAAGACACATGGCTGACTTTGAGTGTGGTGTCTCAAAGAATTTTTAATGATAATATATGTTGAAATGGAACTGGTGAAGTGAAGATTCTCCCATATGGTCATTTATTTTATTATCAGATTCACTATATTGTCTATATTCGACTACCTATTTCCCCATCGTTTAATCTATATCTTATACCACACCTCATTTCAAACCTTTTTTATCAACTATTACTGGTTTTTCATTTGAATAAATTTTCTAAAGACATAACTCATATATCTTTATAATATTTGAAATCCATGCTATGGATGTTCCAATAGAGTCATTGACTGTTGTACTATCTGGATCATCAATTAGAACAGAAAAATCAGCACTCAGATCTAGATCTACTATAATCCCAACTGTCATGTGATCTTTTGGGAGTTATTTATTTTTAGCCAATCTATCATGATATTAAACATTGTACCCCACATAATAATACAGTTCATGGGTGTTGATAGATAGAAGTCACATACAAAATTACACTTTAAAATTTTAGTAATATAGTTTTATAGTAAGTTATTTGATACAAATTTTGGAGAAAGAGTAATGAAAAAAATAATTACGTGAGGTAATGTATACGGCTTAGGGGAATGTATGATCCCAAAGATAGTGGGTTAATTTTTTTTGTTCATGTGCTGATATTGGTTCCATTTTAACTTCTCATTGATCCTTTCTCATATATTGGTATGTTAAATAAGATCTGACATAAATATATTTCAAAGAATATATTTTTACAAATAATTATTTCATCAGATGATATGAAAATTCTTGTAGTTTTGTCTTCTTGAAATATATTTGAGGTGACACTCCAAAACCTACACCTCTAATGCAACCATATTTTTCTAGAGACCTCAAAGAAACTTAAGGTAGTATTTCTTCAGGTATGGTCACAAAAAATTCTTGTTTCTAAAACATATAAAAACAAATGATCAAAAATAGATAATTTTATGTAATATTGTTAAAAACAACATTAAATTACTATTATTCCATAATTACACATGTTTCCCATATTTATTTTTTTCATCAACTGGTTTACCCTCATTATTGACATGTGTCTATTTCCATAGCACATTCCATGGTATGGTAGTGGATTCAAATTTTGACTCATAAATATACAAATAAAAAAGGAACATATGTTGTTTCATATTAAATAAAACATCTATTGTAGGATTAAAATATATAATATTTCCATCTCTAGTGAAGTGTACCCCATACTTGCTTTGTGGTAGGGTTACATTGGATTTAATGCATGTTTTTTATTTTCAAAACATTTTTTCTATTGTATATATCGAAATATTATAATAAAATTAGATCTGAAAAATATATTCAAAAAATATATTATTTACTACAACACACGTAAAATTATTAGGTATCATGATGACAGAAGAAAACATTCCATATTTCATTCTTTATAATGTGTTCATAAGTAATTTGTGGGTGGGACATTACTTTCCCCTAAAAATCCCTAATTTGAAACATGGTAAGAAGTTTACAGAAGCCTCAATGGAATTTTATAGTATCCATTAAAGTATATTTATTATGTAAATAATCCAAAAATAAATTAACATTTTGAGGGATAATGAAATATAAATAAATATTTAGTTATATAATCTTATGGAAAAATTGATAAATTATATTGTAACATTAACATAATATCTTTCTAAAGGGTTTCATTTTTTATAGGATTAACATGGGGAAATGAATATATATTAATTGGAATAGTCATTTTTATTGTGATCCCAACACAACTAAGGAACATTGTCTTTATTGGGCCAATAGGTTGACCGTGATGAATCAAAGACAACCCCAAATTTTTTTCCTCATACTTTTTGAATCAATAATTTTATTCAACACAATGATTCTACATTTTTCTTGATTTTTTATCAATATTTTTGTGGTCCCTTAAAAATTCTTCAGTTCTAGCATCAACCATATGTTCTTCCCCATGATTGGTAACATCATCATGTGAATAAGTTATTGTTTATATGAGTATTCAAATATTTAATTTATATTATGTTAATATAGTAGAGAATAAATAATATTGTGAGAAAAATAAGAATATATTGAAAAAATGTTAACCTTGTCACTAAAATCTCTTTATTTTATTTAATGGTCAAGGGGGTTTGAATCCTTTATCAAAAATACAAATACACTCTTTGTGTTCCCCTCTAACATAAATTCAGTTGTGCATTGGGCCACAATGAAATAATTTTGATGTCCCAATGAAATTCTATCCTTGATTGAATTTACATCATACCCTATAGTTATTTTGGTCACTTTTAAGAAAATTGACCAATTATTATTTGCTGGATATGAGACATAAAATACCTGAACTACTTATGATGCCATTTTTAATAGCTCCTCATTTTCCCCTTTCACACTAAAATTCAACTTTACATACACTTTTGGAAATCTACCATATACCCATGACTTTAAATTATTGGTATAACACACAAAACCATGGGTATATGCTATACACGCTATTTCACAGAGCCATGTGAAATTGAGGTATTGATATAGCCATGAGCTATACCCATAGTTTAAGATACCTATACCCACAGTTCATAAAACTTTGGGTCCTCAACGTTTTGGTATAATAATTACCTATCTTCACGGTTTAAAAATGTTATTCCCATGGTTTTGAAACCATGGGTATAGAATTAAAAAAAGCCAGAAAATAGTTTCAAACCCTCACCGACTAAACCAAACCAAAGTCCTTTACCACTAAAGCACTTATAATTTTGTATATATAACTATATATATATTATCTTATATATATTTAAAAACCATTGGTATGGGTAAAAAATAGTAAAAATAGGTTTTACCACCTGATTTGTTATTCCCACACAATCATAGGGGAACTTGTACACAAGGTTCAGTAAAACCATTGGGACAACCTTCAAGACTGAACCCTATTATCATTGTTTTGGTAGATCTGTGGGTATAGGTTTTATTCCCAAAGTATATCCCCCTGTTTTAGTAAAACCATGGTAATTGGTACACCTATACTCATAGATTAGGGTAAACTATGGGTATATGTTTTTCTACGACATTCCCACAAATTTTTTTGCCTTCCCTCACAAAAGCGAGAACCCTATTGAAATGGTTTAGAATGAACTTGAGGTATTGGTTAAAAATATCCCCTATACCCATAGTTAATGAAAACCATGGGTATAGGAGGGCCTATACCCAATGTTTTTTTTGAAAAAAGTGTGTATAGGCCTATTTTCCAATAGTGAAATCCCATTTCATCAACATTCAATGCACTCATATTTTCAACCCCTTTGAAAATGAAAATAAACACTTGAATGTTTGAATAATCTAACTCATATATATATGATGATATCTAAATGTGTAATATTAATATAAATTTGATTTATTTCCTTAGAAACATATATGTGTATCACTTCTTCCACAATCATAACTCCATTTATTTACATTGTACTATGGTCATCATGTTCTTTTGCATCGAATTTATAACCATTAGATATAAAACCACTCTAAGATATAACATTTTTGTTTGGTGCCTATTATTTTCATGAAAGTTTTTGACCAATTGAATTTATATTTTCAGATAAATCCTTATAAATATGATCTCAATACCATCCTATAAAATATTTATTCTGTTTATTTGATATCCATCCCGCAACAATTGATGGATCCAATTGTTTAAGAATTTTTTAATTCGATTCAACATATGGATCAACATATTCCATATTATATAAAAGGTAATGGTACTAATTCTTTAACTATATTATCGTAATTATAAGAGCATATTTTCTGTAAATCTCTTCACCAATGCAGAATCCACTAGGATGAGATTTTGGGAGACTAATGCTATCAATGTCTGATACATAATCAGTATAGAATTAAACAACATTTTTAAAATATATTGTTCTTTCATAAAACCTTATGGAATAAATTAATTCAGGATATACCCTTTCAAAAAAATTAATACCGTTAAGTAGAGTATATACATCTTTAATTGACATGACCACATAGTTGGACCTCTTTAACAAAGTGAACCATCAGGTGGATGATTATGTCAAAGAGAAATGGTGAGAAGAATATCTTTAATTCAAATAATATGAATGTAACTTCATAATTCATGATTTTAGACATCACCAGGTATATTACTTTATATAATATGGATTTGAAAAATAAGCAGAGTATGTCTAATATTTTTCATATATATATATAGAAAAAAATACAACATAACGTGATAAAACTCAAATATTATATAAAAATATTACAGTCATGTGATTTTTCTCCCAATAAAATCGAATTATTTAATTAAATATCATTATTTATTTTGTATGAATAACCATATTTAAATTTTATGCTATTATGGAAAATTAAGAAGTTAAAATTTTCTTGCCTGAAGAGAGTGTAAGCTGATAGAAGAAGATTAGTCTTCATTTTAACCTTCATCGATACCGACTCTTCCCTTATCCCTATTTCAATAATGTTCAACTTTTCCTTGAATCCATATTTTTTTCACGAACATTTATTATTTTTCCCATAAAAATATCAAATTCATTTATTTCCACATGCTTGACATCAAGAAAATCCCAAAGTACCCACAATTCTTGCATAAAATTCAAAGAAAATTTTTCTCTTTTTATAACCTGATTTCATATGGTTTTTAAAAAATTTCTTACTAAAAATATTATTAATTTCACATAATTTATTGAAAAGTTGATCACGCATTAGTAGAGATGGTGTTTTACCTTGTTTAGTATTCCCATTAAATATTGTATTCTATTATTGGTATTTATGTCATCGATGTAAAAAATTATGATGTTCTAAAAATGCATTACTCTAGTAATGTTACAACTGAACCAAGTGTGTTAATTCTTCACAAATGGGACACCAAAACATTCCTTAAATTCTATAGACTTAAAAATTTTAAAAAATACCGAATTCCTTCATGACCCCATACAATATATCCCTTAATGTGAATTATTCACTTCTATGAGAATCATCCATTGTAACACTTGAACACCACATCAACTTTAGATATTAGATCAATGGTGCCAAATAGACATCAATATCATTACTGGGATGGTTTGGTCCAGATATAAATAGAGACAACATAATATATTTGTATAACAAACCAAATCATTATTACAAACATTGACATGATTTATTATAAAATCATTCACTTAAGACAACTCTGAAGATCAAGAGGTCTAGTGTCTTGGGAAATATGTAACATTAAATGACAACTTAAGTCATTAAAAATAGTATATTTATTGATAATGTATTTTACACGACCACAATATTCCATCGTAATTAGAATTGCATGGGATAACCTGAGGACATATATAAGAAAAGGGTGAGACATAAATCCTAGTAAGGGAGTAAAAAATGCATAACAAGAAGAAAAAAATTCCTGTAAAGAAATTGGAATATCAATGGTGCCTAAGAGAAATAGGAACACGAAGTCAAGATATAGCAAGATTATCATAACCTGGAGATGTGGAAACATCATTTAACATGATATTAGCATGAGACAAGGCTCATTGCACATGAAGCTTGAGTAAAACCTCTTTATAGATGAATTAGCTGGAGAAAACACTCATTACAAATAAATAAGCATGATTCAACACTCATTGTGCATGATGTATCATGATACTATTCATTATCCAATAAATTGTTGTGCTATCAGGGTGTACCCTTCTTAATTATTTCATTTCATACATAAGTGTGTGCAACATAGATCATACAATATGAATTCATTAAACATCATACCTTATTACAAAAAATATGAGATGTGGAATAAATAAATGTAAGCCCTCATTCAACAAGTACATGTCCATAAATGTTAACACCCTTGATAGAGAAAAGGGTATAGTGCTCAGTTACATGATGATTTTGGCATGAGAAATTTTGGGGTAACTTAGACAGCATAACGAAGCCAAAAAGAAATCAAAAAATTGGTTAATGAGATAGAAAAGGATATATCATCATTTAGAAATGCAATTTTCATTAAGGGGTAAATGTAAAATAATATCCCAACATATGAACTATAATTTAGATTCATAATATAATATAATTTCTCGAATGTAAATGAAGAGAGAGAAATCCCTTACTGATTTTTGACATGGTAATGGGTGTACAGGGGAGTAATTAATGAGATATAAAGGGGTATCTCTTCATTAAAAGGGGGGATTATACGGGAGGTTATAAATCATACACCATCATTTTTAACTGAAAATAAGGTGGCATAACAATTTAAGGAAACTTGGACATAAATAAGGAGGGAAGGAAAGTGAGGATACCTTACATGGAAGTGTGAGACCAAAGGCTTGGGAGATGATTTAGAGTTGCTTCATGGGAGATTTGGGTACCTTGTGAGGATTATATATAGTTGAGGGAAGAGGTTGGTCATGATACAAATGGTTTTAGTGAATAGAAATGGGAGATTGAGTGGGTTTATATAGGAAGGGAGAGATAATTCTTTATTATTTAGGTTTTGAACACTACACAGTAAACTAATCAAAACCACAAACCATTCAATGGTTTATGACCATGGTGTTTTAATAATTGGATTTTAAAACATTATTTTATAAGTCCAATGGTCTAACTTTTTAAAATACTATGCTTGCCTATGTAGAGGTGAGTCACACTCTCAATAAAATCATTTTAAAAAGGTAAAATATTTTATAAGTCTAGGAGGGTCCTCTAAGGAACCATAAAATTAATAAAAAAATATAATATCACATTATTTTAAATATAAAATATACATTGGCCGAAAATACCTTTTATAGTATTTTATTACAAAACTATTGGGTCATTATGATGTCATAGAACATATTATATATTTAAACAATATTTAATTTTTACCCAAAAATTTTACTATCACAGAAAATTATGAACAATTAAAAATTAGATACTTTCAACACCCTAAATCAAAAAATTATATTTATTTTTTCAAAATAATTTTATAAATATCTGAATTTTTTACTTTCAAAATAAAGACCAGCATTTATCGAAAATTCATGGGTTTTGACAAAATCATCTTTCAAACATTAATAAAAATTACAATTGTATTCATAAAAAATTATATGATCATTTAAATTTAATAATTATTTATTTATGAATAATATTTTATTAAAATAATATTTAATTCAAAAAATTCATTAATTCATCAAAATTGATTTCTCAATTTAATATTATTTAAAAATACTATATCTTTTTTAAAAATTATTTACAAAGTAACAATAATAAAATGAATGAATATTATTTATTCTATAAAAAACTAATGTACATAATCATAGAGCTAGGGTCTTGTTACGTAACCTAATAGACACCTAAGACACCAGGGTAAATTGTGTGATGGTGACAAACTCTTGGGGTAGCTTAGATAACATTGCTCGGGTGGTAATCTCTGTTAACTTCCAATTCTCCCATAGCAGATTCTGTTGAAGATTAAATTGTTGAATCTCAGCTTGCTCTTGGTCCAGAGTAAATCGTTGGGATGTTACCTGCATAATGAGCTCCAAAAATGGGCTTCATATGTTTCAATTCTACTAGATGAGTCCATAACTTCCTTTGTTTGAGTAAATTGTATTTTTTAAATCCATATATTTATGCTTATCATGTGATCATTGTTCAAAAACTATATTAGTAATGGAAACAATTATTAACAATATTTTAAAATTAAAAAACATAAATCCAAGGGAGTTCATATATTTTATATAACTATTTTACATAATAAGACATTTAATTAGATTTAGAGGAAGTTTTTTAGAAATAAAATTGGGTTGTTACAATTTTTTCTTCATGTATATCTATGATATGATGTTAAAATTTACTAACATAACTAGACATGTTCTATGAGTAATACTATATTCCCCAAAAGGATTTATTCCACTTTAGATAACACATGAAAGTAGTTCCTTAGATCATTTCCTAATTCTAGATACTCAAAATCAATTTTCTTCTCCTGTGGAGAGTCTACTAGATGAAAAAGTTTCCATTATTTAATTATAGTATCTACATGCCATGTAAATTTTGTAATAGTTTTTTGACATCCATATAGTCTTTTAAACCGTGGAATGATATTAAATAGGCACACATCAGTTGAATGATGTTATTCATATTTATTTAATTGATTCACGCTATACATGGGGAATTTTTTGAGTGGCTGATGGTTATTTTGAAACAATGTGTAATCATTGGGACAGTCATGTATTTTTTAGAGAATATGAAAATTAAATGAGAATTTATAGACATTGAGAAAATTTTAATCTACATTATCTTCATCTATCTTACTATTATTATTTAAATTTGTTCCCAAAGACTCATCCCCCATCTCTTCTAGACATGAACCCCTATTTCTTGAACTACACAGAGTATTTGTCATCCCACACTAGGTACTAGTGATCATTGTGGACGAAGTAAAAGGATTTAACCTACCACCAATGAAGTAATTCTTTTATTTAATTCAATTACCCATTTTTTCAATTAATAGTGAGATTATTTGAAATATTCAAATGTTGGGTTCCCCTTATTATATTTATCTGTAAATTTATCCTTTGATTATGAATACCTTAGGTGTATTTATTTATTTTTGTACAATAATAATATTTTATGAACCTAACAGGATAGATATGAATTGAAAATGGATACACATTAATCAAATGAATAAAGAGTAAAAATATAGAGGTAATGAGTACATCATATTTTAAATGGAACATGCATTCAACACATCTCAAATCCTCTGTCCATTTTTACATTGTTCTTATTCAATAAAAATTAGTCTAAAAGTGTTGGATGAACTAAAATTCTACACTAATTAAGATGATATTGAAATTTATGGATCATTTGATATGAATACCAGTGAAAATAATGATGGAGATTGTATGTAATAATTAAATATGAAAATTAAATATAACCTTCATGATTGCAAAAAGTTATTTGAGAGGCTAAATAGTGGTGATAAGAGACCATTGTAGACCAGTTATACTAACTACCCAATATTTTCAACTATATTGAAGTTATATAATTTTTATGTTTGAAGTGGATGGAGTGACACCATATTTACCGAACTACTTGGCTCATGAATGATATGCTTATAAAATAAAAAGAACTTCCTTGTCGAACATATACTGTTAAAAAAATCCTATATTTAATGGGAATGATCCATAAAAAAATACATGATTATCCAAATTATTTGATATTGTTTCTCAAGGACCAAAAATCACTCATAGAATTCCCTATATAGTGTGGATAAATAGAAGTGAGTTGAATCATGTCTATAGAAATATGTATAATACTTTATCATCATTTCAAGGTTTAGATGACTTTATAGATATTAGGAAACCATGAGACAATTGAAATGGAATGCAGATTAATGAATTAAATATGGAAAACCATGTCATCCAACAAACTCTCTTTACTGGACTAAAATTTATTATGAGTGTCCCAAATTTGGAAATGAGCAGAGAAAATATCATCTTGAGTTATCTATAAATGTAATAAATTATTTTTGTGAACATATTAGTACTCACAGTACAAGGCCAGTTCTGTAAGAATATTATAATTTGTCTCAAGTGAGAATACATTATGTTTTCTCTAATTATATATAGACAAAAACAACTCAGTAATGATATTGATGTCTATTTTTTCCCATTAATATAGGAATTAAAATTTATATGGGATATAGGTTTTATAATGTATAAATATCATATAAGTAAAGAATTCACATTGAGGACATGTTGTATAGAATGTTAAATGACTTTCCTTATTATAGAAATTTGTTAGGATATAGAATTTATGGAATGTTGGGGTGTCTCATTTGTGAAGTATAAACACACTCAGCAGAGTTGAAACAATCTTAAAAGTCTGGTTTTTAATACATCATAAATTTTTACCTCAATAACATAAAAATAGCTCTTTCATGACATCATTCTATGGGAATACCAAACAAGGTTCAACATTATCTCCAATAATGGGTGATCAACTATTCTATAAAGTGAATGATATTGAAAATGTTTTTAGTAATCCATTTTCAAAAAATATAACTATATTAGGTTAGAAAAATAGATAAATATTATTTGAATTATCATACTAGAATTATTTTTACATCATAAATTTTCTTCGTGTCATGCCTGTTGAAAAAAATTTATTTTATAGTGTTAATGGCATGTTAATAATTTTTCTTAGAAAAACATAATATGGCATCAAGGATAGGTTGGAAATTTTTTACATGGGGATAAGGGAAGAGTTGTAATTAGTGAAGGAAATAGGTAAACTTTTCTTCCTCCAGTATCTTACACTCTATTAGAAAAAAAAAATTCAATTTTTCATTTTCCATAATGATGCAAAATATACATCGGGGTATTCATAAAATATCTAGAAAATCATGTAAATTTCTAATTTGATTTTATGTGGGATAAAATCACACAACTCTCATATTTTTATTCCAGATTTTTTTCCCATCGTTTTACACTTCATTTAGCCTAAAAATGTATGATATACATTAAGAAAAATATACTTCTTCTTCAAATACATATACAGTAATGTTATAGACCCAATGAATTTTAAAATCATGAATAAGGTGGTAAAATTCATATTATGTGAGTTAGATATGTTATTCCATCCATCATTAAATAATATAATGTTCTACCTTATGGTTCACTTTGTAAAAGAGGTTCAACTATGAAATCATTTCAGTTATATATGTGTTGGTCGGAGTAGGACACTCTAGGGGGGGTTGAATTGAGTTCACATAAAATATTTTGTTAAAAATTATTATTTGATATTCCCCTAAATTAAAAATTAAATTGAAAAGTTAGTGATTAGTGAATTAATATGAGCATTAACATTCAATTAATTTCACAAAATAGTGATTTGTTCTTAGTAATATCCATTTTATAATTAATACAAATTTTGAAACAAATCTGATAAGTAAATACTATTATGAACACTTTCTAAGACTTAATATTAGAGTACAATTTAGTTTTATGAAATATGTGATAATACAGAGTAAAACTAATAGTATAAGAATAGCTAAAAAGTAAAAAGAGGTTCAATCTAAAGCAGAGTCCTAATCAGGGGGATCAATTTCCACCAAGGAGTTTAAATTAATAAATAGTTTAATTTACACCCTGGATCTGGGATCAGAACAACACATAGGATTTCTAGGTCACAAGACTTCTACCACAGTTCATACTGGGAAAAACCTACCAAGTCACACAAGGACCTCGTCCAAACATATCTGTGGGATTTGAAAAGGCGTAAGAAGGTTTTATTGGAATGATATATTTTATCCTTATGCTTCATATAAGAGACAGTGTGTGCCTTATAGAACTATACACACACTACTCAAAAGTATGTAAAAATTCACACAATAGGGAAAATAAATATGATAAAGTATTTAGAAGGCTCTGTATGTCTTGAGATGCAGCTCTGGACTCTTCATATGTTGATGAGATGGGGGTTGAGCCTTCTTATAAAAGAAAAAAAAATAGAGTGTCTTATTCTGGATTCTAAGTACAAGTATGGTTCTACAGGTATATTCTTCTCCTTGTATGATATACTGAAGTAGTTAGACAATTCTATGTATATATCAATGTATATTTCTTCATGTGTTCTTCCTTTTGTTCTTGAGTTCAAAGTCAGTGCCTGAGATTTGTAGATGTTCTTTTGTATGTCTCTCACACATGAACTCTACATTTCCCTTTTTCTTCTCACTTCAAAATTCTTTTTATTCTTGAGGGTTGTCAAAGATAAGGTTCTTTCCAGGTGTATAAGTTCATCATACCTAGTACAATCTGCTAAAAGTTCTACAAAGGGTTATTAAATATTTCAATATTGTTAAATGACTCGAATACGACTGTTAAATATAATGAAAATTTAAACAATATGTTGGTGAATCCTCTACCAGTGAGTCAGTCTATAAGTGAGTCATCATGTTAGTGATCCATCCTATCAGTGAGACATTTTTCATTGTTTAATTTTTATATATTTGATACATTTGTCAGCGAGTCATTTGTCTATCGGTGATACATCATTCAGTGAGTCATTTGTTCATTAGTGAGACATTAGTCGGGGAGTCATTTGTCTCTCAGTGAGACATCAACCGGTGGGTCAACACATCAATGAGTTATTTTTTTAGTGTCTTAGTTCTTCTATTAGTGTCAGTGACTCATACTTAGATAATTTTATATTCTCTTTTTGTATTACATTAAAACAATGTTAGAATGTGTTAATACCCATAATTACAAACAGATAATCTATTATAATCTTGTTTAGACATAAAAAAATATAAATAGGTATATGATTTAAATGATCTGATATACTAGATAATCTTTAAGATTATTTAGGGCCTATAATGAGGTAAGATATATGACTTGTGATTAATATATGAGGTATGATATATGTTATAATATATAACATGATTATTGATAATTAAAACCATTATAGTTATAGATAGTGGCCAACAATATCCTTTGTGCCAAAAATAACCCCCTTTTTGATTATCACAAATCATGGCAATATTATGTACCATTAGAGAATGATTAAAATAAATAGTATGATTATTAGCTTCTTATAAAGATGAATAGCCTCAAAATTTATGGAAAGTGAAATGTATCAGAGTTACATAATCAAATAATAATTCATACATGAACAAATTATAATTCTTAATAATGTCCTCCCCCTTCTGAGATGAACAAAAATTGGAATATTAAACACTAAAACAAAAAAGTAGAATTAGTGAATTGTAATTCAGATGGAAATTCCACTAAAATACAAAACATTACAAGGACTTATCCACATCAAAAAGAATAACTCTATGCTATGAATTTGGATCAAGGGGTTTCTTCTCCTTATTAGATGAATCAACAGTTAGTCTTGTAGGTGGTGGGTAAGAAACAAGGGCATCCAAATGAATCTTCAGTGGAGGTAAATGAATAATTTCTAGAGTAGATGGTGTGAGTCTTGGTTTGTTTGGGGATAACACCTGAGGTTGAGTTCGATCTGTGATAAAAATACGAATTTGGGTGAAGGATAGATCAACTATCATTGGGGATAAAGTCATTGGTATAGTATATTGAATAGAAGAAACACATGGAATGCTTTTTACTTTACTCTGAACATAGAGGTATTGTTTTAACAGCCTGATAAAGCCCTCAATGGTTTATCCTACATAATTCATTTCTTTTTTGAAGGTATCCTTGTTCTCCATAAATTTATCTAAGAGAGGAGTGAAATACTTCACCTTATAAAAATTCTACATAAAGTAAATAGTGAATGGGGGTAAGGTTAGATTATCCACTAAGTATTTGAAGTGACTGGTGAGCTGATGTTGGGTATAGATCTTCTGAAAATATTGATTGAATTTCTTGGTAATATCTGCATGAGTCTTATAGGACCCTTTAGTAGAAATACTAAACATTTCATGCACATGGTCAAAGACTTGTCAAGTTTTTCAAGGGTCTCAGAATCTATGCCATTGGTTACTACTTTCAGTTCTTCCTTAACAGCAGCTTTGATAGCTTCCAAATCAGTGGAGAGTGTTGAAATAGTTGAGGTTTAAGAATAGTGCAAAATCTACTTTATGCCCATTCTCATTTTTGAAGAATTATGAACTTTAAGATGAGGAACAAGATCTGCCTATCCTTTTATAACACTTTCCATTGTAATCTTATACTCAAGGGTTAAAGCATTGATTCTAGTTGTTATTTTCCTCATCTCATTCCCATGATTGGTGTTACTTTCCACAATGGTTTATATAGATGTAATCAAATTTGGATGAATTTCATTTATCACTATCTATGAGACTAAAACAACATCATCTTGAGATGCCCTTGCTGAGGTAGGAGTAGAACTAGAACTCCAAATTTTCCTTACACCTTCAACCATAGATCTGATAAATATCAAGTTATCATTCAGCTCGATGATTTCTCTTCTAGCTTTATCAATCTCATATCTCCTCTGATATTGTACTGAGTGTCTTACTGATGAACATATTTCATCCTTGAATTTTTTCAAGTCTTCCATAGTGACATAGTCACTAGAAATGATCTCAGCCATTGATTCTAATGTATCAGGTATAAAGAATTCATCATCTGAATCTTCTTAATCTATTTCTTGTGCCACACACCTATTATTCCTCACCTATTCAATCATTACATCATCATCTTGTGATTTTAGAGTATAAATCCGTACTTGTCTAAGTTGATTCTCTTCAATGTGTTAATCTTCTCATTCTTGAGGCTCACATTCAGTGTCAAAATTCTTGGCAGCTCACATCACCTTAGTTTAATGTATCTTTTATACCTACACAACATGAGGATTATGTACCAAATCTTGAGTCTATTGATGTTCCACAGGAGTATCTACCACAACTCTTTCATCTTATCCATCCTCATGACCACCATCATCATCATTATTGGCATGATCAAGCCCAATATAACCACAATCATCATTTTCATCAAATCCCCCCTCTTATTTTTCATTTTTAGAACCATTTCCCTTTTCTTATTCTCTATTATCCACTTATTCTTCTTCTACTTCATTTGAGTTATTAGATTCACACTCAAAACTGCCACTCACTACTATTTATTCCTCATATTCATCATCCCTAAAAATTGATTCTTTTGAAGGTAATGGCAGTGGTGGACTAGGTTGTCCATATGTCATCATATGAGGAATTATAAAAATATCTAGATCACTTATATCACCAATAAGAGACCCCACCCTATTAGCACTATCTTCCTCACCACCTTTCTCATCAGAATAAGTTTCTTCTTCATCAGGACCCAAACCAGGATCACTCAAATCTCTTTGTCTGGTAGGGTTATCCATATGATTGAATTTTTCATATTATTTATCCTCATCACGAAACCACCTTCTCTTTCATGGATTATAATGAATATTCATTCTTCAATAGATAACCTTATTCAAGAAAAATATATTGCATTATAATATAGTTTTATCACTATCATCCACACAACCCATTTCTTTCAGCATAGAAGATATCATTCTAGGGTAAAACAAATAATTGGTATTATAGTAGGGTTTGATCATCTCACTTAAGTGAACCATTAAATAATTGTAAATATTCAATTTAATATCATTCTTTAGTATATAAACTAAGTAGAAATCATGGTACTTAATAGAAGAAAAGTCCCCTTTCCCGGGAAAAATTTGGTGCTGGATGAACTTAAACAAGATTATGCACCCTCCAAGAAACTCTGTAGCAACCAAACTTCGAGGATATTTATTTTCATTAAGTTCTTTCAATGATTTCCTAATGATGGAAATACAACTTTTAGGTAGAGAAGTACCATGATAGTCATAAAAAATTCCCTCCTGGGGAAATTTGAGAAATTGAACCCACTGATTTGGAGAGAATGAAATCCTCCTTTCATTTACATCTTATTTTATCCAATATGAATCAATTCCTTCTAGCATAAATTTTGTATTCATGTAGAACTCATGAACCAACATTGGATAATATTCTCTTTCATTTTTGGAAAACCACTGAATCTATCACTGATCTGGTAGAACTTTGACCAGCAGTGACTTTTTCTCCAATAGCCATTCTGTAGAAACCACTTTTTTTAGAGTTACTATAATATTGGCCAGTGCTCGATTTACTAGACCAAATGATCTGCTGGACTCTCTTTTCTACTTCATACCATGTGGTGACTTATCATAGTTTCCACCCCTTTACCATTATGAGTTCTTAGTTGAGGATTAAAAGGTAAATGTTTGAGGGTAGAGTGAGCAACTCTGTTCTCAAGGTAAGTTGTATCATGGAAAAATTCGAGTTTATATCATTTTGGGCTTAAATTGGGGGAAAATTGTGAAATAAAAAATTAGGTTCAGGAATAATTAAAACAGTGTCGTTTTGCTTAATAAAAAGTGGACTCATCGGTGTCAATATAACCAACGTGTGGGCATGACAGAAGTGTTGTCATGATAGTGTCAACATGACATAGTAGGCATTGCAGAGTCGACATGAAAGAGTCGGCATGACAGAGTTGGCATGACATATTTTCATGGTTTTGACAATGGAGAAATACTATAAGACACTCACATATTAATCATTACTAGCTCATGTCTGATGTAATTCATTCTTCTAAAGTTCAATGTTTTAGTGATTTTGTTAGCAAGCCGATGTTTAATGTCAATAAATTTTAGAGTGATATCACCCTTTTGATAATGATTTCTCAAAAATTGATGTCTTAAATAAATATTTTTTGTTCTAGAATGAGAAACTAAGTTCTTAGAAAATTTAATAGCACTTGTATTAATAAAATTTATAAGTACATGTCTAAATTAATATCCTAAGTCTAGGAGAGTGTGTTTTATCCACAAAATATGGCCACCACAACTACCAATAGCTATGTATTCAGATTTGGAAGTAGTTAATGCAACAAAATTTAGTTTCTTACTACACCATGAAACCAAAGAAATTCTCAAAAAGTGACATGTTATAGAGGTTCTCTTTTTATCTAACTTTCATATACTAAATTCAGCATTAGAATAACTCACTATATCAAATGAATGTACTTTAGGGTAAAGAAACCTAAATTAATAGTATGTTTGAGTTATTTGAATATTATTTTAATAGAATTTATGTGATATTCTTTGGGGTTAGCTTGCAAATAGGCAGACATACACAAACTAAACATTATATTTAACCTACTAGAAGTCCGATAGAGAAAACTTCCAATCATTCCTCTGTAAGTGGTTTGATCCAATGATTTACTATCATCATCAAGATCAAACTTTCATGTAGTACTCATTTGAGTGTCACAATAGTTAATGATATCAAATCCAAATCCTTCTAAAATATCATTTTTTTATTTACATTGATTTAGAATGAAAACATCTTTATTTTGAAAATCTGAAATCCAAGAAATAATTTATGTTCACCCATAAAACTCATTTCAAATTTATTTTGCATCATTTTAGGAAAATAAACCACTAATTATTTTTGAATATAAGAAAATAATACCATCTACATAAATATGAACTACTAAAACATCTTTTGATTTTTTTTATAAAATGGGTAGGATCCACAATTCCTTTTGAAACACCTTTTTAAATGAGAAAAGCACTTATTCTATCATATCAAGCTCCTGGCGCTTGTTTTAAACTGTATAATGATTTTTTTAATTTGAAAACACGATTTTCAAAATGAGGGTTTGTAAAACCAAGGGGTTCTTCAAAAAACATCATCAACTATATTCCCATTTAAGAATGTCCATTTAACATCTATTTGATAACGTTTGAAATTGGTATGGGTTCCATAAGAAAGAAGGAATATAATTGCCTTAATTCTATAAATAGGTGAAAAAGTATCTTCATTGTCAATTCCTTCTTCTTGGCTGTAACCTTGTGCAACCAATTTGGGTTTATTTCTAAAAATATTACCATATTCATCACATTTGTTCCAAAAAACTCACTTATTGCCTATGGTCAAGGTGTATTTAGGTCTATACAAAAGTTTAAAATCATTATTTCATTAAAATTTATTAATTTCTTCATGCATAACCATCACCCAAAATTCATCATTAATTTCATGATATATGTTTTTAGGTTCAGGCTGTAAAAAAAACATTGATATCCAACCTAGTTTCTAAGAGAATCTCTAGTTCGTGTACCTTATAAAAGTATCCAACAATAGTATCTAAAGGATAGTTCTTGAGAGTTCTAGTTTTTTTAGAAAAGGAGTGTCTAGTAATTTCATGTTCATCTACAGGTTCAGGTTTATGATGTTCAGAGTCTGATGAATTTCTAAAACTGTATGATTTAAGTGATATCTTGATAATAAGATAAGATTATTTTTCATTTATTTCCAGATTTTACATATCATATTCAAGGTGTTCTAGGGAGGTCTTACGTTAACATGGATATATTTCATTAAATTGGATATGCATATATTCTTCCACACACATGTTTCTTGTATTAAAGACCATAGAGGCTTTATTATATGTTCAATAAACTAGGAATATTACTTCATCACTCTTGTATGAAATTTTTCAATATTTTCCTTTTTATTAAGGATATAAAATTTTTTACAAAAAAACATTAATGTAACTAAATTTGGGGTTTCTATTGTTCCACAAATCATAATGAGTCTTCTTGATGATACCTCTAATTAATACTCTATTAATTATTTAGCTAGATGTATTCAAAACCTCAGCCCAAAAGTAATAGGTAGTTCATATTCATTGATCATTTTTTTGGATATCTCTTATAAAGTTATATTTCTTCATTCCAAAACTCTATTTTGTTGAGGTGTCATTGGGGAAGAAAAAGAATGAATATATCCTTTTTGAGAAAAAAAGATTCCATGTCTTGATTTTAAAACTCAAAACCATGATAACTTCTTAAGGATTTAATTAAAAGTCCAATTAGATTTTATGCTATTTTAGTATACTTGGTAAAGTAAGTATGTGCTTCACTTTTGTGAGATATGAAATAAGTCAATGTATACCTATAATATTCATCTAAAAGAACATAGACACAGTGCTTCCTATTTAAACTAGAAACTCTATATGGTCCCAACAATTCCATGTGAACCAACTCTAAAGGATGAGAAGTTTAAACTACTTTTATTGATTTGAAAGATATCTTGTGTTGTTTACCCTTTTGACAAGGATTACTGACTATTTCATTTGAAAACACCTGTGTGGGTAGATCCTTGAATAGTAATTTTATAGTTCGTTTTCTAAGAGAGTGTATATTACAATGAACTAATCTTCTATGTCAAATCCAAGAATCTTTATAAAAGGCACTAAAAAAAGAATCATTTTGAGAAACTAATGAATCCAAGTTGACATCATATACATTGTCATTTTCAAAAGTAGAAAATAATTATTAATTTTTAGAGTGGAAAAAATTGAATGCATCAATTTCATATTTAACATGAAATATTCCATCACATAATTGTTAAATACTATGAAAATTATATTTCAATCCATCAACCAAAAGTACATTAGAAATTAAAACTGAGTTAGAGTTTCCAATCTGGCCTAATAAAATTATTTTTTCATTATCATTGTCACTGAAAGTGAAATATTCCTCATCAATATTTATTAGGGTCTTGAAGATTGAATAGTCTCCGGTAATTTTTATTGAACATCCAATTTCCAAGTACCATTGTCTCTTGTAGGAGCTCTTCAGACATATTTCCTAAAAAATAAAAAGACAAATATATATTTTGGTACCCGGATTTTTTTGGTCCAGTAACATTAGCAATCAGAACATTAGGTACCCACATTTCCTTTATGGGTTTCCTATAATAATTATGTAACCTATTTGAAAAATGGACTCTATTTTTTCTGAAAAAACTTGAGGTAGTAAAATAATTTCTTGAACTGGAACATGCAGTATAATTTTGATTTATATATAGAAAAATATATTTTCCAGATTTAGTTGCAAAATGTGTTTTAGATAGTTTTCTCTTTCAATTTTGATATGAAATACTATAATTGTACTTAAGAGCTATCTATTTACCATGAATTTGAGTAATATTATTTTTCTCAATAGAAAACTTTTCTAGATCATTCTCCAATTACTCATTAGACATTTTTAGTTCATTTTTTCTCTGATAAGTTGTGCATTCTATTCATGTTCTTTAGAATGTTCAGACATAATATTTACTATGAGAGAATATTGTTTTCTTAAAGATGTATATTTATCATTCAATACATTGCATATATCTTAAATCATTTTAGAGTTTTCAAATAGTTCATCAGTTGTCAAATTTTTAGATTAACTTTCATCTTCATAATATTATGAATTATGTATAGGAGAGTCTAAGGTTACCTCAGATGTATTTTTCATAAATCACATATTTTCCATGTAATCCCTCTCATCATGAGATGACTAGAATTCACTAGAGTTATCCTTAGAGGCACTCCGAGTGGCCTTAATTCCTTTCTTATAATTATTTTCCTTGTTTTCATACTTCATTTTATATTTTAATGTTAGACAATCATATTTGACTTGTCCTCTTCTCTTACATTCATAACAGAAAATCCCCTCTAATTTTTCATTTGTTTTCCATTCATTCTTCCAGTTCCCTTTTTATCATATCTTACTTTATAATTGGGCTTCTTTAAGAACTTATTATTCCAATAGAATTTCATAAATCTTCAAAATAGGTGATCCATCTCTTCATCACTATCTGATGTTGATTAATCATTACTAGAGATTTAAATTGAGTCTAGTGTCTTCTCTTTTTCCTAGTTCTAAAAGGCAGTAGTGTTAAAGGCAACATATTTTCTATTAGGTTCTTCCTTTTCTTCATAGTTGAATTTTTAATCTTCCTTATACATCATAAAATTGCCTATTAGATCCTTTAATATTATTTTAATGATGTCACATGATTTTCTAATAGAGATAGAAGTTCCTCTCCATCTATTTGGTAAGTATATATGAATACTAATAATTTGTTGTTTGGAAGTAATCACCTTTCATAGTGAGATCATGGTGTTAAATATCTCATTTAACTAAATATACATGTCAGAAATAGGTTCATCATGATTCATAATAATGTTATCATATTTAACAGTATATATATTTACCCTAATTTCTTTATCATTAGATGTTCCTTCATTGGATATAGCTTAGGTGTCCCAAATTTAAAAGGCAGTTTTACATGCAGAGATTCGGTTGAATTACTCATCTCTTGGTGCACAATATAATGCATTTATGGATTTATAGTTATTACTATAGGCAGTTTTAGCAGTATCATCACAAGAATTTATAGAAATATCAGGGATCTCATATTCAGTCTCTATAGCAGACCAAATCTCAAAGTCATATACTCTCTAAATGCATTTTCATTTTAATTTTCAATTGATCATTGTTGGTTCCATTGATAAAATGTAGTTCTATTGGTAGCATCACCTTCCATCCTATATTTTATAATAAAATTTTAGAATAAAAAATTAAGATCTAAAAATTTAGTATTCACAAAAATTTTAAGATCCTTGAAATAAAACTAAAATCACAGTTGATAATGTTTGAAAAATATTTGAAAACTAAAAATTATAAACACCTTTGATACCAAATGTTGGTCGGATTAATGAACTCAAGAGGGTGGTGAATTAATTTACTATAAAAATTTATGGTAAAAAGTATAATTTGAAATTCCCCCAAATTTAAAATTTAAATGACCAGTCACCATCAAATGGCCCAAAAACCTTAATTTTTATATATTTTCGATAAATCCTCTTTCAAGGGATTAGGGGGAACCCTTACAAGGATTATAGGCTCATATATCACATAGCACATAGGCTTAGGAGATTACATGACCCAAAGGTCTTATAGAATGTATCCAGACTATCTACAAGGAAATGCCCCTCCCCAGCATCTCCATCATGATAGTATCTCTCCACCTTCGCCTGGCAGTCTAGATATACTTCCCATGTAATAATGGGTTGGTCCCAATGGTATATACATACCCACTCATTCTAACAAATCCATTTCTCTCTAATATGGTGATTGTAACTTCTCTAAATCCACTTCTGGGGATGCACCTTTTTTGTAGCATGTTTGGGGAAACTGCATGTGGCTTAAAGGCTTTAAAGGTGGCCTGAAATCCATACTGACCTGAGGGCCTAGGTGGCCCAAAAGCCTTAAAGACTCTAAGCCCATTCCAGTGGCCCAATTTTAATAGTTCCAACTACTACAGTACCGAATATTACATGCTACAATAACTGCTACAATGCCTGTTATAGTTCCACACAGTGTACAATATTGCTAAAGTACTAATACATTTCCTGCTACAATACATGCTACAATACTACTACAGTCCCCCTGGAAATATGCTGCTACCTGGTTTTGAACCTGGGTATTATGGATGCAGAAAAGGATACCTTAACAACTAGGTTGAGGCTCATGTGCAATTGGCCAGTCACCTAGTAGTGAATTTAAAAGAGTTTGATTGTTCGATTAATTTATCTGAAGAGTTATTAGTTCTTAGATATATCAATATGATAATTAAAACAACATTTCAAACTAATCTAATAAGTCAATACTATTATAAACACTTTCTAAGATGAACTATCATAGTATAATTTAGTTTTATGAAATATGTGATAAAGAAGAGTAAAACTAAACTTCAAATCATAGTGAAAATGAAACAAGAGGTCAATCTCACATAGAGACCTAATCACAGTTATCACCTACTTCCAAGTAGTTTAAATTAATATACAGTTTGATCCCCACCCTAGACCGAGGTTCACAATAACACACATGTTGTCCAGGTCACAAGACCTCTACCACAATTGTTCATTGGTGAAATCTACCAGGTCACAAAAGGATCTCTTATACACATATGCATGGGGGTAAAGAAGGTGTAATAAGGTCTGAGTGGAAGGATATTTTGTATCCTCTAGTTTGATACAAGAGATCATGTGTGCTTAATAGATAGATACACACACAACTCAAAATTAAGTAAAAATTAAAACAACATAGAAAATAAATATGTTAAAGGATTTAGAATCCTCTATACTTCTTGAGATGAAGCTCTATACACTTCAGATGTAGCTGAGATGAGATTTTTTTCCTCTCCAAGAAGCTAACACAAAAACTGAAAGTCATATTCTAGATTTTGTGAACAAGAACCATTATGTAGGTATATTCTTTTACTTATTTGATATGCTGAAGTATTTTTTCAATTCAATGTACAACTCAATTGAAATTGCCTCTTCTGTTATTACTTTTGTTGTAGACTTCATAGTGGGTTCATGGGAATTTCATATTTTCTTCTGTATGTCTCTCACGCTAGCACACCACACATCACTTTTTCATCTCCCTTAAAATTGTTTTTTATTTTTTATGGCCAACAAAGATATTGTCATTTCCACGTGAACAGGTTCATTGAACCTCATACTGTCTTTTAAATGACTAAAAAGTATTATTAAATGTGTCAGTATCATTAAATGACTCAAATATGACAATTAGAAATAATGAAAATTTAAATAATAGGTTGGTGATTCCTCTGTCGGTGTGTCAGTCTATCGGTGATTCATCCTATTGGTTAATCATCATATTAGTGAGACATAAGTCGATGAGTCATTTATCTGTCAGTGAGACATTAGTCAGTGAGTCATTTTCTTGTCGGTGAGACATTAGTCAGTGAGTCATTTGTATTTCAGTGACACATCAGTCGATGAGTCGATGCATCAGTGAGTCATTTGTCTTTCAGTGAGACATCAGTCGGTGATTCGATGCATTAGTCAGTCATTTTTCTGTCGATGTCTCAGTTCTTCTATCTGTTTCATTGACTCATACATATATAATTTTGGATTTTTTCTCTATCTTACAGTACAACAATGATGGAATGTTTTAATACCCATAATTACAGATTAATAATCTATTATAAGCATGTTTATACTTAAAAAAACATAATTAGGTATATGATTGAAATGATATGATATACTAGATAACCCTTAATATGATTTAGGGTCTATCATGAGTTAAGATATATGAATTAGGATTAATACATAAGGTAAGATATATGTTATAATATATGACATGATTTGTGATAATTAAAACCATTATAGTTAGAGATAGTGGAAAACAATATTATTTGGGCCAACAAGATGGATGTACCCCATTCAACACTATATGAGTCTTTTGAAAGGGGATTTCAAAAATAAAATTCAGCCATATGGCTGTATTTAAGAACAATATTTTGTTGGGGAAGCTATTGAATTCTTTACCAATTACATATCATATATTTATATCATCAATCTCCCAAAGTATCATCATAGTGGATACTTATGGGTGAATGGATTTATGGAAGAGATGTTGTTATAATTACCATCACATAGATGGAGAAATATCACCTTTACATTTTACATAATAGTGAATATGTCGATCAACACATTGAATCCCAAAAATAATTTATTAGACATTTGAATCAATCGAGGGATGAAAAAGGGATATCAAATACACAAAATAAATAGTTTATAAGATGTTTTTAAGATCATATTTTTAAGGATATATCTAAAAATCAAAATTTATTGATTGAACATCTTTATTATCTAGCCAGGGGACCCAATAAAAATGTTATATCTTACACTGATTTTTTAATTAAAGGTTATAAATTCATTAAAAAATAAAGTGACATCCAAAGTATAATGAAAAATAGGGGAGTTTCAGTTATTCTGTATGTTAAGTAAAAATATAGTTACATGAATAAAAATGAAATTGATGAAAATATGTCACATTGAAATATCATATAACAGATATACAAGTTGTATTACACAACATCTGATGTTATGATTTTCTATTGAAAATGGGTTGACATTAAGAGTGTAGTTAAATTTGATGAAATGGTCTTCATGAAGGTGAATTTCAGTGTGGAAGGGTATAAAGATGATGCATTCATATTAGAATCACAATTAGGTGAAGTATTTTCTGTTTGCACTCCAGTAAACAAGAATTGATCAATTATCCTACTGGTGATGAAAACAGCAGTTGGTGAGAAGAAAATCCAATCAAGAATGACTCTTTGATTTGTAGATCACAATCATTTAATGTTGGAACCAATATAGACAATGTCTTGTATGTTAGTAGGAACCAGCAAGGGATGATTTGGATTCTTGATAGAGGATCCAAATCCCTTAAATATTTAAATAAAATAATGTGTGTTCAATGATTATTGTTAAAGTGTTTTTTAATATACATTGTTTTCCATCATAATATTTTGTGTTATATATTTTATTTACATAATATAAATTTAATTGATGGGGATCTCAGAGCTCTCTGCCTTCTCCCTTTGGTCAATGACCTAGTATGAATTCCTGTAGATGATGCTCCCCCTCCCGATTGGAGGTGGGAGTCTTGAACATTCATCCACAGAGGAAGAGTATTTCATATGGTTGTCTCCCACACTTCTTGAGGATCCATATTTTTTTAAAAGTCCCTTATCTATTCTGAGAGGCTTCTCAACTCTCACTGCTCCCAACAGAGACAAACGGTGCCTCAGATCTTTTCAAGATCTCAATGGTGGCCCGCTCCCGTCTCCAGAAGCCCTCAGCTGAATCCTTTGATCACTTCGTATTTTAGTCATTGAATCTATAGGAGCATTCGGTCATTAGATTTCTTGACCTATGACACTTCATGATTCGCTTTGGATCGGAGGATAATTTTACCTACGCCTAGTCGCGGGCCCCTCAAAGTTGCAACAGAGCATCCTTATATCTATCTTACTGGGGATTTGATTTTTATATAAAGCATGACCCTTCGACGGTTGTGACCTGGGTAAGTCTCTTAGGTCTTCCTATCTCAATTCAGAATCCCTCTATTTTGTGTTCCATTGGAAACATGTTTGGTGTGTACCTTTGCTCTGATTGGCGTACTAAGGCTGTTTGTAATCCCATCTTCCCGAAAACTAGCATAGAAGTTGACGCTGCAAGGTTGTCGGTACGTTGCATATGGATTACAGATGAACAATATTTTTTCTGGAAGTAGGAGGTGGTTTTTGAGTCATGGATCAATTTTTTAATGTCTTGCAGCCGGTGTGGTCATTTGGAGTAGAACTGTCACAGAAGGATGATGAGTTGATGTCCACAGGTGATGGAGATGGGTCAATGTGGAGGTTCTGATGCTACTTGTCTGGATAAGTCCTTGAGAATGGCTCACACTGAAGCTGTTTTGGCAGTAAGAAGGGGTGAAGCTGGAGATAAGTCGGTCTTTGAGGAGGGTGTTGGGTGTGTTAGATGTTGATATGCTGCTGAGAAGGTTACTCAGATAGGGGATCCTGGAAATGTAGGTGCAACAGTGGAGGAGCCAGTGGCATCATCGCTTTTGAAGGGGGTGGTCCGAGAGCCTTCATTTGGTATTCCAATTGTGGAAAGGCCAATTATAACAGCTCTAATGTAGGGGATGATCCAGAATGTTTCTTCTGTGGTTCATGTTTTCTCTTCTAGTATGAAAGAGATACTGGGAATCCAAGTTGTGATTCGAGATGCTGCTACCTTGGTTTCTTCTGGGCAGGTTGTGGTTGAGGATTCAGGTCACTCTGATCAAAAGTTTACAGTACAAAGTAATCCTTTGCAGAAGAAGGATAATAGGCTATTGGACACAATGGTTAAACAGGCCATTTATCACTTAATGTGTGACCTTGACCTTACAAATATAGATAGAGCGGAGAATTTATTGCCCGGCAACTGCTTGTAGTCAAAGCCTGTGGATGTCTGTGTTCAAGAAGGAAAGGATGATGATGCTGTAGGAATGGAGATCACTATTTCTACAGGCAATAGGTTCCTAGAACTAGAAAATGAGGAGTATTTGAATGAAGTGGAGAATGCTGCAACAAAGAATGGTGGCATCTTGCAGCATGTTGTTTCTTCAATGGCTGGTCCATCCGAGGAAGACTTGCAGAACCTGGTCGATCATCCTCAACCCCTTGCTATAGTTGGATCTAACAGTCAGATTTAGTAGGACTATGGATTAGAGTAGGGTGATCAAGAGGTGAAAATATTGGAAAAGTGGGGTGACATCTCAGATAATGATAAGGAAAAGGATAGTGGCATGGTATGGCCTTCCTTTAGTGTTTCTGTTTAGTGTGAAAGAATGAAGAGGCTTGGAGATTAGGACTATATGAAAATCCCACCACGTCATTTAATAAAGAAAGGTTATTCTTATCTTCCATGGCCAGTGTCTACTAGATCTCATAGGGGGATGGAATTTTTGGCTATGTAGTCTTCCAAGCTGTTTCTAGCATTTTAGAAGCTGAATCATAGAAGGAAATATTCCAAGGATCTTAAGCTCTATGAAAGTTCAGAGTGGATAACAAATAATACAGAGGAAGGAATCTTCAATGGGGGAGGTGACGAGTATGCTTTCTATGATAGGTAGCTATATTTCTGGCTTGTTGTACCTGTTTAATTATTTTTATTTTATTAATAAATGGTCATAGGATTGCCTCTAACTGAACATTTTTGGGATAAATTTAATATTTGACTACTCATACATTCACTTAATTCATCACATGATGATGTTAGCAATATCAGGGAAGAGAATATGATTGATTCTATAACTACATAATTATAAGGGTATCATTAACATATTGATGAATAAAATAAGAATTATGTTTCATCACTGCATCGAATAAAATTATCATCTTTAGAATCAAGGGTATAAATTTGTGGTTGGATGTATTCAACACAACCAATCCATTGAACCTAACAAGAAAATATTTATTAGTTATGTTAGGGTCACAAAAATAATGAATAATCCAATTGATATATATTATTTGTTCCCTCTCCAACCTGTAATGAAGTAAACCCTTTGGAAATATATTAAGGTATTATTACTATATTCTTTCTCTATTTTACTGAAAATGAAATATATAATCAAATGTTTAATTTTCATTATCCCATGCAACATTAATTTATTTTAGATTATTTCAGTATGAAATATGGCTTAATAGATATTAGAAAAGTCAATAGTGGATTTTGAAAATTTCTTACCTAGATTAATACTAAGTATGTAGAGGGGAGAGTAAATCTCCACACACCAGTTACATATGCACACATAATAATGTAGGAAACATGGAATTCTTTTATCATTCATTGAGATGAGACATCATTTTATGTTCATTGTAGTTGATAATATATTAAATGAAATTATTTATTTTTCATAATTTGATTGATATTTTTTTGTTTATGAAAAAACAAAGGACCTTTTAAAATAAACAATGTGCATCAAAAACAATTTACCCCTATTGAAAAGTAAGGATGTGGTATGCTTCACATATCTAAAACTGAGAAAATGACCTTAGATTAATTTAGAACTATAAGAAAATGATCCTTAATTAATTTAGGATGATTAAGAATCAACCTATCATCCATATGACACATAAGGTGTCCAATATTACCCTTTTCATGTGTTTTCATCTTAAAAGATCCATTTTAGTTTAAAACACACTTCAAATAGTCAAAATCGGGAAAAAAGTCTTAGATTGTTTTATTTTTTTTGTAAATGATTCTATAAATCATTTTAAATGTGTAGGAAGTTTCTAAAAATCAAAATGATATATGATATGTTCATTATGACTTTAACCGCATGTTTTTGATACCAAAGTAACAATTTATTTTGAAACACGCATCAGATATCCAAAACCAATCAAATGAACTCAAATTATTTTCAAAATTTGGGACAAAAATCCATAAATAATTTTTTATGTATATGAAATGACCACATGATAAATCAACACCTGATATGGTCTATAAGACTCTACATACAAGTTTCCACTAAAAATGTGTTATTTTAGTTCAAAACACACATTAATGAAGAAAAACCAAGAAATAATATTATATTATTTTAAAAAATTGAAAAATGGCCCACAATTAATTTTTAACATGAGTAAATGACCGTAGATCAATCTGACACACGATGTGACCGATAAAACTCAAAATTATTGTTTTCAATATAAAAATGTCATTATTGTTTAAAACATGTTGCACATCACCAAGACAAAGAATATGTGCTCCATTTTTTTCAAACATTAGGGAAACACTTTATATTTCATTTATGACAAGTATAAATCAAATACATGATAATCCAACAACAAATGTGGTCCATGAGACCTAAACTATGTGATTTCAATATAAATGTGCCATTCTATTTAAACACACATGTATCATTTACAAAACTGAGAAAAAGAGCTCAAATTATTTTCAATATTTAGGAAAAATATCCCTAATTCTTCATTCATGTTTAGTAATTGACTGGACAACAATCCGACACACTATGTGATTAGTATGTCTCTAGGAACTTGTTTTCAATATAAAAGAGACATATTTTAAAATGCTTCACAAATCAAAAATCATGAATTAGAGCCTCGGTTTTATTCAAAGATTACTATTATAAACAATAATTAATTTGTGATGTGTAGGAATTGATCACAGATTAGTCTGACAACCAATGTGGTATGTATAACTCTAAGTGTGTGTCCTCATTGTAAAAGTGTAATTTTAGTTTAAAAGAGGAATCAAATATCCAAAATAGTGAAAATGAGCTTGATTTTTTTCAAATTTTATGGAAATTGTTGTTAATTAATTTTTTATGTATATGAATTGATTGCACATCAATCTAACACCCAATGTGGTCAGTATGACTTGATGTGTGTTTTTTTCTATATAAAAGGGTAATTTTAGTTTAAAGTTCAGGTCCTATAACCAAAACCAAGAAAATGATCTCAGATTGTATTCAAACATTTCAAAAAAATATAAAATTAAATTTTGTTTTGTAGGAATTGATTTTACTTCAATATCATAGATGATGTAGTAAAAATGACTTAATAAAGTGTTTGTTTTCAATATAAAGTATCATTTCTGTTTAAAACACACATCAAATAGCGAAAATCAGGAAAATTATCTCAATTTGTTTTTAAAATTTGTACATTATTAAATAATTCCTTTTTGATGTCTAAAAATTGAGCTCATGTCAATCTGACAATTAATGCTACCTATTTGACTCAAAGAGCGTGTTTTCAACATTAAGGTGTCATTTTAGATTAAAACACGAATCACTATCTAAAACTGAGAAAATGAGCTAGGATTGTTTTAAAACTTTATGAAAATGATCTATTATTCATTTCTGACATGTAGAAATTGATTACACCTCAATCTAACATACGATGTGGTCAATATGACTCAAAGTAAGTTTTTTTAATATATAAGTGCCATTTAAGTTTAAAAACTGCATCACATAGGAAAAAATAGCATAACCAAATCACTTTTTTTTCTTATCATTTTATTTGATATTAATTAATTAATTTCCACATCAGATTTATCTTATTCTTATTTAGTTAAATATCATTGAGATAATTCTTGAAGAAGAACATTTAATGGTGTGACAATTGAAGGTTTTTCTCAAAAAGAATATTTTATTGAATTATCTGACATCCATGGTGATTTTTCCTAGCCATGAATGTGAACCAAATCTAAAGAACCTTCTTTTGAGAACAATAAAAAAATGTGTGATGTGTAGGAATCAACTAAAACTGAATTTGTTACATTGTGTTCTTTTTATGACTCAGTGTATATGTTTTTTTAGTTTAAAATGGATGCATTGTGTTTAATTTATTAATTTATAATATTCATAACATAAGTATAAATTTCTTATAAAAGTGAATTATTTTTCTCAAGATGGGGTGGTTTGTTTGGGAAATAATAGCATGATTGTGGGGGTCATGGGAAAACAGAATAGAAAATTTATGTTTTTGAAAGTTAGATAAATTTTACATACTCATGTAATTGTACAAATTAATTTTAAATGTCTAAAATTTAGTGTTTCTTCTTTTATTTTGTTTTGTAAATTTTATATCAATTAAAAAAAATTCTCTCATGTATTTTTTCCCTCTTTTATCTATTATAGTGTTCTATAATTTTAATAGCACACCTCACCAAATTAACCCTCTATTAGCACTACTAATGGCACTGATAAAGAGAGCATTTATCATCCCTAAACTATTACTAATAAAGGACCCCTTTATCGATGATATTTTTAGTACTGATAAATGATTCCTTTATCTGTATTAAATAAAAGCATTGAGAAAGGGTAACCATTATCAACACTAAAATAAGCACTAATAAAGGTGTCCTTTATCACCATTTTCATGAACTAATAAAGGGTCACATTTTTAGGGGTTTTCTATCATTGATAAAGGGCTAAGTATTTTAAGGGAACTCTAAATTCTAGCACTATATTGCACTAAAAAATCTCAATTATAGTGTTATTAAAGTTATTATGTGATGTATTGAATATTTATCATGATATTGTTTTTTTACAATAATATTCAATGAATGGAATGTAGAGTATTATTTGTTAGAAAATCAGTATAAGTGATATTGACTCCATATAATTTTGATTGTCAAAATATTCTAAACATAGAATATTTGTATTCACTTATTTACATAAAATCATAAAATCATATGTGACTCCACTTTTATCATTATATTGATAAAATTACTTGTTTAAGGTGATAATTTCACCCATAGGGTTTTTTCAATAACACTAGAACATCCATCATTAGCTGGTCCTTGTTCTTCAAATTATACTAGAGCTAATAGTGAAGTAATATTTGGGCTTAGGAAATGTATCGAGCAAAATCACGATTTCTACATTTAATCATCACGCAAACCCCATATGTATTGAGAGCATGTCAGTATCCATAATCCATGAAAAATAATTTTTCCCATAAATATCAAGTGGTAGAAACATATAATTTCCAATATTTTCCTGGGTAAATATGATTTTTTTAATGAACCTTTTATCTAGACACAAGATTGTGTTGATAATGTGTTGTGAAAAAAAATAAAACATCCATTAAAACCATGAATAAATTTTAAATAAGAAGCATTGGTTTGATCACTGATATAGTAAGTCATTGATGTAATTAGGTATAAAAATTTTGTATGGAGATGATGAATGGAAGTATAGATATAATAGACAGACTAAAATAGGAGTGGGAAAAGATTAGAGGAAAAAAAACTCATGCATTTCATTAACATATCTGTACATATATAGAGTAAAAAAATTATTCAGCACAATAATATATTTTGGAATTTTATTAGTACTAGAATTCACGAGAATGTTGTAAGCACCCCTTAAAAGGTAGTCACTTTAATCAGTGATAGAAAAAATGTTGATAAGGGAAAATTTTATCTACACTATTTTTATAAATGATTTTTAGTGCTGATAAAAGAATCCATTATCAAGGATAAAGAATAACTGATAAAACTAGGGGTTATATGTAAATATGATTGAATACTTGTTTATAAAATTAAATTATTATATGAAAATATATGAAAATATGTATATTTGTGTGTATATGATTATAGATAACACTATAGCATCAAAAAAATAATGATTTTGACTCCATAACACCCATATGGATGTAACAATGGGGAATACATTTAGTCACCATTAAAAATATTAAAAGAAAACTCTTTTAATTGTATTATAATTTTCTTCATGAGTTGAAAAATTTGGATATCAGGACTAAAAAATCGGTTTCAAAGGCCTTTATGCCTTTTTTTATTGAGAAAAGAATAAGGACATAGGTTTATAGAATCTAAATGGCAGAAATTGTTTCACAAGATTGGATTTGACATCTCGATGAGCCGAAATGTAGACTTAGATGAAAATATATTGTCATTTGAAATTCATGCCATGTTTTCAAATTATATTATGAAATTATTTAATTTATTAAATCTTTACATCAAAAAAATTAATTATTTTTTTACCTGTGTAAATTAATCAATTTTTAATTAATATTATTTTTAATTATTTTAGAAACCATATTTAACTAAATATATTTCTTATATTAAGTAAATACATATTTAGTCATATATAAATATTATTTAAGAAAAATATTATATTTATATCAATATAAGTATATGTATATCTTAAAATAAGATTTTTATGAAATATTTTTTTTATGTACACCTTTTATCAATAGTAAACAAATGTTGATAAAGACAGTTATTAACAACACTGAAACTCATCGGGTTATCATGGAACATGGTGATCGGAAGCACAAAGTTTAAGTAGTGGATTCTTAAACCCATTATCACACTCATATTGCATTCTAAATGAATATTATGTGGTTTTTTGTCCAAGCATTCATCATCCGTGATTTAACACATCAACAGTTTAGGGGGTTTATATTCTGTCGGTAGACCTACTCCTGCTGCCAGATGATTTTGAAAATGAGTGAAATCAATATATATTTATAAATGGATTCTTGACTATGATGGATGCTCTCATGAAAGAGAAATCGTGATTTTTAGAGAATAAAAAAGTGTCATGATCTTCGTATGTTTTTCAAAATGTAATTAAAACCCTATTCCCCACAGAAATAATCTTATCTCTCCTCTATTTATTTTTTCCATTTAAAATATTTAATATAATCTATTAATTTCAAATGGTTATGGAATTTCAATATGTCACTACCAATATGATTTTTTACATCGATACGAATAATTATAGACCCATATATGATATATATATATATATTTGTATTTTAATTTTTTCATTGATAGGATTTACACTATAAATTTATAATATATATTTTTACTCTTATTAGTTATATGATTAAAAAAATACATAAAAAATTTATAGATAGATATTTTTTTAGATAATTAACATGTATACGTATGGGTGTGTGTGCATTTATTCAAGTATATAGATACATACATATTACTATAACTATTTACAAATATACCTATATATCAGTATAGGAGAATATAATGTATTCATACATAATTATGTATACACAATATAGTTATATCCAAATAAATATATATAAATATTAATTGTTATATGTTGTGTATACAAAAAATACACTCATGTATATTTATATTTGTATATACATAAATAGATTTAAAATTGTTGATTGTTACACACATATATTTTTAGGCGTGGATGTTTATACCTAAGTTTATTGATGTACATGTAATAATATTTTGATTCTTCTATGTACATGTATTAAAATATCTTTAGAAATACTTATATTTGAATTTACCAATAAAAATTATTGATCAAACACATATATAAAACCCAATGAATATATATAAACAAATATATAAACATATACCTATACGTACATAATATTAATATATTATAATATAAACACACACATATATCTATAAAAACAAATTAATATAGCCTTAAATATACATAGTTAAAAAATATGTTTATGAATAAGTGCATATTACATACACATACAAATCTATATTCATATATGTGTATGCATACATAAATACATATAAAGAGGTATATAGAAAAACAGTACTGTAATTATCTAACTGAATACAAATTTATTAATGTATATATTTACAACTATAAATCAACATAGTAACGTAGAAAAATATGTACATGTATGCATCCTTAAATTTATATAACTATAAGAAATATACACTATGAAATACTACAGATATTTCCATTAACAGTGTGCAAAAAAGATTTTAACAGCACTAAAAATTTATTTTTATCCTTAGCACTGTTAAAGAGGGGCCCCCTTTAACAGTGCTCTTTCTAGCATAAATAATGTCCTTACCTTATAAAATGTTCTATTTGTATAACAGAACACTGCAAAAAAATGTAGAAAATACACAAAATATATAATTCAATTGAAATATATTATACATCCTGAATAACAAAACAATATTATATACATTTCAAAAAATGTCTTGTATAATTACATTTATAATTAAAATCCACAAATATTTACAAAAATTAATGTTTCATCATCTTTGGAACTCATGATCCCCTCTAAAAAAATTCAGCTCATGGTATTAATTACTAAACAACTAACCTCAACATAAGAAATATAACCCACATATATATGAAAGGAATAATATCTCAGTAATATTATAAATAAATTAATTAATCATTAATATGAAACAATACATTTAAAAAAATTCAACAATAAATAAAAATACACACTTAGAGTTATACCAGTCTCACTGTGTGTCATATTGTGGTGAGGTTAATTCCATAATACCAAAAATGAGTTATGGATCATTGTCTTAAAGTATAAAAACAATATGAATATGTTTTCCCTATTTTGGGTATGTTAATTTTTATTTCTAATGAAATTAATGTCAATTTTTTTTAAAAAAATACACACTTTGAGTTATACTGTTAACACCATGCAAGGGATAGATGTGATATTGATTCAAACACATCACAAATTACTATGGATCAATGTTATATAGTGTCAAAACAATCTGAAGGTTTTTTCATAGTTATCAATATGTATCTTGTGTTTTTTACTAATATATCATTTCAAACATGAATCATGAACATTAAGTCTCACTGATCACATCATTTGTTGGTTTGATGTGAGACATCTTTCTATACGTAAACAATGAATTATGAATCATTCTCATAAATTAACAAGGAATATAAAGATAATTTGTTTGGTTTTTATTTAGTTACAAATTTTTGGAACAAAAATTTAATTTTTTATCTTATAATGGACACATGAGGCCATACTGGTCACAACATGGAACATATTGTGGTATGGGTGATTCCTACACAACAGAAAATGTCGCACAGATCATTTTAAAAGAGTATAAAAACAATCCAAAAGTGTTTTCAATGTTTTTTGTATGTTAGTTGTTCTTTAATCTAAATTTAATGTCAATTTAAAACAAATAGTCAAACTTGGATTCGTATCGGTCACACTATGCCTCAGATCAAGGTGCAGTTTATTCCCAATTATCACAAATGACTCATGGATATTTTTTCCAAAATATAAAAATAGGACAAATGTTTTTTTCATGGAATTAAGTATGTCACTAATTCTTTTTACTAAAATTAATGTCAATTTTCAATAAAAATAAACACTTGGAGTCATGTCGGTCACACCATGTGTTGGATTGAGGTTAAGTTGATTCATACACATCAAAAAGGACTCATAATTTGTTTACTAAATTATCAAAACAATCAAAATTTGTTATTTAATTTTTCAGTGTTACACTTGTTTGTTTTACTAAAATTAATATCAGGTTTGAATAAAAAACACACTTGGACGCATACTGGTCATACCGTGTGTCAGATTGAGCTGAGGATGAATCCTACACATAAAAAATGACTTACGGATTGTATTAAAAAAGTATCAAAATAATCAGAATGTGTTTACTCAACTTTTAGTAGGTCACTAATTATTTTTATTAAAAGTAATTTTAATTTTAATAAAAAGACACACTTTGGAAATTATGGTCACAATGTGCATCATATTAAATTGTAGTTGATTCCAACACACCAGAAATTATTTATGGATCATTTTCCTAATGTATAAAAATAATAAGAATGTGTTTTCTCAGTTTTGAGTATGTTAAAAATATTTTTTAATAAAACCATTTAAAATTTTAAATGAAGAAACACATGGTGTTATAACAGTAACACCATGGATGAGATTGAGGTGTAAATGATTCCTATATATAAAGAGGACTTATATATAATTTTTGTAATGTATCAAAACAATCAAAACAATATGAATGTATTTTCTATATTTCCATTACGACATTATATTTTTTATTAAAATATCATTTAAAACAAAAAAACTCACACTTTGATTCATACTAGTCGTATAGTGTATTGGTTTTTTGCGAGAATATTTCATACACATCAAAAATGTCTTCTGAGTCATTGTAAAAAATTACCATGAAAATCTAATCACATTTTATGGGTTTCTAGTGAGTAACATGTTTTAATGTAAAATGTAAATATCTTCCTCCATTGTTCTACCTTCTTGTTTCCTTGTGCGAGATGGTTGAACATTTCCTTCTTCCTTTAGAAGTCATGCAATCAAAAATTCCTCCTTGTATTGGTTCCACATGGTGTTCTTCCTATTGTAAGCAGACCCCCTGTTTTGGTGAAACTAAGCAGGGTTGACTATTGTTAAAAATAAGGTATGATATACCATTCTTCTTTTGGGTTCCTCTCATTATTTTTCCCCTTGCCCTATCAATTCATGTGATCTCCACATTCCTAATGAAGTTTTCTTGGGTGACGGTTTGTGTGGTCATGCCACAACATTCTCGAGAGGATGTAGTTGTCGCAGTGGAGGTGATCATGATCCTTTGCATAGATCATTCTTGTGTAAATAATGTAAACAAACTTTTGAGGTAGGGGATTCATGGATTCACTATTCTATTATATTCAACTATAGAGTTATCATGTTTTATCCCACTGGGTCATAATTGAATTGACTTAATAGATATTTGAACTGGATAAAAAATGGTATCAATCATATATTATTGCCTCTTATTTTTTTAGATAGTGTGATATATATGATTTCCTTATTTAATATAACTTTATTGACAAAAATGGGTAAATATTGTAAACTGGGATTAATTGTAATTATTTTTCAAAGTTAAAGAGGCATGTAAATCATTCTGGTTGTCGTTGTAGTAAGAATGTTTCATTATACTAATTGATGAGATAGAGGCATATTGATGATTGTTCATATTGTATTAAAAGAAATCAATTTTTCTATTTAGTTAATTTATGATAGCTTATTTTTTAGGATTCCCGTAGTTAGAACCGAAAATTAATATATCTATTAATTCCAGATGGATTAAAGAACTAACTGTTTGATAAAAGATAATTCCGGGTAGGGTTCTAAGTTACCCTCTTTCTTATAAGGTTGAGTGACTTGTGCCTTGGAGCCATGAGTGATCGTTATGTATGGAGGATGGATACCTTGTTTAAGTTCTAAGATCATAGTTGATGTGATGTTTGTTTCCTACTACTTGTGTTGTGACGTGATCCTGGATAGCTGTTGTGATATGTGGGGGCATGGATTCCCATTATTTGTGTTAGCAGTTGATGTCTTGAGAGGCGTGATGATTCGTTTTAGTCATGTGGGTGTCAGGGAGAACACCAAAGATTATGAAACAGGGTTTATGTGAATGATTGGATTCCTTATGAACCTTTTTAGTTATTTATCTACATTACATTTTCCACTTATAAAGGGAGTTAGTCTTGGTTACTCTCCTTCCAAAAAGTGGTAAAGATACATAGGGTATTCCACATGATTTCCATGTTTATATTCTCAGGGATGGATGGGGTTTCTCTCTTGCTATAGGTGGTAAGGACTCAACATGTATTTCCTCTACTCACAGTGCTGAGCCCATTGTGTTTGGTAGCTTAGATTGTTTTCTAGAATTATTGGGAATATGGGAAAGTGATAATACTATTAATAAATGATTGAATAAATCATGTAATCCCATAGGGTTGGAACTTGTTGGGATGCAATGCTGAGGTTGAAATTTAATGGAACAATGGAATTTGGGTGTGATTCTAATGAAATTTGATTTGGAATTAATAATGGATAATTATTGGTTATGGAATTAATTAACGTAAAGTGAAATGAGGACGACCCCCTTCTCTCCTAGCTCTCCCCTTCTCGCTCTCAGCTCCACCTAGGGTTTCCTCACGAAACCCTCTGTTGTGGGGTTGGTGGTGTGTATGAGTTCCATTTTCCTATCCCCCCCCCTCATTTCCCCTCTTACAACCTTCTTCCTCTTCATAATCATTGTGGTGGTTCATCTATTCCGGTGTAAGTCTCTCAGGCGTTTTTGCTGGTCTAATAAAGGTGTCATTGTGGAATCCATGTCTACTTCTAACTAGCTCTGACCTTTCTTTCCATCGTTCCTCTCCAGGTCAGAGATAGAGAAATGATAGAGATGTGGTTTTGGTTTACTGTTCACTGGTGATGGGTTTTTCAGATGTCCCTAGGTAGGCATTCTATATTTTTTTAATTTAGACTCTTCCTTTATGTGGTTATATCATGTGGAGCCATCAACCATTTTATCCCTGCCTTGACCTCAAGTTACCTTGCTCTTATATGAGTTGGATCAACATCCACAGTTCCAAAGAGGTTTTGGGAGGTGGGATTGGTGGCCACTGGGGCTCCTCGCTCTCCCTGTATTGGTTTGGTTCTTTCTTACTTCAGCTTCTTGGATCTCTTCTTCATATTGTCGCTGAAGGTTCGTTTATTTATATATAGTGGTTGTTTGGTTTTCTCAGTGGATATAATGATCTCCAATGGTTTGTTTAGGGTTCAGATGGTGATGCCGATAGCGGTTCTTGGATAGTGATGTCGACTATGGTTTTTTCTTGTGAATACGGTAACTGTTATTTTTGGTTCCTATATTCGGTGATTTTCTAGTGTGGTGATGGATGTCTGCATTGATGGTCGACGATGGTAAAGTGAAGATGGAGTGGTTTTTTCTATGATAGGACTATGGTTGGATGACCTCCAATGGTGTGCCCCTCATAGGGATAGATGATGACAATGACGTCGAGTTGTTTTCCTAATCATGATGGTGGTTGGACAACAAGTGACCAGATGACGCGGGTGCCTCATGGTTCATGGTAACATCAGGGTTGGCATTAATTTTTTGAATTTCAAACTCTATTTCTTGTTTTTTGTCTTGGATCCCACATGATGTACATGGTTACCGCATTACCTTAATGTGGTTTTCAGAAAATCAAATAAAAATATAAATATTAGTCGTAAAGTAAAAATAATAAAAAGTGATAAAGTAATATAATAATAATATTTAAATGGCTGTGCACTTCTAGGATACCTTGTCTTATAAATGGAATCTGGGAGTTCGAGAGATGTTTGATTTAGTTGATTTTATGACTTGGTTATACCCATAGTGTGGTTGTGAGCTAAAATATATTCTGTACTTTTTGTGTTTCTATATGAAACTCCACCACGTAATTTAGGGGAACTAACAACTCTGGGATTCTGAGACCTAGGGGTGTTTTCCTCAACATCTCGAGGGGAGGATGGATGGATGACTACCCCCTTTGGATCCACTATTTTATCTTGTTTGTTACTTGTGCTGGTATGAACATAGGTTAGTTTCCCCAAATATGTGTTTAGAAGACTAAAATTTATATTGCTTATTCCCACACATATATTCTAGATATAGTTTCACATGGACTTCTATATGTGTAATTTGTATAGGCTGTGATGGCTTGAGGATCCTTACATAGTGTATGGGATGCAATAGTTTGAGGTATAATTCCTGACATTGATACATGTTATACGGCCTGTGGTGTATCCTATAAACTACATGGTTACATTGGTTATGTGAATGCATTGGTTGTGTTGCACGAGGTGCATGTTGCGGTGATTCGCACACGTGTCTGTGGGAAAGCATTTCTAGAGAGAGATGTTTAGGACATGCGATGTTGGGGAAAAGCAAAAAACCAGTGGGGTAGTGGTAGCGGGGTACCCTTGATACTCATTATTATATTATATAATCTTGTATGTGATACATGGTGATTCTATCCATGGTGATTCTAGGAACATAGTAGACCTATTTAGGTGATGAGTTAGTTTCACTTGTTGTTCATTGTGCTTTAGCATGATTTCTTTACATTTTCACGAGGGTATTTGTGGAGGATCCTACTAAGTATAATGTTCTACTCACTCTATTTATATATATAAATTATTTTCAGGTCACATGGAGTAGGTTAGAGATCATGATGGTTACTACTAGCATGGGGTTGCTGGAGTTGTTCGGGTTTTGTGGTCACTACCATTTATACTTTCTTTTTGAACTTGCAGTTTTCCATTTCAGTTGTAGTAGTTCATACATGGAATTACAAATTTATACTTGGGATTTCATTTATATTACAATATGATTTGTATTTGGTTGTGTATGTATTATCTCTCTGTTCTTCATGTGTTCTCCTAGAGGGAAATGCCTTCCATTTGTGTGTTTACTATACCGACGGTGCTAGTCTCCAACCTAGGGAATACTGGAGGTGGGAATCAGGTGTCACTATCTACCTTCTCACATTTTCACCCAAGGAGGGTTACACCTTGTAGGGAGGGGGCCATGATAATGTGGTATCAAATTTTTGGTTGAGGGATAAGATGATGTTTGGTGTTAGGCAAAGGTGAGGTTTCATGGGTTAGTAGGGAGAGAGTGTTAGTTATGTTTAGAAAGTGATGTAAACACTGAATATTAGATGATACATAGGATTTTGGACCCCCTATGATCTGATGCATGAACCATTATGTTTATAGTGGCTACAAAACAAGGCGATACTAGTGATTGGGTAGATACCTAGGAAAGGATCATGAATCAGTGTTCTTTATGCCTATGTTTGAATGGGTATACCTTCGATTAGATTAACCTAAAATTAATAAAAGAAAACAATTAATTAATTAATGTTGAGTCTTAGATATTCCATGTTTAGGATCTCTAACTAATTTTTGTTTTGTAGGTATGGATCCAGGTCGATGTCCCCATCAGGTTAAAGTAGAAGATGTACAGTAGGCTAAACATGCAGATCACCATAGTGTAGAGTTTGATGACAATTACACTTGGAGGAGGACACTCTGAATGTTTTAGTTCCAGAGTAAGCATAAGTATAAAGGATCAGCTTCAGATGCAATAATTGAATAATGGTTGGATGAGGTTGAGATGACCATTAGTTTGATCTGTGCTCAGAAATATCACTGGTTGCCTTTGGTTGTAACGATACTGTGTGGGGCAGCAAGGTAGTGGTGGATTTCGTTCCATGTGGAATTCGTTCCAAGAACCTTTTACGATATGATTCATACTTTTTACCAGATGAGGTGGCTAGGGTGAGGCATTTCAGGGAGGATTTACGTCTAGAGATGTAGCACCATGTCACCCCTTTTCTGCTGAAGAGATATCTTTATATGTTGGTGGGGGTTAGGTAATCGAGATGAATTATCCAGAACCATATATTTATGAGAGGGGAGTCATCATGATTCCACATAGAGTAGAGTTGTGGTCTGGGGTTCTCAGTTTTCAGGGCAGAAGTGTTTCCCTTCGGCCGAGGGTAGGTATTAATTCTCAGAATATCATTACTCTGAGGGCGGTGAAACTCAGGCCTATACAAAGGGATTAGGTTTTTTTTTATTTTGGAGCCCAAGTTCATTAGTAGTGAGAGTTCCCAAAATTTTATCGCGGTCATTGTGCACTAGCTGTTCTACTCCAGGTTCCTCCATTGAGGTTGTTCCATCCAAGGTAGTAGCAGCTGGTTGCAACAGCTTTGTATCAGAAAATAAAAGATGGGGCAGGTAGAGTATAGCCCTGTGATGCTCCCCTTCCTCATAGAGTGGATCACGAAATTGGTGGTGGTCATAATCAGGGTCTGAGAGGCAGTGGACAAGGTTGTAGTTAGCTTCATTATTTAGCATTTACAGTGCTAGGCAGGCCAAATTCCATTCAAGGTACCCTTTGAGTTTCTTCTATTTGGGTGTATTATTTTTTCGATTAAGTAGTGACACGGTCCTTCATATCATCTTCCCTTGTCCATTTATTTGGAATTGAGGTATAGAGGATTCGATTGCCCTTGGAATTGACTATGCTAGATGGAGTTGGAGCAGACTTGTTTGAAGCATGTATAAAATATGATCTAGTGTTGGGGAATCACCAATGTTTTGGAATTTTTCTATGTTTATACATACAACCATATGATGTCATCCTTATCATGGATTTGTTGAATTCTGTGCAGACTATCATGAATTTCATCAGGAGGTAGGTGGTGTTATTCGATGATGATGGAGAGATAGCAGTGTTAGTTTAGGAGAGAGAACCTCATATTGGTTACATGAATGTTCCATCCTTATCATCCTTTATGGATGAGATGATTCTATGTTATTCAGAGGTTCAATAGTTTCTGTTTTCTAGGGTCATAGAAGAGTACCCTAATTATATTCTAGAAGAGTTTGTAGCATTACCCCCTTGAAGAGAGATCGAGTTTAGGATTGAGATATAGACAAAAGAGTCTCAAATATCTATGTATCTATATAGGAAGACCCCTTATGAGTTACATGATCTATGTATGCAACTCAATGTTCTGTCATGGTATGGTTTTTTTGGCCAAGTGTTTAAGTGTGGGGTGCAGTAGTTTTTTTCATGAATAAGGTTGGTGTCAGATTGCAGTTTTGTATCAACTATCATCACTTAAACAATGTGATAGTGAAGAATCACTATCCTATTCCATGGATTGATGATTTATTCGATACAATGAAGGGTGAAAGTGGGTTCTTAAAGATACCTTTGTGGTCAGGATATCATCATATGCCTGTGAAGGATGAGTATCTCTCAAAGACCACATTCTGTTACCATCATGGGCATTATGAGTTCATTGTAATGCCATTCGGTGTGACGAATGCTAAAGATATGTTAATGGGGTTAATGACTGAAATAATATGTGAGTTCTTGGATATGTTCATGGTGGTTTACATCAACAACATCCTTCTGTACTATGATTCTAAGGAGGAGCATGCAGAGTATCTGCACACCGTTTTGGGAGATCCTAGTCCGCAATAACTATTTTGGAAATTGTCCAAAGTGTGAGTTTTGGGCTCGAGAAATTTTTTTCAGGGGGAATATATTCTCCCAACTAAGAGTATCAATGGATTCGTTGAATATAGAAGTAGTTGTGTATGGGTTAGTTTCCAATACAGTTGCAGAGGTGAGATGTTTCCTTGGTCCCGAATGCCACTACAGGAGGTTCGTAGCTGATATCCCTCAAGTTGTGACTTCTTTGACAGCATTGAATAGGAAGTATCAGGCATTCATATAGAATGATCAGTGTCATACATCTTTGATTATCTGAAGGAGAAGTTGGTAAGTTATCTAGTTCTTTTCCTTCCAACAAAGTGAGTTCAGATTGATCTTTTCTACGATGATTTGCATCTGAGGTTAGGTTGTGTTCTGATGTTATAGAGATCAATAGGTTATAATGAGTCTCGGAAATTTCATCCCCATGATCATGGGTTGTCAATAGTGGCGGTTTCTCTGAAATTGTTGAGACATTACCTCATTGGAGAGAAATTTTTATTTTTCACTCATCATAAGAGCCTGAGGCATGTTTTCTCCCAGCATGACATGAACATTTGGCAACATCGATGGATGCAGTTATTATAGGAATACAACATTGAAATATCTTATACACCTTTAAATGGGAATTTTATGGCTGATGAGATGAGAAGGATGTCATGTATTGTTGAATTGTGTGAATCTGGTGATTCCTGGATAGTGATGGAAGAACTTGCAGCCTTACATCTCAATATGGGTGAAGTTGGGGTGTATAGGTTGACTTTTTTGGATATCGGTGCAGTCATCTTTGGTGTATCAGATGGAATAGTCCCAGTTGGGGGACCTAGAGGTGGAGTTTTGGAGTGGTATATTTTTTTTTGTGAGGACCATGATGGTTGGTTTGAGGATAAACAACATTGAGGGTTGTATTAGGGAAGACTTATAGTTCCTTTGGAAATGTGTGAGACAGTTCTCATAGGGTTTAATAGTTCACCATTAGTGGTGCATCCTGGAATGAAAAAGATGCAGAGATCATTGAGGGTTCAGTTTTGGTGGACTGGGTTAAAGTGAACAATTATAATGTTTGTGTCTCAATGTTTGGTCTGTCAGAAGGTGAAGGTCGAGCATCGTGTTCTTGGTGGTTTTCTATAGCCCATGGAAGTTCCTCAGAGGAAGTGGGAAAACATATCAATGTACTTTATTAGTAGTTTACCTTGTGATCAGAGAGGCCATGACACTATATGGGTGGTAGTAGATCATTTAATGAAATCATCCCACTTCATAGCGATCAAGGAGTAGAGCTCGGTGGAGGTTTTTGATGAGGGAATATAAGGAGGATGTGGTGAGACTTCATGGAGTCTTGAGGTTGAACATTTTCGATCAAGATCCTCATTTTACCTCCTGAGTATGAAGAGGTATCTAGAATTAATTGGTTATTTGTTATGCCTTAGTCATTATTTTAATTAATAGATAGACATTCAGATAGAGCGGACCATCTAGACTCTTGAAGACATTTTGCTCTGTTGTGTCTTGAATTTTGGAGGTTTGTGGATGAGGCACATACCCTTGGTGGAGTTATCTTACAAGAATATTTTCTACTCCACGATCGATGTGGCATCATTTTTCACCTTGTATGTCCGACCTTTCTATTCTCTGTTGTTCTAGACTAGGGATGGAGAGTCAACAATTATTGGGCCAAAACAAGTACAGAACAAGACAGAGATGGTTCAGGTGATTTGTGGGAGGATGAAGGTAGTGCATGATCATCAAAAATAAAATTCAAATCAAAGGAGGAGACATTCGGAGTTTGATTTTGGGGATCACGGGTTTTTTAACATGACTCACCATCATGGTAAGTGATGGTTTGGTAATTGTAGTAAACATTATACCCAGTTTGATAGGACTTTTGGGTGTTGGCTCGTATTAGAGAAATAGTGTATCAAGTTGCACTTCCCCCACAGATGAGCTAGATACATGATGTTTTTCATGTGTCACAGCTCCATTTTTATCTTCATTATGACTCTCACATCATCTATTGGTGATACATCTACATTTACGATTATACTTTCTTTGAGAAGCATCATATAGAGATCCAGGTCCATAAGGATAAGGTGTTTCATGGGTGTGCTATCCCATTTTTCTGTGTATTTTGGTGACGTGGTGGCGTGGAGGTTAGTACATGAGAAATTGAGTCACATATGCATGCTCAGTACCTAGAGTTGTTTAATGTTTAGTGTATTTATGATGTTTGGTTACTGGATGTATACATTTCTTGGTTATGATATGTCTTTATCTTGTGTCTTGGGGATTGCATTCTTTTGAGAGGTATCTCCCCTGAGATAGTTTTTAGGTGATGGTTGTGGTTTTTGTGTGGTTTGACATGTTACATTTATTATGGTTGAGCTCTATTTGATGTGATAACCTTGGTAGGTATCTCGATGGGTGGCTGTTTGGACCCTTTTATGTTTCCGTTTAGGTTGGTTTTGAATTCTTGAGGATAAGAATGTTTGAGAGGAATACAATGTAATGTCCTATAACTCCAAGATCCATTAATATAATAAAATATGGTGTTTGGGGAGTTCTGGAATGTCAAGGTGACTTATACCCAACACATTTACACATTTATAGTTCTAAAAATAGTGTTTCTAGTTTTTTGAATAGTATTTTCCGCATTGGTGAGTCATTTGTACTATCTATTTCGGTGAGTCATTTGTACTATTTGTTTCAGTGAGTCATTTGTACTGTCGATGTCAGTGAGTCATTTCTACTGTTGGTGTCAGCGAGTCATTTATACTATCGGCATAGGTGACTCATTTTTACTATTGATATTGGTGAGTCATTTTTTCTATTGGCATAAGTGAGTCATTTTTACTTTCAGAATTGGAAAGTCATTTGTACTATTGGTGTCAATGAGTCATTTGTACTGTCGGTGTTAATGAGTCATTTGTACATTCGACACCAGTGATTCATTTTTACTATCAGCATTAGTGATTCATTTGTACAATTATTGTTGGTGAGTCATTTGTACTGTTGGAATAATAGATTCATTTACTGTCAGTGTCAGTGAGTCATTTGTACGGTCGACATCAGTTAGTCATTTGTACTATCAGCATCAATGAGTCATTTGTGAACAATGTTTCAACAACTATTTCATTTTTGGTGTCAAATTTCTAGATTTTTCCATATTTCCTAGTTTTTCAATTTTGACATCTTTATCTAAATTAGAATTATTTAATTTCCATATTTAAGTGGGGTTGAATCCGTTTTATGGTTGGTAAATCATATCTTTAATTTTTATAATAATATGGAGTCTTTTAATTGGTAAAACCATGTGGTTTAATGTGATCCTATTTTAATAGAAAATCCATCGCATCTTAAACCACTTCTCTGTTAAATATTCTATATGGACAGGCTATATTCATCCCTTATTCTATCATCTGGTCCACAAGTATGAGATGCACAAGCATTTCCTTCATCTCATTGGATTCATGCTATCAAACATTCCACTTTGGATTGTTTCCCCTTGAAGTTAATCCTACTGCAAGCGCACCTTCTATTTTGGTGCAACCATGTAGTGTCAATCAGTCTTCAATATAAGGTATGATCTACCGTCATTATTCTAGGTTCCTCTCTTTTTTTCTCCATTACCTATTTTATCATACGATCTCCACATTCCTAATAGAGTTTTCTTAGGAGTCGGTTGGTTGGGTCATGTCACAGCATCCTCAAGTAGATGTAGTTGTCATGGGGGAGGCGATCATGATCCATTGTACCGATCGATGTCATGTAAATAACATCAATTACTTTTTGTGGTAGAGGATTTGTGGATTCACTATTCATTTATGTGTACCTATAGAGTTATCATGTTTTAGCCCACTGGATCACAATGGAACTGACATAATAAATATTTTAACCATATAAATAAATTGGTATCGATTGTATGTTGTTGCCTCTTGTGTAGATACACAATGTGATATCTATTCATTCATGGTATATCATCCCGTTATCGGTGTAAATGGGTAAAAAACATAAATTGGGATTAATTTTAATGATTTTTCAAAGATAAAGAGTCATGTAAATTAATCTAGTTGTTGTTATGGTAAGCATATTTTATTGTACTAATTGATGATCCAGAGGCATGTTGATGCTTATTGATAATGAATTTAAACCATGTCAATTAACTATTTAGTTAATTTGTGATAGCTTACTATTTAGGTTACCCATATTCAGAACATACATATAATAAATCTGTTAATTCCAGAAGGAATAAAGAACCACCTGTTTGATAAAAGATAATTCCGAGTAGGGTTTCAAGTTACCCGTTAACGTATAAGGATGAGAGCCTTGTGCTTTTGATTCATTAGATTGTATTTTGTATGAAGGTTTGATGCCTTGTTTAAGGGACAAAATCCCAGTTGATGTGATCGGTTATTTCTGTGTCTTGTGTTGTGATGTGAGCCAATATGGATTTTTTGATATGTTGGGGGAAGGGAGGCCTATTTTTTTTTGGTAGTAGTTAACACCTATAGTGTCCAAATGCATCAGTTTATGCATGTGGTTGTCATGGAGGACATCAGAGAGGATGAAACTGGTTAGATGTGAAAGATCAGATGTTTCTTGAATCTTGTCTTTTGTTTATCTGCTTTACATTCCCCACTGCTCAAGGTAGTTTGTCTTTCTTACCCTTCTTCCAAAAATATGTGAATATGTATAGAGTATGCCACATTCTTACCTTGTTTATCTTCTCAAGGATGGATGGGTGCACGCTCTAGTTATAGATGGAAAATACTTGATAGGTAGTTCATCTACTCACTGTGTTGAGACCCTTGTGTTTGATAGTTTATATATTTTTTTTAGAATGCTTAGGAATATGGGAAAGTGATAATTCTATTAATAAACGATTGAATAAATGATGTTAAACCCTGGGGTTTGTGCTTGCTGGAATGAAATGATGAGGATTCAATTTAAAGAAATAGTGGACTTTGGGTGTGATGGTAATGAAATATAATGTTGAATTAATAACAAATAATTAATGATTATGAAATTAATTAGCGTAACTTGAAACTGATAAAATGGGATAATTTATTCTAATAATGAACTTTAAAGGGTCATGTTCTTATAGGATACATAGTCTTAGCAGTGGTAACCAGAATATTGAGAGATGATAGTTATAGATGAGTCTATGAATAGGTAATTACCATAGTGTGGTTAGGAGGTATAATATATTATGTACTTTTTGTGTTTCTATATGCTACACCAACCCATCACTTATGGAAACTAACACCATGGGGATTCTGAGCCCTGTGGGGGGGGGGGAGTTCCTCAATATCTTTATGGGAGGATGGATGGGTTACGACCCTTTTTGGCCCCTCTCTCTTTTCATGGTAGTTACTTGTGTTGGTAGACACATCTGTTGGATTCCCCATTTATGTGTGTAGAGGTTTGTAATGGATTCTGGTTATTCCCACATATATATTCTGGATATTGTTTTTTATTAACTACAATTGGTTTATTGTGTGTATGTTGTGATGGGATGAGGCTCCTTACTCAGTGTATGGGATGTAATGGATTGATGTATAATTCCTGACATATGATATAGGTTGTACGCGATGTGTTAGCTGTCGAAAACAAACTAGTTACTTTAGTTACTTTGATGTATTGGTTGTGTTTCATGAGGTTCATGTTGTGGTTCTTCGCCTAGGTGTCTTTAGGCAATCCTTTTTGGATTGAGATTATTAGGATGTGTGATGTTTGGGAAAAGTGGAAAACCAATGGGAAAGTGGTAGTTGGGTACCCTTGATATTCCTTATTATATTATATAATCATGTATGTGATACATGGAGAGAGAAGACATGGGGAGGCTGGGAACATAGTGTAACTATTTAGGAGATGTGTTAGTTTAACTTGTTCTTCACTATGCTTTAGTATGGTATCTTTACTTTTGAACGAGGGGCTCCAGTAAGGATCCTACTGAGTATACTGTTATACTCACCCTCTGTATATATATAATTTTTTTTTCAAGTAACATGGATAATGTTAGAGATTATAATGGTTACTAATATCTTGGGATTGCAGGAGATGTTTGGGATTCATGGTCAATGCCATTTTTTCTTTCTTTTGGTACTTTCAGTTTTCTTTTTTAGTTGTAGTAGTTCTTTCATGACATTACATATGTGTACTTTGGATTTATTTTATATTGCATTATTAGTTGGAGTTTTTTGGTGTATGTCTTATCTATCTCTTCCTTATGTGTTCTCTTTGAGGGTAATGCCTCCCATTTGTGTGTTTATTATACCCTCGGTGCAAGCTGCCAACCCGGGGCCTACTGGAGGCGGCACTCAGGGGTTACTACCTCCTTTCTCACATTACCGGCCCAAGAGGGATACAACTTGTCGGAAAGGGGGTTGTGATAAATATAATTATAAAATTATAAAAAATATATTTATTATATTTATAAGTATTTCAATATATATATATCCACTATTAAAATTATAAATATTTATATATATTTACAAATATATTTATATATTTATTAACATATTTATATAATTTTATATATTTATGAATATATTTATATAATTTTATATGTTTATGAATATATTTATATAATTTTATATATTTATAAAAAATCCCATTGATGGGGTTTCATGGAGATCTCTCCCAAAATGATTTGCAAGTAATATCATGCTGATAGAATTACATGGTTGGCTATTGAGGAAGAAGGATGATAGATTTAGTGCCTAAGATCAGATCATGGGGCCTCTACTTAGAGTTTGGTTAGGATTCTCATTTTCCATATGATTTCGGCACAAGGCTTCTACATCATTATTTAGATATACGGTATTGGAAACTCACAGTGATGCATTTATGATTCCATATTTTTAGTGGGGGAACAGGACCACTGTGGGAGGCATTGATCTTGTCCAGATCTAGATCATCATTGATATGCATGTTTAGATTTGAAGAAACTAGTGACGAGACCTAGTGTTGACATCGGAGATAATCGACGCCCAGAATTAATTTCTTTGTTGTATGGAATTCAATTCCTCGATTCACGTGTCTTCAAATTCCAAAGAAACATCCTCAGGGGCTTTTAAAAAATGAGTTTCATTTGTGGTTGTCCTCTATATGAAGCGCCCTACAGATGATCAACATGAGGTGTCAGATTCAACTGCTCCTTTAATTTCAACTAATAAAGCTAATTACTTTATCATCATTAATCAATGAGCCTCCAATGAAGGGTTGGATGCCTGTTGGTTTTCACTGATTCGAATGATGATTTTGGTAAAGGGTGATAAAACGATTACTATGGAAGACCTAAAAGGTGAGCTGAGTCGAATCTAGGGCTTTAATTGATGAAAACGCATCTCTATAGGTAAATGATACTTCCATATAATGTTTGAATTGGAAATTCCGATGTATATGTATTGGGAATCGCGTTTTTATAAACTGAATCTAGAATTTCTATGAATTTTTGAATGGAATTTAGTTTTAATCCAATTCATCAAAAACACTACAATTCTCAGGTTTGGGCTTGATTTCATGGCCCCAGCAAGGTTTCCTTACACCCATTGATTTTTAAGGACATTAACTCCTACATTGGTGTGCCTCTCAATCTTAATAAAAACACCATCAATGGGAGGTTTTTTTTATTATATGGTTTTGGTTGACATTGACCTCTTCAATCGCAGGTCAGATATTGTTTCTCTCATTGTGAATGGTAAAAAAATTGAAATTGAGATGGAATTAGAATTCTTTCTAGACTATTGAAAATTTTGTATTCTTGTTGGACATAATATTTCCCAATGCAGGTAGGTTCAAAAGAACAAGTCCATTCCTCCCAAATGTGAAGTATGAGGATTGAAGCGAGGAGATAGCACATCCAAGAATATTGTTAATGATGATAAATCAAGACCCTCCTTTGACCCTCACATCCCAACAGGCATGGGAATGTTATGTGAGTTGACTTCGAATTAGGATTCTTGAACCCAATTTAATAGCAGCACTGAGCATGAACAAGTGATGATATTCTTGGCCAGTGTTTCTCTCTTTTGCAGGCTGATTCACATACTATAACAGTTAATCAAGGACCCTCTATCAGTGACTCTACTGTAGGGCTTCATAAATACATATTTCTTTGAGGCCACTCAGGAAGAGAATGTGCAGGGACATGTTACATTAGTGCACCATGAACCACATGATGATGAGAAAGTGGTTTCTGATAAGGAATGTGATACTCAGGTTACAGATAATATGAAATTGGATTAGGAAGAATTATTAATCACTTCTTTTGATTGCAAAGGGAAGAAAAAGTGTTGTTGAATCTCATGTTCTAGTTAAAACGTCTATTCAGACTGAGGAAAATAGGTAGGGAATTATTGTTGAGGATGTAATAGATGAACACGGAATGGGTGGTACTTATTGATCTAGTAAAAACTCTATCAACATCTCTGATTTTATAAATAGGTCCAAAACTAAAGAAGATCTTCAGTGAGGAATTTGGATGTATCAATGGTTCAATCTTGATTGATGGAAGGTCATCGGGTATAGATATTGTTAAGACAGTCTTAGAGGTCTCAGGTTCAGCAGAATATCCAATACCATCAAATGAAAATTATGGTGGATGGCCACAACAAAAAACATAGAGGAAGGGCTATCATCTGAGGGGGAGGGCCGGTGACCAAAGATGATTCCCTAAAAACAGTTGGTATATAGTATACCAACAGTTCCATAAACGGTGGCCAAGTAAGCTGTGACAATAGGCATATAGAAATGGTTTATATAGAACCGTTGGTATACGGTAGAAGGAGTTTCAAATTACCAATGGTTTCATTAAAACTGTGGGTATATCTTTACCCCAACGGTTCTGAAACAGGTGGGATCATGCATTTTTAGGATATACCAACGGTTATAAACTGTTGGAATAGGATTTTTACCAACGGTTCAAGAGAACCGTTGGTATACATAATGAAACAACACATTACCAACGGTTCAAAACTGTTGGTATAGTGTTTTTACCAACGGTTCAACAGAATTGTTGGTATACATGTATTTGACAACACTTTACCAACGGTTTTGAATCATTGGTATAGTGTTTTTACCAACGGTTTTAGAGAACCGTTGGTATACATTGAAGATTAAACACTATACCAACAGTTTTAAAGCGTTGGTATTGTGTATTTCCAGAGCCATTTCATAGCAGTCCCTTCAGCATACACCTGCATAAAAAATAGTAGAACTATTGCACCGTATTAAACCAGCATAAAAAACACCTGCAATAACACAAAAAATACATATAAAACCATCAAACTCTTCCAACCATGTGGTGTACTACAATTCCCTATTTCAATATTCATATGACAACAATCATCCAGTGGAGTTAAATAATAGTTTCAAGAACTCAAAATGGGGTATTGAAACTTACCCATGGTTCCATGGTGGTTATGAAACTGAATTTGAAAATGGGGTTTGGAAACATACCCATGGTTCCTTGGTGGTTTCGAAAGGATTAATGTATGGAACTCTATACTTGATTTAAAATTCAGGAAATTATCACAAGTTCAACTTGTGAAGGTCTAGAAGAATGGAACTGAAATAATAACAAATTCAACTTGTGATGGTCTAGAAGAATGGAACAATAAGTTTATTGACCTTAGTGAGAATAATATTAATCGGACGTGTGTGGGGGGTCCAAATGGGTCGAACGAATTCCAAATGGCCTGAAATCAGATGACATGAAAGGGTGAGTGAATTGTGATGTGGTCGAGTAGATGACGCATCAATCGGACGTGTCGTGTGCCCGCGGTGACCGGGAACACCGTTCTTGTGTCATAAACGGCCAAAATGGGTGTCTAATGGTCAAATTCATAGCGGAAAACATCGAATTGACCAGAAGTCACACGAAAATAATAAAATTATTATTTTTGATGTGTACGCACAGATGGAACGTCAATCGGACATGCGGTTTGCGCAGTACGGCTCAGTATACGCTCTTTAAGTGTTGCGCACACTTCATAAACACGCGTGGGGGGGGGGGGGTCCAAACGGGCCGAATGAAGTCCAAATGGCCTGAAATCAGATGAAATCAAAGGGTGAGTGAATTGTAATGTGGTCGAGCAGAAAGAACATCAATCAGACGTGTCGTGTGCCCGTAGTGACCGGGAACGCCGTTCTGGTGTCATAAACGGCCAAAACGGGCATCTAACGGTCAACTTCATAGAGGATGACATCATATTAACCTAAAATCACACTTCAACAATATAATTATTATTCGTGATGTGTATGCGTAGACCGAACGTCAATCGGACGAGCGGTTAGCGTGGTACGGCTCATTATGCGTTCTTTAAGTGTTGCGAGCGCTTCACAAACGCGCGTGGGGGGGGGGGACCAAATGGGCCGAAAAAAGTATGAATAACCTGAAATTAGATGAAATCAAAGGGTGAGTGAATTTTGATGTTTTCGAGCAGATGACACATCAATCGGACGTGTTGTGTGCTCGCAGTGACCGGGAACGCCGTTCTGGTGTCATAAATGGCCAAAACAGGCGTCTAATGGTCAAATTCATAGCTGATGACATAGGATTGACCTAAAATCACACATCCGAAATATAATTATTATTCATGATGTGTACGCGCAAAGGGAACGTCAATCGGACATGTGGTTTGCGTGATACGACTCAGTATGCGTTCTTTAAGTGTTGTGCGTGCATCACAAACGCGCATGGGGGGGGGGGGTCTAAACGAGCCGAACGAAGTCTGAATGGCCTGAAATCTGATAAAATCAATGTGTGAGTGAATTGTGATGTGTTCAAGCAGACGTCACATCAATTGGACATGCCGTGTGTCCGCGGTGACCGGGAACGTCGTTCTGGTGTCATAAACGGCCAAAACGGGCGTCTAACACTCAAATTCAAATCGGACGACATCAGATTGACCTGAAATCACTCGAAAACAATCTAATTATTATTCGTGATGTGTACGCACAGATATCACGTCAATAAGACGTGCGGTCTGCACGGTACGGCTCAGTATTCATTCTTTAAGTGTTGCGCGAGCATCATAAACGCGGGTGGGGGGTCCAAATGGGCCGAACGAAGTCAAAATGTCTTGAAATAAGACAAAATCAAATGGTGAGTGAATTATGATGTGGTCGAGCAGAAGGCACATCAATCGAACGTGTCGTGTGCCTGCGGTGACTGGGAACGCCATTCTGGTGTCATAAACGGCAAAAACGGGCGTCTGACGATCAAACTCATAGCAGACGACATCAAATTGACCTGAAATCACACTTCAACAATATAATTATTATTCATGATGTGTACGCATAGACGGAACGCCAATCGGACGTGCGGTTTGTGTGGTACGACTCAGTATGCGTTCTTTAAGTGTTCTGCGCGATTCACAAACACGCGTGGGGTGGTCCAAACAGGCCGAACGAAGTCCGAATGGCCTGAACTCAGACGACAACAAAGGGTGAGTGAATTGTGATGTGGTTGAGTAGACGGCACGTCAATTGGACGTTCTGTGTGCCCGCGGTGACCGAGAATGCCGTTCTGGTGTCCTAAACGGCCAAAACGGGCGTTTAACGGTCAAATTAATAGCAGAAGACATCTGATTTACTTGAAATCACACGACAAAAATATAATTATTATTCTTTATGTGTACGCGAAGACGGAACGTCAATCGGACATGTGGTTTATGCAGTACGGCTTAGTATGCGTTCTTTAAGTGTTGTGCGCTCTTCACAAACGCGCGTGGGGGGTCCAAACGGGCCGAACAAAGTCCGAATGGCCTAAAATCATGTGACATCAAAGGCTGAGTGAATTGTGATGTGTTCGAGAAGACGGCATGTCAATCAGATGTGTCGTGTGCCCGCGGTGTCCGGGAACACCGTTATGGTGTCATAAACGGCCAAAAAGGGCGTCTAACGGTCAAATTAATAGCGGACTACATCATATTGACTTGCAATCACACGTCAACAATAAAATTATTATTCGTTACGTGTACGCCCAGACAGAACGTCAATCAGACGTGCGGTCTGAGCTGTACGGCTCAGTATTCGTTCTTTAAGTGGTGCATGCGTTTCACAAACGCGCGTGGGGGGGGGGGGTCCAAACGGGCCGAAAAAAGTCTGAATGGCCTGAAATCAAACTACATCAAAGGGTGAGTGAATTGTAATGTGGTCGAGTAGATTGTACATCAATCGGATGTTCCGTGTTCCTGTGGTGACTGGGAACGCCGTTCTGGTGTCCTAAACGGCCAAAACAGGATTCTAACGGTCAAATTAATAGCAGACGACATCGGATTGACATAAAATCACACGTCAAAAATGTAATTATTATTCGTGATGTGTACGAGCAGAAAACACGTCAATCAGACATACTGTTTGTGCGGTACGGCTCAGTATTCTTTCTTTATGTGTTGCGCGCGCTTCACAAACGTGCGTGGGGGGGGGATGGGCTGAACGGAGTCTGAATGGCCTGAAATCAGACGAAATCCAAGGGTGAGTGAATTTTGATGTGGTCGAGTAGAATTCATGTCTATCGGACATTCCGTGTGCCCGCGGTGACTGGGAACGCTGTTCCGGTGTCATAAACGGCCAAAACAGGCTTCTAATGGTCAAATTCATAGCGGACGTCATCTGATTGACCTGAAATCACAGGTCAACAATTTAATAATTATTCTTGACGTTTATGCGCAGACAGAACATCAATTAGACATGTGGTTTGCACGGTACATCTCAGTATACATTCTTTTAGTGCTGCGTGTGCTTCACAAACGCACATGGGGGGGGGGGGGAAATGGTCCGAACGAAGTCCGAATGGCCTGAAATCATAGCACATCAAAGAATGAGTGAATTTTGATATGGTCGAGCAAACAATAAATCAATCGGACCTTTCGTGTGCCCGCGGTGAGCGGGAACACCGTTCTAGTGTCAAAAACGGCCAAAACGGGCATCTAATGGTCAAATTCATTATGGGCGACATCGGATTGACCTGAAATCACACATCAAAAATTTAATTATTAATATTGACGTGTACGCACAGACGGGCGTCTAACAGTCAAATTCAAAGAGGACGACATCAGATTGACCTGAAATCACACGACAACAATCTAATTATTATTCGTGACATGTACGCATAGATATCAAATCAATTGGGCATGCGGTTTGCACGGTATGGCTCAGTATGCGTTCTTTAAGTGTTGTGCGCGTTTCATAAACGCGCGTGGGGGGTCCAAACGGGCCGAACGAAGTCCAAATTGCCTAAAATCAGACGACATCAAATGGGGAGTGAATTCTGATGTGGTCGAGTAGAAGGCATGTCAATCGGACATGCCATGTGCCCGCGGTAACCATGAATGCCGTTCTTGTGTCACAAACGGCCAAAATGGGCGTCTAACAGTCAAATTCATAGCAGACAACATCGGATTGACCTGAAATCACACGACAACAATTTAACAATTATTTGTGACGTGTATGCATAGACGACACGTCAATCGGACGTGCGGCTTGCGTGGTACGTTTCAATATGCGTTCTTTAAGGGTTGTGTGTGCTTCACAAACACGTGTGCGGTGGTCCAAATAGGCTGAATGAAGTCTGAATGGCCTGAAATCAGACAACATCAAAGGGTGAGTGAATTGTGATGTGTTCGAGCAGACATCACATTAATCGGACTTGCCGTGTGCCCACAGTGACCGGGAGCTCCGTTCTGGTGTCATAAACGGCCAAAACGGGTTTCTAACGGTAAAATTCATAGCAGACGACATCGTATTGACACGACATCACACGTAAAAAATATAATTATTATTCGTGATGTGTACGCATAGACGACACGTCAATCGGACATGTGGTTTGCGTGGTACGACTCAGTATGCGTTCTTTAAGTGTTGTGTGCGCTTCACAAACGCGCGTGGGGAGTCCATATGGGCCGAACAAAGTTTGAATGGCCTGAAATCATACGACATCAAATGGTGAGTGAATTGTGATGTGGTCGAGCAGACAGAACATCAATCGGACGTGTTGTGTGCCCGCGGTGACCGGGAACGCCGTTATAGTGTCATAAACAGCCAAAACGGGCATCTAACGGTCAACTTCATAGTGGACAACATCAGATTGACCTGAAATCACATGTCAACAACAAAATTATTTTTCCGGACATGTACGTGCCGACGGAACGTCAATCAGACGTGCGGTTTGCGCGGTACGGCTCAGTATTCGTTCTTTAAGTGTTGTGTGTGCTACACAAACGCGCGTGGGGGGGGGGGGGGTCCAAAAGGGCCGAACAAAGTCTGAATGGCCTGAAATAAAACGTCATCAAAGGTTGAGTGAATTGTGATGTGGTCGAGTAGACGACACATCAATCGGACGTTCCGTGTGCCCGCAGTGACTGGGAACGCCGTTCTGGTGTCATAAACGACCAAAACTGGCGTCTAACAGTCAAATTAATAGCAGACGACATCAGATTGACCTAAAATGACACGCAAACAGTGTAATTATTATTCGTGATGTGTACGCATAGACAACTCGTCAATCGGATGTGCAGTTTGTGCGGTATGGCTCAGTATGCTTTCTTTATGTGTTGTGCGTGCTTCACAAACGCGCAAGGGGGGGTCCAAATGGGTCGAACGAAGTCCTAATGGCCTGAAATCAGTCGACATAAAAGGGTGAGTGAATTTTTATGTGGTCGAGTAGACGGCATGTCAATCGGACGTTCTGTGTGCCCGCGGTGACTGGGAACTTTGTTTCAGTGTCATAAACGGCCAAAACGGGCGTCTAACGGTCAAATTCATAGAGGACATAATCAGATTGACCTGAAATCACACCTCAACAATATAATAATTATTTTTGACGTGTATGCGCAGATGGCAGGTCAATAAGACATGCTGTTTTCACAGTATGGCTCAGTATGCGTTCTTTAAGTGCTGCGTGTGCTTCACAAACGCGCATGGGGGGGGGGGGGGGTCCAAAGGAGATGAATGAGGTCAGAATGGCATGAAATCAGAAGAAATCAAAGGGTGAGTGAATTGTGATGTGTTTGAATAGACAGCACGTCAATCGGACCTGTCGTGTGCCCGTGGTGATCGGGAATGTTGTTCTTGTGTCAAAAATAGCCAAAACAGGCGTCTAATGGTCAAATTCATAGCGGACGACATCAGATTGACCTGAAATCACATGTAAAGAATATAATTATTATTCTTGATGTGTACGCGGATATGACATGTTAATAAAACGTCCAGTTTGCGCGGTATGGCTCAGTATGCATTCTTTAAGTGTTGTGTGCGTTTCACAAACGCGCGTGGGGGGTCCAAATGAGCCGAACGAAATCTGAATGGCCTGAAATCAGACAAAATCAAAGGGTTAGTGAATTGTGATGTGGTCGAGTAGATGGCACATCAATTAGATGTGATGTGTGCCTACGGTGACCGGGAACGCTGTTCTGGTGTCATAACTGGCCAAAACGGGCGTCTAACGGTCAAATTCATAGCGGACGACATCAGATTGACCTGAAATCACACGAAAAAAATATAATTATTATTAGTGACATGTAATCATAGATATCACGTCAATAGGATGTGCATTTTGCATGGTACGACACAGTATTCATTCTTTAAGTGTTGTGCGCGCTTCATAAACGCACGTGGGGGGGGTCCAAATGGGCCGAATGAAGTCCAAATGTCCTGAAATCAAACGAAATCAAAGTGTGAGTGAATTGTGATGTGGTCGAGCAGAAGGAATGTCAATCAGACATTTCATGTGTCCGCGGTGACCTGGAATGCCATCCTGGTTTAATAAACGGCCAAAACGGGCGTCTAACGGTCAAATTCATAGCAGACGACATCGGATTGACCTGAAATCACACGTCAACAATATAATTATTATTCTTGATGTGTACGCACTAACAACACGTCAATCAGACATGCGGTTTGTGCAGTATGGCTCAGTATGCGTTCTTTAAGTGTTGCACGCGCTTCACAAACGCGCGTGGGGTGGTCCAAACAGGCCGAACGAAGTCTGAATGGCCTCAAATCAGAAGACAAAAAAGGGTGAGTGAATTTTTATGTGGTTGAGAAGGCGACACGTCAATTGGACGTGCCGTGTGCCCGCGGTGACCGGGAACGCCGTTCTGGTGTCACAAACGGCCAAAACGGGCGTTTAATGGACAAATTCATAGCATACGACATCGGATTGACCTGAAATCACACGCCAAAAATATAATTATTATTCGTGATGTGTATGCATAGACTGAATGTAAATCAGACGTGCAGTATGCACGGTACGGCTCAATATGCATTCTTTGATTGTTGTGCGCGCTTCACAAATGCACGTGGGGGGGGGGGGGTCCAAACAGGCCGAACAAAGTTCGAATGACCTGAAATCAGACGACATAAAAGGGTGAGTGAATTGTGATGTGTTTGAGCAGACGGCACGTCAATTGGACGTGCCGTGTGCCCACGGTGACTGGGAACGCCGTTATGGTGTCATAAATGGCCAAAACGGGCATCTAACGGTCAAATTCATAGCGGACGACATCGGATTGACCTGAAATCACACGTCAACAATAAAATTATTATTCTTAACTTGTACGCGTAGAAGGAACGTCAATCGGATGTGTCGTTCGTGCGGTACGGCTTAGTATTCATTCTTTAAGTGTTGCACGCGCTTCACAAACGAATGTGGGGGGGGGGGGGTCCAAACGGGACGAACAAAGTCCGAATGGACTGAAATCAAATGACATCAAAGGGTGAGTGAATTGTGATGTGGTCAAGTAGATGACATGTCAATCAAACGTTCCGTGTACCCGCGGTGACTGGGAACGCCGTTCTGGTGTCATAAACGGCCAAAACAGGCGTCTAACGGTCAAATTCATAGTGGACGACATGGTATGGACCTGAAATCACACGTCAACAATTTAATTATTATTCTTTATGTGTATGAGTAGACAGAACGTCAATCGGATGTGTGGTTTGCGTGGTATGGGATAATATTCTTTCTTTATGTGTTGTGCGCGCTTCACAAACGTGCATGGGGGGGAGGGTCCAAACAGGCCGAACGAAGTCCGAATGGCATGAAATCAGAAAACATCAAAGGGTGAGTGAATTGTGATGTAACAACCCGAGATTTTATGAAAAATATTCTTTTTAATTTTATTAATGTCTTGTGTTGTACGCTACACCAAAAGGAGCTTGCACAACACACATCCTTGACTTGCCTTGCATTACACGCAATCGCAACCTTCCTCGATAGTGTGTGTAGTACGCAATATTGAGATTCACGAAACAACAATATACTATTAAAATATTATTAAAACTAGCCGTTATGAATAGTAATAACCACTTTTTAAAATTTTAGAAATTTTAGCTCTCAAAATGGACTTCATTTTTGGATTCGGAGTATCGAATTTATCCTAAGGTGAAATTTTGGTATATTTCGGATAACTTTCATATTCTTATAAATAGTGAAAATTACTAAATTATAATTAAAAAACAGCTTTTTTAATCGAAATAATTAATAGTGATAAATTATTAATTTGAGTGGTTTTAAAGTATATTTAGAATATATTTTTACAATTTAATACAATGTTGGTCATTGAATGTAATTTCACATTTAAACCAGACATAATCAAGTGTCAATCTTTTGATAGATATTGTTTCTTAGAAACACGCTATTTGTTTTAACAGTGGGATTTAATTATAAAATTAATAATGAAACTTCTATGTTTTGAATTTGGTAAAATAGACTTCATTTTTGAATTCAGAATATGAAATATAGCGTAGGATGAAATTTTGGCATTGTTCTGAAAAACATCAATTTTTGATGAATAGTGAAACTACTAAGTGGTAGTTAAAAAAAACTGAATTTTTCATAAAACTTAATTTTACCGCTTCTGTGAATGGAATTTCAAAAATCCGAGAGACACGGTTGATGTCAGTAATTAAAATGTGGTTCAATGAGATGAAAATAATTTTTGGTGAATAGTTACTTTTTACTTTTATTTACCACGGTTAAAAGTAAATAGGGTAATTAAGGGTAAGAATGATATTAATATTACCCTAACACATGTCCTAATTCTATTGGACAAGTGTATCTCGACCAAAAACAACCTTAAGTGTAAAATATTATCATTTAGGCCCACTTGGATTAGATTAGGACATTTATTATTATTTAATAAAAAGAAGAGTTAAAAGAGTTAAAATCAAAGTATATTTACTAAAACATTTTGAATATAGGGTTATACATAAGATAAATTCGATTTTAAATATTCATTAGAAATCTAAAACTATTTCCTACATAGTGGTATTTTATTTGTAATTTTTAGACATCAAATAATTTAATTTATTTATGACACAAAGATTATGATGTAATTATCTTATTAATGAAATATTGACATAATTGATATTATAAATACCAAAATAAATGTAATTTTAGACTTTTTATGAATTCCACTAATTTTCTAGGTTACTATTATATATTAGTGTTGATTCAATAAACATTTTTCGAACATATAATTCTGTTATGACTTTCACAAAAATCATATATCAAATAGTGTCAAAATTGACACAAAATAGTTTTTAAATGAAATATTATATAATTAATTTTTATTTTATTCCTACAAATATAAGGTTTGGCCAAATGAGTTAGATAAGGATATATATATTAATAATAAACAATTTGGGGTTCGTTTGGCATGTTATAGTATGTGTATTAACCATATAGTGAAAGAAAACAAAAAGACACGGTAAAAGTTAAATTATTTAACTTAGAGTTAAATCTAATTGATAAGGTTAAAATAATAACATAAACTTGTCTAAATCCTATTGGATGAGAGGATTTCGACCCATACCCACTTTATCTTCGAAATAAGACCCTTTGGAACCATTATAATCCGATTTTTACTTTAATATAAAATAATATTTTGAGATATTCCTAAGGTGCCCCTCTCCTCCCTTATAAAAGGACACCTCCTCCCCCTCCTCCTCACACCAATTTGAGCACTAAAGCTCGGCTAACCCCTGCCAAAATCCCTTCTCCACATCCCTAGAATAATCCTAGAGGTCCTGGGTTTCTTCAAAGACCAATCTTAGTTCCCTAAGTGAAGGATTAAAAGAGGCGTTTCAAAGAAGAGGTAATAACCATTACCGATCTTTTCAATTTCTTTCTTCTTCAACTTCTTCTTATTTAGTTGTTTCATGACAAAGTAATAACATCAGTATTACTTACATACTTATATGTTATTATAAATATGGAACAACCCTAATTCACCTTCTATCCATCCTACGGAAAAATGAAATCACCGCGCGTGCGTACGTACGGAATACCGTCTCCACGCCGTGGTGTAATCTATTTTCCTCCACAACATTAATTGGATTGGTATAATGGTGTAATGAGTAACTATACATGATTATTATAAAGTTATATTGATACTGAAATAGTATACATACACTTCAACACAATTCCACGACCATGGGAATGATATCATCGCTCGTGCGTACGTACGGACTACCGTCTCCACGACGCGATGAGATTCATTCTCCATGTTAACCATTTAAGATTGATTATAAAGTATATATAAGAAATAATAATGAAATATATGACATTATAAAGCTACTGGATTCATGTATATATATATATATATGTATGTCATCTACTTACTTCCATTCAAGACAATACGGAAAGGAAAACAGCGTTCATGCGTACGTACGGACTACCGTCTCCATGAACGGTGTTTTTCATTTCATTTATCTATCTATTATATATATATATATACTGAATATATATGATATATAAATCATATTTTATATTCTGGAAGTACGTAAATCATGATATAAGTATTAATAATGTCAAGAACAACAAGTCAAAACACCTACGATAAATGAAACGATTTTACCCAAAACGCTTATTTAACATGGAATTTACAAAAGAACGGGTAATATAAAGTCATAAGTGAACCATATATGATATCATAACAGTGAATATGATTCTGTAATAAGTCAATGACATTATTTAAACCATTATACAGGAGGTTCGGACACATACGAAGCAAATCGGACCGATGGTAAGGGAAATATCACAATCTCATTTTTATCCGAGATTGTTTATACTTTGAAATTTACTGGGGTGTATTTTATCATCCACATCCATGTTTCCTCAATATTTAATATTATTTCCATACAACTAAAATTGTTTAAATCCAATTTCACCCTTCGGTAAGTTTTTAGTAAAAGATATGAAGGAATCGTTTGTCATTTTTCGTACGAGGTACTTTTTGACTTTTCCGACAAAAGTACGAGAAGAATGTTTTTTTAACATATACGACATGAATGGATTTTTAAAACATTATTTCCAAGAAGCTTTCTTTACAAGTTTTCAAGTTTATTTTTAATCAACTCCTTTTAGTTTATAATTGTATTACATGTTAAGAAAAGAAAAGTGTTTTTGAAGAAGAAAGGATATTTTCCTCAAGAATGGAGTTCAAGTGTTTTATCAAAATTATTTTCCATCTAAGATAATAAATGGTTATGTTTTATCCCTTTAATTTCATTGATTTGATTATGTTGTGAGGGAATAATTTTTATGTAGTCATTTGCCTTATAAGATTTGTTTTATGATGTCATGATGTTTCAAGAATCCCATTTTTGTTACATGTGTTATGCGATGATGTATGATTTATGATTATGTGGCACACATAAGAAAGGATTCATTATAAGATGGGTGGGACCTATATCTCCCTCCAATGAATTGGGTAAAGATTTTATATCTCATGAGATAGACATGGCTGAAATGGTAGGTTATACCGGTTCAGTGAAACAGGACTGGAACGAGGGTGACTCGATTCAGAAAGGGACTTTGTCCACTAAGATAGTCTTGGAAATGAGTCTTGACTAAAAAGAAATGATTCTCTATGATTATGTGTGTATGCCACAAAGTTTCATGTTTTAAGTTATGATTATTGGGATTACATTTCACTTCTATGATTTATCCCATGTTATGATATTATGATCTCTTTTGAGGGTTAAGATTTCCAAAAGCTATGTTCTTATGTATATGATGTGATTGATATTTCTTGTGTTTACCCTTACTGAGCATTTGAGCACACCCTTTTATGTTTTCTTTTCCCTATGATATAAAGAAAGGTTTTAGGTAAAAAAAGGGAAGATCTTTATGGGAGATATTGAAGATCTTTCACCACGATTAGAAGATTACGTTCCGAGTTTCCAAAGACACTAAACTATTAAGATCCTTGTGTGTGTGTTTTTTTGTTATGTACTATGTATTCCGCTAAAGTAATGTAATGTCCATGTACATCAAGCTACAGGTCTCTACAGTTGGTATCAGAGGAAATTTTTAGTCAACCTTTGGAAACTGGGATGCAAAAACGTTAGTGAAATCCCTAGAGATATTTCTAAGGTATGTCTAGGGATGTCCCTAAGGTTAAGTATACGTATAGGTTATAGTAATAGAATTACGATAACGATCATCGAATTAAACCTAAGATGTTAGATATTGAAGGTACTCCCCATTTATTATGTTGTTTTCCCCTAGCATGATTTTTTCCTCTCACACTATTCTTTTTTGGGTTTTAGAAAATAGCTGTAAACAAGATGATTCACAATAATGGAGGATATGACGGACAATGGAATGATATTCTTCATAATGAAATGGGTTTTGGAAGTCCAAACATCATTATTATGCTGAATCAGCAAGCTCATAATATGATCAATAAAGTAAAATTTGGTAAGTTTCCTGACTCGCCTAATAAGAGAAAGATGGAGTTTCATGAGGATCATAGAGGAAAGAAAGTTCAATTTCCCCTATGTAAATCATGTGGGAAGAGGCATCAAGGAGAATGTTTCAAAGGAACTGGAAGATGCTTTGGGTGTGGAAAAGAAGGACACAAAGCAAGTAAGTGCAAAGGAAAAGGTTCAGTTAACACCATGGATGAGGATAATGGTATTGCTATGACATCAACAATGGTTAAATGTTTTAAATGTGGAATGTACGGGCATTATGCAAACCAATTCCCTAAGGGAAAGTCTCATGAAGATAATCAGTATGGTCGTATGGGAAGTATTTATGTTGATGATGAAGAAGAGACTACAAATGATATGTGAGATGAAAGAATTGTTGAAGCTCGGTCAATGGTTTAAGAATGTAGTGGAATGATTACATGTTTATCATGTGTAATGTTGTATAAGTAATCTCATGGAATAAAGAGATATCTAAGGATTGTTACACTGTTGTATTTCCTTGAGTTATGAAAGTGTATGATTAATGGTACCACTATTCATGAAAGGTTATTCAGATATTTTTGGAATTTAGATGATATGCGCATAATAAAGGAATAATAAGATAATGAGGTGTTTGATTGTATTCCTAAGCTCATGACTGATATAAGGAGAAGGTTATATCATGGTTTGAGTATAGAGAATTTTTGGATTTTGGTATGTGGAAAGAGTTAACTTTTAACTGCATTCATGTTTTCAATAAGGTTCAATGGGTATTCAAGAGAATACATGATTAAGGCCTTTGAGTGTTTGGAATGTGACCAACAAGACATATCTTATGATATATGGGGATCAACGACAGTATTAAATCTCTGGTAATCGTTTTCACTATATTATGAGAGTGGACTGCAGTATTATGGATAAGCCTAAATATTAGAATGGATTATGTTGGACATAAGTTAGTATTGTTTAAGGATAGAAGTTTTTTCGAAATTATTGATGGGATGTTATAGTAATGTAGTTTTAGAAAAAGGACAACCTGCAGGACGGGCGACAGCCCATCGCTTCGGACAAGGCTGTAGGAATCGAACCCACAACCGAAGTGCGACTGGCCTTTATCGCCTACCACTGGCCTACAAGAAGTCCCTGTTTAGTAGAAACTAGTTTTATTATATTAAGCAGTATGATATATGAAGTATAAGTCCATTTTAGGAACCATATATGATTAATCTCACTATAGATCGACTTATGTATATAATTTTTGCTAACCTTTTTTTTGAGACAGATGGAATGACCCGTCATTCTATCACATGATCTGCTAACACTTCACGAATAACAAATTCAACTTCATTTAAGTAAGAGATGAAGTGGAAATTGTTAAAGGCACGAACAACAGTGAGATTGTACCAAAATAAAGTAAGTATTTATTCTAATTCAAATTCATTAACTTTGGGGAAACGATCTTGAAAACCAAAAATGTTGTCCTAGTGCTCTTATATCTGATAAATCCGATGGTACCTTAGATCGTCACAAATCTATGGCTTTGTGATTGTTGTCTATTTCATAGCAATGTTCTCTACCACTCTCTATCAGAACATGATGGTTAGATTTCTCTTCCATATCCATATTTTCACCTATGTGGAAACCCAGTGATTAGTTTATTTGGGTAATCGTTACATTTCATACTTTAGTTTTTAAAGCCAAGTTGTGGTATTCTTTTTTTACGATGTGGGTTTCTATTAAAGAAACTTTCGAATAGTAAACCATTTATAACCCCGAAGAATTTCGAGGGCGAAATTCATTTGAAGGGGGGTAGAATGTAACAGCCCGAGATTTTATGAAAAATATTCTTTTTAATTTTATTAATTTCTTGTGTTGTACGCTACACCAAAAGGAGCTTGCACAACACGCATCCTTGACTTGCCTTGCATTACACGCAATCGCAACCTTCCTCGATAGCGTGTGTAGTACGCAATACTGAGTTTCACGAAACAACGATATACTATTAAAATATTATTAAAACTAGCCGTTATGAATAGTAATAACCACTTTCAAAAATTTTAGAAATTTTAGCTCTCAAAATGGACTTCATTTTTGGATTCGGAGTATCGAATTTAGCCTAAGGTGAAATTTTGGTACATTTCGGATAACTTTCATATTCTGATAAATAGTGAAAATTACTAAATTATAAGTAAAAAACAACTTTTTTAATAGAAATAATTAATAGTGATAAATTACTAATTTGAGTGGTTTTAAAGTATATTTAGAATATATTTTTACAATTTAATACAATTTTGGTCATTGAATGTAATTTCACATTTAAACCAGACATAATCAAGTGTCAATCATTTGATAGATATTGTTTCATAAAAACACGCTATTTGTTTTAATAGCGGGATTTAATTATAAAATTAATTAATGCAACTTCTATGTTATGAATTTGGTAAAATATACTTAATTTTTGAATTCAGAATATGAAATATAGCTTAGGATGAAATTTTGGCATTGTTCTGAAAAACATCAATTTTTGATGAATAGTGAAACTACTAAGTGGTAGTTAAAAAAACTGAATATTTCATAAAACTTAAGTTTACCGCTTCTGTGAATGGAATTTCAAAAATCCGAGAGACACGGTTGATGTCAGTAAGTAAAATGTGGTTCAATGAGATGAAAATAATTTTTGGTGAATAGTAACTTTTTACTTTTATTTACCACGGTTAAAAGTAAATAGGGTAATTAAGGGTAAGAATGATATTAATATTACGCTAACACATGTCCTAATTCTATTGTACAAGTTTATCTCGACCAAAAACAACCTTAAGTGTAAAATATTATCATTTAGGCCCACTTGGAATAGATTAGGACATTTATTATTATTTAATTCAAAGAAGAGGTAAAAGAGTTAAAATCAAAGTATATTTACTAAAACATTTTTAATATAGGGTTATAAATACGATAAATTCGATTGTAAATATTCATTAGAAATCTAAAAATATTTCCTACATAATGATATTTTATTTTTAATTTTTAGACATCAAATAAATTAATTTATTTATGACAAAAAGATGATGCAGTAATTATCTTATTAATAAAATATTGACATAATTGATATTATAAATACCAAATTAAATGTAATTTTAGACTTTTTATGAATTCCACTAATTTTCTAGGTTACTATGATATATTAGTGTTGATTGAATCAACTTGTTTCGAACATATAATTCTGTTATGACTTTCAAAAAAATCATATATCAAATAGTGTCAAAATTGACACAGAATAGTTTTTAAATCAAATATTATATAATTAATTGTCATTTTATTCCTAAAAATATATGGTTCGGCCAAATGACTTAGATAATGATATATATATTAATAATAAACAATTTGGGGTTCTTTTGGCATGTTATAGTATGTGTATTAACCATATAGTGAAAGAAAACAAAAAGACACGGTAAAAGTTAAATTATTTAACTTAGAGTTAAATCTAATTGATAAGGTTAAAATAATAACCTAAACTTGTCTAAATCCTATTGGATGAGCGGATTTCGACCAATCCCCACTTTATCTTCGAAATAAGACCCTTTGGAACCATTATAAACCGATTTTGACTTTAATATAAACTAATATTTTGAGATATTCCTAAGGTGCCCCTCTCCTCCCTTATAAAAGGACACCTCCTCCCCCTCCTCCTCACACCAATTTGAGCACTCAAGCTCGGCCAACCCCTGCCAAAATCCCTTCTACACTTCCCTAGAATAATCTTAGAGGTCCTGGTGTTCTTCATATACCAATATTAGTTCCCTAAGTGGAGGATTCAACGAGGCGTTTCAAAGAAGAGGTAATAACCATTACCGATCTTTTCAATTTCTTTCTTCTTCAAATTATTATTCTTTAGTTGTTTCATGACAAAGTAATAAAATCAGTATTACTTACATACTGATATGTTATTATAAATATGAAACAACCCTAATTCACCTTCTATCCATCCTACGGAAAAATGAAATCACCGCGCGTGCGTACGTGCGGAATACCGTCTCCACGCCGTGGTGTAATCTATTTTCCTCCACCACATTAATTGGATGGGTATAATGGTGTAATGAGTAACTATACATTATTATTATAAAGTTATATTAATACTGAAATAGTATACATACACTTCAACACAATTCCACGACCATGGGAACGATATCATCGCTCGTGCGTACGTATGGACTACCGTCTCCACGACGCGATGAGATTCATTCTCCATGTTAACCATTTAAGAATGATTATAAAGTATATATAAGAAATAATAATTAAATATATGACATTATAAAGCTACTGTATTCATGTATATATATATATGTATGTCATCTACTTACTTCCATTCAAGAAAATACGGAAAGGAAAACAGCGTTCATGCGTACGTACGAACTACCATCTCCATGAACGGTGTTTTTCATTTCATTTATCTATCTATTATATATATATATATATACTGAATATATATGATATATAAATCATATTTTATATTCTGGAAGTAAGCAAATCATGATATAAGTATTAATAATGTCAAGAACAATAAGTCAAAACACCTACGATAAATGAAACGATTTTACCCAAAATGCTTCTTTAACCTGGAATTTACAAAAGAACGGGTAATATAAAGTCATAAGTGAACCATATATGATATCATAACAGTAAATATGATTCTGTAATAAGTCAATGACATTATTTAAACCATTATACAGGAGGTTCGGACACATACGAAGCAAATCGGACCTAAGGTAAGGGAAATATCACAATCTCAATTTTATCCGAGATTGTTTATACTTTGAAATTTACTGGGTTGTATTTTATCATCCACATCCATATTTCCTCAATATTTAATATTATTTCCATACAAATAAAATTGTGTAAATCTAATTTTACCCTTCGGTATGTTTTTAGTAAAAGATATGAAAGGAATCTTTTGTCGTTTTTCGTACGAGGTACTTTTTGACTTTTCCGACAAAAGTACGAGAAGAATGTTTTTTTAACTTATACGACATGAATGGATTTTTAAAAAATTATTTCCAAGAAGATTTCTTTACAAGTTTTCAAGTTTGTTTTTAATCAACTCCTTTTAGTTTATAATTGTATAACATGTTAAGAAAAGAAATCTGTTTTTGAAGAAAAAAGGATATTTTCCTCAAGAATGGAGTTCAAGTGTTTTATCAAAATTATTTTCCATCTAAGAAAATAAAGGGTTCTGTTTTATCCCTTTAATTTCATTGATTTGATTATGTTGTGAGGTAATTATTTTTATGAAGTCATTTTCCTTATAAGATTTGTTTTATGATGTCATGATGTTTCAAGAATCCCATTTTTGTTACATTTGTTATGCGATGATGTATGATTTATGATTATGTGGCCCACATAAGAAAGGATTCATTATAAGATGGGTGGGACCTATATCTCCATCCAATGCATTGGGTAAAGATTTTATATCTCCTGAGATAGACATGGCTGGAATGGTAGGTTATACCGGTTCAGTGAAACAGGACTGGAACGAGGGTGACTCGATTCAGAAAGGGACATTGTCCACTAAGATAGTCTTGGCAATGAGTCTTGACTAACAAGAAATGATTCTCTATGATTATGTGTGTATGCCACAAAGTTTCATGTTTAAAGTTATGATTATTGGGATTACATTTAACTTCTATGATTTATCCCATGTTATGATATTATGATCTCTTTTGCAGGTTAAGATATCCAAAAGCTATGTTCTTATGTATATGATGTGATTGATATTTCTTTTGTTTACCCTTACTGAGCATTTGAACTCACCCTTTTATGTTTTCTTTTCCCCAGGATATAAAGAAAGGTTTTAGGTAAAAAAAGGGAAGATCTTTATGGGAGATATTGAAGATCTTTCACCACGATTTGAAGATTACGTTCCGAGTTTCCAAAGACACTAAACTATTACGATCCTTTTGTGTGTTTTTTTGTTATGTACTAAGTATTTCGCAAAAGTAATGTAATGTTCATGCACGTCAAGCTACGGGTCTCTACATGTGAAGTGGTCGAGTAGACGACATGTCAGTCGGATGTTCTGTGTGCCCGCGGTGGCTGGGAACACCGTTCTGGTGTCATAAACGGCCAAAACGGGCGTCTAACTGTCAAATTCAAAGAGGACGTCATTCGATTGACCTGAAATCACACATCAACAATAGAATTATTATTCATGAAATGTAAGCACAGACAGAACGTCAATTGGACATGCAGTTTTCACGATACGGCTCAGTATGCATTCTTTAAGTGTTGTGTGCGCTTCACAAACGCGCGTGGGGGGGGGTCCAAATGGGATGAACAAAGTCCGAATGGCCTGAAATCGGACAAAATAAAATGGTGAGAGAATTTTGATGTGGTCAAGTAGACGACACGTCAATCGGACATGCCATGTGCCCGCGGTGACCGGGAACACTGTTCTGGTGTCAAAAACGGCCAAAACGGGCGTCTAATGGTCAAATTCATAGAGGACGGCATCTGATTGACCTGCAATCACATGTCAACAATCTAATTATTATTCTTGACGTGTAAACATAGACGCAACATCAATCGGACGTTCGGTTTGTGCGGTACGGCTCAGTATACGTTCTTTAAGTGTTGCGCGCGCTTCACAAACGCGCGTGGGGGGGGGGGCAAATGGGCTGAATGAATTATGAATGGCCTGAAATCAAACTACATAAAAGGGTGTGCGAATTTTTATGTGGTCGAGTAGACGACACGTCAATCGGACGTGCTGTGTGCCTGTGGTGACAGAGAATGCCGTTCTGGTGTCAAAAACGGCCAAAACGGGAGACTAATGGTCAAATTCATAGCGGACGACATCAGATTGACCTGAAATCACACGTCAGAAATATAATTATTATTCTTGACGCGTACACATAGAGGAAACATCAATCAGACATGCGGTTTGCGCGGTATATCTCAGTATGCATTTTTTAAGTGTTGTGCGCGCTTCACAAATGCGCGTGGGGGGGGGGGGGGGGGGGTCCAAACAGGCCGAATGAAGTCTGAATGGCCTGAAATCAGACGACATCAAAGGGTGAGTGAATTTTGATGTGGTAGAGTAGACGACTCGTCAATCGGACGTGCCGTGTGCCCGTACTAACCGAGAACTCCGTTATGGTGTCATAAACGGCCAAAACAGGCGTCTAACGGTCAAATTCATAGAGGACGACATCGGATTGACCTGAAATCACAAGGAAAAAAATCTAATTAGAACCATAGAAATAATGATTTTAAAATTTTAAAACAGTAATAAAAATTATGAATATATTTTAAAAATAAAATACTTTAGATCTGTTATAGTAAGCATGAATTGAAATATGAATTTGTTATCTAGGTTTTATTCGGTACTAATTTTGTTATTAAATTTTGTTATGCAGTTATATGTGATGATGGATGTGGATCTTGGATGATGACTGTTGATATTTATTTGGGTATGTATTATTGTTTCATTGAATTTTTTTTTAAAAATAATAACCTATAGCAGCCACTAAAGGTGTTTCCATGGACACCTATACCGGCCACTATACGTTTTACCATTAGGGGCCTCCAAATGGCGGCCGCTATAGGTGTGTTGATGGGACCTATAGTGACCACCATTTGGCGTTCGCTCTAGGTCCGGTCTATAGCGGCCGCCAAATGGCACCCGCTAAACCCTATCCCGGCTTGCCTACAGCGTCTGCCAAATGGCGGTCGCTGATAGAAATAGCGACGGGCCAAAAGAGGCCGCCGATTGGTGGATGCGAGGCGGCCTCTATAGACCTTTAGCGGTGGCTTTTGGTGGCCGCTACTCACCCTGGATAGCCCCCACCCCCACCCCTCATACTGCCCCCCACTCACCCGTAACAGCCCCACACCCCTCGGACAACCACCTGGACCCCCCCCCCCCACCTGGACACCTCATCCCCCCACCTGAGCATCCCCCCACCCCACCCCATCCCCCACCACACCTGCATACTCTCCCTCCCTACCCTAAAAACATGAAACTTAAATTAAAAATACATTATATTTTATTTTTTTTGAAACAAATGAAAATATTATGCCTCTACTCCAAATGATAAAAACGATGACATATCTTTTGGAATTATGATATTGTTCACGACCTTCAAGGATGAATAAAATCAAGTTTTCTAGTGTGATGAAACTCTTCAAAGTTCTCTAAAATTAGATGGGTGGGTTTAGAAGAGAAAATTGAAGTGTTAGAAGTAGGATTTTTGTAGAGAGTTTTGAAATTTCTAATTAAACAACTCCAACTCATATTGAAGATAAATTTTTAAGATTATCCTAAAACCAACTTTTAATTTTAAATAAAGAGATGCCTCAAAGTGGTGTTAAAGGAGGATAATTTAATTTAAAATCCAACATGGGAGGTATCAGGAGAACACCCTAATGGATTAAGAATTCCTAAGGAAATCGATTAATGATAATAATATGACTCACCATTTATATATTGACATTGGTTTTATTGATGGATAATGATTTTCTTTTTCAAGTGTGGAGTTGGGTTGACCTAAAAACACCAAATGGGGTTCTACTCTATATTTCTGAGAATATATTATCCAAATCTACAAATCTTCCACCTGTAAACATGATAGCTTTAAATTAGAACCTACTAGAATTTCATGACATTTAAGGGATATGTGTTTTTTGAAAAGCCTATGCATTAAAGGGATGTTCATGAATGATGGTTTATTGTCCATATGTGCATGTAATTCAGTTATGAGGATGGTTTAATCCATTTAACCAATGTTATAGTGTATTTTTAGGATGATTTCTTTCATTTAACCAGTGTTCTTGTCTATGTTTTTGTGAGGTGAGTTAGAAACCATGTTAGGCATGTCATTAGAACATGTGTTCATCCATTTTACCATGTATTATTGGATTTCAGGGATAAAAGTGTTTTGGATGATCTAATTACTACCCACTCTATAGTATGGACAACACATCATGTGGGCATATCCATGAAACAATGGAAGGTGTAAATGGGACGTTTTCAGCACCCTAGGACCCAAGATTATCGTAGACACCATGTGAACCCTTATACCATATCGTCATTATTACATCCATTAATAAAAACTTATTAAACAACATCATTTGTCAAAGATAATAAAATTGAACATAAATCAATAATACTATTGGATATATCATGTAAAATGAAGTCACACTATCTTACATCATAAATGACCATCCATAACCATGATTAATGACAACAGAGCTCTCCTTTTCTCCAAATCATAACAGAATACATAGTTGCATAACTAAAAATCAAAGGTATCACTTACAGATTTGAAGTGCAAAAGAAAAAATTTATTTCATTGAAGATGGATTGATCGGTGGTAGAAGTTTGGAAGAAGGGTATTCGATTTTGGGCACCAGTCGAGCGGAGGGGTACTACAATCGAGCGGAGGGGCTACTTGAAACCCGAACTGGATTTAGGGGAAAACTTTCCCAAAGGTTTTTAAAACCCGTTGGGAATGTATTTTCACCTAGACCTATATGAACAGTTTCATTAAACCGTTGGTAAAAGGTGGAAAAACAAGGTCTATACCAACAGTTTGTGTAAACCGTTTGCATAGATTCTAACATATACCAACGGTTAGTGTATAACCATTGGTAAAAGTGTCTTAATTGAGGCCTATACCAATGGTTGTACAAACCGTTGGTAAAATTCTTCTTAAAAAATTCTATACCAACGGTTTTCTTAAAACCGTTGGTATACATAACCATTCCCAACGGTTTATCAAACCGTTGGGATATAAGCGTTGGTAAAAATGTGATTTCCAGTAGTGGGAAAATTTTATCTGCATTATTTTTATAAATGATTTTTAGTGCTGATAAAAGAATCCATTAACAAGGATAACGATTATCTGATAAAACTAGGGGTTATATGTAAATATGTTTGAATACTTATTTATAAAATTAAATTATTATATGAAAATATATGAAAATATGTATATTTTTGTGTATTTGATTATAGGTACCACTATAGTATGAAAAAATAATGATTTTGACTCCATAACACCCATATGGATGTAACCATGGAGAATAAATTTATTCACCATTAGAAAAATTAAAAGAAAATTCTTTTAAATGAATTATAATTTTCATCATGAGTTGAAAAATTAGGGTATCAGGACTAAAAAATCGGTTTCAAAGGCCTTTAGGCCTTTTTTAATTGGGAAAAGAATAAGGACATAGGGTTATAGAATCTAAATGGTAAAAAAAAATTCACAGGATTGGATTTGGCATCTCGAGGAGCCCAAATGGAGACTCAGATGAAAAGATATTGTAATTTGAAATTCATGGCATGTTTTCAAATTATATTAAGATATTATTTAATTTATTAAATTTTTAAATCAAAAAAAATTAATTATTTTTTTATCAGTGTAATTTAATCAATTTTTAATTAATATTATTTTTAATTATTTTATAAACCATATTTCACTAAATATATTGCATATATTGAGTAAATACATATTTAGTCATATATAAATATTATTTAAGAAAAATATTATATTTATATAAATATAAATATATGTATATCTTAAAATAAGATTTTTATGACATATTATTATTTTTGGATGTACACATTTTATCAATAGTAAAAAAATGTTGATAAAGACGGTTATTAACAACACTAAAACTCCTCGGGTTATCATGGAACATGGTGATTGGAAGCACAAAGTTTAAGTAGTGGATCCTTAAACCCATTATCTCACCCATATTGCATTCCAAATGAATATTATGTGGTTTTTTGTCCAAGCTTTCATCATCGTGTTTTAAAACATCAACAGTTTAGGGGGTTTATATTCTGTGAGTAGACCTACTCCTGCTGCCAGATGAGTTTGAAGATGAGTGAAATCAATTCATATTTATAAATGGATTCTTGACTATGATGGATACTCTCATGAAAGAGAAATCGTGATTTGTAGTGAATAAAAAAGTGGCATGATCTTCATATGTTTTTAAAAATGAAATTAAAACCCTATTCCCCAGAGAAACAATCTTATCTCTCATCCATTTATATTTTCCATTAAAAATATTTAATATAATCTATTATTTTCAAATGGTTATTTAATTTCAATATGCCACCACCAATATGACTTTTACATCGATACGAATAATAATAGACCCATATATGATATATATATATTTTTGAATTTTAATTTATTCATTGAGAGGATTTACACTATAAATTTATAATATATATTTTTACTCTTATTAGTTATATGACTAAAAAAATACATTAAAAATTTATAAATAGATCATTTTTTAGATAATTAACATGTTTACGTATGGGTGTGTGTGCATTTATTCAAGTATATAGATACATACATATTTCTATAACTATTTAAAAATATACCTATATATAATTATAGGAAAATATAATGTATTCATACATAATTATGTATACACAATATATATATATCCAAATAAATATATATAAATATTAATTGTTATATGTTGTGTATACAAAAAATACACTCGCGGATATTTTTATTTGTATATTCTTATATAGATTTAAAATTGTTGATTGTTACACACATATATTTTGAGGCGTGGATGTTTATACCAAAGTTTATTGATGTACATGTAATAATATTTAGATGCGTGTATGTACATGTATTAAAATATCTTTACAAATACTTATACTTGAATTTACCAATAAAAATTATTGATCAAACACATATATAAAACCCAATGAATATATATAAACAAATATATGAACATACACATATACGTACCTACATATTAATATATTATAATATAAACACACACATACATCTATAAAAACAAATTAATATAGCCTTAAATATACATAGTTAAAAAATATGTTTATGAATACGTACATATTACATACACATACAAATATATATTGATATAAGTGTATGCATACATAAATACATATAAAGAGGTATATAGAAAAACATTACTATAATTATCTAACTGAATACAAATTTTTTAATGTATGTATTTACATCTATACATCAACATAGTTACGTAGAAAAACATGTACATGTATGCATCCATAAATTTATATAACTATAAGAAATATACACTATGAAATACTACAAATATTTCCATTAACAGTGTTCAAAAAAGATGTTAACAACACTAAAAATTCATTTTTATCCTTAGCACTGTGAAAGAGGGGCCCCCTTTAACAGTGCTCTTTCTAGCACCAAGAAAGTCCCTACCTTATAAAATGTTCTATTTGTATAACAGAACACTGCATAAAAATATAAAATATACACTAAATATATAATTTAATTGAAACATATTATACATCCTGAATAAAAAACAATACTATATACATTTCAAACAATGTCTTGTATAATTACATTTATAATTAAAATCCACAAATATTTAAAAAAATTAATGTTTCATCATCTTTGGAACTCATGATCCCCTCTAACAAAATTATGCTCATGGTATCAATTACTGAACAACTAACCTCAACATAAGAAATATAATTCACATATATATGAAAAAAATAATATGTCAATAATATTATAAATAAATAAATTAATCATTAATATGAAACAATACATTTATAAACATTCAACATTAAACAAAAATACACACTTAGAGTTATACCAGTCTCACTGTGTGTCATATTGGGGTGAGGTTAATTCCATAATACCAAAAATGAGTTATGGGTCATTGTCTTAAAGTATAAAAACAATAGGAATATGTTTTCTCTATTTTGGGTATGTTTATTTTTATTTCTAATGAAATTAATGTCAATTTAAAAAAACACACATTGAGTTATACTGTTAACACCATGCAAGGGATAGAGGAGATATTGATTCATACACATCACAAATTACTATGGATCAATGATCAATAGTGTCAAAACAATACGAATGTTTTTTCTTAGTTATCAATATGTAACATGTTTTGTTACTAAAATATCATTTCAAACATGAAACATGACCATTAAGTCTCACTGATCACAGCATGTGTTGGTTCGATGTCAGACTTCTTTCTATATGTAAACAATGAATTATGAATCATTATCATAAATTATCAAGGAATATAAAGATAATTTGATTGGTTTTTATTGAGTTACAAATTTTGGGAACAAAAATTTAATTTTTAATCTTATAATGGACACATGAGGACATACTGGTCACAACATGAAACATATTGAGTCATGGTTGATTCATACACAACAAAAAATGTCGCACGGATCATTTTAATAGAGTATAAAAACATTCCAAAAGTATTTTCATTGTTTTTAGTATGTTAGTTGTTCTTTTTACTAAAGTTAATGTCAATTTAAAATAAATAGTCACACTTGGATTCGTATCGGTCACACTATGCCTCAGATTAAGGTGCAGTTCATTCTCAATTATCACAAATGACTCATGGATCTTTTTTCCAAAATATCAAAATAAGAAAAATGTTTTTTAATGGTTTTAAGTATGTCACTTATTCTTTTTACTAAAATTAATGTCAATTTTCAATAAAAATAAACACTTGGAGTCATGTTGGTCACACCATGTGTTGGATTGAGGTTAAGTTGATTCATACACATCAAAAAGGACTCATATTTTTTTTACTAAATTATCAAAACAATCCAGATTTTTTATTTCATTTTTCAGTGTTACAATTGTTTTTTTACTAAAATTAATGTCATGTTTGAAAAAAACATGGAGGCACACTGGTCATACCGTCTGTCAGATTGAGGTGAGGGTGAATCCTACACATAAAAAATGACTTACGGATTGTATTACAAAATTATCAAAATAATCAGAATGTGTTTACTCATCTTTCAGTAGGTCACTAATTAATTTTATTAAAATTAATTTTAATTTAAATAAAAAGACACAAAATGGAAATAATGGTCACAATGTGCATCATATTAAGTTGCAGTTGATTCCAACACACAAAAAATTATTTATGGATCATTTTCCTAATGTATAAAAATAATAAGAATGTGTTTTCTCAGTTTTGAGTATGTTAAATATATTTTTTAATGAAACCATTTAAAATTTAAAATGAAGAAACACATGGTGTTATACCAGTCACAACATGGATGAGATTGAGGTGTGGATGATTCCTCTATATAAAAAGGACTTATAGACAATTTTTGTAATGTATCAAAACAATTAAAAGAATATGAATGTATTTTCTATATTTCCATTATGACATTATATATATTTTAAAATATCATTTAAAATAAAAAAACGGACACTTTGAGTCATACTAGTCACATAGTGTATTGGTTTTTAGCGAGAATATTTCATACACATCAAAAATGACTTCTGTGTCATTGTCGAAAATTACCAAGAAAATCTAATCACATTTTATAGGTTTCTAGTGAGTGACATGTTTTAATGTAAAATGTCAATATCTTCCTCCCTTGTTCTACCTTCTTGTTTCCTTGTGCGAGATGGTCGAACATTTCCATCTTCCTATAGGATTCATGCAATAAAAAATTCTTCCTTGTATTGGTTCCACTTGATGTTCTTCCTATTGTAACCAGACCCCCTGTTTTGGTGAAACTAAGCAGGGTTGACTAGTGTTCAAAATAAGGTATGATATACCATTGTTCTTCTGGGATCCTCTCATTCTTTTTCCCCTTTCCCTATTAATTAATGTGATCTCCACATTTCTAATGATGTTTTCTTGGGTGATGGTTTGTGTGGTCATGCCACAACATCATCGAGAGGATGTAGTAGTCAGAGTGGAGGTAATAATGATCTGTTGCAGAGATCATTCTTGTGTAAATAATTTCAACAAACTTTTGAGGTAGGGGATTCATGGATTCACTATTCTTTTATATTCAACTATAGAGTTAGCATGTTTTATCCCACTGGGTCACAATTGAATTGAATTAATAAATATTTGAACTGGATAAAAAATGGTATCAATCGTATATTATTGCCTCTTATTTTTTTAGATAGTGTGATATATATGATTTCCTTGTTTAGAATAACGTTATTGACAAAAATGGGTAACGAATATAAATTGGGATTAATTGTAATTATTTTTGAAAGTTAAAGAGGCATGTAAATCAATCTGGTTGTTGTTGTAGTAAGAATGTTTAATTATACTAATTGATGAGATAGATGCATATTGATGATTATTGATATTTTATTAAAAGAAATGTAATTAACTATTTATTTATTTTATAATAGCTTATTTTTTAGGATTCCCATAGTTGGAACCGAAAAATAATAAATATGTTAATTCTAGATGGATTAAAGAACTAACAGTTTGATAAAAGATAATTCCTGGTAGGGTTCTATGTTACCCTCTTGCTTATAAGGTTGAGTGACTTGTGCCATGGAGCCATGAGTGATCGTTATGTATGAAGGATGGATAACTTGTTTGAGTTCCATGATCCTAGTTGATATGATGTTTGTTTCCTACTGCTTGTGTTGTGATGTGATCCTGGATAGCTGTTGTGATATGTGGGGGCATAGATTCCCATTGTTTATGTTAGCAGTTGATTTCTTGAGTGGCGTGATGATTCGTTTTAGGCATGTGTGTGTCAGGGAGAACACCAAAGATTATGAAAGAGGGTTTATGTGAATGATTGGATGCCTGCTGAACCTTTTTAGTTATTTATCTACATTACTTTTTCCACTTATAAAGGGAGTTATTCTGGGTTACCCTCCTTCCAAAAAGTAGTTAAGATACATAGGGTATTACACATGATTTCCATGTTTATATTCTCAAGGATGGATGGGGTTTCACTCTTGCTATAGGTGGTAAGGACTCAACATGTATTTCATCTACTCACAGTGTTGAGACCATTGTGTTTGGTAGCTTATAAGGTTTTCAAGAATTATTTGGAATATGGGAAAGTGATAATACTATTAATAAATGATTGAATAAAACATGTAAACCCATGGGGTTGGAACTTGCTGGGATGCAATGATGAGGTTGAAATTTAGAGGAACAGTTGAATTTGGGTGTGATTCTAATTAAATTTGATGTGGAATTAATAATGTATAATTAACGGTTAAGGAATAAATTAACGTAAAGTGAAATGGGGATGACCCCTTTCTCTCCTAGCTCTCCCCTTCTCGCTCTCAGCTCCACCTAGGGTTTCCTCAAAAAACCCTCTACTGTGGGGTTGGTGGTGTGTCTGAGTGTCGTTTTCCTCTATTCCCCCCCCCCTCATTTCACCTCTTACAACCTTTTTCCTCTTCACAATCATCGTGGCGGTGAATCTATTCAAGTGTAAGTCTCTCAGGAGTTTTTACTGGACTGACAAAGGTGTCATTGTGGAATCCATGTCTGTTTCTAACCAGCTCTGACCTCACTTTCCATTGTTCCTCTCCAGGTTAGAGATAGAGCAACGATGTAAATGTGGTTTTGGTTTACGGTTCACCAGTGAAGGGGGTGTTTTAGATGTCCCTAGGTAGGAATTATCTAGTATTTTTTACTTTAAACTCTTCCTTTATGAGGTTCTATCATGTGGAGCCATCAACCATTTTATCCCTGCCCTGACCTCAAGTTACCTTACTCCTATATGAGTTGGATCAACAGCCACGGTTCCAAAAAGGTTTTGGGAGGTGGGATTGGTGGCCAATGGGGCACCTAGCTCTCCCTATATCGGTTTGGTTCTTTCTTACTTCAGCTTCTTGGATCTCTTCTTCATATTGTCGCTGAAGGTTTATTTATTTATATATGGTGGTTTTTTGGTTTTCTTAGGGGATATAATGATCTCAAATGGTTTTTTAGGGTTCAGATGGGGATGATGATAGCAGTTCATGGATAGTGATGTCGACTATGGTTTTGTCTTGTTAATACGGAAACTGTTATTTTAGGTTCCAATATTTGGTGATTTTCTGGTGTGGTGATGGTTGTCTACATTGATGGTCGATGATGGTAAAGTGAAGACAGAGTGGTTTTGTCACTGATAGGACTGTGGTTGGATGTCCTCCGACGGTGTGGCTCTCGCAGGGATAGATGCTGCCGATGACGTCGAGTTGTTTTCCTAATCATGATGGTGGTTGGACAACAAGTGACCGGATGACGTGGGTGCCTTGTGGTTCGTGGTCACATTAGGGTTCGCATTAATTTTTTGAATTTCAAAATCTATTTCATGTTTTTTTCTTGGATTCCGCTTGATGCACATGGTTACCGCATTCCCTTAATGTGGTTTTCAGAAAATCAAATAAAAATATAAATATTAGTAGTAAAGTGAAAAAATTAAAAATGGATAAAGTAATATAATAATGATATTTAAATGGTTGTGCGCTTCTAGGATACCCTGTCTTAGTAATGGAATTTGGGAGTTCGAGAGTGTTAGATTTAGTTGAGTTTATGACTTGGTTATACCCATAGTGTGGTTGTGAGAAAAAAATATATTCTGTACTTTTTGTGTTTCTATATGAAACTCCACCACGTAATTTAGGGAAACTAAAAACTTTGGGATTATGAGACCTAGGGGTGTTTTCCTCAACATCCCGATGGGAGTATGGATGGCTGACTACCCCCTTTGGATCCACTATTTTATCTTGTTTGTTACTTCTACTTGTATGAACATAGGTCAGTTTCCCCATATATGTGATTACAAGACTAAAATTTATATTGGTTATTCCCACACATATATTCTAGATATAGTTTCACATGGACTTCTATATTTGTAATTTGTATAGGCTGTGATGGCTTGGGGATCCTTACTTAGTGTATAGGATGCAATGGATTGAGGTTTAATTTGTGACATATGATACCTGTTATACGGCCTGTGGTGTATCCTATAAACTACATGGTTACATTGGTTATGTGAATGCAGTGGTTATGTTGCACAAGGTGCATGTTACAGTGATTCACATACGTGTCTGTGGGAAAGCCTTTTTAGAGAGAGATGTTTAGGACGTCCGATATTGGGGAAAAGCAGAAAACCAATGGGGTAGTGGTAGCAGGGTACCCTTGATATTCATTATTATATTATATAATCTTGTATGTGATACATGGTGATTCTAGACATGGTGATTATAGGAACATAGTATACCTATTTAGGTGATGAGTTAGTTGCACTTGTTGTTCACTGTGCTTTAGCATTATTTCTTTACATTTTAACGAGAGGATCTGTGGAGGATCCTACTACGTATAATGTTATACTCAACCTATTTATATATATAAACTATTTTCTGGTCACATGGAGTAGGTTGGAGATCAGGATGGTTACTACTAGCATGGGGTTGCTGGAGTTGTTCGGGCTTTGTGGTCACTACCATTTATACTTTCTTTTGGTACTTGCAGTTATCCATTTCAGTTGTATTAGTTCTTACATGAAATTACAAATTTATACTTGGGATTTCATTTATATTACAATATGAGTTGTATCTGGTTGTGTATGTATTATCTCTCTTTTCTGCATGAGTTCTCCTAGAGGGAAATGCCTCCCATTTGGGTGTTTACTATACCGACGGTGCTAGTCTCCAACCTAGGGAATACTGGAGGTGGGAATCAGGGGTAACTATCTACATTCTCACATTTTCAGCCAAAGAGGGGTACACCTTGTGGGGAGGGGGTCATGATAATGTGGTATCAAATGTTTGGTTGAGGGATAAGATGATGTTTGGTGTTAGGAAAAGGTGAGGATGCATGGGTTAGTAGGGAAACAGTGTTAGTTATGTTTATAAAGTGATGTAAGCACTAAAGATTGGATGAGACATAGGAATTTAGACCCCCTATGATCTGATGCATGAACCATTATGTTTATAGTGGCAACAAAACAAGGTGATACTAGTTATAGGGTAGAGACCCAGGAAAGGATCATGAATCATTCTTCTTTATGCCTATGATTGAATGGGTATACCTTCAGTTAGATTAACATAAAATTAATAAATAAAAATGAGTAATCAATTAATGTTGAGTCATTCATATTCCATGTTTAGGATCTCTAAATATTTTTTGATTTGTAGGTATGGATCGAGGTCGATGTCCCCATCTGGTTAAAGATGAAGATGTACAGTAGGCTACACCTGCAGATCACCATAGGGTAGAGTTTGAAGACAATGACACTTGCAGGAGGACACTCCGAATGTTTTAGTTCCATAGTATGCACAAGTATAAAGGATTAGTTTCAGATGCAATAATAGAATAATGGTTGGAGGAGGTTGAGATGACCATTAGTTTGATATGTGCTCAGAAGGATCACTGGTTGTCTTTGGTTGTAACGATGCTGTGTGGGGCAGAAAGGTAGTGGTGGTTTTCATTCCATGAGGATTTTGAGTAGTTGATGATCTCATGGGAGGTTTTTTAAGACAAGTTCACTATCTAGTTTCTTTATTCGACTGCGAAGGCATCCAATCCCTATGAGTTGATTACCCTTCGATCGGGGAGCTCTAATGTGTGAGAGTTTTGAATTCGTTCCAAGAACCTTTTACGATATGATTCAGACTTTTTACCAGATAAGGAGGATAGGGTGAGGCATTTCAAGGAGGATTTACATCTAGAGATGTAGCACCATGTCACCCCATTTAGGCTGAAGACATATCTTAAGGTGTTGGTGAGGGATGAGGTAATCGAGAGGAAATATCTAGAACGAGATATTTATGAGAGGGGAGTCATCATGATTCCACATGGAGTAGTGTTGTGGTCTGGGGTTCTCAGTTTTTATGGCAGAAGCGTTTCTCTTCGGCTGAGGGAATGTGTTAGATCTCAGCATATCATTACTCTGAGGGCGGTGACACTCAGGCCTATACTAAGGGATTAGGTATTTTTTTATTTTGAAGGCCAAGTTCATTAGTAGTTAGAGTTCCCAAAATTTTACAGCGGTCATTGTGCACTAGGTGTTCTACTCCAGGTTCCTCCGTTGAGGTTGTTCCATCCGAGGTAGTAGCAGCTGGTCGCACTAGCTTTGTGTTAGCAAATAGAAGATGGGGAAGGTAGAGTATAGCCCTGTGATGCTCCCCTTCCTCAGAGAGTGGATCATGGAATTGATGGTGGTCATAATCAGGGTCCGAGAGGCAGTGGAGAAGGTTGTAGTTAGCTTCATTCTTTAGCATTTACAGTGCTAGGCTGGCCAAATTCCATTCAAGGTACCCTTTTATTTTTTTTCTATTTGGGTGTACTCTTTATTAGATTCAGTAGTGACATAGTCCTTGATATCATCTTCCCTTGTCCATTAATTTGGAATTGAGGTATAGAGGATTCGAGTGCCCTTGGAATTGAATATGCTAGTTGGAGGTAGAGCTGACTTGTTTGAAGCATGTATAAAATATGATCTAGTGTTGGGGAATCACCAATCTTGTGGATTTTTTCTATGTTTATACATAAATCCATATGATGTCATCCTTATCATGGATTGGTTGAATTCTGTGCAGGCTATCATGAATTTCATCTGGAGGCAGGTGGTGTTATTCGATGCTGATGGAGAGATAGAGGTGTTAGTTTAGGAGAGAGAACCTCATATGGGTTACATGAATTTTCCATCATTATTATCCTTTATGGATGAGATGATTCTATGTTATTTGGAGGTTCAACAGTTTCTGTTTCCTAGGGTCATAGAAGAGTACCCTAATTACATTCCAGAAGAGTTCGTAGCATTACCCCCATGATGGGAGATCGAGTTTATGATTGAGATATAGAAAAAAGATTCTCATATATCTATGTATCTATATAGGAAGACCACTTATGAGTTACATGATCTGTGTATACAACTCAATGTTCTATTATGGTATGGTTTTTTTCGGCCAAGTGTTTAACCGTGGGGTGAAGTAGTTTTTTTCAGGAAGAAGGTTGGTGGTAGATTGCGATTATGTATCAATTATCATCACTTAAACAATGTGATAGTGAAGAATCACTATCCTATTCCATTGATTAATGATTTATTCGATAAAATGAAGGGGGAAAGTTGGTTCTTAATGATACCTTTGTGGTCAGGATATCATCAGATGTCTGTGAAGGATGAGGATCTCTCGAAAACACATTCTATTACCATCATGGGCATTACGAGTTCATTCTAATGCCATTCAGTGTGAAAAATTCTATAGATATGTTAATGGGGTTAGTGAATGCTATATTACGTGAGTTCATGTATATGTTCATGGTGGTTTACATCGACAATGTCCTTCTATACTCTGATTCTGAGGAGGAGCATGCATAGTATCTGCACGCCGTTTTGGGAGATCCTAGTCCACAATAACTATTTTGAAAATTTTCCAAAGTGTGAGTTTTGGGCTCGAGAAAATTGTTTCGGGTTGAATATAGTCTCCCGACTAAGAGTAGAAATGGATTTGTTGAATATAAAAGTAGTTGTGTCTTGTTTAGTTTTTAAGACAGTTGTAAAGTTGAGATGTTTCCTTGGTCCCGTATGCCACTACAGGAGGTTCTTAGCTGATATCCCTCATGTTGTGATTTCTTTGACAGCATTGAACAGAAAGTATCAGGCGTTCATATGGAATGATCAGTTTCAGACATCTTTGAGTATCTGAAAGAGAAGTTGGTAAGTTCTCTAGTTCTTTTCCTTCCAACAGAGAGAGTTCAGATTGATCTTTTCTATGATGCTTTGCATATGGGGTTAGGTTGTGTTCTGATGCAGTAGAGATAAGTAGGTTCTTATGAGTCTCAAAAATTTCATCCCCATGCTAATGAGTTGGCATTAGTGGTTTTTTCCTTGAAATTGTGGAGACATTAATTCATTGGTGAGAAATTTTTATTTTTCACTGATCATAAGATCCTGAGGCATGTTTTCTCCCAGCAAGACTTGAACATGTGGAAACATCGATGGATGGAGTTATTATAGGAATACAACATTTAAATATCCTATACACCATGAAAGGGGATATTTGTGGCTGATGAGATGAGCAGGATGTCATGTAGTGTTGAATTTTGTGAAACTGGTGATTCCTGGAGAGTGATGGAAGAAATTGCAGCCTTACATCACAATATGGGAGAAGTTGGGGTGTATAGGTTGTCTTTTTTGGATATTGGTGCAGTCATATATGTTGTATCAGATGGAAGAGACCCTGTTTGGGTATCTATAGGTGGAGTTCTAGAGTGGACTATTTTGTTTGGCGAGGACCCTGATGGTTGGTTTGAGGAAAAACAACATCGAGGGTTGTATTAGGGAAGACTTTTAATTCCTTTGGAAATGTTTGAGACAGTTCTCATAGGGTTTCATAGTTCACCTTTATTGGTACATCCTGGCATGAAAAATATGTAGAGAGCATTGAGGGTTCAGTTTTGGTGGACTGGGATAAAGTGCACAATTATAATGTTTGTGTCTCAATGTTTGGTCTGTCAGAAGGCGAAGTTCAAGAATCATGTACTTGGTGGATTTCTCTAGCACTTGGAAGTTCCTCAGTGGTAGTGGGAAAACATATAAATGTACTTTATTACTAGTTTACCTTGAGATCAGAGAGGCCATGACACTATATGGGTGGCAGTGTATCATTTAATGAAATCATCCCACTTCATAGCGATCAAGGAGTCGAGCTCGGTGGATGTTTTTGTTGAGGCAGTATCAAGAGGATGTGGTGAGACTTCATGGAGTCTTGAGGATGATCATTTTTTATTGAGATCCTCATTTTACCTCCTGTGTATGAAGAGGTATCTATAATTATTTGGTTATTTGTTATGACTTAGTCGTTATTTTCATCCATAGATAGATGTTCAGATAGAGCAGACCATCTATACTCTTTAAGACATTTTTCCCTGTTGTTTCTTGAATTTTGGAGGTTTTTGGATGAGGCACATACCCTTGGTGGAGTTCTCTTATAAGAATATTTTCTACTCCACGATCGGTGTGTTATCATTTTTCACCTTGTATAAACAACCTTTCTATTCTCTGTTGTTCTAGACTAGGGATGGAGAGTCAACAATTCGTGGGCCAAAACCAGTACAGAACAAGGCAGAGATGGTTCAGGTGATTCGCGAGAGGATGAAGGTAGTGCAGGATCATCAAAAATCATATGCCAGTCAAAGGAGGAGACATTTGGAGTTTGAATTTGGGGATCATGGGTTTATTAACATGACTCACCATCATGGTAAGTGACAGTTTGGTAATGGTGGTAAACATTCTACCTGGTTTGATAGGACTTTTGGGTGTTGGCTCGTATTGGAGAAATGGTTTATCAAGTTGCACTTCCCCCACAGATGAGCTGGATACATGATGTTTTTCATGTGTCACAGCTCCATTTTTATCTTCATTATGACTCTGACATAATCTATTGGTGATAGATTGACATTTACGATTATAATGTCTTTGAGAAGCAGCATATAGGGATCCAGGACCATAAGGATAAGGTGTTGTATGGGTGTGCTATCCCCTTTTTCTGTGTATTTTGGTGATATGGTGGCATGGAGGTTAGTACATGAGAAAGTGAGTCACATATGTGTGCTCAGTACATAGAGTTTTTTAATGTTTAGTGTATTTATGGTGTTTGGTTACTGGATGTATACATTTCTTGGATATGAGATTTCTTTCTCTTGTGGCTTGTGGATTGCACTCTTTTGAGAGGTATCTCCCCTGAGATAGTTTTTAGGTGATGGTTGTGGTTTCTGTGTGGTTTCACAAGTTATAGTTGTTATGGTTGAGCTCCATTTGATGTGAGAACCTTGATAGGTATCTCGATGGGTGGTTGTTTGGACCCTTTTATGTTTCCGTTTAGGTTGGTTTTTAATTCATGAGGACGAGGATGTTTGAGAGGTATACAATGTAATTGCCTATAACTCTAGGATCCATTACATTACTAAAATATGGTGTTTGTGGTGTTCAAGTAGGTCAAGGTGAATTATACCCAACACATTTACACATTTATAGTTATGAAAATAGTTTTTCTGGTTTTTTGAATAGTAATTTCAGCATTGGTGAGTCATTTGTACTGTCGATGTCGGTGAGTCATTTGAACTATTGGTGTCAGTGAGTTATTTGTACTATTGTCATACGTGACTCATTTTTACTATTAACGTTGGTGAGTCATTTTTACTATTGACATTAGTGAGTCATTTTTACTTTCAAAATCGGTGAGTAATTTGTACTATTGGTGTCGACGAGTCATTTGTACTGTCGGTGTTAATGAGTCATTTGTACATTCGACACCAGTGATTCATTTTTACTATCAACATTAGTGATTCATTTGTACAATTATTGTTGGTGAGTCATTTGTACTATTGGCATAATAGATTAATTTTTACTATCAGTTTCAGTGAGTCATTTTTACGGTCGACATCAGTTAGTCATTTGTACTATCAGCGTTGGTGAGTCATTTGTGAACAATGTTTCAAGAACTATTTCATTTTTAGTGTCAAATTTCAAGATTTTTCAATATTTCCCAGTTTTTCCATTTTGACATCTTTATCAAAATTAGAATTATTTAATTTCCATATTTAAGTGGGGTTGAATCCGTTTTATGGTCAGTAAATCATATCTTTAATTTTTATAAAAATATGGAGTCTTTTAATTGGTAAAACCATGTGGTTTATTGTGATCCTATTTTAATAGAAAATCCATTGCATCTTAAACCACTTATCTATTAAATATTCTATATGGACAGGATATATTCTTCCCTTATTCTATCATCTGGTCCACATGTTTGAGATCCACAAACATTTCCTTCATCCCATTGGATTCATGCTATCAAACATTCCTCTTTGGATGGTTTCCCCTTGAAGTTAATCCTACTTCAAGCACACCTTCTATATTCGTGCAACCATGTAGTGCCAATAATTCATCAATATAAGGTATGATCTACCATCATTATTCTAGGTTCCTCCCTTTTTTCTCCATTCCCTGTTTTATCATGCGATCTCCACATTCCTAATGGAGTTTTCTTAGGAGTCAGTTGGTGGGGTCGTGTCACAGAATCCTCAAGCAGATGCAGTTGTCATGGGGGAGGTGATCATGATCCATTTTATGGATCGATATCATGTAAATAATGTCAATAATATTTTGTGGTGGAGGATTTGTGGATTCACTATTCATTTATGTGTAACTATAGAATTATCATGTTTTAGCCCACTGGATCACAATGGAACTGACATAATAAATAATTAAAAAATATAAATAAATTGGCATCGATTGTTTGTTGTTTCCTGTTCTTTATATATAAAATGTGATATCTATGCTTGAATTTTATATCATGTCTTTATTGGTGTAAATGGGTAAAATCATAAATTGGGAATAATTTTAATGATTTTTCAAAGATAAAGAGTCATGTTAATTAATCTAGTTGTTGTTATGGTAAGCATGGTTGATTATACTAATTGATGATCCAAAGGCATGTTGATGCTTATTGGTAATGAATTTAAACAATGTCAATTAACTTTTTAGTTAATTTGAGATAGCTTACTATTTAGGTTACCTGTATTCGGAACCTACATGTAATAAATCAATTAAATCTTGGAGGATTAAAGAACCACCTGTTTGATAAAAGATAATTCCAGGTAGGGTTCTATGTTACCCGGTAATGTATAAGGATGAGTGCCTTGTGCTTTGGATCCATGAGTTCTTATTTTGTATGAAGTTCGGATGCCTCGTTTAAGGGCCAAAATCCCAGTTTATGTGATGGGTTATTTCTACATCTTTTGTTGTGATGTGAGCCAATATGGTTATTTTGATATGTGGGGGAAGGGAGGTCAATTTTTTTGTCGTAGAAGTTAACACCTATAGTGTCCAAATGCATCAGTTTATGCATGTGGTTGTCATGGAGGACATCAGAGAGGATGAAACAAGTTAGATGTGAAAGATCAGATGCTTGCTGAATCATGTCTTTTTTTTATCTTCTTTACATTCCCCAATTTTCAAGGTAGTGTGTCTTTCGTACCCTCCGTCCAAAAATAGGTGAAGATGTACAGTGTATGCCACATGCTTTCCTTGTTTAGCTTCTCAAGGATGGATGGGTCCTTGCTCTTGTTATAGATGGAAAATACTTGATAGGTATTTCCTCTAATCACCGTGTGAAGCCCCATGGGTTTTCTAGTTTATATATTTTTTCTAGAATGCTTAGGAATATGGGAAAGTGATAATTCTATTAATAAATGTTTGAATAAATGATGTTAAACCATGGGGTTGGTGCTTGCTGGAATGAAATGATGAGGTTTCAATTTAAAGAAATAGTGGACTTTGGGTGTGATGGTAATGAAATATAATGTTGAATAAATAACAATTAATTAATGATTATGGAATTAATTAGCGTAAATTGAAGCTGATAAAATGGGATAATTTAATCTAATAATGAAATTTAAATGGTCATGTTCTTATAAGATACATAGTCTTAGCAGTGGTAACCAGAAGTTTGAGAGATGTTAGTTATAGATGAGTCTATGAATAGGTAATTACCATATTGTGGTTAGGAGGTATAATATATTATGTAGTTTTTGTGCTTCTATATGCTACACCAACCCATCACTTATGAAAACTAACACCATGGGGATTCTGAGCCCTGGGGGGGGGGGTTCCTCAATGTCTTTATGGGAGAATGGATGGATAACTACCATTTGTGGCCCCTCTCTATTTTCTTGGTAGTTACTTGTGTCGGTAGACACATCTGTTTGATTCCCCATTTATGTGTGTAGAGGGTTATAATGGATTCTGGTTATTCCAACATATATATTTTGGATATAGTTTTCTATTAACTACAATAGGTTTAATGTGTGTATGTTGGGATGGCTTGAGGTTCCTTAATCAGTGTATGGGATGTAATGGATTGAGGTATAATTCCTGACATATGATAAAGGTTGTACGTGATGTGATAGCTTTCGAAAACTAGCTAGTTACATTAGTTAATTGGATGTATTGGTTGTGTTTCATGAGGTTCATGTTGTGGTGCTTCGCCCAGGTGTCTTTAGGAAATCCTTTTTGGATTGAGATTATTAGGATGTGTGATGTTTGGGAAAAGCAAAAAATCAATGGGAAAGTTGTAGTTGGGTACCCTTGATATTCATTATTATATTATATAATCATGTATGTGTTACTTGGTGAGAGTAGCCATGTGGAGGCTGGGAACATAGTGTAACTATTTAGGAGATGAGTTAGTTTAACTTGTTCATCATTGTGCTTATGTGTGGTATGTTTACTTTTGAATGAGGGGCTCTAGCAAGGATCCTACTGAGTATACTGTTATAATCACCCTCTGAATAAATATAAAATGTTTTCAAGTAACATGGATAATGTTAGATATTAGAATGGTTACTACTAGCTTGGGATTGCAGGAGATGTTTGGGCTTCATGGTCAATGCCATTTTTTCTTTCTTTTGGTAGTTTCAGTTTTCTATTTCAGTTATTGTAGTTCTTTCATGACATTTCATATGTATACTTTGGATATATTTTATATTGCAGTATTAGTTGGAGTTGGTTGGTGTAGGTATTATCTTTCTCTTCCTCATGTGTTCTCTTGGAGGGTAATTCCTCCCATTTGTGTGTTTATTATACCCTCAGTGCTAGCTGCCAACCCTGGGCCTATTGGAGGCGGCACTCAGGGGTAACTACCTCCTTTCTCACATTACCTGCCCAAGAGGGATACAACTTGTCAGACGGGGGCCGTGATAAAAAAAATTATAAAACTATAAAAAATGTATTTATTATATTTATAAGTATTTAAATATATATATATATATCAATTATTAAAAGTATAAATATTTATATATATTTAAAAATTTATTTATATATTTATTTATATATTTATATAATTTTATATATTTAGGAATATATTTATATAATTTTATATGTTTATAAATATATTTATATAATTTTATATATTTATAAAAAATCCCTTTGATGGGGTTTCAAGGAGATATCTCCCAAAATTATTTGCTAGTAATATCTTGCTGATAGCATTCCAAGGTTGGATATCGAGGAAGAAGGATGATAGATTAAGTGCCTGAGATCAGATCATGGGGCCTCTACTTAGAGTTTGGTTAGGATTCTAATTTTCCATATGATTTGGGCACAAGGATTCCACATCATTATTTAGATATATGGTATTGGAAACTCACAGTGATGCATTAATGATTCCATATGTTTAGTGGGGTAATAGGACCATTGTGGGAGGCGTTGATCTTGTCCCGATCTGGAGCATCATTGATATGCATGTTTGGATTTGAAGAAACTAGTAACGAGACCTGGTGTTGACATCGGAGATAATCGACGCCCAGAATTAATTTCTTTGTTGAATGGAATTCAATTCACCGATTCAATTGTCTACAAATTCCAAAGAAACATCCTCAGGGGCTTTTGAAAAATGAGTTTCATTTTTGGATGTCCTCTATATGAAGCATTGTACAGATGACAATCATGAGGTGTCAGATTCAACTGCTCCTTTAATTTCAACTAATAAAGCTAATAACTCAGTATTCGTTAATCAATGATCCTTCAATGAATGGTTTGATGCTTGTTGGTTTTCACTGATTCGAAGGATGATTTTGGTAAAGGGTGATAAAACTATGGCTATGGAAGACCTAAAAGGTCAACTGAGTCGAATCTAGGGCTTTAATTGATGAAAACTCATCTCCATAGGTAAATGATACTTCCATATAATTTTTCAATTGGAAATTTCTATGTATATGGATTGGGAATCACGTTTTGATAAACTGAATCTAGAATTTCTATGAATTTTTGAATGGAATTTGGTTTTCATCCCATTCATCAAAAACACTACAATGCTCAGGTTTGGGCTTGATTTCATGTCCCCAGCAAGTTTTCCATACACCCATTGATTTTTAAGGTCATTAACTCCTACATTGGTGTGCCTATCAATCTTAATGAAAACACCATCAATGGGATGTTTTTTTATTCTATGGTTTTGGTTGACATAGACCTCTTCAATCGCAGGTCAGATTGTGTTTCCCTCATTGTGAATAGTGAAAAAATTGAAATTGAGATCGAATAAGAATTCTTTTTAGACTATTGAAATTTTTTATTCTTGTTGGACAATATATTTCCTAATGCAGGCAGGTTCAAAAGATCAAGTCCATTCCTCCCAAATGTGAAGTATGAGGATTGGAGCGAGGAGATACCTCATCCAAGACTATTGTTAATTATGATAAATCAAGACCCTCCTTTGAACCTCACATCCCAACAAGAATGGGAATGTTATGTGAGTTTACTTGGAATTAGGCTTCTAGAAAGCAATTTAATAGCATCACTGAGCATGAGCAAGTGAGTGATACTGCTGGTCAGTGTTTCTCTCTTTTGCAGACTGATTCACATACTATAACAGTTAATCAAGGACCCTCTATCAGTGACTCTACTGTAGGGCTTCATAAATACATATTTCTTTGAGGCCACTCAAGAAGGGAATGTGCAGGGACATGTTAATTTAGTGCACTATGAACCACATGATGATGAGAAAGTGGTTTCTGATAAGGAATGTGATACTCATGTTACAGATAATATGCAATTGGATTTGGAAGAATTATTAATCACTTCTTTTGATTGAAAAGGGAAGAAAAAGTGTTGGTGAATCTCATTTTCTAGTTAAAATGTCTATTCAGACTGAGGAAAAGAGGTAGGGAATTTTTGTTGAGGATGTACAAGATGAACACGGAATGGGCGGTACTTATTGATCTAGTAAAAACACTATCAACATGTCTGATTTTATAAATAGGTCCAAAACTAAGGAGATCTTGAGTGAGTAATTTGGATGTATCAATGGTTCAATCTTGATTGATGGAAGGTCATCAGGTACAGAGATTGTTAGGACAGTCTTAGAGGGCTCAGGTTCGGCAGAATATCAAATACCATCAAATGAACATTATGGTGGATGGCAACAGCAAAAAACATAGAGCAGGGGCTATCACCTGAGGGGGAGGGGTAGTGGCCAAAGATGATTCCCTATTTGTTTTGATGTGTTTCTTCACATTTTCTTAATCCTCACCATATATGTACTTTATACTTTTGGTATGTTACTTTCAATAAATTTCGGAATCATGAGTTCATAACCAATGGTTCAGACCATTCTGATATATTTATAAAAATATAAATACAATAAAGATATTTATTATTGTTTTATAATTATTTAAATAAATAAATATATTTATAATTATAACTGTAAATAAATATTTTTATATAAATTTTTATATAATTATATATATATAATAATATATCAATATATATATCTATAAAATTATAATAACTATATTTATTGTAATTTTATAACTATTTAAATAAATAAATATAAATATAATTATAAATAAATATATTTAAACAGTGTAAATATTTTAATAAAAATTATAATTATAAATTTTAAAAATATAATTACTATATAAATATAATTATTATAATTTTATAATTATTTAATAAATCATAATAAGATCATTAGTATAACATGAATTAATCATACCTAGTAAAGTATAGATCATAATAAATGAGACCTGACATATATAAAAGCATGGATAATAATAGTGTTAATGTATAAATGAATGTTAATGAGTTATGAATACATAACATATGCATCTCTCATCATAATATAGGTAATCAAAACATTTGGAACATAGGAACCCACAACCAGGTCGACAAATAAACTTATGATCTTATAACTTCAGTTATATTCACACATCAATATATAATCATAAATAATGCCTATCTTGTCCATGCTTCAAAATTCTCACTCTGGGTCTTTTGGATTCATTTTAACATTTGGATCATTGGTCCTTTAGGCTATGTCGTATTGGGTCTTTGGACCTCTAGACTTTTGGGTTATGTAAGGGTTACCTCTCAACCTTGTTTAAAAGAGGGTTTTCTTTTTTCTAATAAAATGAGTCTCGGACCCAACCTTCTAAATATATATATATATACACACATATATATTTATATTTATTGAATGAATTAATTTGATACATATATTTATTTAAATATATATTTATTTAAATATATGTTTATGTATTTATATTTTTAATTATAAATAAATAATTATAAATATAATAAATTTATTTATTACTTTAAAAAAATAATAAAATTATTACTATATTAATATATATATATATATATAAATATAATCTTATAAATTCTATAAAAAATTATATATATATTTGAATTTTTAAAAATATATATAATATATCATATATATTAATTATAAACATGTGTTATTTAATTAATGTATATATATAAACATTATTTTTGAATATAAATATAAATTTTTTATATATATTAATAATATTTTTTTTAAATACCTATACCAGTGTTAAGAATAGTGTTGATAAATATAATCATTATCACTGATTTATTAGCACTGATAATTTTGACCTTTATCAGTGCTTTCAGCTAGTGCCTATGAAGGTGAGGATTTTATGAGCACTCTCTAATTAGTGATGAAAAATACAATCACAACCCTTGCTCAGATCTATGTTTATGAGGAAATCTTTGATGGGAGTGATATCTCTCATGAGAGTTTGATACTACAAATTTACATAGGGAAATCTTACATGGGAGATTCATAGTGCCCATCTGCACTGGGAATTCTCCACTGTGAGATTCCATTGAGTGAATCTGTCCAGAGAAATCTCCACTTTGTGACTTTTACATTTTTATATTTATATATTAAATTTTAAATAATTTAATTAATATATATGCATACATGTGGGTGTTATGAATTACTATGTATTTTATTTCCTTATTACGTTACATTTGATTTCATCTATGCCTTTTTTCTTTTGGATACAATTGATTTATTTTTTCTATCATAGTTCAAGTGGGATAATTGGCCCTATTCAAATGCTTGAGGGGCTATTAAACATAAGATTGTTTATTTTAAAAGGTAAATGTTTTATATTTTTCTGTTATGTATGTTATTGCAACTAGATTTTTATCTTGTATTCTCATGGATGCATTTCTTGATTTTGATATCTACATTTTCCATGGAAATTAATATGATAAGGAATGAACTAGGGTTTTGAACTTTGATTAGTGAATTGGAAACTCTAAACACAAGAATTTGATGCATTTTGACTATTTCTATGTATATTCTTGATCTGTTCATATTTTGAATTGAAAAGGATTTTTATTGAATAATATTTTAGTTAAATTTTCATATTTCATCTAGTATGTGATATTCCTTTTCAACATATATCATACAACAATTGAAATCTTTGAGTTTCAAATAGACTCATTGTTCACAACATTATCTTCCACCTCAATGAAAAGACAATCCACCAATATATTTTTCCCAAATACTATAGCCTCTTCAAAGGTTCTATTCTTTAAATGAATTTATCATATTATAAATTAATATTACTCTTCATTATTTTATACCGAAATCATAGAAAAAATATATGCACTCAATTTTTGTATTCTGTTATTTCTTCATCATCTTCTAATTCATTATCCTGACCACCCCTCATTAATTACATATAGGGACATTGAGAAAACATACTACAATTTTATACTTTTTTACTCTATTATTTGTATAAAAATATACAGTGAGTATGAATTTACATTTTTATTTAATTTCAAGATCATTAGTTATCGTTTACCTAAGAAAATAAGTTATCATAAAATACATTTAGTACATTTTTTCAATTTATGAATATGAATTTTAGTTTTTCTTTAATTTAATAGTTTTTTCAATTAAAATATATTTATTATTTTTATTCATTTTATGAATATGAATTTCAATTTCTATTTAATTTCACAATTTTCTTAGTTTTCCACATTTAGTGATCGAGATCCCAATTAAGTGTCAGGGCTCCATTCCTCTGCTAATGTATCCAAATATGTGTCTTTATACTCATGGTATTACCCACAATCTACTGTATCACCTTCTACTATGTCTGAATTTTACACATGCTATTGAAGTTATGTGATCTATAATTCAGAGTTAAATCACATTTTCTAATTAATCACAAATTCTTTAAATTACTCTTCCACCCTCTACTATATCATCATTTACCTCATCTTTAATTGAAGGTACATGATAAATAATTTAGAGCTAAATAAAAATTTCTAATTCATGAAATCTTATTTTAGCCTATTTTACTCCATGAACATTTTATTTTCGGCCGTTTAAATGAATTGTTTGATGAAATGATGTTATTCTTGGAAAAAATCTTTCAACGATCATTATTATATGGTTAAGAAATGTTTTTAAAATGTTTTATGGTATGTGTAAAAATTTGATATCTTTTTTTATGTTATGAATTTATTAATCTATATTGAATTATTATGCCTTTAACAATAAATCTTTATTATAAAAATATTCCCATTTTTGGAACATAAATGGTAAATAATGTTGTATTGTTATATATTAAATTGATCAATTAAGTTATTTTACTTCCATTTATCTATTTTTTATTAATATAATCAACCTTTATAAACTCTATTCATCCAACAACATAATAAAATTATATTTAAAAGTACCCAGTTACCTTATTCACATGTTTTCATTTAATTAAGTTATTCTCAAATAGATTTTGGCACTACTCCCTAGAAAAAATAGTTGTTTGAAATATATGAACTGAATGATATACTCTGATTTAGTACACTGTAAATATTTTAAACAATTTTGTGTTTGATTTATTTTTGATACCCCAAGGTCATGAAACCAATATTATGTTTTCAATTATATTATAGGTGTTTTAAAAATCACCCATACTTTAGTCAGAAGTGGTTATAACTGGAATTTTTATTCTATATTTTAATTCTAGGCTTTCTTCTGTGATTATTTTGGTTAAATAGAGGATAATAATCTTCTCAATGATTTTATTGAGCAATGAATTTTTTAAATAATTCAATTATTCTTATATTGTTTTTGTATCCCAATTTAATGGTTATTGATTTTACTTGTAGGTATTTCATTTTCTTCAGTGATATTTATGCTAATATATATATTCACACTCAACTCTGGCTCTCATAAAAATTATTTGAATGGTTTGTGTCAAACAATATAATTTCCCCTATATTTTTAAATGATTAGATCCATTATCTATTTTTTACCCATGTACGTTGTAGATTCATTCTGTATTAATTTTTATTAATCTCAACTAATGGGCATGATATTTTTTTATTAATGATAAATATAGTAGTAGCTCAGACTAATTTAGTTATTTCTAATATATAAAATTTTTACATACAATTCATTTTATTTGATTTTATTTTATCTTTCTTTGCAATATATACATTAACCAACTTCCGGTTTTCATATCTTATCATATTCCTATACTAATATTTTCTTAATTAATCTGTAGATTTAACAACATTGGATTTGATATTTCCATGGTAGAACATAGTTGTTGACATATTTTCTTCAACCCTCACCACTCTTTTTTACACACCAAAACATTATAGTTCATTCCTTAATATCCAATACTTGATCAACAATTTTACTTTGATACATATTTAAAATATTGTATACGATGACATTTTCTATACCATTGCCTCCTTTGTATATACAAATATATGGAAACACTATACTTAATATAAAAATGATTTGATAAATAATACATTAGGTTATATGTGGATCATAATAATTATTATGACCATGGAAATATAAAAATCCAATAATACATACAAAATGACTAAAACTAAAAAATATAATGTCTATAAAATATATTTCCTATCAATTGAAAATAATCTTAATTTCAATTATACAAATAATATGATATAAAACAAGCATAATTTGTATGTTTAAAATTCATATGACTATTATTAAAATAATTCTTACTCCAAAAATAAGTTATTTGTACACACCTATATACATATAACATGAATATACTATTTGAAATTACACTCACATTATGTAAAAAATCATATGGAATTTCAATGTTGAACAAATTTTTCAATAAAGAGACTTATTTTTAAATCATAGAACTTTGATGTTGTTTATCAGATGAGATGGTATTATCACCCTTTGATAAAGGAATATCAAACACAAGGGATTTCTAGTGAGCTAGGAAGATCCACTGCAAGTCTATGATATCTAATAGGTAGCTACATGGAGTCAATTAGGAAACCAGTGGACTTACTAGAGATATTGCAATCTATCCACATGGCACCGCTTGAATGGTTCCATGCACAGATGAGAATGTTTAGTATTTAAAACTCTAATTGATGTATAATACATCCTATACACCATTAAAAACCTCAGTAGGTATTCTAACATCATGTCATGTACTCAAGATATGATTTAACATAGGTTGAAGCCATCTAGAAAATTCATCATTACCTTTCAATAACATCATTAGGTTCATAAAAATCAATTTATTATGTTTTTTTAGATCCCGAAAACACAAAATAAGTTTCAATATTTAAAAAATCATTTAAAAACCGACATCATCATCTTGATTTGGGTTTCAAACAAAAATACATTATGCCCCTGAGGTGGAGAGGTAGATGGTCTACTATGTTGTAATATGCTATGGCATGGCCATCCTCAATAAATCTTATACCATGAATCATCCTTTTCTCCTATTAGGGAATGCTTAACATGTTTCATATCTATGTTTTGAGGGTTTTAGTGGTGTCTGAACTCTTCACTCCCAATAGGAACATCTTTCCTACAAGGCATTTCAAAAAAATCTACATTCACCCATCAGGGAAGAAAACAATTGGATTGTAGATTCCTATTTTATGCTGAAATATTCAAAAGAATGGAAAACCTCAATCTCTTTGAGGTTGAATACAATCCTTTTATGATGTAGGGGAAGGACTTCCATGATAAGAATCTTAGACTTCAGGCTGGGGATGGTGTACTGTCACGAACCATCCTGAGTCGACCCTGAATCGGTCACCAAGGACAGCCCACGACAAGTCCCAAGAGGTGTTCCCGATCCTCCCGGGATGGTGTCATGAACCAAGGGAATCAATAGAGTACACACGGGAATGATTTCACACATATATAAACAATCCAACTAAGAACGGAAATAAAAGGACAACCCAAAATGAATTTATATAAAAATTGAACTAAATATTATTTGTACAAGAAACTAAAAGGAAAAAAAACCATCAACTCAAATGACCAATCCCTATGACCAACTAACTCTGTGTGAGACTTCTGGTCACTCTCCAAAAAAATTATCAAATGTCTCTCAAGGTGATCTAACTAAAGATGAAACCTGCACAAGGGCTAAAAAAAGAAGAAGACTATAGGTGTGAGTATTAAAACTCAGTAGGTTAGCCCGATATTCTATTCCCAATTGAAATTATTTTAAAATAAAAGAAACATCGATTTATAGTTTTAAAATCAAGACATGAAAGTATGGTTTTGAAATGAGGTTCCATGCTATAATAATTATCAGACAAAAACTTGGATGATTAATAAACAAAAATGCAACAATTTGTTTTCAAAGTGGTGAAACTTTAAAATGAAAATATTTTTCAAGAGGGATGCTTTAAACAATTTTAACTTTTAAATAAATAACACATACTACTGAATTTACCAACCAAACATATCGTATGCCGATGGTGAGTACAAAATAGCCAATGAGCACTAGTCAAGGGAACACCCCCAGGAACTAGTTAGTTGTCAGCCCCAGGTACCTCATATCTCAGTGAATGTAACCATAATAAATATATGTTATCATGCACAATCCACTAGTAGGGAACACACCAATAACCTAGTGGTCCCCAATCATCATCATCATCATCATAGTTTAGTTAGTGTTTTCATCGTTAAACTTGCTACGTGAAACAGAGGCGACCCCCCACATAGTCACTGGCATACTAGTACACGTCTGCCCACCTAGATACTCAGGATTCCCTTTAATGTACAATCAAGTTAAAAATATTATCAAAAACACATTTCGAACCCAAATTCCATTCCCAAACCATAAAAACACAAACAGCCCATATTATTTCTTCACATTTCTTACATGAATTAACAAACATCTAAATATTTTGGTAAAAGCATTTCATGCTGTGTATTGAGGCTTTGCACATAAAACTCATTCAAAAACACTCTTTCAATTATAAAAAAACATCAAAAACAAACCAAATAATATTTGGTAGCACTATAAACCTTTAATAAAATCATTTAATGGACCATAAAACAATCCAAATTTCACAACTTGGTATACACAAGTAAAACACTCCATTATTTTTAGGAAATGCCAAACAAGCCTTTAAATATTTTCTGAAAACAAACATTTGACGAAGGTATGAATTTTAATATTATTAAAGAAGTGTATAGACACCATTTACAGAAGAAAACCAAATTCATAAATCTCTTATAATATTCAGGATACATATTCAAATCACAACCATTTTCATAAATATGTGAAACGATCCATTTTTGGGAAACTTGGGCCAAAATATGTTGTAACCCAAAAACCCACTTGTTTGTAAAAACAAATCCAAATTGGAAATCCACATAAGTAACCAAAAATAACATTTATAATTCTTCAAAGTCCTCTATAAATCTAAAAAAATAACGTTTAAATTACACATCACACATAAAAGCCAACCGGGCAATTTACCGAACACATGTCATGCCCTTTTAAAACAAAACAATTTATTTTAAGTATGTGAAAAGAAATAAAACACCAATTGAATGTCATATTTTCATTAAAGATACTGTAACATGTTATAAATACCATAAACCAGATTAACAAAACCCCACAAAATATTTTCAAAGGATAACGAAACATTTAAACAAACACTTGTTGAGCACTTTCATGACAAAACAACACTAACTTTCATAAAACAATGATTAAACAACCAATTTTCACACAAAAAAATTATCCAAAGGTGTAAAAAGAATAATAAACATTTATATCAGTTTATAAGAATATTAAAATGATGAACTTGAATGATAAGGGAATGTGCAAGGGATATCCTTCCTCAAATCCTTGGCGTAATTGAAATGCACACCTGAAATCACCCGCCGCGGGTTTATAAACCCTAAAACTATAAAGACCAGGACAAAACAAACATAAAACCAATAAAAAAACATGTTATAACAAAACCCTAGGTCGATCAACACTAGGGGACAATATAAATCCAAGAAATAATGAAAGGAGGGGGAAGAGGAAGGAGAAAGGAGAAGGAATCTCACCATTCAACCTAGAAAAGTCATCGTCTTCCATTAGATATGCAACCCTATAGAGAAGGGAATGGCTTGTAACTTCTTGGAGACACTCCTAAGGTTAGGATGAACTAGGGAAAGAATATTAGTGTCCAAAAGAGTATGAATTTATTGATTTATGAATGAGACAATTTACCTTGTCAATTCTGGACGATTTGATGTATCCTGAGAAGTTTCACCCTAATCCGTGACACATATGAGCTCCAAAGAGGTATAATAGATTATTAGGGTTATTATAGGGTTATATTATTATAGGGGAAGGTAGAATAATCTAAAAATATTAAAAAATGAAAAGATATAAAAGAAACGATTTTTTTCTGAAAAAAACAGGTAATGGGCCCACGGGCTGGCCCAATACCTAAATAAGTAACCCAAATTCACCCTACATATGAATTTATAATGGGTCAAAAAGGATAAATAATTTTTAATATATCAGTATAGGACATCTGGGAAGTTTAATGGGTGAAAATGGATGAAAAAAATAGATATAAAAGAATCAAATTTGGTTTTTAAAACAGGGAATGGGCTCACGGTTGGCCCATATCATGAAGTAACCACCCTTTTATTCAAAAACTACTAAACAAACAATGGGGATCCTAAATTAGGGTGGTTAGAAATATATTAAACTTCAAAACTCAGGATTAATCTCACTAAATACCCATGAAATGGGTTAGGATTTCCAATGGACCGGATCAATAAAAGATAAAAAAACCATGTGTGACAATTCTCCCCACCATTAATGCTTTCCGCCCTCAGAAAGCCATAACACTTTCCAGCTGAAAAAAACAACACCAAAGGATTCCATAACAACATAATCCAGCCTCTAAAGATAAAGAGATATCATTCACCAAAACTTCAACTTAATACTCATGCCCACAAAAAACACAACTCACAGAAACGTCTGGATAATCAACGGAAAGATGAAGCCACCACCTCCACAACCAAGCCAAGAACACGATTGTTGGGCCTTCTCCCAATGAACCCAACCATAATCCAAACTAAAGAGAACTCACAAAAACCAAATATTCAATGGGATTCCAGAATGGACTCCCCACCATTATGAATCAACTAGCACTACAAATTTATTAGGATGAAAATCCAGGAGACCCATAGTGGGTCTCCCCACCATTAGAAACCAACTAGCAACGAACAGACAAGAATTCAACATGAGCTAGAATTGGGCCACACTCACACAAGACCTAAAAACCCCTCCTACAAAAACCTACTATACCAAGATAATAGGGTTACAACATAAACATATAAACCACCCACTCCTGAATAGAGGGGACAAGAACTTGGCAACACAATCAGCACAGTTCTGGACCCCCGCCACTTGGGGATGGGAGGCAAGGGGACTCAACAATTTGGCCACTGAAACCTGAAAAGAAACAAAGAAACTACCCAAAACCCTCCACCTATAAATATGTAACACCAAGACTGCACCTGATTTTTACAGGCGGTCCACACAGGGACATAGATTGAAAACCCACATCCATGAAGGAATAACCATAGACACTGTGGGAGGGGTTAAGTCCACCACGCTTGCTGATACAAATGGAAATTCACTAAAATGATGAACCAAAACATTTAAATAGAAACTAACGTACCAAAACATAGGATTAAGGATCCTAATCGAGCACTCCTCACCTCTATCGTTTTCCTGACTGTGTGGAAAGCTTCACTCCGAGGCCTATGGCTGGAGCCCTGATTCTTGAAGCATTTACTGCACCGCAGTCAGGTGATAAGGATCACACCACTCAAAAAAACCTCACTTGATCACCAAAAAAACATTAAACTAAATACAAACTCATAGATACATATCAAAAAACTTTGTCACTCCAAACGTGGGGAAGAATGTACAAGGAATACGACGAAACACATCAACATCATCGAACACACCTAGTCTGTTCAATAGAATTATCACGACCTAGAAGCACTTTTAATAGATCCCAAACAGCTCTCTACTCCAAAAAATAGGTTGGGGCATCATCAAAATAGGTGGATTTAAAATTTGAAATGAATCCTTAGGTAGATCAGAAGGAATGATTTTCAACGGAGAACTATCCATGGCTACATCACAACATCAAACACATCTTTAGAAACCCAAGGAAAATTACTCCAAAACTGAGCCACCAACAAGATCTCAACTCTAGATAGAACAAGAGTATGAATTATAGATCACATGGAAGCTAACAAAATAAACAACTCTTTTAAGACATAGAAAAATCAAGCCACATAACCATTTGTTTTAAAAAAGGACACAATTTTCAGCTCAAAACAAATTTGAAAAAACAAACTAACTTGGTGGGTTTTCACATTCACCAATGGTGTTTCATGAAGTCTCACCCACATGCACATTTCCAGGCCACCCCAGGCACCCAACCACCATATCATATAGGCCATCCATCCAAATATAAATAAAACCATGCATGTGAGCACCCATGAAAACACCAATGGCAAAAACAAAACATCATCATTCCAAAAACAAATTACCTTAAAAAGGAACACCAACCACCAAGTCAAAAAAACTTTTCATATTTCAAAAAAGAACACAATTAATTAAGAACCATTTTTTAAAAAACCTACCCCTTTTCATTTTTAAAAACTTTTTAAATAACCAAGCCACTCCAAACAACCCCTTACCTTTTTAAAAAAAATCAGCAGGGTATATTTGCAGAATCCGAGGTCCATTGAGACCAATACGGTTTCAAGTAAAACACCAATCGATCAAAATCAATTGCCAAAACTAATTTATCCAATTCAAAAACTTTTAAAGATACCAAAATACCTCATTTAAAACAAAGATCCAGAATCACCTTAAAATGATTCAAAATTTCTAAACATTTTATTTCAATAAACCACAAGTTTAGATTATGGATAATCCAATCCCTTCAAATCATTTCCACTTCCCTCCATTTCATTTTACAAAAACACAACCTTCCAAAACCATTCTTATATTTAATTTTGGAATACCCCCATTTATACTTTTCAAAATCTAATCATTCCTTTAAAACCCATTTCCACAATTCTCACACAAGGATTTTAAAAACAAAAATTCAGAATTCAATAAAGGTTCAAGAGACCAAAAAAAAGGGAACTACTGTCGGTGGGTGACTTGACCATATGGTTGCTGGCCATATTTCAAACACAACACCAACATGAAGAGACTTATTAGGACAATTCCCCAGCTCCACATGGCATTCCAGGCCCTGCGAGCTCACCTAGACCCTTAGTAAGACTCGCATTTTCATATCCCAACACCAAAAAATCAATCAGAACAAAGGACACTAATAAAACTGGACTTCCCATGGAATCCTGAGGATTAGAACAAGAAAGAGTTTGTGACACTCATCATGTAATTAACCCTCAAGTCCCAAAAATCTTACTCCATCTACCTTGAAATCCCCAAAATAACAAGGGATCTCTAAAAAGAAAGGTCTGCTAAGTGCCAACCTACATCTGAAACCATTTTGTCATGAACCAACCCGAGTTGACCCTGAACCAGTCACCCAAGCCAGCCCGAGACAGGTCCCTAGAGGTTTTCCTGATCCTCCCGGGATGGTGACAAGCACTAAGGGCATAAATAGAGTACACAAGGGAACGGTTTCACCCATATATAACCAATCAAACAAGCAGCAGAAATAATCGGATAGCCCAAAATGAATTTATATAAAAATTGAACTAAATTTTATTTGTACAAGAAACTAAAAGTAGAACAATACCAACAACTCAACTGAACAATACCGATGACCAAATAACTCTATGTGACACTTCTGGTCACTCTCTAACACAATGATCAAATGTCTCCCAAGGTGATTGAACTAAATATGAGACATGCACAAGGGCTAAAAAAAGAAAAAGACTATAGGTGTGAGTATTAATACTCAGTAGGTTAGCCTGATATTCTATTCCTAATGCACATTCCTTTAAAATAAATGAAACATCAATTTATAGTTTTAAATTAAAGATATGAAAGTATGATTTTCAAATGAGGTTCCATGCAATAATAATTATCAAACAAAAACATGAATGTTTAATAAAAAAAATGAAAGTAACAATTTCTTTTCAAAGAGGTGAAACTTCAAAATGAAAAAAGTTTTCAAGAGGGATGATTTAAATAATTTTAAGTTTTCAATAAATAACACATACTAATGAATTTACCAACCAAACACATTGTTTATCGACGGTGAGTAAAAATTCACCAATGAGCACTAGTCACGGGAACACCCCTAGGGTACAAGGGTATCTGGTATGGTTCATGATAAAGTGATATCGGAGACTAGTTAAGAATCTAAACATGATTTTAGTATATAATTTATGTTGTATTTTCAGGTTATAGGATGTAGTTGCGATTGAGTTCCATGTTATATCTCTTTGTTAGGATCCATAAGTAATCATGGGTTGTTTGGGAAAGATTTCATAAAGAATAATTGGGTCAAAATATAGTATTTTACATGAATCTAATTTAGGTGTGATGAAACCCAAATTTTGAAATATTATTTGATGGGATTGATATTCGTGTTTCTCTTATTTGATCCTATGATCTGAGTAATATTTTTATGTTGTGAAATTTTTTTACTGATGTTTTTTAGTGTCATTCATCATAGAAGATGCATTAATATTAACTAAGTGGAATATTTCTCTGAGAATACATGTGAATAAGAAAAAAGAGGAAGCTTCTAGTGAACCATAACGATCAGATCCTCCTTAGAGACCATTTTTTTTTGAGATTATTTAGTGTGTGGTACAAGCTCTAGGGCATGCGCCTTCACCCATTCGGATTCAGTCTCCATCTATGGAACCAAAATGTAATAAATATGAGAATCATAATCAAGAGTTCATTTATTATAATCAACCAGCATTTGAAGGATCAAATGATCATGAATAGGATAGAGATGAGTTGATAATGATATATATTTTATTTTTTTTCTTGGAGATTTTTTATTCGATTAATGTAAAATGTTCCATCATTAAGTGAGAGGGACCTAACATGAGATTATAGGGTTTTGATGTTAATAGAAACAGAGAATGAGGGTTCATATAAGAAGGAATTTAGGGTTAATATCATGGATTATTATTATGTAGAGTATATGGTATTGGCTAAGGCTATGGAATTTTAAAAACTCGAATAGGATGACTAGACCATGATGGATTATGCAAAATGTTTTTCTGAGGATGTGTATTATTTCCATGATATTATATCGAATGAGAATATGAATACATAAAGGTTTGAGATAGGCCATCAACAGGATATTCATTCTCAGGTTGTCTTGATGAAGATTACTTTTTATACTGATTTACTGGATAGGGATTTGATAATTGAACTTGACCTGGCTATCTAGTAATGGTTTTCTGGAGTTAATTTTTATCAGAGTGAGGGTTCTATTATTTTCATTAAAGATAAAATGAGACTCAATGAGTCTCAGAGTATTTATTGATAATTAAAGTCTTCTAGACATCATGATGTGTCTTGAAGATGCCCTTTAACTTTATTCTAGTGTGGGAAGGTTGGGTATTTTAGATGTGTTTGTAATGATTTTCCAATGATCTATATTTGATTATGGTTTCTCTCTGCACCTACTAATATTCTTCCATTTTTATTTTCTCTAAACAGTAGAAAGGGATCATCCGAACATTAATTTAGTGCGGTGTAATTAAATGATTCATGATCAATGCAGATCCAACCACATTCTTCTAGAATGAAGTTGACTTATATTGTGAATGTTTCTCCATAGGAAGCAGATACAAGTCTAGTGACCATAATAGGTTCCATCATTGTAGAGTCAACATAAGTGAATGTTTAAATTGATACTATTGTATCTCATTCATTTATATCGACTCGTATTATGAACTTGATAAATCTTCCTATGGATATTTTTTTAAGTGATGAATATTACTACACCCCTTAGAACAATGTGAGAGAAGTGTCTCCATTGTATAACTTGTATCTTCTCTTTAATAGATATCAAGACAGTCTATGATTTTATATTTATTTATAGGGAACCACATTATGTCATTTACAGAATAGATTAGATCCTTATAAAAATGTAATAAATAGGCTGCTACCTTCGATGGTTCTCCTTTTTTATGCCTGATGGTGTGTGTCATATATTTCTGGGAGAAAGGGACCAAAGGTAGAAAAACTATCTAATCCAAAGTTGGGGATTGTAATTTCCTTTTTTTATTTTGATCCATTGTAGGAATCTTTGTGTCAGGATCTACCTCTAATTATTGTTCAATTTTCCAATGTGTTTCATTCAAATTTCTTTATTTTTCTACCAGGAAGAGAGGTAATAATTTCTATTGATTTAGAACTTGGCAGTGAGATAGTTTCAAAACTTTAATATAATATGGAAAATATTGAAATTAATGATTTGGAGACTATTTTGGATGACCTATTAGTGAAATTATTTACACACCTCATTGTGTCACCTTGGGAGGAACCGATTCTCTTTGATAAGAAAGCTGATAGAATAATTATTCTATGTGCTGATTACCAGATACTCAACTGATAGATCAATTTGTTTCACTGGAAACTATCCTTTTCTACAGAGTATCTTTGAGGTAGTGGATACTTGTTACACAGATGAATGATGAGTTGACACTCTCATAGACTAACTTATAGCAGCTATTCTATGAATATTACTAACCCTACAACATGAACTCAGTTTAGATTTAGAGGCTTATGGAGATACATCATGTTGGTATTATAGTGGATGATTATGCTCTGTGGTTCATAGAACTTAAATTGTATTCCCTTGACAATATCCTCAATGGATACTTAAGAGCACAAAATTTTGAGCATTGAATCCATAGAGAGACTTGTGCCTGTATGGTTCATCGCCATAAATGTCGAGGTGCTTGAGTGCGCACTAGTGACAGAGATATTTCTATGAAAGGGATGCCATAAAACTAGATATGGTCATGGAAGTCACAGTGATGAGTCATATACAATAGCTAGCAGGGGCTAGTCAGAGTGATCTATGCATGGGAGATCCTTTCAGGATGAGACTCAGGTGTGTTGTTATGCGGTATAGTGACAACATAGTGCACCAAAGAAACACTGAGAGGGTCAGTTCTACTATTGTGATGGGTGAGGTCACATTGCAAGGACTATCATAGTAGACATTCTGAGTATCATAGGTAGGTAGTTGATGGACCGCCATAGTAGTGGCTACGATGTGATCAAGGATCTCCAAGGTGAGGGCAAGGTGGCACTAAGGGTGTAAGAGTTAGAAGTGTAGTAGATGGAGTTGTGGTAGGTTGAAAAAATATGATATCCTTCTACCCATGAGGCCCATGCTTGTTTTATGGAGATAATGGTTGGGATTACAGAAAATTATATGCCTTGGAGGCTTATAACCCCACAACGCATGAGATGGTTAGAGGTATGATATGTGTTTATTATACTACTGATTAAGTATTAGTAGACATAGTTTCTAGTCATTACATCATCTCTATAAACCTGGTTTAAGATAAAGATATCTTAGTTGAGGCGCTTTCCCAACAACATCAACTGGAGGTTTTTATAAGGAACAATTCTTCTTTATCTTTTTTTACCAGCCGTGTGAGCTCTCACTTGGTGGAAAAAAGTTCACATGGGATATTCTGTTCATCATGATTGAACCATATGATTTTATCTTGTGTATGGATTGGTTTCACATTTTCTTAGATAAGATTGAATTTCACCAAAGATTATTCAGATGACTTCACATTGATGAGATGAGACTCACCTTTTCTAGGGTGAGAGATCTCTTGGCGAGATGATTGGTTTATATGTGCAGGAGTTTCCAGACCATCTCCAATATTTAGTAAAGTATAGACATTGGTGAAGAAATATCTTATGGTATATATATTCCTTCGTAGTATTGATGATTATATGGACGTCTTCCCTTAGGATGTTTTGGGGATTTCCTCTGAGAAGAGGGATGGATTTGTTCATTGATATTCATAGTATGGACACTATTATATAATCTGGGGCAGATTGGAAGACCCCTACAAGCTCTAGGAGCTGTGGTTGTAGTTGGAGGACCAATAATATAAGGGTTTCATTATTCACAATGTGTCCCCAAGGGATGTTCTAGATTTTTTCCTGAAAAAGGAAGACATGTTCTTACAAAAATGTGTGTATTATAATTATATAAACCATTCCATGATAAAGATCAAGTACCCATTTCCAAGGACTAGTGACCTATTTTACCAGTTATGATAGTTGATATGGTTCTCAAAGATAAATCATCGGTTAAGATACCAATAGTTGATGGTTTGTTAGTCTGATATTGAAAATCTGTCATTTTGATGTCACTATGGATGATATGTGTTCCTAGAGATGTTCTTTCATGTAAAGAATTCCCCCACCAAATTTAGGGGATTGATAGACCATGAATTTCATTTGAAATTGGACTATTTTGTAGATGTCTTCATTGAAAACATACTCATCTTCTATACATCAGTGGAGGAGGATGAAGATAACGTGAGGATGGTTCTATATTGACATCATGAGAACCATATTTATTGGAAACTCTCGATGTTCCACCTCTAGATTTATGAGGATCGATTTCTAGTGAATGTAATTTCTGAGATTTTTTTTAGTCATGGACCCAGCGAATATATATTCAATTATTACTTGTGATAAACCTGAGAGTGTATTAGAGGTGAAGAGTTTTCTTGGCCAGGCATGGTATAATAGGAGGTCTAGGGAAGACTTCTCTAGAAATGTATCCCTATTGAGCTCCACAACATGGAAAGGGAATCTACTTACCTAGTCTGAGAAATTTTAGAGGGTGTTCAAGGGGGTGAGGATGATGCTAACTAGTTCTCCCATGTGGATACTACAAGAGGAGGCCATTGAGTATTTAGTGTATTGTGATGCCTCGGGAGCTGGGATTTGTTTCATGTTGATGCAGTGGAAGTCAGTTATCACATATGAGTCGATGTAGTTATGACCCATGGAGAATAACTACATGAATCACAACATAGAGATGGAAGTGGTAGTCTTATACCTAAGTATGTGGAGGCACTACCTCCTTGTTTAATGAAGTTTTGTTTACTCAGACCATTATATTCTCATGTAAATCTTTACTCAGAGAGACTTGAACATTAGGAAGCAGCCTTGGATAGGGTTCCTGCAGAACAATGACTTCGAGATAGTAGATACTCCAAGTAATGGAAAAATAGAATAATATTTCCTTTGTAAGAAGTCCTAAACTCACTTGGTGTAGGAGGATTCCATGTAGTTGGATTTGTTGTAGCTGACCAAGGTAGAGCATAAGGTATATATTTTCTTTAGACAATGGTGTTCACTCCTCTGTTTCTCAAGTGTGTGAGAGCGTCCCAAGCAGTAGTCATCGCCTGTGAGGAATTACATGCCTAGAAATCCATTGGGGATTCACCAAATGGATATTTTATTGGTGGTAATCACATCAACTTTTCCTAGAGATATATGGTCTTTCCATTCATAGGGCCGAAGGAGGTGATGTGGGGGTTTCATAATTCTCCCATATATTTACATCCTAGTGTTGGGAAGATGTCATGATACCTTTAGTGAATATTTTGGTTGCCCAGAATGATACTGAGTGTAGACGATTTCATCTCTCGGTGGCTCACTTATCAGTATGTGAAGGATGGGCACTAAGTTCCAATAGGTTGGTAGCTGTCCCATGAGATCCTATATAGGAAGTGTGATGACATATCCAAAGACTTCATGATTGGGATTCCAAGCACATCAAAGGGCCACGACTCCATCTGAGTTATATTTGTCTGAATCAAGATGGAATTACAGTTTGTTATCAACATTAATTATGTTTTGGTGGAGTGTTTAAGATAGTTATACATACGGTATATCATTCACCATCATAGGGTTCCCTCGATGATTATCTACGATCATTATTTGTGGTTTTCATCACGATTATGGAGTGGCCTCTATGAGGAATCTAGGACCCTATTGAGGATTAGTATAGCCTTTTACACCCAAACTGATGGGAATTCCAAGTGCACACTCTAGGTGTTGGGGGATATACTATGGTATTGTGTGTTAAAAATTGACCAGAGTTGGGAGGATCACTTTCGCTTGATAAAGTTTGTGTAAAACAACACCTACCACTATACCATCAACATGTCACCTTTTGATTCCCTCTATAGGTGACCCTACAAGTAACCCTTATAATATACATAGATTATTGATACATAACTTATGGACCCATATATAGTGAAGGTTATGATGGAGAAGGTTCAGTTCATACATGGGTGGATGAGGATGTCGTAGATAAGGATTACATTTTATGTAGATCGTAGTCATAGGATCTTGGAGTTCAAAAGGGAGACAACATTTTCCTAAGAGTCTCACCAGGATGAAAATTGTGGGGGTTTGGATATGGTGGAAATCTATCCTTAATGTTCATCAAACCATTAATGATCATGCATATAGTGGGCAAGGTTTCTTACAGTTTCACCATACCCCCACAACCGGAGTAGTGGCATGAGGTCTTACATGTGTTGCAGTAGAGGAGAACAAGGATGACCCCACACACATCAACAAATGCGATGAGTTATGAATCAAGGATGGATCCACTTATGTTGAGCACATAGTGGTGATCGAGGACTGATAGGAGAAGAACCTTCATGGATGGAAAGTCCCTTTAGTTCACACATTGTTGCAGCACAGGAACCTAAAAGAGAGCTCTGGGGAGTGAGAGATCCAAGGTTATGATTAGTATTATAAATTTTGAGTTTGTTTTTTCATTCCATGGATGAAAATCTTGGAGGGAATGATGTAAAGACCCGATTTTTTACTCGTATGTCTGAAATATTACAATATATATTTTCATAGCCATGTGCTGAGATGACATGTGATTCTACGTCCTGGTGTGCTTGCACATAATTTTTTAATTTTTTTTATATATTTTATATTTCACGCACAAATATTCTAAATGAATTTGGAATAATGCTTTAATGGATGATAATTATATAAATTTGAGAGCACGTTTGAGTCCAAAATACATTTTTACCCTTAGAGTGATTTAAATTAGGTTCGCATGGGGCATTTAGATATCTCACCCATAAGAAGTATTTTTAGTAGATAAATTAATCAATATATTTTGTTTAAATAAATGAAATTATATAAGAATAATTACATTGATAATTCTGTAGGGTTATATGAATAATCCTGTGGATTATTCTAGAGATTTTCCCCCTCCTTCCATTGGAATATAACCTCAGGCGATGAGGAAATGCTGGATCATAGGAGATCAGTGTGAAGTGAACACAACAACTTCCTTAGATAATAATAGAGTGAGTTATTTAATTATGAACGATAATATATCAATTTAGAAATAAATTTTTTTGGTTTATACCATTTTGGATTAAATTGACTAAGAATATCAATCTCTTCTCCTAATATGCACTAATTGTGGCATGTGAATGCACCTAAGTACTGATTAAATTGACTAATCTATGTTTTATAACCATGTATATCCCCATTTATGATATTTAGTCAATACTTATTTTAAATGATCAATAAAAAAAATTTAGTTTCATTTATATCACTTATCTTAAAGTACATCCTTGGTAGGACTCCATGGTCTCAATTCGATATTTTTGTATTGTATCGAGACGGATCGGATCCCCATAATTGTGACAGGTTCATGAATGAGGAACATATCAATGCAAAAAAGTTAGATTAGTTATGTATACATGTTTTTTATGATCATTTCAATGATTGGAGGATGGATCATCAATGGATGAAGGTTTGGGGGCTTTCATAATGTGTAATGTACCTCCAATGATCAGCCAGATCCGATTTCCAGTGAACGACTTCTAGAAACAATGATCTATAGCTAGATCCATCATTTTTTGGTGAAATAAAATATGGAATCTATAGGGTGTGTCTAGATTCATCCTATGGAATAATATCATAAAAAATGTGAAAAATCTAACTACATGTGTTTTACCGTGATGAACACATGGGGTGAAGCTCCTTTGCTGCAACGACTAGGGTTTTGAGATTATATTAAAATGGAAAGACATGTACCCTTCTATATGTCATGTAGCACCTTCTCCATGTGGATGAGTCATGTGGTAGAGCACATGACCATGAAAAATTAATGTGCCGGAGTACATGGGAATTGTCAGAACGCACAGGTGGCACCCCATGTGAAGAGGAACATCGTGTACTAAAGTACACGGACATGGGTAATGCACATGGGCATGGCTTGGATACATGGACAAGGCCCTAAGCGCATGGGTGGGACCCCGAGTGGCATGGGAGTTCCTTGTATATCCACCAAAAAATGTTTAATCCTACATGGTTGGCGACCCATGTACCTATATGGGCATGGTCAGGTGAAGGGGCAGGACCGAAGACCATGTGGGTCACCTCACAAATCATGTACCCCTTGGCTCCTTTTGAGGAAACATCTCATTTATGTATATTCTTCATTTGGACTCATATTTTGTCCCACCAGTATTATATATTGAGTACTTTTATACATAGAATGTGAGGGTACCAATAGTTTTAGATTTTTAAATACAATGTGGAATGTTTTTGGGAATGATTCTTGGTTAAATGAAGCTTGATAACAACTGTGACCACACATGATCAACTGAGTAATCCCATGTGGAACCCTCCAGTTGGGCTGGGCATGTGTCACTGATGACATCTAGAGTAGAACTCTCAATCTAGGATAATCATGGTTCTTCTACAGTCTCTTAGAATGGAACCAACCTATGGAACTAGGCAAACATCCTCTACTTACTTCCATGTGGAACCCTCCAACTATGTTGGGAATGGGTCCTTGATTTATAGAGTTGAACCTTCCAACTAGGCTGGGCATGGGTCATTTACCACTGGAGGGAAACCTTCTAGATGGGTAGGGAATGGTCCCTCTATTGGTTATCATAGTGGAACTCTCTTATTGACACATGGCATCAGTCCTTGATACATCTCCCAAGTATAACCATCTAGAAGGGCTGGGCATGGGTTCTCATTGACTTATAGATTGGAACCCTACAGATGGGCTGGGTATGGTTCCTTAAAGACATCTACAGTGTAACCGTTCACTGGTTTGGGAATGGGTCCACTACCACTAAGTGGAATGCACCAATTTTTATATTACATGGGTCCTATAACATTATATTGTTTCCCCTCGACTATGCTATACAGTGTCAGGACATGATAGGACTTGGATGGTCACTTTTGAGTAGATGCGTGAGATGTTGGGAATCATTGATATATTTTTTAAACTTTTGGTTACTCCTTTTCTTTGGTAGGGTTAGGGTATAGAGATCACCTTCATTCTTCATTTTAGTTTCTATTGTCTAAGAATATATATATATATATATACAAATATGTATCCATAACTTTTGATTTTTGTACTCTCCTTCTATTGGTTTTGAAGATGTGAAAGGTATGTGTAATCCTTTTCATTTTTAGCTTCTCTTGGTTGGATGAGTCTACTCTCCTGCTATATGAGTACAATAGTCAATGTGTAATTCAACTACACACAATTTTTTGAACCTTGAGTTTTGATACTGTTACTTCTCTCTTTGTTTGGTATGAACTTTTCCCTTTCACTATATCTTGCATCCTATGTACTATCTACTATATTACTATTCCTACTTTATCTCCTACTACTCCCCCTTCATATTTTAGGGTTTCCTACTAGGTATGTATACACTCACTATTTCAAGGTTTTCCCCTACATGTGTCATTTCTTATGAAAACAATAAATAGTTCGGTGGTGACTCAATAGGAGGTTAGGGATACCTTGTAATTTAAACCGCATACGGTGGTCGCATCTTGGTTATGAAGAGATGGGCTCTCTTAGTGTTTTAATTTTATAATTTTTTATAGTTGGGATTTATTTTTTGTTGGGAATGTGTTTTCCCCTTTACTTTTAATTTTACACTATTGTACACTTATACTTTCGAGAGGTTTTACATGCATGGTTTATTCACTAGTGTTTTTCATTATTTAATTTTCTTCCAATATAACTTTTTAGTGGGATGTATATGTGTGTGTATAGGTACTTAGGAAAAGGAATCCCATTTAATATGTGTCATTTTGGGATTTTCGCTACCCCTTAGTCGATGGAAGTGGTCATAGGGTAGTTGCAGGTCAAGGCTTGGCTTAGGTCAGGTTGTGAGAGGTCTGTTCCAAAATGAGAAAGATGGAAAACTTGTAAATAATTGAAAATTCTAATTAAATCATCTGAACCCATGAATCGATCCATCCTCTTTTCAATGAGAGTGTTTAAATAATTCACAAAAAACCATGTAAAGGGTTTTCGAGAATATCCTAGATAATAAAGTACCCCCAACTGTGTTGCCTACTAAAATTCTAACATATATTCATGAGACCCAATTACCACTCTATTTTTCACATTATAGAATAAAATTTCATTGTAATCCCCCCAATACGGAGAGGTATATATTGGTTCTCTAAGAGGTTACTATGTTACTTCTAGGGCATCCATGTATCCCTATGGTAGGACCAACCCTAAAATCACACAAAAGACCATTCCAATGCATATAGGTGATAGATGAATTCACCATGGTGATTTGGAGAGAATAATTTAACCCTAACATCCACTTTCTGCCTCCAAATATGGCTAAGAACACATATTTGGCCTTGATAAGAAACTGAGTAATGGAAAACATACCCTTTTTCTGTGACACCATCCATGTCATCGATATCTAATTTGGTTTTTTGAAAAAAAAACATATCATGTATAATTTTTGGGTGAAAAAGCTAGAGAATTTGACTTGATCATGGGGTTCCAAGCCTAGGATAGATCCAACATAGGATTTTCATTGGGATAGGCTAGGCTAGATCAATCCAGACACCTCCTATGAGTATTCAAGGTAAGTTCAATCAGCCACCACTTTCTACATTTATAAGAATATATCATTAAATAGAGGTCTCTCTACACTCCGTTTAACTCCATTATTTTCTCCCACATTCGTTCCACTACCATTATCCTATATCACATTCCTCTTCCTCAACCACTATATTTATGAACTATTATAGGGGAATTGATAAGGCCAGCCCATGAAAGATGAAACATAGGGGTCCTAAATGTATCAAGTTAGAATTAAGATCTAGTGGATCAGAGTGCATTTTATCTGAGCAAGATGACAGTTTCTTCATGCCCATCATGGTATAAGAGTAAGTCTTGGGGAGAGACCATATCCAAAGGATATTACCCTGATCATCTTGATAAATCCCAAGGATTCTAGAGCATACTATATTAATTTGGTACATCACTTTATCTTCTCAAAGGAGATCATGCTAATCTATTGAAAAATTTGGGTTCCCAAAAATGATGATATTATTTTAATTACTCTAATATTTCTTATTAAGGAAAATCGTAAGTCTGTACCAATCCTGTTGTTTTTTTATTTCAGATACGATGGATGTCTCAAAAAAAATTTCACACAACTGGGGACCATACTACATTATGATGCTTTCAAATTCTTCCACCTTCTTTGAAATATAGTCATTCTCTATGTGACCTAGACACCCACAAAAAAAGTATATGATTGGGAGATTTTCAATTTCAAAGGATATTCATGCATTTATCTCCTCTATCGTTAGAATCACATCCCTCATAAGTGAATTCTCAACATTAACCAACACCCTAATCTACTACACCGATTTCCAATGAATAGGATCTGATTAGTCCTATTCTATAAATTCATTGTTGTAGACACTGATTTCAGGCATAACTCTCATAGTTCTACCAAAAAATGGAATTCCATTAAGTCCTATCTAAAATGGGGGTCTGGATATAATATTCTTCTAGATATCCTCTACATCACTTAGATCCTTCATTAGAATGTGTGGGATGTCAAAGGACAATGGATTTCCCATGATAACCTTATACTTATCTTTGTCATCAAATAATTTGACAATCATATAGCATGATCCATGTTCGATTATGGATACACCTTCTTCTAAATGATATACATTTGGAAGTGTGTTCTTTTGGTAATCTATATTGAAGGGCCTATTGACCACAAATTTCTTGACAACAAGGAGTGACATTAAACACATATGAAATGAATCCTCATCTTTATTTTCCTTAACATCCACCCTCTCATTATATATAAATGATATTTTTTTCAATTTTTTATCATATATGACTCCATTAAGCCACTTCTAAAGTAAAGAAATATGGATGTTTTGATGGAATGAGGTTTGGGAACTTCAGAAAATGGATGCATGTCCTTCAGTGATTCACCGCCGCACTAAGGAAAATCATAGGAATCACCGAAATATAGGAAACACTAGGAAAAAGCTCTCAAAACATGGATAGAATTTATTTCTTTTAAATATTTCTTGATAATAATATAAAAATTTAGTTTTTCAAATTATATAATGATGAATTTTTTTATTCAATAGTCTATTATCAAAAGATCCATTGGTAATAACAGTTCTTAAAAATATATTCAAGTAAAGGTAAAAACATTCATTATTGACATCATAAAAAAATAGATTTAACTAATAGTAAAAGAAATGATGGAATTGAACCACTATTTTTTAAAGATATATTATCTAGTAAAAACAATTGTTTGTACATTAAATTAATATTATCCAATCATAATATCTACTAGAAATACCAATTTTTACCAATATAGATATTTATTTCCATTAAGTTTATTTTGTTATATGTCATTTTTTATAGTGATTCATGATTTCATTTATATATAATAATTCCATACGTTATATTTGTACGGAAAATATACAACTAGAGATTTTTAGGGCCTATCATCATTAGGAGATACATAGGGCTAGTCTCAAATGGAAGATTCATAGGGGAAATATCCACTGTGATATATATATTGTGAACTTACTATATATGTTTGTAAATACATGTAATTATATGAATCTATATGGGAGTTTCATAGGGAAAATATTTAAATGAGGGATTCACATGACCAATATTGGCAGTGTCAAAATCCAATAAGATATTCCCTGGACAAATCTCTACTGAGATATTTATATTATTAATTTCCTATGTATATTTTTATATAAATATAAATATATATATCTATATGGGAGATTCAAATGGGATTCTCATGAACTTATGAGTAATGTCAAGTACCAGAGAATTGGAAATGGTGTTAGAGTAAATATTTGGTAGGATTCATAGCTATCAGGTATTGTTGGGTCATTGGTGACCTCTCCTGTTATCGTCGGGATGGAGATATAAAGGTTTGGGATTTTTCTTAGAGGATGGGGGAGGAGGGTTTACTGATATGTTGAATTCTTAGTTAAACGAGAGGGATATAAGCATTATTAATATCTCCCCATGATTTGATGAGAATCTTCTAAGTCATCTTTGTTGGATTAAAGAGTATTCTAGGGTTTACTCTGGTAATTCCATTTTTAAACTAGACTCTGATATCTCTCTGCATGGGACCTCTCCATACTTGAAAATATGTGGAATCTCCTGATTCATCCTAAAGATGGATTCTTTTGGTGGCGGGTGTGAGAAGGTATTATTCCTATTAAGGAATTTATTTTTTATCACCACTCTATTGTTTTACCTTCATGTACTCATTGCCAAGTGTATTTGGATTCTGCCACATAAGAAAAACATGTATGTTCTAGGTCTAGGGATTTATGGAAGGGTTATAATGTGAGCATTGCAGTTTTTTATGGATTATTTAGTTAATATACCAGCATCTCTTGACAAGTAGATGTCATCACTCTCCTTGGAGATGATTAGTAGTCATTGCATGTTTACATAGAAAATTTGATTTTTAGAAATGAACTCATCATCAATGGTGTATGAAAACCTAGGAGACTTTTTGGGGGATTGAATTTTCTACGGAGAGAGGATAATGTTCTATTATTTTGAAAGTGTAATGTGAGATTGTGATATATTCTTTATACTCCAGGGATGATGGCCTTCATAACATCTACCAACTGGTCAGCATAATTAAAGCGCTGCTTGTTCATTTCTCAGCCTACTAATTTTCTTTCACTGTGTGAGAAGAAAATTATGTGCCCCACCATTTTGCATCCCTGCCCATTTTTTAGGGTGGTAAAACTTGGTCACCGTGATTTACTTTATTGTTTTCCATGTTGTGGATGATTACCAATCTATATGGTTTTTTCATTCCACTAAAATTTATGGGCCATTCGTATGGAAAATCTCTAATGGATGACCCACTTGGCTAATCTCCAAGGGGTTATTTACACAATAATTCCCCATCGGGAGATTTTTATTTCCAATGTCTTATGTATGTTTTTGTATAAATATAACTATAACTTAACTATGATTGCATGTATTTATATGTACGTACAAATAATAATATTTAGATTTATGAATATGCATATATTAAAATATTCTCATAAATATTTAAAATTGTATATACCTATATATATGAATGAATGTATGCTTGTAAGTAAATATATTGGCAAATAATTAAATTAATTATATCTTAGTATAATCATAATGAAATCAATGAATATATATTTATCAATTTTAAATTACAAATATTAATTCATAAATGTAAATATAATTTTTAAAGTATATTTAATAAATTTGGAATGAAAATATGTAATGTTAAAAAAATATTACTATACTAACTTTTAATCCTAAAAATTTATTATATTAATAAACATTAATATATGATGCTAAAAAATAAGACCATTAATTAAAAAATGATGTTATATAAACAGTGTAACAAAGTTCTAAATATGTTTGAGAATATGTTTACATTAATATATGTATACACACATACACATAGATATAAATATAAATGTAGGTGGTGAATGATGATATGAATCAAAGGGTATTTGTTTCAATAAATTTATTATCATTTAAATAAATAAAATTTGTGATAAAGGATATTCTTCCACCTATTCGCATCCCACACGTCACCATCTGAGAGCCCACCTCCATCCACCATTTCATGTGGTTAATTGAGAGGATTAAAATCCCACATTAACATGTAAGAGAAACCACCATGTGGTGGAAATGTAAACCACGAAATGCAAAACTTAGTGTAAATTATGTTTTAAATAAAAAAAATGTGTGGATTGAATGATGGTGTTACAAATTAAATGGTAAATCCCCCTCACATAAGATTCATGTGTTAAAATGAAAATGTGGACAATCAATATTGATTTAAAAGTGTAAAATAATAATAATATAAATAATTTTATATCATTTGAATAACATACATTATGCAAAATGAATCCCTCTCCCCCTATATGACCATGGGAAGGGACGTAAAAACTGATCAGGCATGGGTTGACCCTAAAATCAGTGGGATGGAAGGCATGGGTTGACCCTAAAATCAGTGGGATGGAAGACACTATTTGGGTCGGCCCAAATAGTGTTGCAGTTCAGCCTAGGCCTAACCTTGGGATGCCCCAATTCATTGGGCACAACCAGGTTTCTAGGCGCAGCCACATGCATTGACGACCAGACCATTAATATCAAGGTAAATAATAATGATATATTTTTTAAAATTACAATTATATTATTTTTTATAATATAAATATATAATTATAGATATCATATAAATATAATAAGCGCAATTAATAGACTAATTGGTCAAGGTGAAACCTTGGAAGAGAAGGGTAGGGGTTTTGAGTCTCTTATAACACATGTTTTTTGCAAATTTTTTGTGTTTTTTCACCCATTTAGGGCTGACCGCCAGGTCGGGCTTTTGGGGTAGCCAGACCCGAGACAATATTTTTCAGCTAAAATTTATTCCCCTAAGAGAAGGTCGTTTGATTTTTAAATAACATATTTTGATATGGTTCGTCCTCATTTTTGTGATAAGGATTTAATTATTTCAAAAAATGGTCCTAGTGAAGGGTGAACCTCATTCATGCTTCTACATTCCTGACTAAAATTAATTATATTAAAGACTGTTAGTGATATTTTTGCTTTATAATTCTTATATATATATAATTAATTAAAAATAAAATATGTAAAACCTAATTATTTACATAATTATATATTAAATAATAATAAAAACAAATAATTAATAAATTTTATATAATTAATCATTATTAGTATAATAACTCTAATAAGTAATATATAATGTATTTAAAAATATAATAAAAAATACTTATTAATTATATCATATAATATTAATTATTAATTATATTAAATAAAAATATTAGCCAATAATTTTATAATTATTAAAATATTAATAATTAATAATTAATACATTATTGAATATATTAAAAACAAAAACATATTTTAATAATAATTGTTAATATTCATATTTATAATAAATAAATATAGAAATTATTTTTTAGATAGTTATTATATTATATATTATTAATTAATAATATATAATTAATTACTATTAATTATTAATAATGGATGAATTAGTAATTATTAATATAATAAATAATACTTTGTTAAGAAATAAAGTAAATAATATGTATTAATTATACTATTAATTATTAATTATATAATTATTAATATGATTAGTAATATAAACTGTTATACTAATAATTACTAATTATATTAATAATATAATACGAATAGATGCCCTTGTAGGTAGTAGGATGGATAGGGTTGAAGGGTATGAGAGAAGTGGTATCTTGATCGAGCCCCCAAACATGTTTCTTATCCAGGGTTGTTTCTAACTATGGGTTGGTGTAATCTAGAATATAATTACAAAAAATTGTATTATTAATTCAATAATTAATTAAATAATTACTAATTATTAATTATGCCATTAATATAATTATTGCTTATATATTTAATAATATTATAACTAATACATGTGTAATTAATTAATATATTTTATATGTTAATTGATTAATAATATAATTAATATAAAATTTAATTAGTAGTTTTTTAAATGACATTCCTGAAAACGTTATCTCTTTTTAATAAAAATTATACAACTACTTATTAATTATGTTAACTAATTATAAAATGTAGTCTTAAATAACGTTAAACTGATAATTCTAAAAACATATAATATCGATCTTAGTTTAGAATTTATGAGTGGTAAATGTATCACTCTAGTTTGGATTATTGTCTTGGATGCTCTTCCATGCCATAGCTCAGTGTATAGTCAATCTGTCCATGTCATTTCTATCGGTGTTTGTGCACTAGAATATGGAAATCATATATATCATATATTGTTTTTTTCACATCATCATGTGTTTAAGGTGGTGGATCCAATGTCACAAATAGACACAAGTGTCCATACGAACCATACCCAACCCGACCCATGGCAATGGACGAATGGTGTTTCAGATCCCCATTGGCTAGCAACTAGTTCTTCTGCATCATGGAACTCCATTGGGATTGATTTTACCATCAAAATATTCAAAATCATCATAAATTATTATAACAATCATCAATAAAAAATCCAAAACAAAAGGAACTATACACACATTTTAAGGTAACATCTATATCCATGTACTGAAATGAATAGAAGGAAATGTGTTCAATATAAGATAAACTATATCCTCACAATACAAGGTCCAACTACCTATTTTGTCACTGTGAATACTTTTCTCATAAGTCCACTTGTAGGAGTACATGCCACCACCATACAAACTCATGCCTTTACATGAGTAAGACAATACATAGTCTACATAAACCCACTAGCTGAATGTATGGTATGATCTAACATTCCCAGAGGGATCCAACCAATTGTTCCATACTTATCCATTATAAGAAATAAAAATATGATTTTTAAAATAAGGGAAACGTTTTATGTTCAAAACATGCAATATATTTTACATGAAAAGTGACTAAAATAGGAAAACTAGTAAACACATAAAACCAAAATGGAATAATAATAGGAAATTCCAATATAGCTGGGGTGAGTGCAGAACTAATATCCTCATACTCCTAGTGATGTAGCCAATCATTAGAGGGTCCATTCCCATGATTGTTCCATAACCATCACATCACATCAAAATTAATTTAGTTAGTGTTGTTACATAATCTTACTTAGGGGGAAGTTTGAAGCCCTTCAACATTATCTAGTATACATGCCCTACTATACCCACCTAGATACCCAAGATTTGAATTTTATTCCCTCTTTTTTCAAGACATAAAAATAACAATCCACATAAGCGAAATTACCAAATTCTAAAGAACTACATATCAAACAATTTTCATAGGGGGATCCATTTCAAAGACCTTACAGACACATAGAATCACCTTTGAAATATCCCCTTTATAGAAAAAAACAATATAGAAAACAATTATGTTCAGAGGAAAGAACATATATGTTTTAAAATAATGGTAAAACATGAAACCACATACCTTTTTCCTTGAAACCACAAAGATGAAGACAAAGTGAGATGGTATCCTATGGTAGCAAGAATATCATAGAAACAACAAATCCCATTCTATTCTGTTCAGATTAGACCAACAATATTTCTTCATTACTACTACGTAGAAAGAAATTTAATAAAGAAGGGAGAGACAAAGAAGAGGGAAGAAGAGAAAATTAGTTAGAGTTTCACAGAAGAACCTATGTCAAAATCCACTAAACATTGAGGCCACGATGGGAGAGGAGAAGGGGGATAGTGTGGCTAGGGATGGATGGGTTGGGAACTAGAGAAAATGTGGGTTGAAATGGGTAAAATTTGGGAGGTTAGTTTTTGAATTTCAATTATTTTATAAACCAATTAGAACACATCATTTTATAAACCATGCAGTAACCCTATGGGTTCCTCTCACTATACTAGAAGCATCCTCATAGTTTGGTATCATGTTTTTACAAGCCTTATACATATACGTGTTGGTGCTTTGATTCCACTATCTTAGGTCAAATGATTTTTCTAAGGTTGGTTCTTGGTTTCCACCATCCTTTTCATGAACTGTACACTGTTTTATCTCTCCCCCAAATCTTCTTCTTCCAAAGAAAATATCCCAAAAAAATATGGATGGAAATATATAAACACATTAAACAATAAATACATAATAATGACATTATGGGTGTGCTAATTCATCCCACCATGTCACTTTTCACCTAAAAAGTCAGTCTATACATTGATTATAGAGTTAGTGATTCCATTTTTCTTAACCTATGAATTTTATTCCCACATCTCATGTTTATCATTTCCATGTTTCCATAGGTCCCAAACTAGTGATATAGACTTCCCCCAAATCACCTTCAAATGGTAATCAACAATATGATGTGGTTTCTTGATCAGTAATAAGTCAGATTCCATTTCAATCGATTCCAAACTCAACACTTGATAATGGCTTGGATTATAACATTTGAACAGGGAAGCATGGAATATTTCATGAATCGATATCAACTAAGAATGAAGTGAAAATTATTATGCAACATTACTGATCCACTGAGTAGTCTTGAATGATCTAACATACCTATGTGTAAGATTCCCTTGCTTCCCAAAATATTATGGGCCAGACAAGTTATCACCTTTAGAAACACCTATATCGAGAATTACAAATTCTAGCATCGATTATTGGAATAAGATGTGCAATGGCTCTATGCTGTTGTTAGACAATGCCTGATTATCCTAATCTTGCTGGTCATTTCATTCACAATGTTTGGTCCCACTAAAGATGTCTCACCAACTTCCATCCATCAATGTGGGGACCAGAAAGGCCAACCATTTATAGAATTAAAGGGATCCATCCTAATCAAGGACTGGTAGCTATTACAATAGAAAAATTACATCATCCTCATATGGTTATCCAATGAATTACCAACATCTAACTAACTATCAAGAAAAATTTATTCCAAAATATTAGTTGTTAGCTCCATCTGGCGATCCGTCTGGGGAAGATATGTTATACTAATATTGACCTGTGATGCATATCCTTTTTGTGGCCTTCTGAAAAAATGATAAGTGAATAGGGGGTTCCTATCAGAATTAAAATATGATGAAACACCCTGAAACCTCACAATCTCATGAACATTTAACTTTATAAGGTCTTCCACATTGGTGGTGTCCTAAATTAGGATAACGTGAGTGTATTTGGTCAAATAACCAATGAACACCAATATAAAATTCATTCCCCATGGTTTATGGGGTATCCTAATGATAAAATCATTGGATACATCTTCCCACATCCAAATAGTATTTGGGAGACGATGTAGCAATCCCTATGGCTTCATATGATCATATTTGACTTGTTGATTGGTATAAAATTAACAAAAAAAAAGTCAGTGATGTCATGTCTCATGCCTGACCATCAGAATTGATGTTTCACATTTAAAAACATCGTGGTAGAACCCCGATGGAGATTCCACTATGACTAGTGATAGTTCTACATCACTCCCTTCCATAGAGAAAAGGGTACCATAGAGCATACTTTGAAGAAAGGAACACCTTTTGATGGCAAGGACCATTCACTAGGTACATCCCAACCGTATACAATGTGGCTAGAACACTGAGAAAACTAATCATTTTGATGTCGTACCAATATTAATTCTATAATACAAGTAATCAATATCATGTTAGAAAAAAACTACCCTCTTTATCTTCTTTGGATTCTAGGTTCATCTAGGAAAAAATTCACATAATGTTCCACCCAATGCTGGACTCCTTATGAGCATGAAGTGATTACATCCTATATAGAACATCAATAGATACATTCCCTTTACTAAAGCATAGATAATTTTTAATTTGAACACTTGAAGATACTCTATCCACCATCTCTAACATAGATTCAATTTTTTTTTGAAAAACATATATCTTGGATAGATTTCTATCCTCATCTCGAGCTCTTCGAATGATTCTTCACATTCCAATATCCAAGAAAATGTTACCCATTTTTGGTTAAGATGCATAATAGGTGAGGTGGGTCAGGAGAATTATTTAGTGAACCACATGTAGTACCCTATAAAGACTGAAATTATTATGATTTCAAAAACATTATTCTAGTCATCCCATGACATCACCTCTCATACTTTCTTTGAAAAAAAAAGAAATCCCAGGGTCTGATATCACATAACCTAGAAACATGACTTCCTGAATACATAAATTTCATTCCAACAATTTATCATACAAATTATTATCCAAAATATTCCCATAATTATCCTAAAATGATTTCCATTCTTCAATTAAAATTTAGAGTAAACTATAATGTCATCAAAAAACACTATGAAGAAGGAGTCAAGGTATCCATGGAACACCCAGTTGATAAGATCCATTAAAACCATGAGAGAATTTTTTTAATCCAAATGGAATTAACAGGTATCAAAAATGGTCATACCTACTTCAAAAAGTGGTCTTAGGAACATCATCTTCCCTCTCCTAGACATATTGATACCCATTATGGGTTTCCTTATATTAAAATCATCTTTCACCAATGATCTGGTCAAAGGGATCATCAATATAGGGAAATAAGTATTTATTCCCTTTCCTAAATTGATTTAAATTCTAATAGTCAGTACATAACTAGAGGGATCCTTTTGCTCTATTGAAAAAAAGTAATAGTGATAAAAATCAACAGACACTTGGATGAGTGAAAACATGAGACACCAAATTATGTAGTTGAATATTTAACTCCTTCAACATAGTAGGGTCATATTATATAAAGGGAGGGGTAGTGGTTATGTCGATGAATCCAAATAAATTGTTAACTCCACACCAAATTTTGAAGGTAAGCCCAAGAAATACTCTAAGAAAACATCAGGAAACTCATTAACCATTGAAAGAAACCCAATGTATGTTATTTCCCCATAAATGTCTATTATGATAGAGGATAGCTGACATTAATGACTATCTAACTCTAGAAGTGGCGGTCTTGCTCATCTAGACCATGAATCCCATTCTCCCTGGAAAACCTGAGTCCCCCCATTGAGGGATAGAAAGGTCACTTGTAAATTGTAGTAGTCAATGTGGGTTTTAAATAACATCATCTAACCAATACATGGGATCTTGTCAATAAAATTCATCACTTGGACAAGAAAGTCCCATTGCAGCTCAACTTTTTACAAGAATGCAACACAAGTCGGCCATCAAAAACCCTACTCCTTCCTCTTTCCATGGAGTGTAAAAAACCCCATTTCATATGGCATAATATTTGTTGAGAGTATGATTAAATCCACAAGATTAACACATATGAAAGTGTATGAAGCACCAATATCAAACAAAAAAACTAAAATATATGATTGAAAAGGAACAGTCCATCTTACTGCTATAGAGCCTAAATCATATTCCAGTGATACCTTATCCATAGAATATAACTGCTTTATCTCTGCTGGATCCTAAGGTTGACTGCTAAATCATTGATTTTATTTATGTTAACAATACCCACAAGAAGATATACCCATCATACCATTTATATCAAAGAGAGACTCCATTTTACATGAATCATCAAACTAAGTGGTAGTTCCCCTAGGATTGGTAGACCTTGCACCACTCCTAGAAAGAGTAAATTTTCTACAGTAGCTGTATTGATGTCCGATTAATTCAAAAAGGTGGCATACCCTTGGAGGAATGGAACATGTGGATCATATGTACTCGTGCCTTCCAAAATGATGACATAGAACACTTCCTCCACCTACAGCTGCTAATAGAGTTGTTTAGGGTGGATATCTGGAACCACAACCACCCTTTTTACCCTACTCCTCCCACTTACTCTTATTTTTCAATAAACAAACCCCACACGGTCTAGTCACTGGAACCAACCCAGTCAGACATAATATACCTACCAAGTTGATTTCACCCATTGAATCCCCATCATCAACCTCAGTATAGGCCTTCAGTTTAAGATCACATGACATAATATATCTATTCATAGACCCATTTCAAATCACTAGGCTGTCAACCTATCATTAATTATCATCTCATTACAAAAATAACTATATATAGTAAGTGTTTAGCATATTTCATCACTTAATGATCCCATGCTGAGGGGAAAAAATATCCTATGTCTTTGGGAGTGTAAAATACTAAGGATAAGATTACTCAATAAATGTGTCTGTAATGTTGGGACCAATTAGCTGGAAATTGTTTTTGGATTATGAAATAAGTTTTTATTAAAAAAATTTCTTTTTTTAAAAAAATGAGATAAGTTTTGGTAACGAAGAATCAATGAATTAAATAAATCAATTCATATTGTAAGTTATAACAATCAGAATCACCATCATATTCAAAAAATTGAACATAAAATGCATAAGAATTTCTAGTAGATTTCAAAGAATGTTTCTTGGGGAAACGGATCATCGGATCAACCATGCTTATGATAAAGGAAGATATAATTATAATTTGGATTGGAGTCTGAATGGATTTGATGATAATCTGAGGATGTTGTGATGATATTTGTGTTATCATACATCATAAGTAATATGTGAAACTTGTGATGAAAACCTTTTTAAGGAAAAGGGTGGACTAGGTTTTCCAATCATATTAATGGTTGGTAGAAAATAATTAATCAATTCGAGGAATATGAAGTTATAATACTTTACATTATAAGTATGACGACCTTATGCCAATCCTAAATGTAATCAATATCATGAAGGAATTCATGATTACAAGATTATGTTTTTGAAAGATGGAAGTTTATAATTTCCAAGATTTCTAGTTACATATCATTGGTATTGGAAAACAAAATAAATAATTTTTTGAAGGATAAAAATGTTTGTTGAAAACATGATAATACAAAGATTCTAGTTTTCAGTTAGGCCAATCATCCAAAATATTTAAATCTTCAGAGAAGGAAGGCTTTTGTTTTTTATATTAAATTGGTATAATAATCTGAAGTGGAAATAATTTGATGCTAACACTAGCCCATCAGATGTAGTGTGACACTATTCATCAGAGTAATCATTATTTTGATCATTAGATTCATTGATGTTTTTAAAATGAAATTAGAGGTGTAAATTGTTTTTGTTGGGAATGGTTGGGACTAATTCAAAGGAAAAGAAGTTAATGAAATATAGAGACTGATAAAAAATATTGTCAACCATTTTTTCAAGATAAAGTCTAAGATGGATGTTTGTTAATTAGGTAAAGAGAATGAGGTACTATGATATATTTGTATGAAATCAAGTCTATAAAACTAGATATGACACTATTTTTTAGAATTATGTATAGAATGATTCACCTCGTGTAGGCTGACACTGATTAACATTATAAGATGCATTATTATCATTATAGACAAAAGAAGAAGAATATTTTTGATTGGAGTGCCTTAGAAGTGTTGTCTAAGGGTATTTATACAATTTTTCAAAGAGTTTGAAGTTGATACTGATCTTTTATCAAGGGGAAAATGATGTTTGGAGAATATTATTTCAGTTGTTCTAAATTTTTGTGGTGAAACATAATTAAGAATCTGTTATTTTAATGTTTTCTTGTTCATAAATAGGGAGATCGTAAGGAAAATAATAATTAGATGAGAGTTTTGTTAAAGAAGGAAGAAGTGAGTTGATTTCATGGAAATATTTTTGAAGATTCATGAAGAGTTGAGTAGCACTAAAAAATTCAATAAATCATTCAAAAATCAAGTAAATTTTTTGTTTTGTGAAATTTGGTTGAGCATGAATGTTTTTAAAATCCAACCTAAACCACTTTTTGGTCACCTATTAATATTGGAGGAACTTGGTACTTTATGACATAGAAATACTATTTAAAAGAGAAGGAGTGGGGATAAATTTCTGTTGAGAGAAGAAATTTCCGATTTTTGATTAATTGAGGAAGGTTTCCAGATAGAGAAGGAAATGAGAAGTGACAAGATCGTACTCAGATATTTCAGAATTGGATCCAGTAATCATATTCGGATTTTCTGGATGAAGAAGTAGTTCAGGATTGTTTTAAGTTTTATTTTGGTATATTGTTATTTTCCATATTGTGAAATCAAACTAAAGAATTGGATTGGGGAATCAGATTGAGTATCATTACATTGTTCAATTAAATTCTTGACTACTTTTGTTTAAGGATGTAAATAAATGCTTTTTTAATTTTTTTTGAATGTTGATCAAGATGCACCATAACATTCTTTTTCAAAATTTGTATTAAATCATTTCATTCTAATTGAATCACATGTAGTACTATACAGAACATAGTTCTACATAAGTGTATGGGAATTTCCTACTTGTTCTATTCAACCGAATTTTTTTTTCTAGTGGATTGTGTGATATTGGATTGTTTCCAAACAATACCATGAATATAGCTACTCTTATTGGCTAGTACACCTTGTAAATAATTATGTTCCTTTCAATGATTATTTGGTTTGTTTTATCATGGAATGTTATATTTTTTAGAAGGCAATTTTTTTTTTCAAAATAAGGAAAAATAAAAGAAAATGATATCATTGATTCACCCTCCTATTAGTGATACTCATATAATAGTGGATATATATCAAATAGTATCTGATCTAGGGTTTCCTTAATTTATTCATTGCTATTTTTTTGATGAGAAGATGTGATGGAGAATCAGAATTGCATGAACAGTAAAGGGTTTCTAGTCGTTGATGGTAAGAATTATCATATCTGGAAAGATAAAATGTTTCATTATCTTATTTTTATTAAATATAATGTTCTTGAAGCTAAAACATATTGATTTCCTCCTATTGATGATAAATTTCATCTTACATATTTTGATAATGGGGATCCTATGAATGATGGCAAGGATACCAATACTTTACCTTCATGACTTTCTAAAAGTGGATTTTTAAGAATGAAGGGCGTTTCCACTACCAACGGAATCTGGGATAAGCTAAATAGAATTTCCGAGTACAATAAAAAAGTCAAAAAGTAAAAAATTCAAATATGGAGATTTATGTAAGAATAATTTAAGATGGGAGAATAAAATTAAGCAGGTGAATATGTTACTAGGTTAAATGAAATTGTTAATACTATCATATGTCTTAGCGAGAAGCTATAGGACAACCATTGCTGAGAAGATACTAAACATTCTTCATGGAATGTTTGATCAAACAGTTTCTTATTTGTAAGATAGAGATCATGAAACATTATATTTGGATGATTTTCATAGTACTATTATCACTTATGAGATGAGAATACAGAAATATATGATTGTCAAAAAAAAGTTGGATGTGAAATGTCATTCAAGGCTTCCAAGAATGAAAATTCCAAGAAGGTTATTGAAGAAGATAATGTTGCTGACTCTGACTCTGAAAATTAGGTATATAAATATATTGATTAATCTTTATCCATATTTTCTAAAACTATTTAATTTTTTATAAGAATGTATAATGGAAAACATCCCTTAAAATGATTTGAATGTGGACCCATTGGAAAGATTATAGAAATTTTTCCTTGAAGAAAAAAATAATAGGATAGTGATGAAGAAGAACGAAGTCAAAGAAGGTTATAGAAGAATTAATTAGATAAATATAAATCATATTCCAATGGGAATGATAAAAACTACTTCAAAATCAAAATAAGAACATTTCTGTCAAAATATGATGAAGAGAAAGATATTAATTTTGAAAACAAAAAGTCTACGAAGATGGTGGTGAGAATTCTATTATTGAAATATTTAACATTAAATAATTTGTATGTATTATTTCTTATGAAGATGAAACTCAATTTGAATTTCATTTGAAAGAAGAACTGAAAAAATTCCATAGAAAGATTGGGAGGATTGAGAATGAAGATTGGAAGGTGGAAAGTAAAGACTCTAAAAAAATAATGAATTTTTTTCTAATGAGAATGTTATTCTAATGAAAAATATTGATGATTTTTAGAAATCTATTATGAATGAAAATAATAATAATGAACTTCTATAAGTGAAATTAAATAAAAAATAAAAATAGATGTAACTTTTCTGAAAAAAAAATTCTAAATATGAACAAAGTGTATAAGTTTCAATAAATATATCTCTAAAGATAGGGAAATATCTAACAAGGGTAAACCAAATAAGGATATAAATTACCTTCAAAGGTTGAAAATAATGTTGAAATTGTTCCTGAGTCTATGAAATCTAGTAAATACATGCACGTGGACAAAAATAAAAATGTGGAGAATTTTGGTGTTTCTAAATATTTAGAGTTTGAAAAAGATTCAATTTCATTTGGTTCTTCTAAGGATAAAATGAATACTGAGTTATAGAAATAGTTTCTAATAGATATTTGAATGGTTGGTGGTGAACGATGTTCTGATAACAAAGACAATAATGTTGATGAATAAAATACTACAAACTCTTGTAATTGTGGAAGCAATAGGGGGAAATATTCTTTCTATGTATATTGTTGGTATTTGTGGAGGATTTGGACACATGCAAAATATGTGTAGGTTTAATCAACAATATTACTATTATTCCACAATCTATAGAAGGAAAATTTTTATGGGGAGTAAATAATCTCAAAAGAAGTAGTCTGAGAAAATTTTTACAAGATGTTTGAAAAGGATGTTAGGAATGAGTATGAGAGGTTTGAAGTAAGAGTTGAAAATAGAATTAAACCCTTGGAAACTACATGTGAAAGGTGTGATCAACATTGGCTACAATGTGGCCTTTTTTGGAAAAGGTGAAATTTCTGTGTGTAAGTTGAAGAAATAGTTGTATGGGATAAAACAAAATCTAAGGGTATGGTATTATAATATTGATATGTTCTTGAAGAATTTGAGCTTAAAAAAAATTAATTGTTTATAATAATATTTACATCAGAAAATTTCAGGAGTTTTCCATCATTTAAATTGCCTTTGTTGATGACATTATCCTTTCTAGGAATGATGAATGAACTTGTGAAATAATTTTATAAGAAATGAATAAGTTATTTGGGATGTCCATTCTGGGTGAAATGAAATACATTATTGGGTTACAAATCTCACAAAAGAAAAAAAATGCATTTTTCTTTCCCAAAAAACTAATGTTAATGACCTTCTTAATAAATTCAGCATTGAATATTTGCTACTATTTTTTCCATCGATTTCTATGAGAGACAAGTTGTCTAAAGATGGAGAGGGTAAAGAATTCAAATCAAAAGAGTTTCAGAATCTGATTTGAAGAATATTGTATTTTCTACCTCAAGACTCGACATTTTTTAGGTTTTTACCTTTTGTGAAAGATTTAAGAGTGCTATAAAAGAATCAAATTATTGAGTTGGAAAAATAATTCTACGATATATGAAATGAATAATGAATTTTATAATCAAGTATGAATGATAAGAATGTATTGAATTGTTTATATTTTTATATACTGATTGTGTTGGAAAACTTGAGGACAAAAGATCCACATCTGGTGGATTTTAATTTTTGGGAAATATTTTTGTTAGTTTCCATACAATTAAATAGAACTCAGTTACTCTTATTATGACACGACCTGAGTATACTTCTGCCACTCAAACATATACTTGACTAATTTGGATGAAAACTCAATTGGAAGCCATACTTGTGGAATTAATTTTACCCTTTCTCTTGGGTTGTGATAATAAAATTTAAATAATCCTGACAAGATTCACGATACAAAATTTTCTTTCAAAACAGATTTATATCAAGTACCACTTCATCAAGGATCATGTGGATAAGAATTAATTAAAGATAGTGTATGTTCCTATAATAGAACATGTAGTTGAAATTTTCAAAAAACCATCACTGATGGAACCTCTTCACAAACTAAGGTTGAACATGGGAATCCAACCTGCTTCACATCAAGGATGAGGTATGTTTTTCTATCCCCTATTTCATATTAACATTGAATACTATTTTCAAGGGGATAATTGTTTCATAAATTTATCCATAATTAAGAATGTATAATTTTGGGGTTGTGGGTATGTTGTTAATCCAGTTTGTAAGTGCATGAAATTTTCTAACTATTTTTTAGTGGCTGTAGGAATACATTTTTTTATAAGAAACATTGAATACATGAATAATGTTTTATATAAATATGAGGATGTTTCACCAATGATTACATCGAGATAGAGTGATATTTTTTTTCAATAATTTTTGTTTCATACACTGATTTAGTTCACACTGGCTTATAATTTTTTATATTTAATCCATTGCTTGAAATTACAAAGTTAAGTGATTTATGAATGTTGGTCGACGAAAAAATCAATAGGGGGGATTATTGGTACCAAGTTGGCTGGTCATTGTTTTTGGAAACTAATAGATGATTGTTTTAAATGTGATGCCTTTTGATATTAAAGAAGAAATGTTTTTTCAAGGAAGTTTCAATGAAGAAAAATTTTCAATTCACTTTGTACATTAGAAAAATCGAACTCACCATCGTAATCAAGAAACTAGACTCAAAATTCTTAATAAATTTTTATGTATTGATAAGAAGGTTTCCTAGTGAAAAGGATTATCAAATCCTCCTGGGATCTGATATAGGAAGATCTGACTTGTCATGAACCAAACCATGTACCCTGGTGACCTGATAACTAAGTCATAACTGACATAGCATGAAGGGAATTCCTGATCCCCACTGGTCAGTGACTAGCACCTGAAATTACACAACCTGCAAGGGGGAACGATTTTTCCATGAACAATACAAATGAAAAGAAACAAGGAAGTATGCATAACAAAAAAATAAACTTGGAGTAATGTATGAGAATATAATAAGGCATAAACAAGACAAAAGTACTATAACCCAAAAACTAAAACAAGGAAAAAACCAAAGGTCCTGAAGAACACAACTCAGCAAGCCCAACTCTCAATAACTGGATACACCTCCATAAGATCATTTCCCCTTACTCAGACCTTGAAGGAGAAAGTCTACAAACCCCTGAAGCAAAAATTAGGTTGTGAGCTAAAAAGCCCAGTAGGGTCTCCCCACGTATTCTATAACAGATTCTAACAATTGATTAACCAAAGGAATGCTTTTAATTTTTTTAAGAAAAATATTTTTTACATTTTAAAGCATAATAAAACAAAGAATGCTATACAGTTCAAATGATGGAAAAGTATTTTAAGAAAATGATTTACAAAATTATGGAATATTTCTAAAATAATGGATTAAATAAAACTGTTACATAAAACAATTTAAGTAAATTCTGCAGGCATGTAAACAAGTTTAAAATCAGTGGCATATATTTATATCTCAAATATAAATAAAAAACTAGAAACATGGTCATCTGCCAAAAGATAAGATAGTATTAACCAGCTATATGATTCCACACAATCTATGTGAGCATAAAAAATGTGTATACACACATCCCTATGAAACTGGCCAAAGGAGACTCGTCATCAACCTGTTAGGTATATGATCATCCACAAGTATGTTTTAGAACTTTGTCGTAGTGTAGAGTGTATCCAAATAACTCACTAACTACCTTATGATTTCATGCGCACTTACATGATGGGTGAACTATTTTAAGACTGTTTAAAAATATGGTCAATCCCATTATTCCATTTCAAATGTTCCAATTTATTTATATTTAAAACAAAAACATATTTTATTAAAAAACATGCATTTTCATAAGACAAAATGAATATGTTTCTATCAAATAATTTTAAGCCATTTTCACCATTTTATAATCCCATCAAAATTAATTGAATCATTATACAATATATTTACAAAAATAAAATCAACAATTTAATTTAAATAATTTCTATCGAATCCACAATTTAAATTAAATAATTTTAATCATTCAATCCCCAAAAACAAACCCAAATCAATTGAATTAGGGTTTTTCCAAATTTTGATTCCAAAACCATTTCATATATCACAATTCATTGGAATCAAGTTTTTATCAATTAAATTGAAAGAAAATTTTCAGCAATTTAATTTAAATAAACAATTGAAAAAAATGGAGAAATACAAGGATAATCCATTTTTCTAATAAGAACGAAACCACATACGTCAAGGTCATCAATGTTAATATCATTGATAAAACACCTTGTGTATTTTAATACATGTTTTCACAAACTAATTATCATTAGTGTCTACACACCTATGATTGATGTTCATCAAGGGTTCCTAGAACCAAAAAATCTATTTTATTTCACAAGGACTTAAAAAAATACATTCAATTAAGTTTTATCTCTCTTGTATAATCTCTAGATTATCATTTTATGTCCACTCATGCAATCATAAAAAATATCCATAACAATAATTATAATCCTCCATTGATAATTTTATCCCTCTATTTTATTTCCCAAAGAAATAAAATATTAGATGTTATTACATGTGGATAATTTTATATTTAATAAAATTATCCTTAACTTCAAAATTAATTATTAAAAAATATATATCAAACCATATATATATATATATTTATAAATAAAATAAAAAACATTAGATAATTTTAATGAATTATCCCATGTTTTTTATTGATATATATATATATATTGATAATTCATTATCTTTTGATAATTTATTAACTAATCATTTGATAGAATCTTTTAAGAACTATCCTCGATAATTTCATTCAAATTATTCTTTGACAAGTTGTTTCAATTATCATTCGATAATACTTAAGAATTATATTTTGATTAAATTATATAAAAAACCATTTAAAAATTGAAAAATTAGTTCAAGGAATACCTTGCAGCTTTTGAAAAAAAATATTATTAAGCTTCTGCCCATCGAGACAGATTCAATGGTACATAAAGAGAGTAATTCTAACCAATAACTAAGTAGTTATTATATTTTGAATATTTGGAGAATAATAAAAAAAATTATGAATTAAATAAAATAAATTGAACACCTAATAAGCGACATGCACAAGATGTCGCCCGATGTTCTCCATTGAAGGAAGAAATCAAATGCCAATCAACGCCTCGTGATCACATCCATGGATGACTTGGGCTGCATAAATAGTACGTGATCGAGGAAAAGATAATGCCAAGGCATTTGAGGATTATAAGAACCCAAAAACATAGGTTTGGTAACCTCATTTAAAACAAATGATTTAACCAAATATTTAACTGAAAATCCGTTACCGATTTAGTAATTTCACCTAATCAATGTGATGCTGACCGAAATAGATGAAAATGGTTAAAAATGAAGGTTTTGAAAAGTTAATCAGTCATCAATGGTGGAAAGGCCGTTTTGGTGAGAGTTCAAACATAAACATCCATTTTTATTAAATTGATAAATTTAATTATTTAACCAAAATATTAAAAGTTAACAAACATCCATTGCAGATAAAATTTTTACCTTGCTAAGGAAAACACTCCATTTATGACTCAACATTAGTCTCAGATTTCTCGACCGATGAATCCATTGAGAGATATTAAATATTTATTATCGAAAAATTGAATTAAATTATTAATTAAAATAAAAATGGATATTTTTTTATAGAGGTATCCAAACCCCCAACACATACCAATGATATACCCCATATAGGGTAAACCCCTCATTCTAGACACATCGACGGTCTCCGATTTTAATTATGACTCACTTTTTGAGAGATATTTAATTAGTTTTAATAAATAATACATTAATGAATATTTAATAAATTTATCTCATTAGTGAGACATCCATATATCTAGTTCCTTTGAATGTTATACCCCTCCTAGGGTAAGCACCATATTTCATACATAATAGTAGTAACAAATTTATCAAACGACATCCAATTTTGTAGTTATTAAAAAGTTTTGAATAAAAATTTCACGCTTAATATATTATATATAATAATTTTATTCTGTCTTCCCCATGAATTTGTGGGACTCGGAATAATTCACCAACTTTGGGTCAAAAACCAAAAATACTCAATTGAATATTCTAAGATGTTTACCAGTAGGTAAGACCTTTAACAAATTTATCAAAAATCCACTGATAAATAATTATTTTCAATTTAAGATATTAAAAATTTAACTAAAGAGTGTTTATCAATATCTGAAATAATAATAGGATTTTACAACTTCCCCAGAATATGAACTTTCTTTCCCATGAAAGCCTAAGAAGAAGCCTCCACATCATAAAGAAAAGGTAAATATTCTCTCGTTATTGCCTCCCTATCTCATGTATCATGAAAATTAAAACCATGCTTCCATATCACACATACCAAATGTATAATCCTCCCATGAAGTACCTTGTTCTTAGAATAAAAACCCTAACTGGCCATTTAGTCATAGATAAACAAGGTTCCACTTTAAGATCATGCCAATTCAGATGGGTTAGATAAATAAATTCACGTTGAGATACATGAAACACATTTTTTATTGATTTCATCTGGGGTGGTAGTGCCAAATGATATGCAACTTCCCCACCTAATCAAAAATATTTAACGGTCCGTCAAAACAAGAGATAAACTTCCTTTACATTCCAAGTCTTTGATGACCCAATTTGGTGAATCTTTCAAGAACACTTAGTCACCAACTTAGAACTCCAATGGTCATAGCGATGATCAACATAGAACTTATATTTACTTTGGGTTGTTAAGATTCACTGACAAATCAAATTATTATTTATTGTCATCTCTTTCACTAAACCTGGTCTAACTAACAAACTTTCACCAATCTCTGACCAACCCCACTATGATTTACTAGGATGACCATATAGTTCCTCAAAAGATCCATTTTGATGGAAGACTGGTTTCTATTGTTTATTAGAAAAATCAACTACTCTAACAACGTGGAAAATTATAAAATTCTGATTGAAAAAAAATGGGAAACTCTATGAAAACTGTATGGAGATCACCACTCATTGAATATCTCTTCAGATCAAAATAAAACACTAATATCACTTTCCGTGACTCTAGATAAGAAGGTCTGTCATAGATTGACCTTGGGTCTCATTCTCCTTGAAATACAAGAGGCACACTATGTGTATAAAGGTAGAATCATTGAGTAAAACAATCAATCTAGGATTTATTGGCAGTGATCCAATCCATCCACAATTTGAAATCATGAGATTTCATGTCAAGTACCTGAAAACTCTAAGAAATCTTAACATATGATAGTGATAAGACACAAGGACTATAGAGACCCAAAACCCCCTTCGTACCAATGGGTGTATAAGGGTTGAAAAAAATACGAGTGAGATGCACTAGTTTCAAATAGAGCATTTATTAAAGATGAAGCTATAGAAATGATACATATCAATATCACTGGATCTGAATCTGCTTCCTCTGGAGACTCTTCCACTGCGTGAAGAAGTTTCATTCTGTATTCCAATGGTTGGAACCATTTTGTATGTATAACATTTGATTTCCCCATATATTTTGATGGTTTTGATGATCTTACCTCAATTTGATTTAGATCCACAACATGATTTTCTCAATAAGGTTCAGTTGAAGCCTCATCCTATATCTAATTCACACGTCTGCTCGGTGGAATAATGTTACACAACATCATCATTCAATATGACTACATTAAATTAAAACCCAGACTGAGTAACAAGAGATATTATTCTCAATAGAAGGAACAAACGTGATTTGTATTTCACTATATTCAAATCTCAATTGGAAAAAGACTATAACTACACAACAAAATGCCTTTCCCTAACTACCCTAGGAAACATAAGGTTAATTACGATGAGAGATGGTTGGACACTCAATTGCAACTACCTCCTATGTCCTGACAAGATTTCACAAATGCATACTAACTTCGAGACAAATGCTCAACCTCCTTTTGAAACCATTTTTTCACGAACCAACCTGTGTACCCTAGTAACCCGATAAACAATCAGTCCCTGACATAGCCCAAAGTGTGTTTCTGATCTCCATGGGTCGATGACTAGGACCTGACATCATACAACGTGAATGTTGGTATGATTTCTCCACGAACAATAAAAACGGAATAAAACAAAGCAGTATTCATAAAAAAAGAATCTCTACTTAGGGTAATGTATAAAAATAAAATAAGGCATAATAAATAACAAAGTACTAAAATCCAAGTACTAAAATAGGTAAAACAACCCAAGGTCCCATGAAACACAACTCACAAACCCCAAAGCTAAATAGATGGATCCAACTTCAAGAGATCATTTCCTCTTACTCAGACATGGAAGGATAAAGTCTACAAACACCCAAAGTAAAAAAAGTTGGGTGTGAGCAAAAAATCCTAGAATGGTCACACCACAGATTCCATAACAGATTCCAAAAATTGATTAACCAATGTAATTCTTTCAATTTTTTAATGATAAGCAGGTTTTACATTTTAAAGCATATTAATCAAATCATGAAATATAGTTCAAATGATAGAAAATTATTTTAAGCAATGACTTTACAAAATTATGGAATATTTCTAAAACAATGGCTTAAATAAAATAGTTACATACAATCGTTTATGTAAAATCCGCATGCATGTAAATCATTTCAAAATCATTTCCATATATTTATATCTCAAATATAAATAAACAAGAGAGAAATACGGTCACTTGCTAAAATATACGATAGTATTAACCGATTATAGGATTCTGAACTATCTATGTGAACATTGAAAAATGTGTATACACACATCCCTATGACACTGGCCAAAGGAGACTCGTCACCAACCCGTTGTGGATGTGACCTGCTGCAAGTATGTTTTATAACGTTTCGTAGCATAGAGTGTATCCAAATAACTCAATAACAACCTAACACATGAATGCACTCTTACATGATGGTTGAACTATTTTAAGACTACTTAAAAATATGATCAATCCCATTCTTCCATTTCAAAGGGTCCAATTTATTTCTATTTAAAATCAAAATAGCTTTTATTTAAAATCATGATTTCTCCACAAGATAAAACAAATGGGTTTCTATAAAATTATTTTAAGCCATTTTTACTTGTTTTAAATCCTATCAAAATCAATTCCATCATTATACAATCTATTTTGACAACTAAATTCATCAATTTAATTAAAATCATTTCCATAAAATCAAAAATTTAAATTAAACAATTTAAATAACCCATTTTCCATAAACACCTGCAAATCAATTGATTTAGGGTTTTTCTAAATTTCCATGCCAAAACCATTTCAAATATCCTGATTAACATTAACTGGGTATTTTATCAATTTATTTGAAAGAAAATTTTGAGCAATTGAATTTAAATCAGGAATTGAAATAAATAAAGCAATATAAGGATAATAAATTTGGCTAATCAGACCGAATCCACCTACCTCAAGGTTCTCAATGTAAGAGGAAATGATAATCCAACCTATGTGGTTTAATACACCACCTCATGACCCTATTACCATAAGCATCGACACTTTTTTGATCGATGTTTGTCAAGGGTTCCCAGTACCAAAACAACTCTTTTATTTCACAAGAAAAAAATGTGATTACATTTTCTCTCTCCTAGATAGTATTTGGATTATCATTTTTCGTCTACGCATGAAATCACAAGAAATATCCATAAGAATAAATGTATAACTCATTCGATAATTATATCCCTCTAATTTATTTCACAAGGAAATAAAATATTGCAGGTGATTACAAGTTCATAATTTTATATTTAATAAAATTATCCTTAACATCCAAATTAATTATCAAAAAAATATATCTAACTATATATATATATATTCATAACCAAAATAAATAACAATACATAATTTTAATGAATTATCCCATGTGTGTTTATATATATATATATATTGGCAATTGATTATCTTTTGATAATTTTATAACTAATCATTTAAAAAAATGTTTAAGAAATATCCTAGATAATTTCATTAAAATTTTCTTTGATTAGTTGTTGTAATTATCATTTGATAATTCATAAAAATTATATTTTGATAAAATTATTTATATATAACCATTAAAAAAGTTAAAAATCAAATCAATGAATACCTTACTACTTTTGAATAAAAAATATAATTAAGATTATGCTTGTTTAGACAAATTACATGGTACTGACATCATATAATTCAGACCAATAATGAAGAAGTTATTGAATATTGAATATTTGGACAATAATAACAAAAAATAAAAAAAAGATAAAAAAATAAATAATATATAACACCTCATATGTGCCACACATAGGAGGTCACCCAACGGTGGTCGTCGATGGAAGAAATGAAATGCCAATCAAGGCCTCATGATTGCATCCAATGAAGATTTGGGTGGCATAAACTCTACGTGATCCAGGAAAATAGAATTCCATGGTGTTTTTGGATTATAATAACCCAAAAAAATAGGTTTGAGAACATCATTTAAAACATGTGGTTTAACCCATTATTTAACCAGAAATCAATTATATATTTATTAATTTCACCTAATAAAAGTGTTGCTGACTGAAATGGATCAAAATTGTTGAAAAATGAGGGTTTTGGAAAGTTAATCAGTCATCAATCATGGAAATTCCATTTTGGAGAGAGTATGAACAATAACACCCATTTTTAATTAAATTAATATATTTAATTATTTAATCCAAATATTAAAAGTTACCAAAAAACCATTGCACCTAAAAATTATACCCTGCCTATGGAAAACAATCCATTCCGTACCTAACAGTGGTCTCATATTTCTCGAATGATGAACCATTTAAGAGATATTAAATATTTATTATTTAAAAATTGGGTTAAATAATTAATTAAAAAAATGTTATTTTCGCAAGCATGGAGTCCAAACGCCCGATAAATACCAATGTTATACCTTGTTTAGGGTAAAATCCTCATTCCGGACCCATTGGTGGTCTCAGATTTTAAATACAAAACACCGTTGGAGATATATTTAATTATATTTAATAAAAAATATAAAATAGTATTTAATAAATTTATCTCATGAACGAGACATCCAAATGTCTGGTGCCTTCGAATGTTATTCAACTACAAGGGTATACACCATATTTTGGACGTAACATGGCTCTCATATTTCTCAAACGACGCACCATTTTGGATTTATTCAAATATTTTGAAGAAATTATTCACTTAATATGTTGTATTTAACAATATTTGGTCTTCACTGAGCCTTTGTGGGCCCCAGAATCATGCACCAACTCAATGTAGAGCTCTAGAAATATTAAATTGAATATTACAAGATGTTAATGGGTAGTTAAGGACTTTTACAACTTTTTAAAAAAATTACAGATAAATTGTAATGGCCCAGGGGTTTCGGGGTCCATTACATGGTGAAAATCTGATGTTGTGGTGTTCGGGTGGTCTGGAAGGCCATCCCAGATTCTCAGAGAAGTAAGACTCCTAACGGTAGCCTCAGCCTACGAGTGGCCTCAGCCTACTGGTGTCCTCGGTCTATAGGTCACTCATCATACCGGTAGCTTAGCCTTCCGGTCACCTCGCCCGATCGGTGGACTCGGCCTACGGGTCACCTCGGCCGACCGGTAGCCTCAGCCTACCGGTGGCCTCAGCATACCTGGGGCCTCAGCCTACTGGTGGCCAAGGCCTACCAGTGGCCTCGGCCTACCAGTGGCTTCCGTGTACCGGTGGCCTCGTCCTACCGATGCCTCGGCCTGCCGGTCACCTTAGCCTACCAGTTGCCTCGGCCTACAGGTAGCTTGGTCTACCGATAGACCTAGCCTACCGGTGACCTTGGAGTACCGGTAGCTCCACGGGTTTTCCTGCACACCTCTTTTTTGCAAAAATTGGGTTTTAAACCATATTTTGACCCCTTTAATCCTGTTTTAAATTCCATTAATGGCGTTTAATTAAATGATTGGTGAGGTAGCCTCCTAAAATGAAAAACCATGCATTTTAGTCATGCCTTTAAATGCATTTTCATAAATGACTCTACTGCATCCTATGAGGTGTCCTTCCATGTTTAAGGAGGTCTGCATCAGTTTTATCCACCCCAAAGGGCGGGAACCTTTTGGTTGGATGTGTGGGGTGGCCCAGCTACGTGGTCAACCCACAATCCCATTTCATCCGCGGTTTCGAGTTTTTCTCTTAGTATCTTAACCATCCTGGGAATGTTGTATCTCAGTATTCATATCGTAAAGTCTTATCTTCTCACTAGGTTTCTTTTCTCTATCTCACTATACTCGGAATACCCTTCCTCCAGATGAGTCGTACCCCTGTAATGATGTTTTCCTTGATCGTGTTCCGTGGAAATCCTACTTCTTCTTATTTCCAGTTTCCACGCGAGGACTTACGTCATTCCTTAATCAATCATGTAGGGATCTTAACATTGACTCTACTCCTTGTGTATCATGTGGGGTGGGTGTTCAATGGTTCCCACGAGGTAGTTAATCAATTCTGTAATGAAGATAATAACAGGTTAAAGAACGGGGATGAAGAAGTTTGTTAATGTTGTTACCTGTTTTCATCAATGCTTTCCGTATGATTTTATTATAAATTTAATGTGCTTAGGACTACTGAAAATCACGGCCATTGGAGGTATTTGTGAACCGATGTTGTTCTCTGTTTTATGTGTCTATTGAATGGGAATCATGTATGAATCGGTTAAACACTTAAACTCAACTGTTGAATATGAATTCCCATAACCTTTTGTGATCACCCCAGTTGAACTAAATAATATAAAAGATAGAATTATGAACTTTGGGATGGTTCAATTATGAAATGAGTGAAGGGGTGAATGGGTTTTGTTATGGATGGGTGATCATCGGGGCTGTGAATGGTGTGGTTCGAATGGCATGAGTTTTAGTGTGGTTGTGGTGGTGTTTGGAAGCAAGGTTGGAGGTTTGGTTGTGAACACGAATAAATGTGGGATGTTAATAATGAACCTGGTGTAATGGTAATTAATTAATGTGTGATAACCAATGGTTTTTTGGGTTTTTCTTTGGTTCCAATACATTGAGGGATCTCACTAATCCCTTTGTTGATGTGACTTTACTAGAGAACCAGGTATGAATGCTTAATTTACCTGATGGTTTTCCTTCCTGATTTATTTTTGTTTCATCTGTGATTGTTCCTGTTAGTTGCCCAGTAGTGAAGGGATTAACTATTACTGAACTGTTATGAAGGATAAATTGAATAGGGAAATTGGGAACTATTTGTTGTGTGCATGTTTTCTAAGGCAGCAATGCTTGTGCACCTTCTTGTGTCTGTTTGAATAGTCATAGGTTGGGTTGTGTGTTGGTGTATATATATGTGTAACTATATGAATTGTGTTTAGTCTAACCCCAACCGCTTTTGGCACTTAGTGTCGGACACCCCATTTCATGGGGAACGATGTTTCCCCCTAGTTACTCTCCTTCCTGCTCCACCTTCCCTTAGCTGTGATGGATGGATGGGACCTTACTCCCAAGATTCTTCGGCTAAGTTTTGATGGGTGTGTTGTTTGGCCAGGTGTTTTTGGGCAAGGGTTCGGGTAATGGTTTGATTTCCTAGGTGTCTTTGGGATGATGCCCAGGTGTGTGAGGGCAGGGATGTGTGGTTGTGAGGCCCAGGTGTGTGCGGACCGGGATGTGAATGGTTGTGAGTTCCAGGTGTGTGTGGGAAGGAAGAGCATGGTAGCGTTAGGATGTTTTCTGATAGGGATGAGTAGCTATGTAGTGGGGGAAATGGTGGTGTTGGGTACCCAAATAATTTCATCATACTTTTACCTTACTGGTTGTGTTTTTTGGTGAGCGTGGCCGGTGAGGTGGGATGGATAGACTCCTTGATAGATGATTTTTCTTCTGCTTCTCATGAGACTTTAGGACATCTCTCCACTTGTGCACATGAGTTTTAGGTTTTCCTACTGAGTATATGTCGTATTCTCAAACTACGTTTACTTTTAGGTTGCCAGGATGACATCGGAGGCCATGCTGGACCTTACTAGTTTGGACGTTGGAGTTTCTATTGATCATTGTTGTATTATGCTTATCCTTTTTCACTTTCATTTGTGGTATTGTACATTGGAGTCCTTATACTTTGTTTGTATTTACTATTAAACATTAATGTGGTTTGGTTTTTACTTTATTTTTCAATACATTGTGGTGTTTTGTGTTGACTCATTCTTTCTACCAATCCTGGTTTACTAAAAATGACAATGCCTTCCATATCATGATAATGTTATACCCTTGGTGGTAGTCACCACCCTCAGGCCTACTGGAGGTAGGAATCGGGGGTCATTATATCTCCTTCAACATAAATATGGAAGGGATTGGAAATATACAACCCCTTCTCTCCTTTCGGTGAATGAGGGTCATGACAGAAATGTATCAGAGGGAGGTTGAGTGATAGGATGGAGTCTGGAGTTAGGCACATTGAGGATTGCATGGGATGGTAGGGAAACAATATTAGGTGATCTTGGTTCATGAAATAGACCAGGGGGGACCGGCTAGGACACGAGATTTTAGGGCCCCCCGTGATCCGATGCAAGGACACTGAGCCAATCAAATGACCAAGTGAGATAACATTTCTTACCTGGTAGAGACCCTAGGGAAGGTACATGCATCATACTAATATTGTTTTAATTGATTTGGGGCACCTTGGGGGAAAATTAATAATAATAATAATAATAATAATTTCTCTTTCTACTCAGGTTTAGTAATTCATAGTTTACCTTGCAGCTATGTCAGCCGGACGTTATCCATGAGCGAATCGGGCAGTTGAGGCCCATCAGATCAGGGCAGTTAACCAGTAGAGGTTTGACAGAAATGAGGAGGACGACATGTGGTAGAGGTCACTACGCTTCTTCCAGTGACAACCCCTCTAGAAGTACGAGGGCATCATTTCTAACTATGTTATGGAGGGATGGCTTGGGAATCTAGAAATCACCTTCTCTTTGATCTATGATCCAAGGTAGTACTGGGTTTTGTTGGCCGTCAGTCGGAGGAGAGGAGTAGCACGTCAGTGGTGGATGCTTTTCTTGGGAGAGAAGACAGAGGTAGAGGTTTCTTGGACCTGTTTTGAGAGGGAATTTTGTGAGTATTTCCTTTACTGTACAGAAAAGGATGAGAAGATACAAGAGTTTCTTTCCCTTCCATAGGGAAGCATGTCAGTGAGGGAGCTGGGGATCATATTCAATGACCTCTTGCACTTTTCCCCAGATCTCTTTTCAGATGAGAAATCTCGAGCAAGATGGTTAGAGGAGGCACTTCGTCCTTCTATTCAGTACACAGTCACTCCCTTCACCCTTCTGACATACCTAGAAGTACATTAGAAGGCCGAGATAGAAGAGAGGATTCACTCAAAGGGAGGCACACCATGAGAAGATAACCCGCAGAGTTCATCAAAGGGGAAGGTGGTCAGCAGTAGGTCTCCAACGGTAGGGCCTTTCAGGTTTCGACAAGAAGGGAGTAGGCCTCATCAGTTCCATTTCTGAGCTTCTGGCCCTCGCCCCTTTTCCACAGGGCCAAGACCAAAGTGTTTCCCTTGAGGAGTTTTTGGGCACATCTAGAGTATGTGTCTGACTCGAGCTTCACATAGTGGAGGTGGAAAGTTTTAGCACCCACCTCCACAACATTTTTTGCCGGAAAGTCCTTTCGAGAAGCAGCAGAAGGCCCCATTCCCTTTGTGGGATTACCTTGTGAGAGGATACTGACACCAAGGTGCTCCTCAGGGACCTCGACCAGGGTGTGTTCAGGAAGCTGGTCTACTACAGTGAGGCAGTGGAGATGGGCATGGACAGTTACATGCCGCAGAGTTAGTAGCTCCGGCGAGACTAAAGGTCATTCGAGGTACGATCAGTTTATTAAAAACTCTTGTTTCAACCTTGTTTGATTCAAGAGCTTCACACTCCTTTGTTACGCCCAAATTAGCACATGCTCTAGGTCTGGATGCCGAGAGATTGTTTGTGCCCCGAGTGTTTAGAACACCAATTGGGGGTCAGACCAATGTATCTTACTTTTTCCAAGGATGTAGAGTGATGTTGGGACCACATCAGTCTAGTGGAGACCTTCTTTCATTACAGATGTAACAATATGATGTCATTCTAGGCATTAACTTGTTATTCTCCATGCATTCTACCATCGACAACTATTAGAGAAGGATTGAATTCTCCAATAAGGATAGATGGCGTGTGGCTTTTGATGGGGAGTGGATTTATCATGTGGGGAGTCAACATGTAGAGCCACTCCATTATGATGACTATAGATTCCACTTTAGTGGTGCAGGTGGAAGAGTCTCAGTGGGAGGACATGGAGGTAGAAGTGATGCGAGATCATGTTTATCAGATAAATGCTCCTGAGGGATGGTCGGAGGATGGTCATCATCAGATTATTTTCCTTGGAAGGCATTTTGTCGTGGAGATGAAACGTAAGGGAGTTCTCCATGAGTTCCATGGAACAGCTTTAGCGGTACATCCCGGGGTCTCAAAGATGTACCAAGTCCTTAGGGTATAGTTTTGGTTGCCCATGGTAAAGTGGGCGGTGGAAAAATATGTGGCTATGTGCCTAGTCTGTCAGTGAGTGAAGGCTGAACACCATATTCCTGGATGGTTATTACAGCCTTAAGATGTTCCTGAGCAGATGTGGGATGACATCTCGATGGACTTTTTCATAGGGATACCTAGGGCGTAGGTTTCATATGACACCATCTGGGTAGTGGTGGACTAGTTGAAAAAATCAGCTCACCTCTTGGCGATTAAGGAGTCGAGCCCGGTGAGTACCTTATGCTAGAGGTAGGTTTATGAGGTGGTGTTGTTGCCCGGGTTTTTGATATATATTGTCTCCGATTGAGACACACGGTTTACATCATGATTCTTGAGGGGATTAAAACATGGTTTTGGCACCCAGCTACGCCTTCGCACTGCTTTCCACCCTCAGACAGATGGGAAGACAGAACGAATGATCCAGACATTAGAAGACATGTTGTGGGCATGTGTTCTTTATTTGGGTGGATAATGGGTACGGAACTTTCCTCTATCGAATTTTTCATATAACAATAGCTTCCACTCCACTATCGTCCTAACACCGTTTGAGGCCTTGTATGGAAGGCCATGTCATTCACCCATTTGCTGGACAGAGATTGGGGAAGTAGCTGTTCTTGGGCAGGAAGTGGTACAGGGAGCCACTGAGAAGGTTCAGCTTGTGCTTGAGAGGATAAAGGTATCCTAGGACTAACATATGTCTTATGTCGATCTTAGGAGAAGGCCCTTGGAGTTCATGGTTGGAAATCATGTGTTCTCGAAGGTTTCCCATCGACGTGGGTAACGATGTTTTGGGAAGTGGAGTAAGCTCTCCCCTAGGTTCATCGGACCTTTAGATGTACTGGGAAAAGTGGGTGAGGTGGCGTATCAGCTGGTGTTTCCACCTCAGTTGGAGAATGTTCAAAACGTCTTTCATCTCTCCTAGTTTGTCGATATCTACATGATGAATCCCACATCGTCGATTGGGGAGAGTAAAATGTTGAAAATGATGCGACCATCATAGAATGACTGATCAAGATCGAGGATCATAAAGAGAAAGTTCTTCATGGTCGAAACATCCCCTTGTTTAATGTGTTATGGAGTCATGGTGGCCAGGAGGAGAGCACATGGGAGCGGAAGGCCCAGTTGCGCGTTCAGTACCCAGAGCTATTTTGACTTCCTTGTTGTTGTTGTTTTTATGAGTTTTGTTGAGATGTTTTACCTTGTGCTTTAATATATGAAATTATTGTTTTTATCTATTAAATGATCTGTTCCCTGTTCTCTGTGTGTCTGAATTTTTTATGATGGGAAAATCTGACTGCTAATCAGGAAACATTAATGTGGATGCGATTAAACCCGTGCGGGCAAGTCGGTGCCGCCCAAAGCGGATAATATCCTGACATGTAGGAAGGGACTCCCTGAATTAGGTGTTAGACAATATGATTCATGTTCATGTTGTGAATGTTTGTGGTTGATAACTCTTGGAGGGCGTATTCCTGGATGTAGGGGGTTTCTGTTCTAGCTTTCGAACAACTCAGGGGTTTTCCCCTGAGAAGTATCTTAAGAGGGTGGTTGTTTGGACCCCACTTTTCTACTTTCTGGTTTTTTCGTATATTCTTAGGATTGAGAATTGTATGAGGAGTACATGATGTAATGTACTAGGGTTTTGGGGTCCATTACATGGCAAAAATCTGATTTTGGGGTGTTCTCGGTGGTCTGGAAGGCCATCCCAACTTCTCGGTGATGTAAGACTCTTAACGGTAGCCTCGGCCTACCGGTGGCCTGGGCCTACCGGTAGATCGGCCTACTAGTGGCCTCAGCCTACCAGTAGCTCGGCCTACCATTGGCCTGAGCCTACTAGTGGCCTTGTCCTACCGGTGGCCTCGTCCTACCGGTATCTTGGTCTACCGGTAGACTTGGCCTACCGGTGACTTTAGGGTACCAGTAGCTCCACAGGTTTTCCATTACGCCTCCTTTTTGCTCGACTTGGTTTTTAAACCACGTTTTGACCCCTTTAATCCTGTTTTAAATCACATTAATTTCGTTTAATTAAATTATTGATGAGGTACCCTCCTTAAATGAAAAACCATGCGTTTTGGTAATGCCTTTAACCGCATTTTCAGAAATTCCTCTACCGCATCATATGAGGAGTCCTTCCATGGTTAAGAAGCTGTGATTCATTTTTTACCACCTCGAAGGGCAGGGACATTTTTGTTGGATGTGTGGGGTGGCCCAGTCATGTGGTAAACCCATGATCCCACTTCTTCCATGGTTTCAAGTTTTTCTCTCCATATCTTAACCGTCCCGGGAATGCTGTATCTCAGTCTTTATAAACTAATGGATTCATTTCTCCCTAGGTTTATTTTCTCTATCACCCTGCGCTCAAGAAAACCCTTCCTCCTGATGAGTCATTCCCCTGTTACGATGTTTTCCTTGATTGAGTTCCATGGATTCCTTGATTGAGTTCCATGGATCTCCTCCTACTCATGATTTCTAGTTTCCATATGAGGACTTACATCGATCCTTGATCAATCCGGTAGGGATATTACCTTTGTCACTCCTCCTTGTGTATCATGTAGGGTGGGTGTTCTGTGGTTCCCCTGAGGCAGTTACTCAATTTTGTAATGAAGATAATAGCAGGTTAAAGAATAGGGATGAGGATGTTTGTTAATGTTTTTATGTCTTTTTATTCATGCTTTCCATATGATGTTGTTATAAATATAATGGGCTTAGGCCTACAGAAAATCACGGTCGATGGAGGTCTTTGTTTGTGAACCTATGATATGCTATGTTTTATGCTTTGTCTGGTGAATGGGAATCATTTATGAATAAGTTAAACACTTAAACTCAGCTGTTGAATATGAATACCCATGACCTTTTGTGATCCACCCAATATAACTAAATAATATAGAAGAAATAATTATGAACATCTAGATGGTTCAGTTATGAAATTGGTGAAGGGGTGAATGGGTTTTGTCATGGATGGGTGAATAGTAGGGTTGTGAATGGTGTGGTTGGAATGGAATGAGTTGTTGTGTGGCTGTGGTGGTGTTTGGAAGTAGGGTTGCAAGTTGGGTTGTGAAGATGAATAAATGTGGGAAGTTAATTGTGAACTGGATGGAATGGTAATGAATTAATTTTGGATAACCAATAATTTTTTGGGTTTTTCTTTGGATCCATTACATTGAGGGATCTCACTGTTCTCTTTGTTCATGTGACTTCAGAAGAGAACCGAGTGCGAATGCTTAATTTACCTGATGGTTTTCCTTCCTACTTTATTGTTGTTTCATCTTTGATTGTGCCTGTTATTTGCCCATTAGTGAAGGTATTAACTCTTACTGAACTGTTATGAATGATAAATTGAATAGGGAAATTGGGAACTATTTGTTCATTGCCTGTTTCCTGAGGAAGCAGTGCTTGTGCACCTTCTTGTATCTGTTTGAGAAGTTGTAGGTTAGGATGTGTATTGGGGTATATATATGTGTAACTATATGTATTTTGTTTAGTCACACCCCACTGGAATTTAGCACTTAGTTTCGGGCATCCCATTTCAAGGGGAAGGGTGTTTCCCCCTAGTTAATCTCATTCATGCTCCCTCTTCCCTTGGCTGTGATGGAAGGAGGCGACCATACACCCAAGATTCTTTGAGTAGGTTTTGATTGGTGTGTTGTTATCCCAGGTGTTTTTGGACAGGGGTTTTGGTTATGGTTTTTTTCCTAGGTGTGTTCGGGATGAGGCTAGGTGTGTGCAGATAGGGATGTGTGGTTGTGAGGCCCTGGTGTGTGTAGGCTGGGATGTAGATGGTTGTGAGTCCATGGTGTGTGTGGGCATGAAGAGCATGGTAGTGTCAGGATGTTTTCTATTAGGGATGAGCAGCTTGCTAGTGGGGGAAATGGTGGTGCGGGGTACCCAAATGTTTTGTTCTTACTATTACCGTACTGATTTTGTTATTTGGTGAGCGTGGCCGATGAGGTGGGATGGATAGACTCCTTGATAGATGATGTTTCTTCTTCTTCTCACGGGACTTTGGGATGTCTCCCAACTTTTGCATGAGTGCTTTAGGTTTTCATACTGAGTATACTTCGTATGCTCACCCTATGTTTACTTTCCGGTTTCCTAGAGGACTTCGGAGGCCTTGCAGGACCGTACTAGTTTGGACGTTGGAGTTGTTGTTGGTCGATGTTGGATCCTGCGTAGCCTTTTTCCATTCCTGTTGGGTATTGTACTTTTGATTCCTTGTACTTTGTGCAGTTTTATTATTAAACATCCATGTGGTTTGGTTTTTACTTGAGTTTTCTATACATGGTGGTGTTTGGTGTTGACTCATTCTTTGTCCCAAACCTGGTTAACTAAAATAGGTATTGCCTCCAATATCGTGAAAATGTTATACCCTTGGTGTTATTCGCCACCTCGAGGCCTACTAGAGGCAGGACTCAAGGGTCATTATCTCTCCTTCAACTTAAAGAAGGAAGGGCTTAGAAATCTGTTATTCCTTAACTCCTTTTGGTGAAGGCGGGTCGTGATCTAAATCATTATTTTCCATGTAAGGTATTAACAAATTAACAATATAGGATTTGTCAATACTTGAACATGGTACCTAGACGTAAGTGTGGTGCACTTCATGGGTTGATATGTAGGGCCAACAATGAGGAAATTGTACACTAATGGGTGGGGGTTGATTGTAACACCTCAAAATGTTACAGGGTAAAATGGATAAATGATATCATACATGTTAACAAGGTGCATCTTCCTTTTATTATGGCTATCCCATATTGAAGGAGGAGGAGCATGAAGAACCCCTTTATAAGGTTTTGTCAATACATCTTGCATCATGAGGCATTTTCCTAGCATCTTCATGAGGGAAAGATCCTAGGAAATGAAAAACCATGCGGGCTAGTCCCAAAGCGGAAAATATCATTATCATGGGCTGGACTGGGCAGTTACAAATGGTATCAGGGCTCTTGCCCATTTTATGTGCTAGTGATGACACTAGGCCCTTCTAAGGGGTGGATTATGGCTATCCCACATCAAAAGTGGAGGAGCAGGAAGCACCCCTTTATAAGGTGGTGTGGATACCTCTCCCATCATGAGGCCTTTTCTTGTGGGACGCCTAAGGGCCAGAGCCTAAGGAATGAAAAACCATGTGGGATTGACCCAAAGTGGACAATATCATGACCATGGGTTGGACTGGACTATTACATGATTATAACAAGGATCAATGTTTGATTTTTTTCATTGAATTTTTTTTATGATTTTCTAATTTTGGATTTTAGTAAATAATAAGTAATATATGAAACTTCTGATGAAAGGCTTATGATGGAGAAGGGGGAACATGTCTTGTCAATCGTATTCAAGGACGGTAGGAAATATGGAAGCTGTTGATGGAAGGGGAAGTTGTAATACTTTTTTTATAAGTAAGACTATTCAATGTCTATATTCAATGTAATAAAGTTCATAAAGGAAGACATTATTACAAACAAATGTTTTTGAAATAATGAAGTAGCTATTTTGGATGATTTCTTTTCTCAGATCATCAGTGTGAGGACACCGAAAATATAATTTTTTAAAGACTGGGATGGTTTGTCGCAAAAATAAAAATATGAAGATTTTCTCTTTCAATTAGACCATTTATCTAAAATATCTAAATTTTTTGTGGAATAATTTGGTGGTTTCTTATAGTCTATTTTTATTATAATCTGAAGTGGAAAGAAATTTTTTATAACACAAGTCCATCAGATTTAGTTTTCCATTGATAAATGAAGTAATCCTAGCACTGATCATTAGATGCATTGATGGTTGTGCAAGGAAATTTTTGGAAGACTGGGTTTCATTGGGAATTTTTGGGAGCAATGTAAATGAAAATAAGTGGAATAATGGTAGAGGCCGACTAAAAATATAGTCAACTATTTTCATAAAGATAATGTATTTGTCAGATGTGTGTCAATTGGGTCAAGAAAAACAAGTATAGTGATTCTTATTTATGAAATTGAGACCATCATAATAAAGATGATACTATTTTTTGAAGTGAATTATAGAACAATTCACTCAGTGTAAGCTGACACCGATTAAATTTATCAGATGAAGGATTATTGTTTTGGAGAAAAAAAATATGAAGAATCATGTTCTAAGCGTTTTTATAGTGTTACTAAAGGGGGTATAGATGATTTCTTTTAGATTTTGAAGGAGATATAAAAATTTTGACAAGGGGAACAATATTTTTGAATAATATTTTTTCCTTTATTTTCAATTGTTATGGACTATTATAATGAATAATTCATTGGTTTAAAATTTTATTCATCATTATGAGGTAGATCATAAAGGAAATACAAATAAAACTAGAGTTTTTAAGGAATTATGAGGATTGATAAAGTCATTAAAAAATATTAGAATAATTAATAAGATTTTAGAATCATTGAAGAAGTAAAATTATCATTTGAAAATCAAGGAAAATTTATATTTCAGTAATTTTGGTTGAGAAGGAAATATTTTCAGAATCCCACTTAAATCACTTTTTGGACACCTATAAATTTTTGATGAAAATTTTAAATTATGACTTATATGTACTATTTAATAAATAAGGAAGACTGGCGAATGTTTGTATAGTGTAGAAGTTTCATATAATTCTCACTATGGAAGGTTTCCAGATAGAGGAAGTGAATGAGAAGGGAAAAGATCGTATTTAGAGTTTTTAGAATCAGATCTAGCAATTATACTGGGATTTCCAAATTGAAGAAGTACATCATGATTGTTTTCAGTAGTATTCTGACAGAGTATTATATCTGTGTTGAGAAATTGGACTTAAGTGTCAGACTGGGGAGTCAGACATAGTATCATTGAGAAGTATAGTGATGTTATTTCCTATTGATGGGTTAGGAAGTGATTTTTTTGATGTTTTGATTTGTGAAATATGATTAAGAAGAACCATAAAAGGTTTGATACAAAATTTATGTTAAATAATTTTGTTCTACTTGAAGAACACGCACTTTTTTATTAAACATAGTTATAAACAAGTGATAGGGAATATATTACTTTTTGTATTCCAAAGAAAAGGATTGTTTTCTGGTGAATTATGGTGTATTGGACTGTTTCCATACCATACCAAGGATATAGTTACTCTTGTTTAGTATTGAACCTTGTAAATTATAATTTTCATTTGGATGTGTGTTTGGTTTTTTTGGTAGGGAATTAAATCTTTAATATGAGGTGATGATCGTTTCAAAAGTAAGGAAAAATTAATGAAAAATATCACTAATTCACCCCTCACAGTCTCAATGATACTCATATCCATTACTTCTCTTATTTTCATGTTTCCCAACCCAAACCACTGTCTCCCATAACTTTAGATTGGGTCCCTCCTACATAAAAATGTCACACTTTTCATTAATGGATTTATGATTTCCAAGGAACCCAAAAATCATCTCAAATTTATCCACTCAATCTCCATCTTCCTACGGGTCAGTTAATTCCTTGATGAAAGGGGGGTTACACAAGAGGAACTAATTTGACCTATCCTTCTCTAGAACTACTTCATCATCCCTATCCAGATCAAGACGTAATCTCATTCCCTAATCTATGTCTCTAATACCGCAAACCACCACCTTTATGACTCCATGATCAACTCGTGGGTTATCCAATAGTGAATTTTCTCTCGCCTCATTCTATGGATGCACTAGATGTCTTCTAGGTGGTGTGTTTCTATAAAAATAAAAATAAACAAAAAGGAGTACCCTAAATACATCAGATAATTGAGAACCATATGAATAAAATAATAAAACATTTTCAAAAACCACATTTTTTATTATAACTCAAACAACTCCACAGAACCTTAGTTCCCATGCCTAGTCTACAGCTTGTGAATTTCACCCAATGGAAGTTTCAAACCACATTCCACAATATCACATGGTGACCTAATGTTTCATACGAGGTGTGTTGGATAGAAACCCCACTCCCAACCAGAAACTCCATCCTTGAAAGCACTAACTCGTATCTATCCATATATTCTACAAATTATGAGACCCAATAAAATGGAAAACTTACTCCAATATTATTTTTTCATGAACATTCTCAAGATTCCATTCAAATAAATTCTTGACCTTGCTAGTGGCATGTCTAGAAGAGTGTTCACAGTCCCTATGGGTTGGAAATTAGTGTATGTGTATTGAGGAACTACATTGGGAATAATTTTCCCATCATAGTATTCCAGATCATCATCATGATTTATAAATATCATAAATAAAATAATATTAAAAAATAACCACACACAAGTTTATTTTTTAAATCCATAGTCATGCTCCCAAAAAGAAAAATGGAATATTCTAATAAAAGATCAAAAAATCTCATCATGGCCAATGGGCTAATCACCCAACATGTCACCACCAACACTTATCCAAATGGGTTACTAAAATGAGTAACCAAACCCACCATAGAAATATTTCCATTTACTTGAGTTAGAAAAAACATGGTCTAAATTCACCAATTTCATTTATATTGTGTGTGATATAACTTTCCCAGTAAGATCCCACCATGATTTCAATTCATAGCCAATATAAGATGAATAATGATACTGATTTCAAAATAACTAAAATATTTTTTGTTCAATACATTCTTTATACATTAAAAGAATAGTTAAAGAAACATGAATAATAGGGAAAAAGGTAAAACCAAAACATAAGAACCATGTGAAATCCCTACGTAGGTGGGGAATGTGGGGACCTAGGATACTCATAATCCCAGTGACCAAAAAATGGATGCCAATTTCCATTCCCATTCTCAAACCATAATCATCACATCATATCACATAACAATTTATTTTATTCTTATTGTATCATGATCCTACTAGAGATGATAGTTTGAGGCCCTACTACCTCATTTAGCACACTGGTCCTAGTCTTTCCACCTTTATAACCTAGATTCCCATGTGTTTCCTCCTTTTATAAGGGTTACTGCCCTAGAATCAACTAATTTTTTCTTTAGATTACATATATAAATATATATTCAAATAATTGAATATTAATTTAATTAAATTATTATATATTGATTGTTCTTCTATGTAAATTTAATGTGCTAATGTCATATAGTATCAGTCACATTTATAAGGTCATATAAGATACCCTGTATGATGATAACCTGGATGTTACATGATTAAAATATTAAATATAGTTTGATGTTTGGATAATGTACTATGATATGGAACATAGTATATAGACTTTCAAGTGTAAGAACTCATAAGAGAATGAGATTTCTTCTCATGAAGTTCACACTTAATAATTTAAAGATGGGAGATTATGAAAATATACCCTCTAGTAGAAATTATATATGTATATGTGTGATTGTATATTCCTATCCATGAATTTTTGTAATGGATCTTATACATTAAGATTATTATTAATGTATGTTATGACATATTCACTTAGATTTGTTTTATAAATCAATATGAAAATATTTTATGGGGAATTTTGATATGTTTGGTGAATCATGGGTGATGTTTTATTAATAAAAAATTTATGTAAGGATTTATCACATTCATATTTATAGAAGATCATATCTCAACCCTTTGATTGAAATATAATTGTAGCATTAAATTCCTTGGTTATGTTGTAAATATGTCTTTATTTCATACAGTCAATGAATGACTTATCTAGCACATACGTTGCTGATATGGATGTAAAAACTACATAATGATATATTGATACAAATATATTATATTATTCAATTTGTGTTCTTATGTGGTATTTTATGTTATTATATTATGTTATTTCTCATTATTTCCTTGAACATTTTAATTGACAATAATTGAAGAATTTAGGAAATCCCATGTAATGCTTATGAGAAATAATCTCAGAGGATTACACACTAATTGTTTTCATTGATCTCGATTTTATTCTATTTGATTTTAATTGTTGAAATAAATAGTATACTAATGACCATGATATAATTATATTCATGTTTTATTTATCACTAATATTTTCAAGGTAATAAATAATTTATTCAATACATGAATATATAATGAATATTTACTCACTGAATTTTGAATAAAATAATCATCATATTTATTTTGTTTTTTAATAAAATTTTAATTTTTGGATTGGGAATAGAATATTTTTCATATTAATAAAATATTTTTTCATGTATTTAATTAATGATGAAGAGTTTGAGTTTACATAGATTGCATTTGGTGATGAATATTAATTTAAAAGATGGAAAAGTAACATTTCTCATTCCGCAAGTTAGCAAGGGAAATAAAATAATAATATTATAATTATATGGAATGGGGTTTTTTAAATATTATAATACTATTTTAGGGATCATATGAAAATATATAATATTTTAACACAAATTGAAGCTCTATAAATAGATGATTACATCCATTGTGTAGGGTGTATTGGGAATATATAATTGATGCATACAACAAATTTCTCTATGGAATCTCATCTCTCTAAAGTATAAGAAAATATTGAGATAATACTTGATTTCCAAAGTATGAGAAACCAAGACGAATGATGAAAGGTGATTTATTCACCATGGTAGATCTTGAAAATCAATCAGTGTAATTTAGAGATCAGAGAAGAACAGATGGATCACTCCTAGAGGGATTCTATACTTCGATCCTAAAAGTGAAACAATGATAATCCAAAAAGGGCCTTTTGAACATTAGTCAAAATCATATTTGAGGACATATCCTTAGACTGTGTATTAATTTATTCCGATCTAAATAATTAAATAATATATTTATCATGAAAAGATAATCTCTAGGTATTGGGATTCTTTACATGAATATTTGGGGTAAAATTTTCATTAGAGATGGATTTCACATCATGTATAATATTTAGAATGTTCCTTTGAATCAATATAACTCTCATGGATTGGCCTCCAACTATGGGACTTATGCTGAACCTATAACAATTATTTTTATTAAGTCATAAAAATAATCTTCCACATATTCCAAACAACCACCTATCGGAGCACATACATTAAAACAATTTCTATAGGGTAAATCCATTTTAAAGACCATGCACACACACCACATAACCTTTGAAATCACCCCATTACACAAAAACCACAATTTAAAAAATAATTAAATTTTGAAGCAATCACATTTAATCTTTCAAATAATGGAAAAACATTAAACCACATAACATTTTCCTTGAAAACACAAAAAACAAATTGAGAAGAGATTTCCAAGAATATAGGTGTCCATATGGAAGAAAGAAAAAACCATAATCATCAAAACCCATTCCATACAGGTTTAATTAAGCTAACACTAGGTCATCAAAACCATCGGGTAGTATCAAAATTATGATAGAAGGGAGGAGTGACCAAGAAGTGGGGAGATGAGACACTTAATTTCAGCATCCTAGAAGAACCTTGGTCAAAATACACAAAAAATGGAGTCCAAGAGGTGACAAGAGATTGTGAATGGTGTTCCTAGGGATGGAGGGGTTGGGAATCTGAGAAAATGAAGAGTTAATGTGGTTAAATCAAATAGGGGTAGCTAAATAAATTCAAATATTTTAAAAACTATGCTGACGACATGGTTTGGGAACATGATTATCCTAATAGTGTGCCAACCATTAGGGCACCTCATTATACAAAATTAGATGTCATACAATTTTACAAACTGTATACGTAATAGTGTTGGTGCTCTGGTGCTGTTGTATCAGCACACACAGTTTTCTAATGTTACCGCACGGTTTCCCCAATCATTGTTCCAACTAGGTGTGGACCTATATTTACCACAAAAAATAAATTTTCAAGGGAAAATAGCTAGAAAAATATAGATGAAAATTAAATCAAAGTGTAGCCAATAAAAAAATAGAAAATGGAACCATGGGTGAGGAATCCAATGTCTCCACCCATGTACTCAATCATGGCTAGATGTAATGTTCCTGTTCACTAAAAATATTTCCCACAGGTAAATAAGATGGATTCTTTCCATTGCGTTTCTACTCACCAAGAAAAAATGTCGACCCAGACACTCGCCTATCTCCCTCTATCACTATAGAATAATACGAACATGTAAGTGACTGTGTAGTAAAATCACTTAAAGATGCATCATGAACCTTTATGTGGATAACATGTGGATGTGGATCATCTATGAAAGGAAGTGGAGGAGAATCTTTTTTATCATTTTAGATATCCTCTTTATGTTCCACCCCATCATGTGTGCATCAATTATAGGCTTATGAAACTATGACACATCTATACATGGCTTATCACACCAACATTGTCTAACACATAGAAGAAAATATCATGATAAATATCATACATGAAAGGAAGTAAATATATCATTACTCATTGAAAATGGTTCTGGTCAAATTCTCCTCCCACCACTAAATTAGAAATATCAGTTAAGTGTGTGATAAGATAATCATTTAGAAAAAAATAATATAGTTAAAAAAATTTAATAAAAAAGATTTCCAAACATGGGAGAAATTATTACTAATTGATGATAGTCTCACCTATTTTGTGTAGTATATAACGATCAGGTCATGTGTCACTTGGAAACATGTAATTCCTTACCAGAATGAACTAATAATCACTAAAAAAATAGGAGGAACACTGTTGTACCTCAAGTATGCCTCCCTATATGGTAGAGGTGTCCAACAAAAAGTGTGAGACTAAAATGGTATGGTGGGTAGAATATAAAAACATATCAATGAAAATAAAAATCATAAATAAAGGAAATAATATTAATCAGAATGATATGGAAATGAAACAACATCTATGAAAGTGTCAACAAATAATCTAAATTGACTATAAAATAATAAATGAATATTGTTCTATAAATGTCATGAAATCATACAACATAACGGAAAATATGAAAATGTAAATATGGAAAAAACTCTTAAAATAATCTTTATTCTTGGCCTTGTCCAAGGTTCTAATACTTCATCAAAGATTCCCTATCCGAGAGTAACAAATAGTAGCATATGATCAGCTACTAAAGTGACAAGGTTACCCAAGCGTAGTGTGACTAAAACTATGCAATAAACAACAAATAGTTTGCCTTAATATAACTATTCTGATAAATAATGTTCATATAGAAGTTCTAAAGTCAAAAATTTTGATAGCATTATAAAAGTTTTAAATAAAAAAAAACAAGAACTAATACCCCAGGTTCAAGATGATACATTGGGGAAATTATATATACGAATATATTTGATTAAAAATAACACTAATATATGAAAAAAAAATTAAAATTTCAACAACATATAATCCATATGAATGTAACCTTAGTGAAAAAATCTAGTCTCCATTGTAAAAACACAAAAAAACCCTCTTAAATGATGCCAAAACATCATCGAATTCTTAAAAATTATGGTATCCCATCTGAAAACTCAGTTTCAGAGGCCTGATAATAGTTTTTGACCAATAAATAAAATGTTGAAAATAGTTCAATCTATTCTAATGGAATAGATCTCTTTATAAGTTTTTATTTGACATGTCACAAAGCCCAAACAAAAACCCAGATCAAAAGCAATGGTTGTTTGTAGTTCAAGATATGAATTCAATATACCTATAGAGATTAATTAATTTATTAATTTTTTATATCACCATATATTTATTAAATGTTTTTTACTCTATACTAAATATTAAATTTTTTAATAATATATATATATATATATTATATCATATTTAAATAAATTAACTACATATTATGTGTAAATACATATTTAGTATTATATAAATCATATTTAAGAAAATTTATTATATAAACATAATTTTTATTATAATTACATATTAAAATATGTTTTTTATAATATATAATATTTTTTAGGTAGTAGAACTTTTATTATCCATAAAAAAGATCTGAGGAAGATGGTTTATAACAGCACTGATAATGGGTGGTCTTTATCCTCAAAAAACAAACAGTAATAATGTGGGTCTTTTATCAGTGTTGATGAAAGTCAAATTTATCATTGATTTTAGGTGGAAATGATAAATGAATCCCCTTTATCACAGATAAAAAATCAATATAAAGGGGGACTTTTATGAGTGCTGATAAATGTACCATTGATCATCACTTATAGCTAGTACTGATAATGGTACATCATTTATCGACTATTTTTTAGTGTTGATAAAGGGTAGTAGTGAATAATATCAATTCTGATGTAGTGATGATTGAGATTGATCCTTATCATATATCATCATACCCTAGAATTCCAATGTTTGGAGAATCTAAAATTTTGACCATTATGAAGTGATTGAAAAATGAGGAGTCCTAAAAAATGTAACATATGAGAATTGTGAAAAAGAGCATAGGAATGATAATTAATTGAAAGAAAATTCCCATAGGAGTTTCCCAATAGGTTCCAATGCATGCAACATGCCACCTTGGACACCTCTACAATTTGGTTATATATTCACACAAACCATTGTAATGGAAATCCCACAACATTATGTATTTGTTGGAATTTTTTAAGAGGAAAACCATGTTGTCTATATCCAAAATTAGTTTTTTATGATTCCACCCTCTCACAGATGGTAGGAATCCTTGATATCATTTATGATCATTCCCATAATGGAAAAATAGGAGGTGAATTCATTATAGCTGATTTTTTTATGACACTGATCGAAGCCAGTGAAGTTCTAAAGCAAAATCATTTTCAACTCATTCTATGACAGGGTCAGTATCCTGAGGGTTCCCTTAGCTAAATTGTATTTCAATGTAGTCACATTTCTCATCCTTATACTCCAAAATTATCTAGAGCGGTTGAAAATAAATTTTTTAGATGTTTCATATATCTATCATTGGAAATAATGGCACGTTGGGTCACTGAAGTAGTTGTAACCTTGGAAGCCTTACAAAATCTGATGAGGAATCTCCTCCACAGGTTTAACCAATGGATGCCTACATTCATGGTTTACATCTAGTGGAGCTCTTGGGATCATATTCACCATTCTATGCAGGTAATATTTGGTGAGATGGTGCAATGAGGTTGGGGGATGTTAATGAGTGCATAAAAATTCAATATCATGAACCATGTGATCTGGTTCTCTAGCAGCACTGGGTCATTGTTGAACATGTCCACTATATAGTTTTTGATTAATATGTGATCTCACCCATCCTTAATTCCCTACAAGGATGACATCACCCGCTTGATGATGAATCTACAGTCAACCATCATAATTGTTCGCAACTCTTATGACCATTGTAGGATTTGGAGAGAATAGTTGTAGAACACAAGCAATTAATGTTGAAGAATAACATGAATCAAGTCATTTCGAGTGACTGCCGAGTTTGATGAAAATAATTTATCGATGTAATGGACCGTGATTTTTTTGGTGTGGCCGATATGCGGATGGTCGTGGTGTAGTGTGCCGATAGAGAAGGTAATGGGATGGAATCCCATGGGGTTATAGTGGAACATGATGATTGAAATGATTAATATGGGGTGGTGGACCAAGAATCCAATTTTCTCACACATCATTCATTACAAAGAATGAGTATGTGATTCTGAGTCCCTAATTCATCATCTATTTTTTCACATATCAATGGTTTGTGAAGATTAAAATTCCATTCACTAGTATAAAATACACTTTTAGAGACCTCAAAAAGTCATCACTAATGGTCTATAGCAACCGACTACCATATTCCAAATAATAAATTCTTTAGGTCTATCACTATTGCCTATTGAATCCACCAAATAGAAAATTCTATAAATGAAGTCGGGATAACCTCTAGCAACTGTAAATAGTAGTCACTATATCCAAACATAGGTTGAACTATAGGGACCGGCATATGGAATATGCTATATGTTTTTTATATTTTTAAAATAAATTATAAGAACTATTAAAAAACCACTATATTTAAATAATACAAACAATATTTCATAAAAATAAAAAACCACAGGCACTAAATTTTCTTTGTCTCATCATCTTCCAAGCATCACATCCATCATCAAATAAAACTTAAGGAAGAAATTTAATAAAGTAATTATTAAAGAAAAGAATATCCCAACTAAGGATTGAATTGAAATAAAATATTTCAATTAATGCTTTTTTGATAAATGTACATTTTTTGATTTTGAAAATTTATTAATAATTTTTAATAATTATTAAAAAAATGTAAAACAACTTATTCAATCATTTCATGGAGACCACATATTGAAATATTTTTTCATCTTCTCACAAATGTCAAAAACAATAATAAGTCTGTTTTCCTATGATTTCTTGTCATTTTGAGGTAGTTTTATATCATCTAACAATTAAATTCATATTTTTTAGTTTTATGATAAAAAAGTGTGTTTTCCATCATCCCAGTCAAAAATAACCTCTGATGGATGTACTATATTTTGGACCATTTCACAATTCACTTTAATGTTTTTTTCATCTGATTTCAAGGAATTAATAGGTTGTTCGACTCGTTTTGATCCCCATGCACGCATTTGAATGGGCATCAAATCAAAGAAAACAACATATTATGTTGTTCCATGCAGACCACATGTTAGATTCAAATTCTGTATGCTATTACATAAAAAAATAATAATAATATGGTTGTACTATGATTTTAAATAATTCCTAGGTTTTTTATGTATTTGACCATTAAACACCCATTTTGGTGTTTTATGGCACTAAAAGCGTGTTTTCGATCATACTCAGCTAAGGAAAACTCAAATTGATATTCGTTCTACTCAACCATTTCAATGTTCACTCCACGGTTGTTGTCTTCGGATTTCACTGCATTTAGAGACCATTAGACTTGTTTGACTCCAAACACACCATTTTAAAGGGCGTCAAATATTTAAAAACCATATATTCAACTGATCCATAGAGGCAACATGTAAGATGGATGTATTCGTTTCTATTACACATAATTAATAGTAATAATACTTGTTTATGATTGCTGTTTAATTTTCTATTACACATAATGAATATTAATAATACTTGTTTCCTGTGATTTCGAGTCATTTTAGGGTTGTTTTCTATGGATCAGGCCACTAATCATGTGTTTTGGTGTTTTATGACACTAGTAGTTCATTTTCAGTATTCATAGGAAAAATATTAATTATTTTCAAATTTATTCTACTTGAATAGTTAAAAATTTACATGATGATTTTCTTCATCTGATTTCATGGAATTCAGATGTCATTTGGTCTATTTTGACTGCCGAACACACCTTTTTAAAGGGCATCAAATCCTTAAAAACCACACATTCAGTCATTCCAAGTAGACCTCATGTTCGATTGATGTTCTATATCCTCATACTCATAAAAAAATAATAATTTATATTTTATTTGACATCATGTCATTATAAGGTAGTTTCCAATGGATGATACCATTAAACACCAATTTGGATGTTTCATGACATAAAATTGGGTCTCCATCATTCCTATCAAAAGACACCCCCAATTTACATACCATTTACTGGATCATTTTTTTGACTGATTTCACTAGTGTAGAAAAAGTTATTTTCGTCAGTTATTTTTCATTTTGTACATGAGTTTTTAGCTGACATTAATAGGAATGCCATTATAAATAACGTTTTATACGTTGGTTATTTAAAAACCGACGTGCAAAAATAGGGGGAGGATTTATAACATCAGTTATTGTATAACCACTTTGATAAACCCGGTGGGGGGGGGGGGGGTTATCACGTTAGTTATTATATAACCGACGTGATCAACCCATGTGGGGGATTTTTATCCCATCAGTTATTAAATAACCGACGTGATAAACCCCTGGGAAATGGTTTATCATGTCGGTTATATAATAACCAACCTTCTAAACCAGTCCGGGGGGGGGGGGGGTTATCATGTCCGTTATTTAATAACCGATGTGATAAACTATTTCCCATGCCTTTTATCACATCAATTATTAAATAACTTACGTGATAAACCATTGCACAGGTGTTTATCATGTCGATTATTAAAATCACTATCATGATAAACCCTTCCTGATTTCATTATCACTTTCTTTATAAAATATCTGGCGTGAAAGACAAATATTATTTAGAAAAATATAATGGTGTCTACTTCTCTCCCCCATAATCAACCAGAAACCAAATTAAGAATTCTTACCATAGAAACAGAAGTAGATCAAAACAATAACTAAATAAAAATTAATCATTTACATTGATAACATATAAAACTTACCCAACTGGACATCCCTCCCACCACCCCCTGAATAGCACCCCCTCACCCCACTTGACAACCCCCACAACACCCCTGGACTGCCCCCCGACCTGCTAGATAGCCCCAAACACCCAGGGACAGCCCCAAACACTGGACATCCCCCCCCCCACCCCCTGAACAACACCCCTCACCCCACTTGAAAGCCCCCACCACTCCCCTGTACTACCCCCGACCTCATGGACAATCTCAAACACCTCGAGAAACCCCCCCCCCCCCCCACCCTATTGAACATCACCCCTCACCCCCTCTCCCAACATGACAACCCCCACCACACCCCTGAACTACCACCTGACCCCTAGATAGCCCCAAACACCCCGGGACAACCCCCACCCTCATTAATACCCCCCACACCCTGGACAGCCCTCCCCCACCCCATTAGAGCCCCCACCACAACCCTGGACTGTCCCCGACCCCCTAGACATCCTCAAACACCCCTGGACAACCCCCCCACCCTCATGTATAACCCCACCCCTAGGAAAACACTTCCACACCCCTGGACATCCCTCCCACACCCCAGAAATATACCAAAATGTTACCAAATACAAACTAGAACTCCCTCACCCCATTAGACTACCCCCACCACACCCCTGGACACTCCCCCCACACCCCAGGACATCACCACCACCCCTGGACATCCCCCCACCCTCCTGTAGACCCCCACCCCCTGGACAGTAATCCCATATCCCTGGAAAGCCCTCCCACACCCTTGAAACAAACCAAAATGTTACCAAAAATAGACCAGAACCCCCTCAACCCACTAGACAGCCCCCACCACACCCCTGGACTGCCCCCCATCCACATGGACACCCTGGACCCCAAACTGGACAGCCACCCCCCCCCACCCTGGAAACCCCCCTCACCCAAGAAGCACCCCCACACCCCTGGTCACCCCTTGGACAGCATCCCACTCCCCTAGACAACCCTTCCACCCACCTAGAAACGCTCCCACCCCCAGGACTGACCCCCCACTCTCATGGACACCCAGGACCCACCACCCCACAGGACAACCCTCCCAGGAACCTGGACACCCCCACCCCATTTAACACCCAAACATCCTTGGAACCTCTCCCCCCAGACAGAATCCATACCAGAAAAACCATCATAAGTCGACCAAAAAAAGAATTAGAGAAAAATTAAACATTCACATATATAACATTCAAAACATACTCTCTCAACATTAAAAAAATTAAATCCAACCTAAATGACAACCATATACACAATTACAATGACAATATTCAAAATTACATTTTTCATTACAAACAACTAAAATTCTATCAAACCTGTAAAATAATTTGACCAATACACTTTTAAGATTTTGATGTCTTCAAAAGTATTGGGTTGAGGGTCATAAAAAAGCTACAAATGAAATGGATAGTAGATAATTGGTATAATGATTAAATAAAATTGAAATATTATGGCAATGTTTAAGAGTAAATCCTAACAGGACAAAATTCACAACGGTCCCAGTTGATATTATTTCATACATAAATCTTAACATATAATATCTGCTTTCGATGACGCCTTGTTGTTCCTGAAAATTCTGTTCTAATGAGTGTAAATTAAATATATTATTTTTATGTAATAAATAAAAAAGTACAAGTTATAAATGGATATTTACCATCACATTTACATATTTAATCTTTTCACTACTTTCTTTGGGGTTTTTCAAAAGTTGACCCATGACCTGTTAGAAAATAATATGAACGGGGTAAATTTAAAATTCATTATAATATATAAAAATATTGTGAAATTCAAACTTACTTTTAAAATATATTCTTAAAACATTCCCAGACATCATCATGGATAGAGGATTTCCAATAAAGTGCTTTCTCACTTGGGAAAAAAACCCCTAACATCCATTCATCACTGATAAAAGGAAATTTAAGGTTAGTGGTTTTTTATGTTAAAAGATAATGAACTCTTTGAGAGAGTTGTGTTTCAGACCTCTCACAAAAAGGAATCATCCAAAATTGTGTGACTATATTATTTTCAAGTCTTTTAGTAGTATAAAGCATTATTTTTTACTCATCCAATGCACATGCTTCAGGGTAAATCAATTGTGGGTCCAGGAATCCATATACATCTATTAGCTCATTCCTCTAACAAATTTTATAAAGATACCTAAAAAAATAGACAGAAGTATACATTTTTAATAAATATAACACAGAGAAAAGGTGTTCAGACTTACATGGAATAAAACATCACCACGTTGATGCCCAACTTTTCTCCAGAAACATGCTCCATGATATCAGTTTTCATAATCCCCACACTTATTGCATGTCCTCAAACACGAGATTCCATTGGAAACTAATAATGACCCACCAAAAAATTTGAATATCTTGACAATTTATCAAGACTACTAGAATCTCTATTTGATGTCATATCCATTTGTCTTTGTTGTTGTGTATATAGTATTTCTTTATGTTTGAAGTATTCCTGTAAAAATAAATAGAAAAATATATTAGTTTAAAAAAAACAACTTTAATAAAAAAATAAAATAAAAGATATAACATTCATACGTCTATGGTAATGAGTCGAAGAAGCCTGGATGGACAAACAAAAAAATGGTTGATACTGTGTCCAAATGTCTTTACCTCATTGGTAGGAAATGGTACTCAAGCTGGTTCAATCTATAATATCATGTACAGTGACCCTCAGATTCTCTACCTTTAATTGTTAACGATGAACTGTATCTCTTATACAATATACCAACCCATATGCAACTATATGATGTTGAGGAACATCAACATACAAATCACCATAAGTAGGAATTTGCGGCAGAGGAGTAGGATAGAAAATGTGGTCTTCAAGCTGAGGTGGGGTAGTGGGAGCTACTGGCAGAGGTGGAGGATAAATAATGGGGTCTGTAGGGGGAGGTGGAGGAGTGGGAGCTGCAGACTAAAATTGTCTTTGTATGTCTGAAAACATAGACTGTAATGGCACTCTAATCATATCCTCCATCGTCTCATTAATATTATGAACTTCAGCCTCCAAGGATTCTATTTTTTTTATAAACCCCCTCAACGTTAGAATTTGAAGAATGTGGCAACACTTTTCTTACTGATACACCTTGCGGATATCCTCTTACACGACCAGGATGTTCGGGCTTTCCCAATACTACAGATAAAATATCATGCCTCATAGTATTTTTAAATTCCCCATGTGAACTCTACTCCTCAAGAGAGTGTTGTATTAATTAATTGAACATTTCTGTAATGATTGAAATTATTTGAAGAAAATAGTTTACTTAAATAAATAAAATAGTTATCTTATAATCCTCTCAACTACGATTCTCAATTATTCTAAAAGATAATTCCCTTTTTTCCCATCTGTGCTCTCTTCCATTTTTCATGTACAGATGGAGGTGATGGAGGGGCCACCTCTCCAGAGCTTGAAGACTCATCTCTTAGTTGTTGAAAATTTTCCGCCATCATTTTTTATTCCAAAACTGCATAGCCTCCCCGAGATAAACTATGAGGTTATACATTTTTAGATTGGATCTCTTGATGATCTTTCCTTGTTTGATGTAAATTAAGAATAAGAAATCATTAACAAAACATTAATAAGATCATTTATTTAAGAATTCTTATAAAAGTTTACATTGCCCGTACCAAAAATGACTCTTTTCTTCTACTTTAAAAAAACCGTCTCCATGTGTCTTCATCAATAAAAGGATATATAGGACATGGATTGTCATGACTCTTATGACCATAAATGAAATCAGATTAGAGGTTTGATTTGAAATCCCTCCATCTCCTGGCAGCCAATGATAAGCATTTCTTCCGAACTCCTCTAGTGTCAGGAATATCAAATGTTATATTATAATGAAGTGGTAAACATGTTATATATACTAGAAACATTTAAATAATAGTCAAACAATAGCAAATGATCATACCAAAATCATCTCCCACAACTCAGATATTATTTATTTATCCACACTTCTCCAGTCATCATACATAATGCTTACTTTTCTCTTAGCCTTAGTAGATACCAAACTCTTAAAATCATTTGAATTTGGACCTCTAAGAATATCATTATCATCAAAAAAAATTAGTATCCTCTGATCCTGTGTATAGACTAGTACTAATTTTAGAAAATGTGTGCACCCACGTTTACCAACCTCTGAACTCTTTGTCATAATAGGAGCACATGAGGAAGATTGGGGAACATCTAGACGAGCATGTGAATGTTCCTCCCCAAGGGTATGATCAATATGCTCATCTTTATAATTATGTGGTTGATCAACTGAATGATATGTCGTTATCCTTCAAATAAAAAAACATTAGTTCACAAATATATAAATTCAAATATTTTAATACTACTGTAATCAGAAAATAGAAAAGTGTACTATGTTATGTAATAGTAAACATTTTAAATCTGTTAATCATGTTAAATAATGGTAAAGACGGTAAATATGGTAAAAATAGTAAACATGGTAAACATGGTAAGCATGGTAAACATGGTAAACCTAGTAAACATGGTAAATTAATTATCACTGAACAAAAATAATAAATATATAATTCATGTAATGGTAAACATGATAAAGTAAACTAAACAAACTTAAAACGAACAAAATTTTTTACTTATTTTGTTTATATACATGTTTTAATAAATAAAAAACATACAATATCTGACATTTTATGATAAAAATTAAAGTAAAAAATAAATAAAAATATGATACCTGTAATTTTAGGAATGTAAAATTGGATGGTTTTCCCAAATTCCTTCATCGTTATTGTTCCTTATGGAACGAACCATGTCTTCAACATGCTCATCATTATGTTATGTTAATATTTCCATAGAAGTAGGTATTTCACATAAATTGGAATCTTTATCAAGATCATCCTCACCAACATATTGTGTTTTCCCTTTTAAAACAACATCCTTCTGCGTATCTAATTGATCTACTACATAGAAAATTTGTTTTGCATGTGTTGCTATTATAAAAGAATCACTTGTTTCTTCCAATCTATTCAGAATAAAAAGTTTCATTCCAAAGTCATCGTGTCTGACACTGTTGTTACTGATAAACCATTTATAGTTAAAAACATGAACTTTAATTTTAATGTAATCAACCTCCCATATGTCTTCAATCACTCCATAATGTGCACTTGAATTAGAAATTGGGTTTTTGTCTATAGCACTCGAAAAATGCATTTCTTATGCAAACACCAATACAACACTATTATAAACTGCACTTCTGTTGTCCTGAGATTTTGTATGAAATGTATATCCATTAATGTCATAACCAGACCATGTTATCACCTTTAAACATGGACCACCTACTATCCATTTTAATGTCTCTGATACATTTGATCTACCAAGTAAGGCCTTTTTAAACCATGACAAAAAAGTTTTGTTGTGCTCATTCAAAATCCACATTTCATTCTTCTTTGGATGACATTGTTTCAACTCATTAATATTCAATGTGATATACAGTTGAGCATCAACTATGTTATTCAAGATGTATGATTCCAACTTCTTCTTCTGTTCATCTAACACTGAATTGAATTTCAATCCATCACTCCCCTTTCCCACATTATGAACTCATTCATGGAGAGTTCGAGGCTGACCTATGTGTTGTTCCGCAGCCATGTAGCTTGTACAAAACTTTTCTACCTCCTTAGAAATATATTCTTTAATAATGGAGGCTTCTGGTAAATATGGATTTTTAACATACCCCTTTAATATTTTCATATACCTTTCAAATGGATACATTCAACAATGATCTACAGGTCCACAAAGATTTATTTCTCTAACCAGATAAATCATTAAATGCACCATTATGTCAAAAAATGATAGAGGAAAAAACATTTCCAATTGAAAAAGTATAAAAATTGCATCCTTTTCCAAAATGTTCAAATCATTCACATCAATCGCCTTGTTACAAATTGAATTGAAAAAATAACACAACCTCATTAGAGTATTTTTGAAACGGATGGGAAATATTCCACGCAATGCAACTTGTAGAATATGTTGCATCATGACATGACAATCGTGTGATTTCATACCTATCAACATCAAGTCCTTCAATGAGAATTTTTTTTACATTTGAAGAAAAACATTGAGGCACTTAGATATCATGTAGACACTGAAAAAATCTAATTTCCCCCCTCTTTGATAATGTATGACATGTCGGGGGAAGAAATTTTCATCTTCCTTTAGGAGTGGGAGCTAACTCCAAACTTATTCCCTTTGATAGTAAGTCTAATCTTGCTTTCCACCCATCATTTGTCTTTCCTTTAATATCTAACAATGTTCCAATCAAACAATCAAAGATATTATTCCGCACGTGAATGACATCAATATTATGTTTAAATTCACGGTACCTCCAATATGGTAGCTCAAAAAATATTGGCATTTTCTTCCAAATATGTCTATCATTACAAGATTTCTGTGTCTTTCCCAATGTCACATCAAGGTTTTTCACCCTCTCAAAATACTGATCGGGGAAAAAGGTTTTGGAGCAGTATCAAATTCTTGTGAGCCATTGAATGCCTTTTTTAGTCTTCTATAAGGGTGATCCATAGGCAAAAACCATTGATGAACCATGTACATTGTTTTACTACAATGATACCATTGACTATATGACATCTGTTGTTCACAAATTGGACATGCTTTATGACCTTTAGCACTGTATCCAGAGAAATTTCCATATGCTGGGAAGTCATTTATAGTGAATAGAGGCACTGTAGGAAGTTGAAAACATTCCATTTTATAAGAATAATTCACCCTAATACCATCAACCCATAACAGTTTGAAATCATCAATCATCAATGAAAAGTAAACGTTAATATCATTGTCGGGTTGCATTGGACCAGAGATCATTATACTCAACATGACATATTTGCGCTTTATACAAACTTTAGGAGAGAGGTTGTAAATTACTAATAAAATAGGGCATGATATATGTGTGCTGCTTAGGGTTCAATATGGATTCATTCCATCTATGCACAACCCTAGTCTATGATTTCTAATTTCTTTTCCATATGTAGAATACTACGCATCAATTTTCTTCAATTGTGGAAAATCAGCTAGATGACGTATTTTTCCATCACATACCCGCTCATCAGCATGCCATATTAACATTTTTTCATCATGTGAATTATCAAATAAAAATTTGAAATGATGAATTATAGGAAGATACCTAAATACCTTTCAAGGGATCTTTTTAATATCTACATTAGCCAGTGATTTTTCTTTCACCTTATACCGTGATGTCCCACATTTAGGAAAATCTGATAGAAATTTAAATTCCTTAATATATATAATGCTGTCATTGGGACATGCATGTATTTTCTTGTATCCCATTCCCATCGGGCATAATATTTTCTTGGCCTTATAATGTGAATCTGGAAGATCATTATCTTTTGGAAGAATGTCATTCCTCAGTTTTAGAAGCTCTCTAAATCTTCTGTCACTCTATACATGTTTCTCCTTCAGGTTAATCAATCTTGACACTTCTGAAAAAACTGTAAAACTATACGATAAGGATATAATGGTTTTTCATCATTACCATATAGACACACAACTGTCGGTTCTATCTCAATTTTTTTGCTGCAATATTGCGAATCATTTCAACAATTCCATCAGAGTTATCATCTTAAGAATCATTATCATCAGTGACATTCCATCCAGTTTCACCATGCCAAATCCAAGGGCTGTAACTCGGATTAAAACCATGAAAAATCAGATGATCTTTTATCTCTCTTCTTTTCAACTTCTTCATATTCAAACATTTCAGGCATGGATAGAAAAAAATTTCACTACATGGAACATTTCATTTAGAAAATTCCAAAAAGACATCAATACCTTCCTCAAATTCATTTCTCATTCGATGTGTTATAATACTACTTCGACTCATTATTACTTATAACAAATATAAAAAATATATTTATTTTTATGCTAAGACCAATATATGTCTATATGAAAAAAATCATAATTTGAATGTAAAACAATTTTTAAATATAAAACAAATCTATGTATATTTAAAAAAATATGCTTGAATATTATTTTTTAAAAAATATAGTTTGATATAAATGTTTTAAATTCCATTGAATCAATGAAAACCATGGGGCCTACAATGCCTGATAGAAAATTGGAGAAAATGGAGTAAACCAGATAATCAAATCATATTTAAAATAAGAATTATGATGGAGAAAATCACAATGTAAAGCCAATTATCACGACATAATCATCATGTCATAATCTCAGAAACCAAGATGCAGTAGACAATCCCAACTGACACTTATCCCCCACCCCCTTGGACACCCCCTGTACACCACCACCCGCTGGTACAGCCCCCAAACCCATGGACACCACCCGCACCCCCTCTGACACCCCATGGACACCACCACTCCCTTAGACATCCCACACAACTCTAGACAGCACCCCACCCCTCCTAGACACCACCCGCCCCTACCCCCTTGGACACCCCCCCTGGACAGCACCCCACTCCTCTAGATAGCACCCCACCCCTCTTGGACACCACCCACACCCCTACCCCAATGGACACCCCCTAGACACCCCAAACCTCTGGAAAGACCCCCACCCACTAGACATCCCCCACCCCTCTAGACAGCACCCCCACCCCTCCTGGACACCACCCCCACCCCCTACCCACTTAGACACCCCACTGGACACCCCCAATCCTCTGGAATGGCCCCCACCCCCCCCTGACAACCCCCAAACCCTCTGGACTGGCCCCCACCCCCTTGGAGATCCCCCCACACCCACCCACCCCCTTGGACGCCCCCTAGATAACCCCAATTATTTGGACATCCCCCCCCCCACCCCCAGACAACCCCCAAACCCTCTGGACAGGCCTCACCCCCTTGGACAACCCCCCACCCTTTGGACACCCCCTAGACACCCCCAACCCTTTGGACTGTCCCCACCCCATGGACATCCCCCCACCCCCCTAAACAGCACCCCCACCCCTCTTGGACACCACCCCCTCCCCCTACCCCCTTGTACACCCCCATTGGACCGCCCCAACCCTCTAGAAAGCACCCACCACCCTCCTGGACACCACCCATATCCCCTTGGGCACCCCCCTGGACACCCCAACCCTCTGGACAGCCCCCCGAGCCTCTAGAAAGCAACCCCACCCCTCCTAGACACCACCCCCACCCCTACCCCCTGGACACCCCAACCCTCTGGACTGCAACCCACCACCTGGACAGCCCCCACCCCCTTGGAACCCCCCCCCCACCCACCTCCTTGGACACCCCCTAGGACACCCCCAACCCACTTGACAGACCCCACCCACTAGACATCCCCCAACACCTCTAGACAGCACCCCAACCCCTCCTGGACACCACCCCACCCCTACCCCCTTGGACACCCCCTGGGAACCCTCCAACCCTCTGGAAACCCCCCCACCCCCTGGACAACCTCCCACCCCTCCAGATAGCACACACCACCCCACATGGACAACAACCCCACCCCTACCCCCTTGGACACCTCCTAGACCACCCCCAACCCTCTAGACAACCTCCACCCCCAAACAACCCCCCCAAACCCTCTGGATAGGCCCCCACCAACTTGGAAATCCCCACCCCCGCCCCCATGGACCCCCCCACACACAGACCCCTGGACTGCCCCCCCCCCCACACTTCCATCGACACCCTAGACAACCCCCAACCCCCTGGACAACCACCTTACCTCTTGACAGCCCCCAAAACCACGGGATTTTAACCTCAAGATACTAATATAGGCATATCTAGATATTTTAACCACAAGCTACTTGTTTTGGTATCATTCCATTATTCAAAATGAGAATAATGAATTGTATCTCTGACTAGTCTAAAATTATATATTTTGCAATGAATCAGTTTTTAATAGCATATGATGTCTTATAATAGTCTACTAAAATAAGATACTTAAATAGATTGTGGAACAACAAAAAGTGATACCCAAAATAGAAACAACCAAGGATCCAAAACTAAAATTCCTCCATGAGAAACCATATATATATTTATAAAATAAATCACACTGGAACACATAATGGGTGTATCACAATAGTTTACATATAAATTGCAGTAATAATGGTGAATGAGATCATTAGTTGTCTATGAATACAAAAAATTACCATCAATGTCGGGCATTCGTGAAATAAAAACAAACGAAATAGAAGTAGGTGAGGCTTATGTGAATATTGCAAGTCGATCTAATAGATCGAGGGATAATAAATAAGATTATTATGGAAAAACAAGGTAAGAGGGTTTGAAATCAAAGAATCTTACCTACATTAAACAAAAAAACGTAAACATAGACTATCCGGGAAAAAAATGAATGAAATAACATCATGGGAGGCTTACCTGAGTGTTGCGAGTTGAGATGATAGATCCGAGGAGAGTAAATATGATAAAAGATTATGGTAAAACGAGTTTAACGGAACGTTATTGACGAGTTTATTTGGGTTTACCGCGCGAGAGAGACGAGTCATCAGACTGTCGATCGAAAAATCGTAAATGACAATCCATCGGGTGTGTTAATTTTTTAAATATTTTATAACGTCGGTTATTTAATAACTGACAATATAAACTATTTTTATTATATTTATAACTTCAGTTATTATAATAACCGACATCAAAAATGTATCAGATACAAATTTGTTACGTCCGTTATTTTATAACTGATGTAAAAAAAATCGTGTGTCGGTTTTTGAAGTAGGTTATAGAATAACCGACGTAAAAAATACATCGGAAATCACAGTTTTTTACATCAGATATAATATAACCGACGTAAAAAATTCTAGGGGTTGGTTTGTTATGTCGGTTATCAAATAGCTGACGTCAAAAAGGCCTCAAAATCCTCTTTTTTTTGTCAGTTATAAAATAACCGACGTAAAAAACCACGTTTCACAAATTATCACATCGGTTATATATAACTGACTTAAAAAATGGTGACGTAAATAACATTTTATGGACTAGTGTTTCTTGGTATTCAGAGGATGTTTGGTTGGTTTTGAGCATTGGGCACACCTTTTTAAAGGGTATCTAATATTTAAAAAATTACATATTTCGTCAAACCACACAGAACACACATCTGATTGATGTTTCATCTACTCATACAAATCTGGAATAATAATAAGATAGTATTACTTTAATTTCAAGTCATTATGTGGGATTTTTATTTGGATCTGATAATTAAACATGTATTTTGGTGTTTTATGACACTACAAGTGTGATTTCTATACTCTAAGGAAAACATTAGCTCGATATGACAATTTATATCTACTCAAAAATTTCAAAATTCAATCTATAGTTATATTCATATGATTTCATGGCATTTAGAGGTCATTCGATTGGTCTTGACCCCCCCCCCCAAAACACATCCTTTTTAAGGAAGGAAAATCCCATCAAACAAATTATTCAGTCATTTTGAGTGTGCTGCCCATATGGATGTTGTTCTTTCTACTTTTCACCTCAATAATAATAATACGATTTTTTACTATGATTCAATGTCATTTTGAGGTCATATAATATGGATATGACAATTAAACACACATTGTGGTGTTTTATGACACTAAAAGTGTGTGTTCAGAACTCCTACAAAAATGCTAGCTCAGATTGGTGTTCCATAAAATTAACAATTTAAAAATTCACTCCATAGTTTTTTTCATCTAATTTCATGGAAGTTGGATATTGTTCAACTGGTTCCGAACACTGGATGTAGCTTTTTAAAGGAAGATAAATCATTGAAAACAACATATTAAGTCATTTTGTGCAGAACTCACATATGATTGGCATTTTTTCTACTATTATGCATCATGAACAACAATAAGATGATTTTTATATTACTTCAAGTCATTTTGAGGCTTTTAGATATGGATTTGACTGTTAAAATTGTGTTTTATTGATTCATGAAACTAAAAGCGTCTTATCAATATTTCTAGGAACACACCAGCTCGGATTCATGTTTTATCTATTCAGACATTTATTAATTCGCATACAATTGTTTTCATTAGATTTAAATGCATTTATATTCTATTTGATTTGTTTTCACCCTAGTACACACCTTTTTAAAGGGTGTTAAATCTAAAAAACCACATATTTAGTCATTCTGATAGACTGTATATCAGATTGACATGTCATCTCCTCATACACATTTCAAATTATAACAGGATAGTTTTCCAATGATTTAATATCATTTTTAGGTTTTTTTCTATGGATATGGCTATTAAATGTTCGTTTTGGGGTTTAATGATATTAAAAGGTCATTTTGAGTCATCTGAGAAAAATAGATCCTTTGATTGACATTTCATCTGCTCTACCATTTGAAAATTTACTCTATGATTGTTTTGGTCTGATTTTATAGCTTTCAGATGTCATTCAGTTATTTTTAACCCCCATACACACCTTTTTAAGGGTAATCAAAACATTAAAAACCACATATTCATTAGTTCTGGACATACTACATATTCGATTAATGTGTCGTCTACTTGAACACACTGAGAGTAATAATAATACGTATTCCACCGATTTCTATTAACTTTGAGATAGTTTTTGATATAACTTACAATAAATTGCATAATTTTTTATTTTATGACACTAAAAGTGTGTTTTCCATCATATTAGAAAAACGACACCTCTGATTGACATAACATATACCTGAAAATTTCATATTTCACTCGATGATTGTTTTCATCTCATTTTAGGTCATTTTTAAGTCGTTCCGTCAGTTTTGACACCTGCACACACCTTTTTAAAAGGTATCAAACCTTTGAAACCCACATACTTGGTTTTTCTGGGCATACTTCTTGTATGATTGACATGTTGTCTACTCATACACATCAACGAAAATAATATGATGATTTTCCAATTATTTCACGTCCTTATGATGATTTTTTCTATATACATAATCGTTAACAGTCTTTAGTCCCACAATTCCAAATACCCTCAGGGGGGGTGAATCATGGTATAAATGATTTAAACCTGTACCCATTGGGATATTGATTTTCTACTATGAAATAATCTCTTCTGTTTCATTCATGTAACAAAATATACACAGAAATTATATAATACACATGACACAACAATTTTTACTTGGGTCACCCTCACTGGGAAAAATCTATGGTGCATAAAACATTGATGTTATTATGTACCAAATCCACTATATGAACACTTCTATTTATAATGTTTGGAGCAGACTCACTGTCCATCCTATATTACAACCAATTAGAAAAGGAAATATCATTACTCTCTCAATTGAATTATGATCACTGCTTCTTTAGATGATCCAATAATAGTTTATAGACCTGTAGATATCTTAATTATCACTAATGAATGCATCCTCCACTAAATGTAGATGGTCTATTAATGTCCTGATTTCATCCACTTATGAATACCACTTTTCCAATGAAACGAACCAAGAAACCCCAAAATTTTCATGTAGCCCCTACTAGGATTCGCTCGCAATTTATATTCCCTGAGAAAAAAAACTCTCCTTCTTCACAAAATCCCTACTTCACCTTACATGAAACTTTTACATTTTCCACACAAACTCATACTTTTATATGGAACCTCAACCATTACACTCAACCTCTAGTTTTATGAACAACTTCCAATTTTATTTGCAACTTTAACATTTTCATGAAACATTCTTTCCATGAAATTTTTATGCACTTTAGAGCTCAGAACTTCTCTAGAACATTAGATCATATGAATGAGGGAGGTCACCTATTATTTGTAGGTTGTGTTGAACCCCACATGAAAAAACCTCTATTTCATGCAAAATATACCAATCTACGTGCAATCCTTTTCATAAACAATAACATTTTTATTTCACATCTCTACTTTTTTTACACTTCATGCCTTTTCCATTTTAATTGTTCTAGAACATATTTTGAGAAATAAATGCCAAACTCTGCTCATTATTGTATGAAAACTAATTTCACAAACAATTCCAAACATTTCTCATACCACTCCTATTTTTCACGCACCTCTCCTATTTTTCATGCACCTTTCATTTCCAAAAACATTTGCCTTTATTTTCTAATTTTCAGCCCCAAAAATTATGAAAACCCTATAAAATGATCCCACCTTGTATCTTTTCCTTTTTGAGATCATCCATTACTTTTTCTAGGTTCTTCTCTCAATCATGGATTGTCAAGAACATCTATTGAACTCGATAACTCACCATGGAAGCCTCCCTTTCAATAAACTGAACTTAACATCGAACTTGTTAACAAAAAAATGAATTCATACTTTTCCAAAAAACTCAACCAAACCAAAAATTATTCAACGAAGCCTTGATGGAATTGTTTTCCAATAAGAGCACATTTTGGAGTTTTATGACAATAAATGTTTATTTTTCATCATCCTAGGAAAAAAACCCTCTGATTAACATATAATATATGCTATAATTTTAAAATTCACTCTATAGTTATTGTCATCTAATTTCTGGGAATTCAGAGGTCTGTCCATTGTTTTTGACCACTGAAAATTTGTAAAGGGAGTCAAACTATTAAAAACATCATATTCATTCATTCCAAGAAGAACACATATCTGATTGACATTCCATATTATCATATATGTCACAAATAATAATAATAATATAGTCCTAAAATTATTTCATGTCATTCTAGGGTCTTTTTCTATGGATCTGACAATTAAATGTCCATTTTTTGTGTTTTATGACACTAAAATTGTGTGTTTGGTCCTATCTGGTGAACACTAGATCAGATTAAATATTTATCTACTCAACCACTTCAAAATTAATATTACAGTTTTTTCTACTGATTTCATAGAATTAAGATTCTATTGGTTGGTTTTTACCACTGAACACACCATTTTAAAGGATGCTAAAATTTTAAAAATCGCATATTTAGTCATTTTGGTTAGACCACATGTCTGATTGATATGTCATTTACTCATGAAAATCACATGAAATAATAAGATGGTTTCCTTTTATTTCGAGTCCTTATGATATCTTATTCCATATTTCTAACCATTGAACATGTGTTTTGGTGTTTTATGACACTAAATGTTCAATTTCTTTCATCCCAAACAAATCTAACCTTTTATTGATATATCATATAATCATCCATTTCTTAATTTTCTCTGTAATTATTTTCATTTGATAACATATAATCTGGAGTTTGTTCAGTCGGTTTTGAACCCCATGTGTTTTTAAAGGTTACCAAAACATTAGAAACTGCATATTAAATCATTTGAATAAGACCACACATTTGATTGACATGTTGTCTCCTCATTAACATAAAAAATAATAAAAAATAGGTTTTCTATGATATCATTTTTCGTTGAAGTCGAGAAATTACAGATTTAGTGTTTTTTTATGTGGTACAGTTGTTATTTGATCTGAGTGAGAGAGAGAAAAATTAATCTTTATTGGAATGGTTAATAGAGATTAACCATGTTTGCAAAAAAATTTCTCCCCATAGGGATATTTAATCTTAATTATCTATTTTAATAGATAATGTATTGTGAGAATAATTACATGAAAAATATTTAATGATTTGGGAGATGAAGATTGAAAAGTAATAGGATTGGGTTCACATTGAAAACCATTTTACAGATTTTCATAGAAGTCCATTAGAGGAAGCCACACCTAAGGAACATCAATGATAAGAAATATCTTACTCAATATTTCATGATTTATTTAGATTGAACTAGGTTTCTCAAGTGGAGTACTGGTATATTCATTTAGCTATAATCACATATGTTGATAATTAGACTATGTTATATATTTTACTTTATTAAAAATGGATTTCAACATAATAAAATGTTTCACTATAGAAGGTTGTACATCTAACACCAATGAATCCTAGGATCGATTAGAATATGTGCCTATAGATAGTTTCATGATCAGGGGATGATCAATGCACACTGAATAGGAGGTCTAGATGCTGCAATGCACTAGAGCATGATGGAGAACTCATGGAATACAGAAAACTTAAAAACAAAGTTCTATGTATTTTAAAATAGAATTGAGTTCATTCTTAAAACACACACATAAAGATACTAACACTATGATATATGGATATTAGGAGTTATGATATCAAATTCATCCTACATTGTTCAGAATCTATCTTACGACTCATCCACTACTTCTGTGTTTAGATCGATCATGGTTGTGTTGAGATTGAGTTTTTCTTAAAAACATGTCTTATACGGCTGGAAATGAATTACACATGCATAATGGTTTGTAGGGACTCCAATTCCATTAATGAGATCAAGAAATAGAAATAATAAAGAATATTCATCATACAATGCATATAATATTGGAAGAATATGATGCTGCTTAATGTAACTATTATAATATCAATGTTCACGTTTTCTCTACAATTTATAGTTGATATACAATTTGTTCTTATCTCAGGAAAAATAATTGAAGATTGATAAAATACAAAATATTGGAATATGGGATACTCTATTTCATGCTTTATTTGATATTTTATTCTATTACTGATTATTCTAGATTATTCTCATGGTTCTAAATACTCTATAATTATTCATAAATTCTTATAGATAAAGGAAAATAAATTTCAATGATTTTGATGTAGTTTCAAGTGAGTTCCATGTCAAAATTATATTGACATCACTTTTCAATTTATAGAATTCAGTGGAAAAATCTTAATAGTTTATAGTATTACCAATGGTTTTTGACTTTAATCATAGTCATCTAAAATTCATTCGAAATTGACTCTAAATATAAATCATGATTTTAATCATGATATTTCTCTGTTTTCACTATATTTAATTATTAAATTTACTTTAACTACCATATTATATTTATGATTTGGATCTTATCCCAATGTATGTGTTTCTTACAACTTAAGAACCTTAAAATTACAAATAATATTAAAATATATCTCAATGGTTACATATGGAATTCTCATAGATCCTAATTGGAATGATATAACGAATTGCATGGTTACAACATGGATCCATTTTCATGTGTGGGGAATCAGGAATGAGGCCATTACTAATGATGAGATGTTTTAACATTAAGGCATCAATATGTTTTCTAGATATTCCTATAGTAGTAGTTTTGATACAAATCCAGACAACCACATGTCACTAAAGAAAAAATTCAAGGTTATATGTGGGTTATTCAAGGAAATAAAAAAAATACAATTATTCATCTAAATTGAGATGCTAAATATTATAATGATAATATAAGTTACCTCATGCATGAGGTTCATCATCATATGGACAACCAATGAACTCACTGCAATGTCGACCAACAATATTTGAAGAATAAAAAATATTTAAATATTATGTATCGTATAAATATCAATAAAAGTCAATATGAGTATGGTTTATTTTCTTTTTTCCCTACAAAACCACTGGTGTACAATAAAGTGGATGTTGTGTTGCCACATCATCAATACATGATGAAATCATTGATAATATCTCCTCATACTCTACAGGTAACTCATGAAGCCTCTCATCTATACCATTATGCACAACCTACATGGTATCATATATCACAATCAATGTGCACATCGCTTCATCTATGAATGAATCCATAACCTATACTATAACTGCTACATGTCGTGGGCCACCAGTTATATAAGTTAAAGAATAACCATGACTGTCATGCCCCATAACATACTGAAATATCTCATCTCTGCACCTAATAATATGACGTTTATCCTTTGGAGAAACTGTTAACTTAGTTTCAAAATTATCAAAGCTAATATAAATAATAAATTAAATATCAAATACGACATGTTTTTTATAAATTAAAAAAATTGTAAATAATTTTCTTACTATAACACCCGCAACATCGGGATCACCCTCCCGATGAGTCCTCACCCATATCAACATCGAATCAGTTGCCTCACCACACTATTGTAACTATAATATATGTATGCAAAAAATAAATATTTATATTCATGTTATACTAAAATATTTAAATTTAGGAATGAATAGTGAATTTTAAACATACATCATCTATGAGATGTGACACGTGTCGAGTACCATGTATGGATGGTGTTCCCTAAATCACGTGATTATGTGAATGAAGAGTGGGCTCATTATATATTAAATCTATTCAGATAATACAAATATGATAAATTAGATTCATTTATATATTAAAATAATTAAATTACACCATTGTCACCTCACTCGACCAAAATGTAACCAAATCCCACCACGACATTGGAAGAAATCCATAAGTGACTCACTATAGAATGTCTGACACACCTACAAATTTTTTTAGTGATTTCTCAACGCCCTTCTCTTGAAATAATTCCATAATTTTATGAATTTAAATATAAATACAACCCCAAAATGATGTAGACAATATTCCAAATTATCATGTTAGAAAAGTTTTTAGTATTTTTGATAACCATAAAAACAATGCCATGAAAAACTAAACATTGAATTTAGCTAAACCTCCCTCAATACTCTATAAATATTATCTTGGGGGAATGAAGTCCAATAATCGTTCTTCATAGTGAATATGTGTGCTTGTAAAATAATTTTCCCCAACTGATGAATTAATACACTAGAACCATCTCCAACTGGATAAAATATGTCATCGAATAACACATCAAATCGAGCTCTATTGTTCCAGAATCAAACCCATCAATAAGGAACCATGAGTCTGCTAGAAGATACAACATGTTTTGATAAACATAAATTAATAATTCAATTACAAATAACATAATTATTAATTTAAAATTAAAAATATTTAGGGAAATGTACATATTGAAAATTACAATAAATTAATTTTAAAAAATGTTAACATACATACTGACAACATCAGGTGAACCACTCTACCCACCTTGTGGCTTACCAACATTAATAAAAAATATACTGTTAAATCAAGAAATTTTTATACATATAATTCATAAATATGTTTCCAAATATTAACTAGGAATGAAACTAAAATCTTTAACTGATCATGAACGTTGATCTTATCTCATTCAATTTTCCATTTGGCCCATTGTATATCTTTTTGTAATACAACTACATCTGTTTAATCCAGTGTTTGATTAGGAAATGAGAAAACACCTGATTCCTCTTATTCAATAAGAAAAACCCCTATTTTAGAAAATTTCAACAAAACATTCCAATTTGAATCAATGAGAAAAAAGTAAAATTTCTCTAGAAGTGATGCTAGTATGATGGGATCATTTCTTACATAGTTAATTTTATATAGCATATCATAAATGATTATTGATGTAATTTTGAAGTGATCAACAATCGTTCCACAAACTAGATCAACTAAGTCACACCTTAACAATATTTTCTTTAATACACAACTATAAATAACGAAAATAATACCTCTCTAAAATTTATAATGATAACAGGATTCAACATATGAAAAACCAACACCATTTTTCTACGTGGCTTAGTTCATGTCACGATTTCTAATACAGAATTAAAATCTATTATAATCCAATTGTTTTTAAGGACAAACTGTAATAAATGGACCATGAAATTGTTGGTTTAGTTATTCACTAACATTATGAGTACTAAAATCATTCATCTTGTGAATATTTAATCTTAAGATAATTCAATGGATAATGTATTTTAAAAATACCACTCAGTTGCAATATAAAAATATTAAATCAATTATTTTCAAATACGTGAGTCTTGAACAACTCAGGAAATGTGTTAAAATGATGTTTTTGGATTTGATGGCTAGTTTCATGGGGCCTTTCATGTTTCAACTCATCGATATGAATCCTAAATGACAACACAATAAAAATAAAGTAATAAAATAAGTATTGAAAAATATGGCATAGTAGATCAAAAATGAAACATTCTATATCAATGGTGTAACCGTTGCAGTGTTGAACAATACATATCAATTAGATTTCACCCAGTCATCATTATGCATATAAATCATTATCCATTATATTATTGGAAAATCATCATTATGATTGGGATTTTATTGCTTAATTTCAATCTCATCAATAAATGAAGTAAAAAATTAGTGCAGTCATCCATCAAATATCCCGCTGAATTGAGGCTTCTAGATGATCTTTTCTGTGTACTTACCATTTCAATGTATTCATGAATCTATCTATTGGATACATCCACCTGAATTTCATGAGACATATGACAATGAATTAACCAGTTAAATGAATAGTCATATGGACATTGGCATCAAAAACAGATGGCGAAAATAGTTTCTTGAGGTGACATTATAAAAGACCAATATTATCTGACAAATTTTTCAAATCACTCCTGCAATTATTACTTAAACATATCTATCTCAAAAATAAAAGACATAAATCAATGGCTAAACAACCTTGGAAGGAAGCAATCAGGAATTCCCATTTGGATTAACTATTGTATGAAAATATTATTATCACGACTTTTCAATCCCTACAATTTCATGCTCATCATTTTGACATGCATGGAAATAATAAAGAAATAACCATTAGGAACCCTGATGATTTTAAAAATTGATAAAAATGGTTGTTTCTAATTTTTACTAATTTTTTACTATGATGAATGAATATATGACAAGTAACTACCACCCAACTGTAAATGTATTGGTTTTTCAATCCCATTTATTGTAATTCACACCTGGTGTTGGCACTATCGTTTGATTCCCCCTGAACACCTAAAATGTTGAACATTATATTATCACATACATTTTATTTCAATGTTCATCACCTCAAAAGTATGTGTTATAATAATATATTTCCAATATAGAAATTTGAAAAAATACCACACTTCTTCAAATTATGAATGTGCTTTCTGTTTTCACCATGAATAGAAGGCAATGTAGGATCCAATAAATCCATAAAATAATACATTTTATTGATGATTTATTGATCATGTTGTTCAAAAATTTGAAGCCCAAACATTATTTATGGTGATGGTTTATTCTCCATATTCTAATCAAATGACATGTTGTCTTTTCTGAACCTATGCAACAGAGGAAGAAATAATTTGTGGCCAAGATAATCCCACTTTTTACAGTTCTTAATCCATATAGGTTTCATACGTTATTTTACAACATGGGTAGGAAAATTATTCTATTTTACTTCGTCCTGATAAGTTATGACATGTTGGGAAGTGATTAATTGTCAATAATAATATGTCCATAAATCAAAATGTTTCATTAGAATCTGAGTCAAAAGTCATTACACCATCTACTCAAAATTCATGTAGCTCATCAATCAAATATTTCATATAAACATCTATTTTGTCATCTGGTCCTCTCGGTCCATTAACTATAGTTTAAAGAAAAAAAATGGTTGTGTCAAACATACCCATGGGGGAAGGTTTTATAGAATCAACACCACTGGACATGTACTATGTGTCACACAAACCATTAATCTATGTGGGTTAAAACTATCTTCTACCAAACCCATTCAAGCATTACAATAATTCTGGGAAATGTTTAGCTGCCTTTGATCAAACTCTTTCTATGACAAAGAATATTTCAGGTGAGTAAATTTATCAACCTAATTATTTATCTCTAAATTCTAACTCATAAATTTAAAAATTTTAGTTGACATCAAGAATATCTTTTGTCTCAATTTTATTGTAAAATAACACATATGCTAAGCAGAAACTTGTTTCCTACAATTCCAGACCATGCATGGAAGAATCTGACTACCTTAATAAATATCATTTTCTTTCCATTAAGATGAATAAAAAATAGTACAATTAGTGAATTTCACATTCTATTTTATGAACAACATATATTTATTGAGGTGTGTATAAATGGTCTCATATGTGAAACCATACACATTGGAAAACTTGTGAGCTTGATATAATGAATCTAGAATCCTAACTCCTATAGGGAGTACATTCTTAAAAAATACCAACAACATGTCGAATGTGGTTTCTGCCCATTTATTGAAGGACTCAAGGTGTAAAAATTAAATTATTAATGAAAATTTAATAAATGTTTTGTATCCATGTTATAATTCAATATTAACATCATCAATAATTTTAATGAATTTCGACGCATGTCCATCTGTAGAAGAATGAGGATTACTCCCACCAACGTTATCTTTTACGATATTACTATCTTCAAGTTGAAAAAATTGAATAATATCATTTATAATTATGTTTATCAACTCAAGTATTCTATAATAATCAACCATATGAATAATTTTCTATTGGTGACACAAAATAGACTCTTATCAATAACGTGTTCATGTTTTATAGATTCTCAAATAACAATTAAGAATGATATGTTCTCTAACAATATATCATTTCAAGGGATATATATTTGAACATTTTCTTCATGGAAAACTAATCAAATAATGTTGAAATCCATTTGTGATATCCATAAACTGCTTAATTCCATCATAATATTTATCATAAAAACTATATGACATATCAATCTGGCTCTTATCCCTATCTGTATTTAATATTAAAAATTAATATAAAAAACTTATTTAAATTCCAAAGAAACTCATATAATTAAAACATACAAACAAATGAATCCAATATCTAAGGAATATCTTTAAGGACATGAAAAAAATACTTAGTGATACCAAACCATTTGGAGAAGCTATCAAATATGAAAAAATTTCAAATGAAAATAATATTAAGAATAATAATTTAAATTAGATTCAAAAAATGTGAGGTCCTATTAGAATATCATAATTCAGATCTTTTAAATTATATTGACCACAGAATTTACAAATATATATTATAGTGATATATCTTATATGGATTAACTGTGGATATGTTTGTATGTGCCTACACACACATAAATTGTATGAATAATTAATTAAAACAATAATGAGTTGTAAAACCTAAAATAATAAATACATTTGATTGGGTTCATAACCTTTTCCTCTTATCTTGAGAGCATAATATAGTATTTTTGGGTTTTATTTTTACATTTCATTCATAATTTTTATAATAGTAGTTATTCTTTCTCATTTCTTGTATTTTTTAATCTTTCAAACCATGCTTCTTCAGGCCAAGGGTAATGTACTACTAAGTGATGATTTTTTTACTTTGTATAATCCATTGATCCCAAGTCCTTTCCTGGAATATTCATTATGTTTTACTCATTACAGGGTGAGACAGTAGCTTGCAATGGTTTGATTTGGAAGGTTTTCACTGCTCACTTTTTTCCTTATTACCCCACTCATTATCATATCATGTTATTTCACATGAGTCTATTTGGTTTTTTATGGTATTATATAGTGAGTAGAGGCTTGTCTTACTAGATTTTGATATTGATACACATAGAAACACATTCCATAAGCCTAAATTAATGAAATTTTAAAAGAGGATTGTAATCAAGGAAACAATGATGACTAAAATATTGGAATAATTTAAATAATATTAAAGAGTAAAATTGACCATTTCCAACATCAAATAAATCCCTTTACCACTATTTTTTAGATTGAAAATCTAGAATTCATTTAATTCAGTAATTACACTCTATAATCTACCACAAACCCCTTTTAATTTTTTTATAAATATTAAAAAAATATAAAAAATATAATAATTGGTATCTAAGATATCAATTAAATGACTAATATCATTGGAAACGACCCCATTTCAATCTCCTTATCTACTCTCATAGGGGAATCTAAAATATCTATTTAGCACACAGAATTCTTTGATAATATTTAAATACATCAGAAATTACAATATATCCCCAAATATGTATCAAAATATATAACATCTTAAAATAAGGAATTTATATCTTTGTTAAATAATGTAAAATAAATTAAAGACTAATATTTAATGAGAAAAACACCTTAATAATTAATATGTTAGTGAGGAAGTATATGAAATTCACCAAAAAATGTAGTTGAGGAGATGTTTTATAGAAGTATTTCATTCACACTCAATCCATTTTTTTATTGTTATGAAAGACCATATTTTGGTTTAGTGGGAACCAATAGAACTACTCATTCCATGTATACACCACTAAAACCAGATTGAAACATCAAAATTCAATTTAAAAATTTCAAATTTGAAACTGTAACCGCATCACCACCTTGGGCCACATCCCACCTCACGTTTCATACCCTAACACAGATCAAGCTGGTATCCATACCAGAACACCAGTGAGGAAATACATGTAGAATCCATTATTGTCGTAAAACATAATTATCATATTTCTAAAACACACAAAAGAACACCACATAATATCTGGACTCCCAACCTTTATGTAAATCACCAGAAAGTCCCAAACCTGACAATTCTCAAGGTCACAATGAACCCACTGGTGAGTGGAACATCACATGAACCTAATAGAAACCCAAACAAAAACAAAATATAGAAAAAAATACTACATCAACAGAACTGAAAACCAAAACCTGATGAAAGCGGCTTCCATGGAACTGTCACCACCAAGGAGGAAAAAATAGGGCAGCATCACTGAACTATGATAGGAAATAATTAAAAAATTACACATCAATGACCACTGTATCCTCCTAGAATTCCATCGAAGACTTGATTCCACATCCCAAGAAATCTTGAAAACCCCCATGTAAATCTGAATAGGAGGGTGGTGGTGGAATCCTGGAGTAGGAACATAGTCAATGTATGTAATTGAAAAGATTAATTTTCCAGGAAATGATTTCAATATAACTTTCAAACCAAATCACATATGATTTATCTTCATCTAGATCATTAATTACAAAATACATGTGTGCACAAATCAATATTTTATAAATAGAGGCTTTGTATAGTAGTTCCAATAAAGAGGTCAGAAAGTAATATAAAATAAAAACCATCATTCATTTGTAAATTGTCATTTTACTAGTTTATTTAACTCAATTAGGTAATTTATAAATAAATATAAAATTATTATAATAAAACATTCACATGAAGGGGACTTGATTTTGCGTAATGGGTGTGATGAGATTGTAGATCCACAATGGGTCTTGATAGGGGGTTCGATAGTGTGGGATTGATAGGGGCACAACATGCACATGAGGTCTTGGTGGTGGAGTTTTATGATGAGGTATCGACAGGTGTGGGAGGGATTTATAGGGGTGGGAGGGCTCAAAAAAGTGTTTTAAAGGGGTGGGAGTGCTCTATTGGGGTGGGAAGGCTCAATGGTGGTAGGAGGTCTTGGTGACAGGGCACGATGGGGCCGATAGTGTTCGAAAATGGTAGAGTAGAGGACAAAATTATGTGGAGTGGGGGGTAGTGGGGGAGAAGGGGAGTGGGATGGTCAATGGGTGGGAGTTGGAGGAAAATTTAGGGTGGGGAATTAGAATTTATAGAGACCACAAAAAGGTGGTCCCTAATAATGTCAATAGAGATTGAAAACTGGAGGTTGCTCAAAACCCCCTCAAAGAAAACATTATTTTCTACTAGTGATGTGAGAACCAAATCACATCGGAAATCAAAAATCAAAGTCAGTGTCTAGATGAATGAGTTTGAGGATGAGTGTGTATTGTGGTGGGAATTCATATTTATGTATGGATTGTGGTTTTTGATGTAATCTTCCATGTGTGACTGTCAAATAATTGAAGAACACAAAACCATCATTGACCCACATAAAATTTATTATTATTTTGTTTTAGTGAACCTATATTCGTGTTTCACGGAGGAGATAATTTGGGATTTTCAGTTACATCCAAAATCCAACCGACATCATGTATAGATTTGTAATGATATATTTATTTATCTATTAATACTTTAATTTTAGCCCCTAGGTCCTATTTTGTGGAAAAGGGACCTATGGTGAGTCATTGAGGTCTCGGGTTCGAGTCTCTCCAGCTTTATGCATGTGGGTGTTTGTGTGTTTCTTTGTAGCTTTATAATTCCATGTCCCTAATCGTTTTTATTAAATTAATTTGAAATACGCATCACATGAGTGTTTTTATCATAGATGCCTAAAACAAGGTCATGTTTGATGGAGATTCTAAAAAGGGGGTTCTGATGAAGTTTTTGTCATGGGAAAAAATTATTTCCCCCCAAACAAATATTATGCAATAAAATATTTCTTTATATAATGTATTTACTTAAAAAACGTTATATATATATATATTCAAAATGAGTGATATTAATTTTTTTTAAATAAAATCATTCATGAATTAAAATGTCTGGATTACAATTTTAATAAAAATATAAATTTTAAATGTTTTGTTAAAAGTGAATCACATATTACCTTTTTAAATGATAAAATGTTCTATTTTTAAAGCTTAAAAAATGTGAAATGATATAAAATAAGACTAAAAACCCATATAAAATATTTTTTCATAACCGAGGGGGATTACAATTTTCATAAAAATAAATCTTCTGATTTTAAAGATGGTGCTAAAAATTATATGGGAAATACCATTCACAGTAGTTTCTAGACTTAAAATAAAAATGGTATTAATAATTATTGATTACAATGTATAAAAATTAAAATTAAAATATCAAATCATGTGATAAATATATAGTAACCAAAATGTATCTCATACACCCTACACGACCTTGGGAAGGGGTTTAAAAATGAGCTGGGCCGGTCATGACCCAAAATACTTGTATTAGAAGACACTATTATATTTATCATGAAAATTTTTGTAGCTCAGCCTAGGCCTGACCTTAGTCCAAACCAATTCATCATGGAAGGTGGGGCCACTGACCTAGGTTATCAATCCTTTAATATTGATGAAAAAAATTAAAATTAAAATTAAAATAATTTGATAAAGTAAATATTTAATTATAGATATCATATAAATATATTACGCATAATTCTTGGACTACACTACTTGGAATAGGACCTATAAAAACAGATTGTACAAAACTATTGGCATTGGTACCATAGAGAGACCTATACTAATGGTTTTGAAGAAAATATTGGTATAGGTCTATTAAAGCCACCCTATAAAAATAGTTTATTCAAAAGTTATGAAAAAGGTCCATTATAAGGACCTTATACCAAAGGTTTTGGATAATCTGTTAGTATAGGTCCACCCCATGCCAACAAATTCCTCAAAAATATTAGTATAGCTCAAAAAATCAATGAACCTATACCAATGGTTCTCAAAACCATTCGAATAGGTATATACCAACAGTTTTGAGAACCGTCGGTATAAGTACCCATAATTTTTATGGAATATTTTTTCATATAAAATTAATTAAAAGAACAATTAAAATACTAATGAATATCCTTATATATATTGATGAAATTGTTTTCAAAATATTCATGTTAGGTTAGTGGTTCGGTTGTCAGATTATAAATAGTATGTGATGGGATCAAAACCAATAAAGGTTTTATTTTTTGAATAACCAATACCAAACATTGGATGAAACCATTGGTATAAATTTTTCAAATGACCTATACCAATGGTTTAAGAAAACCATTGGTATAGACCCATGCCAATGAAAAGCTAGCCAACGGTTCTCCAAACCATTGGTATATGCTATACCAACATTTTGGAGAACTATACCAAGGGTTAAAAACTATTAGTATAGGGTATTTTCTTATTTGTGCATGTGTTTCTAGGAGAACCCTTGAAAGACAAGGGTATTGGTTTTAAATCCCTTTTACCATTAGTTTTTTTGTTAGTATTTTTAATTATTTTGATCTTTTATGGAGGGTATTCGGGTCAGGATTTTGGGGCATGCATCGCCAGGTCGGCCTATTTTGGAAGGCTACCGGATTAGGCTTTAGAGTTAACCTAGGATAAAATATAGTGGCCCAGATTTTTAGTATTTAAAATAAATTCATGTGAAGGGTGAACCTCATTCATGAGTCTACATTCCTTATTTCCAAAGAATTAATTTTTTAAAAAAGTTACATCATAGTTTTTTTTTCTATTATATATATATAATTAAAAATACAATAAGTAAAACCAAATTAATTAAATATTTATATAATAAGTAATAAATAATTAATAAATTAATAAATATAAGAAAATTAGTAATTATTACTATAATAACTATAAGTGGTAATCTAAAATGTTCTTAATAATATTACATATAATACTTATTATTTATAACATTTAATAATTATTATTTATTGTATTAATTAAAACAGATTGTTAAAATTTATATAATTATTAATTTATTTATAATTATTAATTTAATTTATAATATATTATATAATCAAATATAAATTAATATATTGTAAATTATTTTTAATATAATTAGTTTAAATATATAATTAATGAATATAATTTTTAATTAGTAGTCCTATTTATTATTATTAATTAATTATATCTAATTAATAACAATAAATTATTAGTAACATATAAAATTTTAATTATTAATGTAATTAATAATAATATATTAATAAATAATGTAAATAATCATTTTTAATTATACTGCAAGTTATAAATTATATTTTTAGTAATATCATTAATAATATATATTATTACATAACTAATTACTAATTATATTAATAATATAATAATAATAAATTCCCTTTTTGGTGGTGATATGGTTTGGGTTGGAGGAGTTGGGAGTGGCAGTCATAGGGTAGCGCCCTAAAATAAGTTTATTATTTTTGGTTGTGTCTTACATGGGCCTATGTGACCTACAATATAAAAGAAAAATATTATTGTTAATTGAAAAATTGATAATGTAATTAATAATATATTATATTATAATAATAATAACAAATTATGTTATTAATATAATCATCAATTATATATTTAATAATATAATAAGTAATACATGAGTAATAAATTAATTTATATTATATAATTAGGGATTAATAATATAATTATTATAAATTTTAATTAGTAGCTTATTAAATAACATTAAAGTAAAACTAGTTCACCCATATTAATATTAATACTACTACATATAAATTATGTTAACTAATTAAAAAAATGTAGTCTGAAATAATGTGAAACTCATAATTTTGAAAACATATAAAATCGATATTAGTAAAAAGATTATAAATAGTAAATGTAGCACTTTGGTTTGCATCCCCGTCTTAGAAGATACTTCGTGATAAATCCTAGTTTATACTCAATGCGTTAATGTCGTGTCTGTCAATGTTTATGCTTTTGTGTATGCATAACCTATATAGCATCTTCTATAGCTTCTGCAACGTCATCCTATCTGACTGGAACTAGGTCAAAAGTCTCCTTGGACATACCATTTCCTGGCTGGAAGGAATGTGGGTGCTTACTAGAACTCTCTCTCATATGTTAAGATGGATGATTAGTATTGGGTATCTTCTCACTGAGAAAAAATGTGGACTAAAAAACACTCTAATCATGCTCTTTCACTACATCATAATTTGCATAAGTAAGGGAATATGGAGTAAAATCACATGAATTTGTGTCTTGGAACTCTATCGGGATAGCTTATGGATATATCTTGTCTATAAAAAGAAGTGATGGAGAATATGATTGATCATGTGAGAGATCCTCATTGTGTTCCACATCATCACCTGACATATACATAACAGGATCATCAATTTATAGAACATCGACATGAGGCTCATCACTCCCAATATTTCTTGAAACATTGAATAAAATATCCTAATAAATCTCATATAAGGGAAGAAGCAGAATTTTCACTACTCAGGGAAAATAAGTCTGGCCAAATGTTCCTACCAATATGAGATTAGATATGTGGGTCATGTGTGTGATATGAGCATCATGCAGAATCAAATTTTATAGTTAACTAATGATAATGAAATAGTTGTTCAAAATATTGAGGAATTATTGTTAGTTGATGATCACCCTTCCTTTATTGGGTAAGATATAACATAATTTCATGAGGTAATGGGGTTTATGTAATGTCTAATTATTCCAAACAACTAATTGGTACCCAGACTTGTGGAACACTCTTGTGCCTCAAGAACGTCTCCCTATTCCCAATTGGCAGCTAACTAGCAGTGTGGGTCTAATGTGGTATAGTAGAGAGACTCTTCCCTCATATGTGGATAAATTAGTAATGGTAATGAATAAAATCAAATATATATATATATTTAAATTTAAGGTAATGAAATAAAATCCATGAATGTTATTATATATAATCAATGTCAACCATGGAATAATACATGAACAATATACCATACAAGTCATGAAGTCATAAAACAAGACCCAAAACACGAAAAGATAAATCTAGGAAAAACTCTGAAAATTGTATGGATTCCTGAATCAGTACCATATTCCCAAGCTTCGTCTAAGATCCCCAAGCCCAAACCATCAAAACGTTATCGTATAATCAGTTTCCAAAGTGTTATATCGGCCTGAGTAAGGTATGATCACAGCATAGTATGCCACCGCCAATGAAATCCTTAAATATAACCATCTAAATAAATAAAATTCATATAGAAGTTCATATGTAAAATAATTTAACTGTTATAAAACAATTTTTAATAAAATGAAAAACTACCATTCATATCATAAGATCATGGTGACACCGGAGGATAATTATATAAATTTATATATTTGATTATAGATAACATACAATATTAAAAATTATAAATTCCAACAACATAACATTTATATTCATGTGACAATGGATAAATAAATTTAGTGTTTACTAAATGAAGATAATAAGACCCTCTTAGATGAAGCTAAAATTTCATTGAATATTAAAAAATTAGTGTATACTGACTAAAAAATCAGTTTTAGAAGACTTTGGGGCCTTTTTCCAATAAAAAAGTAGTTCATAGATATGATCATTCCAAATGACATATATCTCTTCCCAATCACCAATTTGACATCTCATGGAGCCCAAACGGACACACAGACAAAATGTTATGGTCGTTTTAAGTTAATCAATACTAATTATAATTTTTTTAATTAATATTAATTTTTAATTATTTTTAAATAACATTTCACTAAATCATTTATATATTATGTGTAAATATTTATTTAGTATTTTATAAGTCACATTTAAAAAATTATATTATATATATCAAAATAATTATTTTTAAATTTTAAAATATGAATTTTGATTATATAAATTTTTTTAGGAAGTACACCTTTTATAAACACTAAAAATGGTAGATAATGATAGTTTTAAACAACGATAATAAAGGATGTCCTTTATCTGTGATAAGAAACACTTATACTGGGGGTCTTTTATCATCCCTGATAAATGTATCATTTATTATCTCTTTTAGCAAGATTTGAAAAAATTAAACCCTTTATCATCACTAAAAAACTGATGAACGGGTTCTTTTATCTAATATGGTAAAAGAGCCACCATTAGGAGTGCTTTTTTATTGATGATATGGGGTAGCTATGAATAGGTGTGACTCTATAATAATGAAAATTGAGATTGATCCCTACCATCTCTATTCCAATCCCATAATTCCAATGGTTGGATAAAACAAGTGTTTGTCCATTTCAAAGTGTATGTAAAATTAGGATTCCTCATAAATGAGTACTTGTGAAAAAAATGATAATATGTAACCTAGACAAAGGAAACCTAAAAATTCACTGGTAACATTCTCATTTTAGGATGTTAAAAAACGCCTTATACAACATAGATCATTTTTGGGAATGTGAGTATGAGTATAGTAACCGTAAAAAATTGAATGAAAATCCACCAAGAGTTTCCAAATAGTTGTTAATGTACGCAGTATACCAACTTGGCTACCGTAACCTGTGGTATTTGTTCAAATATCAACAAAAACCATCATAAGGGAAATCCCCCATTATTGTGAATTGTTTGTAATTTTTAAGATAAAAACCACATCGAATATATCCAAACTAGTTTTTTATGATTTTCAACATGCTTATAAGATGAAAGTACCTGATATCACAGAAGATCATACCCCTGTTGGAGGAATATGTGGTTAATTTATTTCATATTCTCTAGTAACACTACTCCAATGCGATGAGGTCCTGAAGAATAAATATTGTCTACTCATTCATTAGAAGGGTCAGTATCTTGCGGGTTTCCTATGATGATTTGAATTTCTATTCAAGCAAGGAGCTGTATTTCTCAAGCAATTTGAATCTAAATCTATATTAAGAATGATAATTAGAAGATTAAATGTTTAGTTAGGTCATATGTATGTCATTGAAAATATGGGTAAGTTGGTTCAATGAACCAATTTCACCGCTAACAGACTTACACATTCTAATAATGTATTTCCTCCACAATTCCAAAAAATTACTACTTTCATGGTTTAGGTCATGAGGAGCTAGTGGGATGATAAAAACCAAGATGCATAGTTACTTCATGGAGATATTTATAAATGAGGGTGGGGGAGCTATTAATGAGTGTATAGAAATTCTATAGCATCAACAATGGGATCAATTTCTATAGAACCACTAAGTCATTGTTGACTTCGTCCACTGGGAAGTGGCTGATTAATATGGGATCTCACCCACACATCCTTTCATTAATGCATAAAATCACCAACTAGACGATGATTTATCTATTAGCCATTATAATATTCTACAACTCTTATAAACCTTGCAGGTGTGGAAGAGCATAATTGTGGCCTGCCTGGGATTCATGTTCAGTTGCAACATGGATAAAGTCATATGGAGTGAATTACGGGTTATTGGATTGGAATTTATGGGTGAAATGGACCTTCAAGTCTTGAATGTTTTTAATTTGGGGAAAGATATTGTGGATGGGGCTGATGGGGAAGGTGGGGTGGTGGAAACTTTTTCAGTTATGACAGAAGATGATGACCTGAACCATAATGATAGAGCAGTGTACTAAGAGTTTGATTGAATAACTCAACTCACACTACAAATAATCAGCCTATTATTCAATCTCCAAACACTGGTCATATATTTTATCACACATCAATGGTTTATGAAGATTGAAATTCTATAAAAAAAGATTCTCATATAAAATGATATACAATTGGATTCAATTTCTATATGAATGAGATTGAGGATGAGTGTGGATTCGGATGGGAATTAATATTTATGAATGGATTCTGGATTGTTATATAATATTATTGGAGAAAGATCATTTCCATAATTTACCTAGTTAAAATTAATTGTTAATTATTATTTTGAAATAAATATTCGAATCAATCCAATAATACCAGGAGAACAATTTTATAGGTAAGATAACAAATTATGTATCTCACTTGTAAACATCACAATGAATATTTTATTGTATGTTACATTTTAAATAAAAACAAATCCTATGATTGTGGGTCATAGAGAAGTGTCGAGTTGGAGCCTTGCTGAGTTATTCCATACATTTCTATGTTGCATTATTTCATTGGTATAGTCACCACTTTCCCTAGATCCATGTAGAAAATAAATTTTCATGAACCATCTCGGATCCCCTAGTACAATAATACCCATTCCATCCCTTAAATAACCCAATGGGAGTTCCTAATCCTTATGATTTAGAAATTAGAACCATGCATCATATAAGAACATTGAGGTAATGATGTTTGCAGAAAAGTGTTTAAGATAATGCAACAAGAGGGTATGATAAACACTCCAAAAAAAATTACATGAAATAAGAAGGAACATAATACCAAAAATTATACATCATCAAATTACTTAATAACCTGCAACAGAAAAGCTCAGATATAATAAGGAAACTTTTGGAACACATCTCCAATTATGAATTCTATCACACTGAGTTTTAAGGATCATCAAAATCCACAACATCTATGTGGAACCCTCCCTTTTCTTAGATATGAAAAAAGATAATCAAAAAATTCACAAAGTAAAATGTAGGGTGTGATATAAAAATCCAATCAGGGTCTCACCATGTGTTCCAAAAATAATCCCAAAATAATAAGATATTTATAAATTCAATTTAATTAAAACCAGGAATGAGATTTCATTTCAATATTAAAAAGCATGATTTTTGTAAAAAATATGGAAGATTTATAAAATTAGGAATAAATGAAAATTTTATATAACGTGGTTTATATAAATCTATTGGCCCAATTAAAACATTACAATAATCAATGACATGTATAAAATATAAAATAATGAAAGCACCATGATAATAATCCATGCATTACATTATTTTCAGGGTAATAGGATCCTCTCACTTATCATTTTTCAACATAGATATAGATATGTGTACACACTCAAATAAACACCCCATTTGGATATAAAATACAGGAATTTACACTACACCCCATTTGGAGAACCACTATGCTAAATCTACCATGTCTTATTTAGGTCAGTGTTTTCTTCATAATTTTATTGCAAGTGGATCGTGATCCGGGAAAGATTGTCCAAATTGATTACTAACTACCCAAAATTACATATACTTCAATTAATCAATCAATCAAATTGGAAAGAAATCATTTCTAATCATTTAAAAATATGATTCTCTAATTTCAATTTTCAGTATTCAATTCTCATTTCAAACCTAAATCATAGGATTTTGACATTCATTCCATTTCAAATAATCATTCAATTTAATCATTTTTCTCAAGATCAAAATAAAATAATTTCATCAATAAAATTTCCAAATCAATCCATCATTTCCCACAAAACCACCCAATAATTTCAATTCCACAAAAATTGGTATTTTTCTCAAATTCCATGCCCATTTTAAATAAAATATCATATCATATATATATATTTAAATAATCTAAAAATCTTTTCAAATTACCCAATAAATACTGTGTTTTAATTGATTTTCAAAGACAAATAGAACCTCATCCCTTTAATAACACGGTTAAAGAGAACACCCTGAAATGGGGTCGCTAATACATAATGAGGCGAAGGAGCTCAGGAAAAACAATCTAAAATAAATTTCAATCAAAATGAGGATTATATCCCTAAAAATAATGATATATCAATATTTAAGGATTATAGTAGAGGATATCAAATGAAACCACATTTGGAAATATCTACTTATCTAAAAGTGATCAAGTGAGATCAACTTTGCTTATATCCACAAAGTAATGAAATTTGAGGATCAAAAACTACTTCTTGAAAGCCTTCACGACAATAAAATTTATATTAGGGTTGAAACGGGTGATTATTCATCTTAAAAAGAGGGTTCAATAATTTTAATAAATTTTTTAGGGTTAAAAACATACACGCCAGATTTAATGTAGGGGAGGCATGGTTAGTAAATATTGTGTGCCCTGATAAGTCCATTTTTGAGGATATAAATTTATCCAAATGGTTACTTTAACCATAAACTAGCAGTGAAAACCCTTTATGTTTGAAGCTATATTTCTTAAGGTAGTGCATTCATTGTGGGAAAAAATCATGTGCCCCTTCCAGTTGCTCCAGCATGGAGACATGGTTTCCTAGGCCAAGCCACACTGTTTCCCTAACAATGTAACAATTGTTCACAACCCCGTAGGATTCCCAAATTTTCAAAAGTTCACCTAAAACCAACTGAAATAAACCCTAACCAATTCATGATACAAATAACGGTATAGGACTACCTAAAAATATGTAATAGGATTTTACAACATCTGTGCCATATAATCATTATGACACCAGAAAGTCTATCAATAATGTTTTGTATCATAGAGATAAGAAAACTACTCTCTAATTTGTGTCTTATAATAAAATATATCATTTTAATTAGAACCATTATTCAATAGATCACTGACCAAAGGTATAGTCCTACCATGAAGTACCAAGGTAATAGAGTCAGAAAAAGTGATTGGATTCTAAGTCATGGATAAATCAAGCTCAACATCATGATCACCACATCTAATGAAATTATAAGTGATAGAAAGACACTTTTAATGATATGATACATGAAAAAAATTGTGGAATGATGTCAAATAATGTTGAAGTGATAAATGGTAATTTTCTTTCCTCACTTTCTCAACTATCTCCAAAGGACCCAGAATGTGAGGAGTAGAATTCCATTACCCCTAAGGATTCAGTGACCTAAGCAATGTGAAGCTATCAAAAAAACATGGTCACCAAAAAGAACTCCAACCTTCATCAAAGATGATCATCATAATAGTTTTACTAGATCTACACTATCAACATTCAATGAAAAATTAACTGAATATTCATCATCAGCTATTTTACCAAACTAGGTCCAAACAATGACTTTCACCATTCTCCAAATAAAATAACAAATATTTACACGACCTAGAATAAAAGGCCAAAAATGAAACCATACCAATAATAATTATTGTATATTATTATATTAAAATTGCAATAGTTCCAAATGGACCTATAAAGCTCCAAAAAATTTAATAATGTATGCACATAACATGTTCTCAAGAATTTATAAAGCTCATTCTATCTAAATATCCATATCTTGATGACATAAGAGAAGTAGTATGAGGATATCTATCAGAGACTATCATTGAAGGAAAACTTTAAAAAAACATTCTCATTCACATATAGGTTTTTCAAATCCTCAAATTTTATTATATCTCTAATGGGTAAAAAGTTATCCAATTTGGTTATCCTATAATCACAACCCATATCACATATTTTCCTTGAGGGGAACATGGAAACCCCACCCAGAAGTAAATAGAAATCACATCCCACTTCGAAGATTGCAATAGAAGTTCTTGAAGAAAACCTAAAGGTATATGGTTTTCGACCTACAACTTTTTGAAAGTATAGCAATTAGAAACAAAGTTAGAAATTTTCTTCCCAAACATGGACACCAAAATCGCCCTCGATTTTCATAGAACCTCTTCATAGTTATTGGGTACACCAAATACTATGAATTATGACAGTTCCCCATCATCTACATTCTCATGAAAAAAAACACAAAAAAACCAAATATGAAAACATAGCATGCCCTCTGTATAGAATTCACACTCATTGATGATCAACCCACTATAAAACGAGTCCCTAATTCAACAGAATTCATCTTCAAGTTTTGTACCAAAATAATCATCTCAAGAAGAGTAGATTTAAACTTAACAAAAGTCAAGAAAAATATATCGACATTATCTTGAATAACAAAATATAATTGAGAAAAAATATCCATTAGATTACACTCTTCTTATGACTCATTCACGGCCCGATTTAGATGTTTATATATAAATGTGTCTGAAATGACATTCCCTATCCCTAGGGTACACATGATGTAAAAATCATAATACTGTAGGTACTATAGCCAACACCTATGTTGTGGATTCAGATATTTTTGAGAGAATAAATAACTCCATATTTTGTGGTCAAAATACACAATAAACCATTCTACGAAAATTAATTCCACCAACTCTTAAGTGAATTAATCACAAATGTGAGTTCAATAACACGAGTAAACATGTTCTTCTCATATGGTCTAAGATACGGAGATCCATGGGCATCCACATGATCCTTATATTTTAGAACACAACCTAAAATTGATCCAGATGCATCTTAGAATGGAAAATATCCCTTCCTAGGCTTTGGAAGAGTCAAAACTGGCGTAGAAGTAAAAATATGATTCAAATTAACAAAATTACTTATAAAATTTTCATCCCAAACCAACTTCACTCCCTTATAATTGCGAGTGACCAAAAAAGAATCCAATTTTGAGAAATCCATTAAAACCTTACTGTAGTACCCTACCAAGATGAAGAACCTCAATTTCCTTAAAACAATTTATGGTATATACCAAGTCATAACAACTTTTATCTTCTCATGATCTACAAAAATATAATGTGCTAGGAATACATGTTCTAAAAACATCACTCCACGAATCCATATGTAATATTTTGATATATTATCGTATTATGTGATTTGAAAACATTTCTAAAACTAATCTCAGATGAAACACATGGACCTACTAAAAAATTGATAAACCTAAATGTCATACACATATACCACATAATACTAAATGAGGCACTAATGAAATATTGATTAACTAATACCATAAATTCTGTAGAATATTTTTTCGGACTAAAAAACATTAAAATATACTCACAGTGATAGTACGTTTTCTGAAATATGGTCTTATAAATTTTAGAATCTTTTATTCTCAACTAGTGATAATTAGATTGAAGATTAATCTTCACGAACATATATTATCCTTTGAACTAGCCAAAATATAATCCAACCATAGTGTTATATATGTTTTCAATACTATTAATTTATCAACTTTTCTATAACACCCCAATCATCCATTGTACACTTCTCTTTGAATCATACAAAAGCTTTCGTTGTATGCAACTTCATGTTCCAGCACACCACCACCAATCAAACTAATAGCGTAAAAAGGTACTATTAATTGTAACGCCCACTTTATGAAAATTTATAGATTTTACTTTTCGAAATGGACTTCATTTTTGGATTCGTTATATCAAAATTATCTTAGAGTGAATTTTTGGAATTTTTATGAAAACATTGAATTTTTGATGAATAGTGAAAAACAATGCGATATTGTTTAAAACTGACTTGTATTTAAATAATTATTATTATATAAATTTATTATAAAGACAAAATAGATACATAATACCTATATTAGTCCAATGTAATTTATTAGAGTCATTTTATAATAATATTAGATATATAAAATTTTATTAAATTTTTAACGTCTTTTACCCACCTTCTAGGAAAAATTGAAAATTTGCATAAAACATTACTTTACCACTTCTCTAAATTAAATTTAAAAAATTAGAGAGATATTATTGTCATATATATGTAAAATGTATTTCTATAAGATGAAAATAATTTTTTTGAATAGTAACATTTGAATTTTATTGACAACAGTTAAAAGTAAATAGGTTAATTAAAGGTAAAAATGATATTATAATAACCCAAAAACATATCCTAATTCTATTGAATAAGTGAATTTAAATGAAAATAAACCATATAAATAAAATATGATCCTTTTTTGATCCTCATGGATTAGATTACGAAATTTATTATATATTTTTTAAAGAATAGTTAAATGCTTTAAATTCAAAGTTTAATAAATAATCCATTCTTAATATAGGGTTACACATAAGATATATTTGACAATAAATATTCATTAGAATGATAAAAATATTTTATACGTCATGGTATTTTATTTATAATTTTTATAAATTAAATAATTAAATTTATTTATGACACAATGATGATGCAGTAATTATCTTATTAATGGAAGATTAATATATTTTATCTGATAAATATCAAAATAAATGTAAATTGATACTTTTTTGTCATACAAGAATTTTATAGGTTAATATGACATGTTAGGGTTTATTTAATATATTTTTTTCAATGTAAAAAACATTTTATTACTTTCACAAAAACCAAATACTAAATACTGTCCAAATTGACATAAATGAGTTTTTAAAACAATTCATAAATGATATAATATTCCTAAAAATATAAGGTTTGGAAAAATGACTTATATAATTATATATATATCATTAATGAACCACTTTAGGAACTGTTTTAATTTTATAGTATGTTTATTAACCATGTAATATAAAAATACATGGATACATGGTTGACGTTAAACTATTTAACTAAGAGTTAAATCTAAAAGGGAAGGTAAATATGCTGACCTAAAATTGTCAAAAAGTATTGTTTTGAGATTATTTAGAAACATACACCCATTATCCTCAAAATAAATACATTTGGATCCATTAGAATCCGAAAATATTTTAAAATAAAATAATATTTCATGCATTTTCTAAAGTGACCCTCACCTCCCTTAGAAAAGGGTACTTCACCTTCTCTTTATTTCACTACTCAAAATTCATTTGGCTCAGCCAAACCTTGATCAAATATCCAACCAACAACCCTCACATCAACCTAAATGCCTTAATTTGATCATAAACCTATCCTACAGAGCCCTTTTACTCAAATCAAGAGGAATTACTCGAATAAGAAGTAATTATTTCATCATCTCTTTTAATGTTATTTTCTTCTTCCACATCCTATTTGTTTTTTGTTTCCATAATAAAATAAAATTATAGTACCTTTTACATAATGTGATGATATTATAAATATGGTAAAACCATATTCTGTATTCTATCCATCATAAGAATGAAAACGTCACCATATGTGCATACGCAAGACTTACCATCTCCACATCGTAGTGTAGTATGTTATTAAACACTTTATTATTTAGAGGGATTTAAATATTAATATAATTGATGTAAATAATAAATAAAGTTTTTTAATGATTCTGTATATATAACATACTATTCAACTAAAAAATATTTCACCATCAATAGAATGATATTGTCGCTAGTGCGTACGTACGACTTTCCGTCTCCACGACGCGATGGTTTTTCATCCCCAATCGTAACTATTCAAGAATAATTTTCATTTGATGATTAAAAATAATATTTATGAACCTAATGTAATAATGTATATGAATCAAATAAATCTTATCCATAACAAATAGGACTTACGTAACAAAACATATAAAGTAAAACAAAACAATTGACACCTGAATCAATGATACTACTGAAATATCTTTAACAAAGCAATATTAGAAGATCATATATGATATCAGATTTATGTATGGAGTTCTTGTATAACTAAATAACAATGATTTCACAATAATACATGTGGTTTAAGTACCCTCAACTATGTAAAATTACAAGGTAAAGGTTAATTTTACAATCTCATTTTTATGCGAGGATATTATCATATAATTATCTACTGGAACATCATTATCATCCACATTTTTGTTTCATGAAAATTTATATCAAACCATTTTTACTATTTACAAGACTATGGGTTAATGTCATTTATACCCTTTTTTGACTTTTTATAATGTAATCTTTTGATCTCTTTTCAAACAAGGTACTTTATATCATTTTTGATAAATCAAGGAAATAATGTCTTTTTTAACTTATACAGTGGGTGCATCTATTTTCCTACATTATAACACCTTAGAAGCATCCCTTAAAATCTTATAAGAATATTTTAAAAATAAATGTTTTCTTCACTTTTGAATTCTTTCAATGTAGAATGAAATATTTCACTCAAATAGTTATTGGATTGATTTCATCTATGTCAACATCCTTCATTGGATTTTACATTTTTTTGAAGTTGATTTGTTAGGATAGAATCTTCCATATTTTATTTTAGGTTTTGTGATTTTTTTGAATATGGATGTTCTATTTTTATACCATTAATGGTTTATCGTTAAGGTATTGACATTTCTTATGCTAGTTTTAGTACGAATGTTTATATTATATTTGAATATTTTCATAAGAATAATGAATTGGACTTAGTAAGTGATGGGTGGAGACCACTATAGCTCCTCGATGCATCGGTAGGTCTCATGAAAAAAACTAGTGTATTGGCATAAGGCCTTGAAAAAATCTTATTTGTAGTCTTGGAATAACGCCTTGACTATGTGGTTATGATGTCCGGCGTTATGCATTCCTTCATTTTGAAAATAACTATTTATATTACATGTGATTATTTGAATGGTAGAATATCCATATGAATTAGTTAATGGAAAATTTTTATTTATCTTTGCCATTTTATGATAATGTTTATGTTTATAATGCTTGTGTTTTAGTCTAATTCGTTGCCTTAAATTTTTTTGTTTATTTATGATAGTTTCTTCTATATTGTTATCTTCATTGAGAATCCAAGCTCATCCTTTTCTATGTTTTATTTTTCTTAGTATGTGAAGAAGTATATTATGACTAACATGTAGGGATAGTCTAAGGTATATCAATGTGTTAAAAGGAGACACAATGTTGTTGTTTTTTATTTTATAATGTAATGTAAAACTATTGTATGTATCTAGTAATTCCATGGCTACTAAACTGATTGGTCTTTCATAATTTATCTCTTATTATCATACCATTTTTAGGTAATAATGTACCGAATTTGGGTAACAAGGGTTGGGTCATTATAATTGGTATCAGAGGAATTTTAATATAAACCATGGAAGCTGGATTTAGAAAAAATATGATTAGTGAACATTAACCTAAGATATACTTTGAGGATTAGTATAGACGAACTTACTAGAATTTTGGTAATGTATATGTTTTGTGTATTTTACATGAAATAATCCCTATATGGATATGTGTAGGCAGTGAACAGATATACTTAGAAGTGAAAACTCCGACAAGGAGTTTTGAGCTTGACCTGAAGTATCCTGGTACACGATAATGAGCCTTGCTGCACTCTTGGTTATGACACTCCCCGAGGATATTCTTAGGATAATTCACATTTTATTTACAAACCATTATGAATAATTTATGAGTAAATAAATACTCAAGGAAATATTTTTATTATTATTACGGATTATATGCATAAAATGTTCAATTTATATTAGGTATTTTACTAGTTCAGAATTATGTATTATGATTCATAAATTGATCTAGTGTATTCCATTGTTTATAAATGGAACCTCATGGAAGGAATGGAAACTATATCAATGAAAATAATCCATGTAAGGATTACCCTGTTACGATAATTACAGTGGAGCTGGTGATGGAACTGGTGCAGAACAAAATTTAACTAAACTGGGATAACTCACCCAGGTTATGAATAATAACCTTACACGTATGAATCACTTGGATCCCTAATTCATAGGATAAATGTTATACTGATTCATGAGAGAAAAACCACCAACATTCAATTGGAATACACATCAATTTATAGCTCAACAATTGATAAGTTCCTCAGAGAAAATATTTAATGCTTTGGGGAGTAGCGAAAGGGAAATGTTTTCATGATAGTTTATCGGCTCATGGGAGATACAGATCAATGGTGGTCATTAATTAAAAATAAAAAAGAAGGATTAAGAATTATAAAATATGTAATAGAGTGAGTTTAATGATATTTTATTAGAAAAATACTTTCCACATGACAATCGAGATGATATGGAATGACAATTTTTGAGTCTGAGGAAAAAGGTGGATGGGAATGTCGTATAGTATGAGGCCTAATTTACAAGGTTATAAAGGCATGAATCAAATTATATACATAACCCTAGGATTAAGATTGATCAATTCCATGATGGGTTAAAACCATTTCTCTATCGAGCATTAGTCTCAAAATCCTTCTCGTCGTACAAATATACATTCTCATGTGCTATCATGACAGAATATGAATTTTCTACGTATTATGACTTTGAAGGGAAGTAAGAGAAGAAGAGATCTGGTGAAAACTCTATAAATGGAAATATGGGGAAGAAGAGAAAAGTGGAATTTACATCCTATAGTAAATGTGGGAAGAAAAACCATGGTCTTAGCCAATAGGGAATTGGAGTCTGTTACAAGTGTGGTGAAAAAGGCCACCACGATCGTGATTATAAGGGAAAGAAAGAGGCCAAAAATGGTGAATGCTACAGTTGTAGAAAAATGGGGAATTATGAAAATTTATATCTTAAGAATCAAGGAAAATTAATTTTTAAAAGCCCAAGGAAGGAATGCCAAGATTATGAGATCACAACTGTAGAGGTTGATGTTCTAAATGACGCGGTGGCCAATACTTTAATCGTTTCATCAAATATAGCCAATACATTATTTGATTATGGATCATCACATTCTCTCATATCATCCCAGTTTTCTATGAAAATTATATATTTCTAATTTGAGTTAACAAGGGAGTTGTCAGTCAAAACTCCTATGGGAAGTATCATTGCAATAATGTTTTGTAAATCAGTTACCATGATGGCATATAAATGTGCTTTATCCGCTGATATTACTGTCATACCAATGATTAAATTTGATATAATACTCGGTGTGGATTGGATTTCATATCATGATGCAAACATTATTGTATGAAGAAGGAGGTTACAAATTTTGAGGATGATAAGAATAAATTATCTTTAGGGAAGAAATGTCACCATCTGATTCCTATCTAGATCCATCCCCAGTAGCTCTACTAAGTTAAACTATTGTGGAGGAAGGGAGTGAAATAACTATGGGTGAGGAAAATAATTTTCAAATAGTGGATGTACCTATTGTGCTAGAATATATTGATGTGTTTCCAAAGGATTGACCTGGACATCCTATAAAAAGAAAAATTGAGTTCTCTATTGACTTAATTCCTAGTTCAAGGCCCATATCGAAGACCCATTATAAAATGGACACTATAGAATTAGTGCAATAGAAGAAATAACAAGAGGAATTGAGTAATAAAGGATTTATTCTCCATAGTGTTTCTCCATTGGGAGCCTCTATTATTTTCGTTGAGAATAAAGATGGATCTATGAGGTTGTGCATTGACTACAGGGAGATCAATGCTATAACAATAATGAAAAATTATCCCCTACCATACATTGATGATTTACTTGATCAACTTCATGGTGTTAAATATTTTTCAATGATTTACCTTCGATCTAGATACCATCAGTTGTGTGTGAAGAAGGAAGACATTCCAAATCCAATATTTCAAACATGGTACGGTCATTACGAGTTTACAATAATGCCTTTTTGACTAAATAATTCACCCTCTGTCTTCATGGATCTAATTAACAGAGTTTTCAAGGAATATCTTGATGAATATGTAGTGGTAATTATTTATGATATCTTGGTATACTTAAAAAGATATGAAGATCATGAAAATCACTTGAGAACTATTATAAATACACTTAAAAGAAATGAATTATATGGGATGTTTAGAAAGTGTGAATTATGGATTCAGGAGATTTATTTTCTTAGATATATTGTCTCTAAGGATGGAATCTCTGTTGATCCTTCTAAGACAAGACCAATCAAATAATGGCCATCACCGACGAGTATAAATAAGGTACGTAGTTTCATTAATTTAGTAGGTTATTGTCGGTGTTTCTTCCAGAATTTTTCCTGATTAGATAACCCATTAACCTATCTCACAGAAAAAGGGGATAAATTTGTATGGGAAAAAGTGTGTGAAGAATTTTTTGAAGAATTGAAGAAAAGAGTAGTCAATGATCCTATAATTAATATACCATCAGGGAATGATGTATTTGTTATTTATAGAGATACATCAAAGAAAGGACTTGGTTGTGTCCATATGAAGAATGATAGAGTTATTTCCAATGCATCACAGCAGCTAAAAATTCATGAACAAAACTATCTCACTCATTATCTTGAGTTTGGAACTGTAATGTTTTCTATGAAGATAAAGATACACCATCTCAATGGTATAAAATTTTATATATATACTAATCACAAGAGATTGAAGTATATTTTCTCAAAACTAATCTCAAAATGAGGCAAATGATATGGCTCGAACGTATCACGGATTATTATTTCACTATACACAACCACCTGAGGAAGGAAAATAAGGTGGTAGATGGTTTAAGCAGAAAGGATCATGGATTTATGAACAAGATTAGATTTTAAAGGGATCCTATGTTCATGGATCTAGTAACGATGGATATGGGAATAATCATGGAAGGTGAAATATAAATACATTTTCAAATGGTTTCCAAACCATATTTACTAGAAAGGATAAAAATTTCTCAGAAAGATGATGAGGAGTTTCAAAAGAAAATTAATGATGTGAATGATGTGATATTGATCGGGTTCATATATGAAGATGGAATTTTGAAATTTTGGAAAAGGACTTGTGTTCCCAATATACCAGATCTAAAAATGTAATTTTTGGATGTTGCTCATAACTCCAATTTCTCTATACACCCTGGTAGCACTAAGATGTATAGAGATTTGTAGGAACATTTTTTGTGGGACCACATGAATTGGGATATTACTGATTATGTCTCAATATGTATGGATTTTCCATATGTAAAATATGGAAGACAACATCCCAGAGGAATCATTGAACCTCATCCCATACCTGAGTGGAAATGGAATGATATTACGATGGACTTTTTCTTGGGACTACCAAATAATCCTAGAAGGAATGATGCAATATGGGTCATTGTTGATTGATTAACAAATGTAGCACATTTTCTTGATATAAGAGAACATTTACCACTTGAACATTTAGAAAGACTATATATTAATTATGTTTTATTACATCATGGTGTGCCCCTATTGATTGTTTTTAATGTGATCCACATTTTATATCATGATTCTAGAAAAGTATTTAGAAATCCTTGGATACTGAACTTCATTTGAGCACTGCCTACCACCCTCAAACAGACAGAAAAACAGAATGATCTATTCCAAACATAGAAGACATGTTTAGATATTTTCACATGACTTTCAAGGTATGTGGGATCAATATTAACATCTGGTATAATTTTCCTTTAATAATTAAATCCATTAAAGTATTCTGATGGCACCATATAAATCATTATATAGAAATAGATGTCTCCCACCAACCTGTTGGGATGATATTGGTGAATGAAAATTCATAGGCCTAGAATTTGTTGAGGATACAATGGAAAATGTAGGAATCATCCAAACCCACATCAAAGCATATCAAAGTAGAAAAAAGTGCTATGCCGTTAACCAAAGGAATGATATGGAATTTTAAGTAGGAGAACATGTTTTCTTAAAGGTATCTCCATGGAAGGATGTTATATGATATTAATGGAATGGTAAATTGAGTCCCAGGTACATCGAAACTTTTTAAGTATTAGAACAAATTAGATTTATAGCTTATCGTTTGGAAATGCTGACAACTCCCTCCAGAGTTCATGATGTGTTCCACGTATCACTGAAGAGAAATTACATTCCTGAACCAAGGCATGCACTCATATATGAAGTATAAGAATTGTAACTCGATCTGTTATATTGTAAAGAGCCTATCAAGATTCTTGATACCAAATAACAAGTGATGAGAAACCAAATGACCCGCCTGGTAAAAGTTCATTAGAGAAACCATAAAATTGAAGAGCAAATGTGGGAACCTGAGAAACATATGATGAAGAACCACCCAAATATGTTTATTCAGTAATATTTTTGAAATTTAGAGGTTGAAATTATTTGAAGGAGGGGAGAATGTAATACCACATGTTTCCAAAATATTCTTCTCTTGGAATAATACAATATCTAGTGATGTACACAACATCGAGTTCTTGCACACCAGGACCAATCAAACTAACCATTTAAAAAGCAGTTATAAATATTAATACCCACTTTTTGAAATTTTATAACTTTTATTTCTCAAAATGGACTTCACTTTTTAATTTTAATTATCAAAATTAGTTTAGGGTGATGTTTTGGTATTTTTCTGAAAACCTTTAATTTTTTATGAATAGTGAAAAACACCGCATTATTGTTTAAAACCAACTATTATTTAAATAATTATTATTTTTATTTAAATTTATTTTAAAGTCCAAATAGATACATAATACCTATATTATTCCTATTTAATTCATTGGAGTCATTTTATAATAAGCTTAGATATATAAAATTTTATTGATCTTTTAACGTCTTTTACCCACATTCTAAGTACATATGAAAATTTGTATAAATCATAATTTTACCAATTTTTTGAATTGAAATTAAAAAGAAATGATAAATGGTGAACATCCATATGTAATATTTGGTTCAATATGATGAAAATATTTTTTTCTGTTAATAGTAACTTTTGAATTTATATACCATGGTTAAAAGTAAATAAGGTAATTAAAGGTAAAACTGATAATACAATTAGTTTAAACAAGCCCTAATTCTTTTGGATATGTGTATTTAGATGAAAATAAAACATAGGAATTAAATATTATCCTTTTTTATCCACTTGGATAAGATTAGTACATTTATAATAATTTATTTAAAAAAGATTTAAAAGTGTTAAATTCAATTTTTAATAACTAAACCATTTTTAATATTGGGTTACTCATGAGATAAATTCGACTATAAATATTCATTACAAATATAAAAATATTTCCAACATCATGGTATTTTATTTGTAATTTATATAAATTATATAATTAAAATAATTTATGACACAATGAGGTCCAATACTTACTTTATTAATGAATGATTAAAATAATTGATATTATAAATATCGAAATAAATGAAAATTTAAACTTTTTATGTCAAAAACAAATTTCCTAGGAGATCATGACATGTTAGGGTTTATTTATTGTATTTCTTTAGAATTAACCAACTTGGTATGACTTTCAAAGAACCAAAAACTAAATAGTGTCAAAATCGACATAAATGAGTTCTTAGACAAAAACATTATTATTAAATAATATAATATTTCTAAAAATATAATGTTTGAAAAAAAAACTTATATAATGATATATATATATAAGATTAATTAACAAATTTATTTTATCTTGGCATTTTATAGTATGTTTATTAACCATGTAATGTAATAATACAAGAATACATGGTAGAAGTTAAACTATTTAACTAAAAGTTAAATCTAAAAGATAAGGTTAATAAGGTGAACTAATCATGTCTAAAACTTATTAGCTAAGAGGTTTCTGACCCATAACCGACTTATCCTTAAAATAAATCCATTTTTATCCATTATAAATCAAAAATTATTTCATAATAAAACAATATTTCAATCTTTTCCTAAAGTGACCCTCACCTCTCTTATAAAAGGTTACATCACCTTCTCTTAATTTCACACCTCCATATCCATTTTGTTAGGAAAAAACCTGCTCATATATCCTAAAATCTATCCTCACTTAAACCTAGAGGCCTTAATTTGACCATAAATGAAACATAACGAGACCTTTTGTTGAAATAAAAAGGAAGAACTCCAATAAGAGATAATTATTTCACCACCTCTTTAAAAGTTCCTTTATTCTACTACTTCATATTTATTTGTTTTCTTCCTTACCAAAATAATAACTCTAGTAAATTCTACATACTAAGATGTTATTATAAATATGGTACAACCATATTCATTATTCTATTCATCCTATGATTGACAAAGTCAACATATGTGCGTACGTACGACTTACCATCTCCACGTCGTGGTGGAGTTTATTATTTAGAAATTTATTATTTGGATGGGTATAATAATGAGTATAATTTAATTTAATAATAAATATTACCTGTTAATTATTCTGTATATATAATATACTATTTAACTATGTTTGATTTTACCATCAGTAGTATGATATTGTCACGTGTGCGTACGTACGACTTACCATCTCCATGACACGATGAGATTTCATCCCCCATCATAACCATTCAAGAATAATTTTCATTTGATTAATAAAAATACTATTTAATAACATAATATAATTCTATATTTTAATCCAATGCATCCTATCCATAATAAACAGGACAAACGTAACAAAACATATAGAGGAAAACAAAACTGTTAGCACCCAAAACAATGATACAACTGAAATATTATTAATAAAGAGATTCTAAAAGATCAAATATGATATCATATTTATGTATATAGTTATTTTTTAATTTAACAACAATTATTTCACCATTATACTGGTGGTTGAAGTACCCTCAACTATGGAAAATTACAAGGGAAGGGTTAATTTTACAAACTCTTTATTTTCTGAGGTTATTAATATGTATGTATCTCCTGGGACCTCGTTATCATCCACATCCCTATTTCGTAAATATTAATTTGAAAACATTTTTACTGTTTACTAGAGAGTATGGGTTAAAGTCATTTATACCCAGGTCTAACTTTTTATAAGGGAATCTTTCTGCCACTTTCCAAACAAGGTACATTGTGACCTTTTCGACAATTTAAAGAAAGCATGTTTTTTATCTTATTAGGCAGGTGTGGCTATTTTCCATAATTATAACACCTTAGAATCTCTCCTTACATGCTTATAAGAATATTTTCAAAATAAATGTTTTATTCACTTTTGAGAGGTTTCAATGTAAAAAATAAATATTTCACTCAAATTGATTTTTTATTGATTTCATCAATGTCAACATCCTTCATTGGATTTTACATTTGTTTGAGGTAAATTTATTATGATACAATATTCCATATTGTATTGAAGGTTTTGTGATATGTTTGACTATGGATGTGATTTTTTATACCATTTATGGGTTATCGTTAAAGTTTGGACATTTCGTATTCTTGTTTTAATACGAATGTTTATATTATGTTCCAACCTTTTCATATGAAGAATGAATTGGACATAGTAAGTGACTTGTAGATCCTGCTATAGCTTCTCAATATATCGGTAGGTCTCATGAGACAAACTATTACCTTGAAAAAATTCCTTGAGAAAATATTATTTGTAGTCTTAGCACGAGGCCTTGAGTATGTGGTTATGATGTCTTAAATTATGCATTCTGTTATTATGAAATTAGCTATTGATATTACATTTGATTATTTGACTAGTAAAATATCCATGTGACTATGTAAATGTCATTATTTGATTTATCTTTTCCATATTATTATGACGTTTATGTTTAAAAGGCTTGTGTTTTAGTCTTATACATTGCCTTAAATTTTTATGTTTATTTATGATAGTTTCTGCTATAGTGTTATCCTTACGGAGCATCTGGGCTAAACCCTTTCTATGTTTTAATTTTCAAAGGATGTTAAGAAATATATTATGACTAACCTGAAGAGATAGTATAAGGGTTATGAATTATTTAAAAAGAGACACAATGTTGTAGATTTTTATTTAATAATGTAATGTAAAACTTATGTATGTATCTAGTACTTTCATGGATACTAAAGTAATAAGTCTTTTAGACTTGATATCTCATGATCATTCCAAATGTTATGTAATAAGTCACTGACTCTGGGTTACTAGGGTTGGGGCATTACCTTTTTAGTAATCCAAACGTTGGTTATCCTTTCCACCAGCTTTATATGTAATGATAATAGGAACCTCCCAAGATAAATACCTCAATTGAATTAATACTTTCACTTGAAGATCATACACCTGAGTATTAAACTCTTTTAACTCATCTAGAGACATATAGTAATATGGAATAGACACTGGCCGAGTACCATCTACTAAATCAATAGAAAACAATAAATATATTACCAATAGAAAACTAAATAAATTAGAAGGAAACACATTTGGAAACTCAATGATAATGGGTGGTATATCACCAATCAATGATTCGCACTCTAGATCGAAAGAAAAAAATGATATTAAATTGCCTTTATATGATAAATAAGGAATATATCTACTTGACCTCATGTCCCATTCCACATGAAACAGATGGTACACCCCATCGAGCACCATAATTGAGACCCTCCTTAGGTGAAAATCATTTCGGTCCTTATTAGCAGTGAGCCTATCCATCCTGAAAATGATGTCAAGAGGGTTCAGGTTCAGAACTAAGAAATCCTATGTAAGCTCAATTTATAATAAATACAAAACACAAGCAGGACATCAAATACCATATTCTCTATTTTTTCTAAGGGTAATAGAAATATAAATCACATAAGATAAAATCTCCATAGAAAGATTTAACATGTATACAATATGAGTCGATATGAATGAGTGAGATGTAGTAGTATCAAATTAATCTATCACAAAAGATGGTGCTATAATGATGGTACATCTCATGGTCACTAGAAAAAAATTAGAATACTCAATTGACTCTTTAATTAGGCGTAGAAGCTTTATTCCAGATGTTTGTGGCTAGAACCCCTTAGTCCACGAAACATCTGATTTCATCGTAGTACCTTTTGGTGCTATTGAGCCAATACCACCTTGTAGGATAAAAATATATGGAATAAGTTATATAGGTGTCCTAAATTATCACACAGACTATAGATATAGGGTGTCTCCGGGAAATCCTATTTTGAAGATCCATTATTTCAAAACTAGAAGCATGTCAAAGTGCCTCATCTAGGAACTGTGGGAGTTCAAGATGATGCCTAAAGTCGAGATCCACTAGGAGAATTATCATGGTTTCTCATCCCTTAAAAAGATCTCAAATACCTACATCTAGGGGAAATGGATTCCGTTGAAACCTAACTTAACATCCAAATAAAACTCATCCATCAACCCCTATAAAGTACACAGTCATCATATTTAAATTTTAGTAGGAAAATCAATGATCATATGTCATCTCGAATACCCATACCAAATCCATGAGATTTAAATTTTCTCATTAGTACTAACCTCAGGAGTGAAATATATGTGCTAAAAAATAGTTCTTTTATTGTGCTGCAGTCCCATCAATCTCATAAAGATTAAAAAACTCCTTGGATTTTAATAGGATCATTAACTCTTGATAGAATCAATTAGTTAAGTTACCTCTAAAGTCTTTCCTCCATAATATATCTTGAATCTTCATTTTCACAATAAAATCCCATCGTAACCTTCTAGGCCCTTCCATCTTAAAGGTATCTCATTTTTCCTAAATCAAATCAGGTGTTTCCAATAAATCAAAAAGTAGATTTATATTATTTATAGTAGCTTACTAGCACTTGAGGATCATTAGAGACTTTGAATGATGGTGGATTAAGGTGAATAAACTCTTGAGAATGATTTCGAGATTTATCATTTTGATGTTTCATAACTGGATCCTGAACAGGAATGGGTGTAAGTTCCTATAAAGGATCCTCTAAATCACACACAACTATCTCAATAATATTATGGTTCATTGTAGGATTATATTTGAATGGTTCAAGAAAATATTCCTTCAAGGGTCTATTAAAATTTCTTCTTAGAGGAATGACTCTACAAAGCATCTACATACAATAATAAAAACATCATCAATGTTACCCAGACCAAGGATACACATATAAAAGATACAGTAATTTCAATTTCATCAATAGAATTCAAGATTGGGATTCCAAAAAATTCAAATAAAATGTTGGGAGAATACTAGAATTAAATCAAAACATTCTTCAAAACACTTTTCCAATCATCTATGGTGAAATAAGGATCGTTATAATGAGAGATTCCTAGAAAATCACTCAGAACATCCTCCTAAGTCTCATAATTACTACCTCTTATCTTCCAGGAAATCCCGTCTACATACCAACCTCATGGAATGATTCCAACCCCCTCACTCCTCTAATACAAATTTGTCATGAATCAGCTCTGATACCCTAGTACCATGGAACCCAGTCAATCCTAGACATTTCATATGAAAATTCACGATCCCCATGGGTTGCTTAATTGCACCTGGTATTATATAAGAACAATGAGTGATGGATTTTTCCACAAAACATTGGAATATAAAGTTAAAATTTGATATTCATAACACTCAAAAAATGAGAATTTAATTGAAAAATAGTTGTTCAAAAAAACCATAGAAATATATCATTAAATTACTCATAAAGTACCCATAAAGAATCTAAGATATCCAAATTCAACCAGTGGAACACATCTCCCCCATCACCTCAATCATAGTTCATAATGATAAATATTATCCAACACCTACAAGAGGAACATCACCTTTTCTCAGACCTTCCATAAGTCAATCTACTAACTCCGAATGGAAAATGTATTTTTTGATCTATAAATCACAGTACGATATCTCCATGTACCCTATAAGAAATAGAAAAATAATAAATCAGTTTTTATTTCAATTTAAATAATACTTGGCATGAAATTTAATTTTCATAGTTGAAAAAATGATTTTATTAAAAAATATAAAATATATATCAAAATACGATTAAATGAGCATTTTATATAAAACATATATAAATGTGTTTCCATGATTAAAATGGTTCAATATTCAATGGAATTATAATGACACAAAAAATTAAATCACAATGTCAAATATCTTATGGGTACACTAGTTTCTTATCAATAAGATCATCCAATTTCTCAGTTTTCATGATGGCTGGAGATAGGTTGTCACATTGAAATCAACACCCCATTTGGGGAGCCACTATGGGAAATCAAACTGAACCTTGTTAGGGGATCCGATAAAGGAAATCAATTTGATCTTGGTTTTATTATTATCATCATTGTAACTCAACTGCTAGGGGATCATGATCTTAGCATGCTTATACTAGTTACCAAGTAACTACATAAGATTACATTTTTTAAATAAATCAATCAATCAATAAAATTGGAAATGAATCTTTTCAAATCATTTCAAAATATTATTTCCCAAGTTCAGTTTTCGATATAAAGTTCTCATTTAAAAACGAAATCATTGTTGTTCATAATTTATTATCATTACAAATAATATTTTAATTAAATGCATTTTCTCATGATCAACATAAAATCTTTTTGTTAAAATTATTTCCATATCAAGCCACCATTTTTCTCGAAACCCCTTTACATTTTCAATTCCATGGATATTATTTTTTCTCAATTTCCATTCCCATTTCAACTAAAATATCTAATCATCTCAAATCCATGTTTTTTTTCAAGAAAATATTTTCAAATAAATTAATTAATACATCATTACAATTAGTTGGAAAATCCAATGGAACCACCTACCTTTAATCACAGTGTGAAAGAGAACACCCGCAATAGGATGAACAATGGGGATGAGGTAATGGAGATCATGAAACCCAACATATATTAATGATCCAAAAAAAGAAATTAGAGACATCTTAAAAATATAAACTATCAACATCTGAGGAGGAGACAATAGGATATTAGAAGAAACCACACTAAGAGAGATCTACTTATCTAAAAGATATTTAATGAGATAAAATATGATTTGATTTTCCACAAAAAGGGATTTGAGGTGTCAAAAACACATCATGGGAATATTATCAACAAAGGAAATCATATTAGGGTCATATTTGTGGATTATGAATCTTAAACTTGGGTTTTGGATTTGTAATAAAATTTTTATTTTGTTAAAAAACCACATGCACGGTTTTCTGGAGGGGCGCATGGATAGTAAAAACTATGCCCAATAACTATGCACACTCCTAGGGCTTCTGTTTTAGGAGATAGTTTTGGCTACATAGTTTCATTAATCTAGCACCAAAAATGATAACCCTTAATATTTTAAACCACACATATTGAGGGAAATGTATTATGGTTTGGACAAATCATGCACCCCCTTTCAATGTAACCAACATGGTCGCACAATTTCTTTGAAAAAACCACATAGTTTTAACTAAACATAATTCAAATATTAGCAACCCCATGGGATTCCAAATAATTCAAAATTACATTTAAAATAGCTAAAAATGAACCAAAATCTAATTATTATCAAACAAAGGGTTTAAGAGTACCTGAAAACAAGTAACAATATGTTAAAAAATTCTTCTGAATTAAATTATTGTGTTAATAATTAAATAAAAAATTCCATTCAACTGAAATGTAGAGGTTAACATAATACTACATATATTGGATCAAGTGGGGTCCAAATCCTAGGTACAGTGTTGTTTTCCCCAATTTTAATTGGAGGAAGATATTGGAATTTTGTCAAATGGCACTACCAAGATTGGAATTTTGGGTCATCATGTGGTTGGAGGTACATGAGGACCCCCTTTCTGTTGAAGAGGTGGTCGTGTTCAGGCTGGAATCACCAATGCAATAACTGGGGAAAGATAATATTCAAATGATGATAGAGAAAGGGCCATACTGGATGGGCAGTGGTCTCAGTGAGTGGCATTGAAAGCGTAGGTGTGATGGAGTGATATATATGATACATGAAACCCTACTAGTTTGGGTGGTGGTCTTTGACAGTGGTCAGGTAGAATAACATATATGAGGGAAGTTCTTTGGGAACGTATGTGGTATAAGATGGTCTTCTATGTGGGTACAAGGTTAGGCAATGTGGTGGTGTTAGTGGGGCCGGTGTAGGGCTTGTGCTGGTGGACCTATGAGTCATTAATTTCCTAGTGTGTGACATACAACAAGTATAAATACATATATATATTTATTTGAAATTTAATTCTACATGCCTAAAAAATATTCGTGGACACCCCCAAATCCCATAAAATGGTAACATATACATGTCCTGTATAGTTTATGACATGTGATCCTACACCCCTAAGAAGATATATATACTACACCAACAAGTATATATATAGGACTTGTGATCCTACATTCCTAAAAAAATATAGGGCATATGCAGGTGGGTCTATAACTCATTAATGATGTAGTGTATTGCATTCAACAAGTATATATATATATATAATGTGATTTTACATGGATAAATAAGATACATGGACACCCACAGTTACCATTAAACATTAATAGAACTCCCATCTCTGGTAACATGGAGTTTTATTACACAGGAGCAATCTAGGAACATGTGAACTCCCCTATCCAAATTACACACATCCTATCACATTTATTTCATAACATCAACTTAAATAAATTAAGATGAAAAAACACATTCCTTTCATACCATTTTGTAACAGCATGTCCCGAATCAATGGGTTCAATCCAATGTGTGACATGAAATCATTCACACATCCCCTTACACAATAGGCTTTCGACAAGTTGAATGGGACTAACATAACATTAGGAGACAATACAATCAATAATTATTGGCATCATCAAATGAAAATTACTTAAATATAATCCATCCATAAACCACACAAGACGATAAAATGAATAGATGCTATAATAGACGTCAGGTCAAGAAACACTTGTAGGATCAAATGGTCCCCTAATGTTGAAGGTATACTAGTAAAATTGGATGATATAAATAAATTAATAAATATTTTCTTTAGTAACCTCCCAAAGTCTATCCCAATACCACATCAATATCCTACCTCTATGCTCCTCAAGAAACCTTCTGTAGGCCCATTTACATTCTCTATATCTTTAATCAAGAAGTCTACAAAGACACAATGTTTCCCATGAAATGTTTTTGTATAAACCCAGTAAGAATCGACGAATGAATTCTTATCATAATTGAATGTATACATAGAGGTGAATTGCATATTTTAAAAGAAAATGTGCACACAAATATATAACCAAACATGTACCGAGTGATCATGTCACGACCTCCTCCCCACAAAGTGTACCCCTCCTAGGCCGACAATGTGAGAAGAGAGATAATGACCCCCGAGTCCCACCTCCATTAGGCCCCGGGTTGGCGACTAGCTCCGAGGGTATAGTAAACACACAAATGGGAGGCATTACCCCTAAGAGAACACATGCGGAAGACAGAGATAAGATAGACACCAATCAACTCCAACTCAGAACTGAAATATAAAAGAATCCCAAGTACATATATAAAATGTCATGCAAGAGTACTATAACTGAAAAGGGAAACTAAAAGTACCCAAAAGAAAGTAAAACGGCAGCGACCACATGCCCAGACATCTCCTCCTCCAACCACAAGCTAGTAGTAACCATCTTGATCTCCAACCTACTCCATGTGACCTGAAGAACAGTTTATATATACATAGGGTGAGTATAACATTATACTCAGTAGGATCCTCCCCAAGCCCCTCGTGAAAAAGTAATGAAAGCATGCTAAATCCCAGGGAAGAACAAGTGAAACTAACTCATCACCTAAACAGGTATACTAAGTTCCCAACCTCACCGTGGCTACTCTCCCCAAGTAACGCATACAAGAATATAGCATATAGTAAAGAATATCAAGGGAACCCCGCTACTACTTCCACACTAGTTTTCCACTTTTCCCCAATGTCATACTTCATGTTCATCTCTCTCCAAAGGCTTGCCCACAGACACCTGGGAGAAGCACCACAACATTCTCCCTATCAAAAGCAACTAGGTATGTTCTAGGAGCCACCAGAGCCTGCATAACATGTATCATACATCGGGTATTATACCTCAAGCTATTATAGCCCAAACACCGAGTAGGGATCCTCAATCCATCAGAGCCTATACACGTTACACCTATAGTAGTCCTTAGGATACTATATCCAGAATATATGTGTGTAAAATAACCACAAGCCATTACAGCCCTCTACACACATATATGGGGAAACAAACTATTGTTCTTGTTGGCACATGTATCTACCAAGAGAAGAGAGCAGGGCCAAAGGGGGGTAGTTAGCCATTCGACCTCCCATCAGAATGTTGGGGAAACACCCCCACCCCAGGGCTTAGAATCCTCGGGGGGTCAGTTGTGCTTACCGACAGGGTGGTGTAGTGTATAGAAACAAAAAATGTACAGAATATATATATAACTCACATCCACACTATGGGAATTACCTAGTCTTAGATACAATTGCAGCTAATGTCTCTCAGACTCCAGGCTGCTACTTTTAAGACTAGGTATCCTATAAGAACACAACCATTTGAAGAGTTTTATTAGATTAATCCATTCTCATTTTATCAGTTCCCCTGTACGTTAATTAATTCATTAAACATTAATTAACCATGACCAATTCCACATTAAACTGAATTGGAATCACATTCAAAAATCAACTGCTCCTTTTAATATCCGCATCACCTTTAAATTCCAGCATCTCCATCCCCATTGATTATCACCGTTTAATCAAACATTCATTACAGAAATACCTTCCCATATTCCCAGGAATTCTAGAAAAACATCCTATGCTACTATACACAAAGGAGGCTCAACACGGTGAGTAGATATACTACCCATCGAGTCTTTTCTACCTATAGAAAGAGCATAGACCCATTATCCCTCGATAGGATAAACACAGAAAGCACGTGGCAGACCCTGCATGTCTTCACCTCCTTCTGAAAAAGGGTACGAAAGAAAATCTGCCTTGAGCAGTGGGGAAAAGAAAAGCAGATAAACATTAAATGAATCCACATTCATCCAACAACCACATCCATCCCATTCCATCACCCCAGGAGTCCTCCCTGACACCCACATTCATAAACTGGTGCATTTCTCCACTCTAGGCATCATCTCCTGCCACAACCACAAGGCCTACATGCCTCCACATATCACAACACCCCTCTAGGTTCACATCACAGCACAAGCAGTAGGAAAAAACAATCACAACCATGGGCTCTTGGCCCTTTAACAAATAAGAGGGTAACTCTGAACCCTTTTAAAAATTATCAAACAAGCGATTCTTTAATCCATATTGAATTAAGAGATTCAATCAGTAGGTCCCAATTTCGGAAAAACTAATCAGTAAGCTATCACAATTAAACAAACATTCTTACTTCCCTAACTTGATTAACATCAAATTAGAACAACTACGACATCGACCAAATTCATTTACATGCCTCTTTATCATTATCCAATTAAATAACAATTAATTCTAGCTTTCAGTTCATTATCAATTTCCATCAATAAAGAACAACAAATCAAAGATAAAATAGATATCACTCAATCTATCAAAACATGAGGCAAACCGTTGTCACAGTACAAAGAAACAACATGCGATCAGACCAATTCTTTAAATCTGGTTCAAGTATTTAACTAGTTCAATTTAATTGTGATACAAAGGGCTAAATCATGCTAATTATATGATTTCACATATACAATTAAAGAAGCCACAAATCCCCTACCTCAAAGAGTTCTTGACTTCCTTTATCCACACAATAGGGCACAATCCTCCTCTCACGACAACTGCATCCACCAGAGGATGGCACGGTACGATAGTACCAACCAACCCCTAGAAAAACACATTAGAATCGTGGAAATTACATTGTAATATATGGAAGGGAGAACGAATAGAAGATGATCCCTAGAGGAATGATGATAAAACATACCATATTGGGAAGATTGACTGACACAGCTTGGTTGCATCCAAAACAGAGCAGAACCAATCCTAGGAGTAAAGATTGATTGTGAAAATCCTAGGGGAATGATTGAATGGTTCTAGCATCTCTTAGCTGAGAACAAAGGAAAAGAAAAGGGAGAATGATATCTGGTTCCTTTTTGAAGATTTAACAAGGCAACGGTTTAAGATCCTTTTAATTCTCCATTAAAAACAGATCTCATTAACCCACGCGGTATGACCAAGTAAAAACATTCCAGCATTAGGAATAATTAATATTGGATTTATGGAATTTTAATCGGCCTTAATGGTCCTTAAAATAAGGCTTTAAATGTATTTTACATCCAAGTAAACGTCAGATGGGGCAAAACTTTAGGAAGCTAGAAATACTGTTCACATACTCAAAATTTGGCAAAGGAAAGAAAAGTTCACTGTTAGACCTCACCGTTCTGGAAACACTGTTCAAGCCTACCGATAGAAGGTCACCGTTAGAAGGTTATCATTCGGGAAACATTGTTCAATCCTACCGATAGAAGGTCACCGTATGAAGGTTACTGTTCTGGAAACACTGTTCAAGCCTACCGATAGAAGTACACCGATAGAAGGTTACCGTTCTAGAAACACTGGTCAAGCCTATCGATAGAAGGTCACTGTTGGAAGGTTACCGGTCTAGAAACACTTCTCAAGCCTACCGATAGAAGGTCACCGTTACAAGGTTACCGTTCTTGAAACACTGTTCAAGCCTACCGATAGAAGGTCACCATTAGAAGGTTACCATTCTGCAAACACTATTCAAGACTACCTATAGAATGTCACTGTTAAAAGGTTACCATTAAAGAAACAATATTCACAGAACTGGAAATTTGGCAACGTTTTGGGGATAAGTCACGTTGACCTCCCGGAACACCTCCAACACCACATTTTCACAATGTAATGGACTAGAGACGTCCCGAACATTACATTAGATACCTCTCAAAACATTCTCGTCCTCGAGAATTAAAACCCAACCCAGAAGAAAAGAGGGGTCCGAAAAACCACCCCATAAGATACCTCTTAGGGAAAAAACAACCATGAGTTGATCGAAAGCTGGAACAAAAATATGACATCTGAGAGTATGGGAACAAACAATCCATATACAAACAATTCAAACATAACATTACATGAAAGGTACATAAATAAAACATAAAAGGTCTAACCAGAAAGAAAACATCATTACATGAAAGGAGTTAAACATTAAAAAACTCTGGGTACTGTGCATGTATCTGTGACTCACGCTCCCCGGTACTCCCCTCCATGCCACCGTGTCTCCACAAGACACGAAATAAGGGGATAGAACGCACATGAATCACTTTCTCCTTGCGGTCTTGGATCTCCACAGGTATCTCCTCGAAGGTTGTATCATCATTAATATTGATCTCTCCCCAATCGATAACATGAGATTCATCATGATGATAATGACGGAGTTGTGATACATGGAAAACATCATGTATCTGACTCACCTGAGGGGGAAGTGATACTCGATACGCCAAAGCTCCAACATGAGCTAACACCTCAAAAGGCCCTACAAACCAGGGAGAAAGCATACTACCACGACCAAAACTTCGCTGCCCACGACGGGGAGTCACCTTAAAAAACACATGACCTCCAACATTAAACTCTAAGGGTCTCCTTATTTGATCATCATATGATTTGTATCGATCTTGCACTGTCTCAATCCTATCATGAATCACCAGAACCATCTCTGTTGTATTCTACACTAGTTCTGGTCCAAGAATTGCTGACCCTCTGACCCCAGTCCAGCACAATGGAGAACGTCATGGCCGGCCATACAAGGATTCAAACGGTTCCATACCAATGGTAGAGTGAAAACTATTATTGTATGCGAACTCTAGCAAGGGTATGTGCTTCATCCATGAACCACCAAAATCAAGAACACAAGAGTGCAACATGTCTTCAAGAGTCTGGATGGTTCGCTCTGTCTGACAATCCATTTGAGGATGAAAAGAAGTGATAAGGCACAGTTGAGAGCCAAAAGCATGTTGGAGACCTCTCCAAACCCTAGAGGTAAAATGAGGATCTCGATCAGAAATGATCATCTTAGGGACTCCATGAAGTCTCACCACCTTCTCTAGATACTGCCTTGACAAAACATCCACTGAGCTTGACTCCTTGATCGCTATGAAGTGGGCCGATTTTGTTAAATGATCCACTACCACCAATATTGAATCATGTCATCCAGGAGCTCGAGGTAAACCTTTAACAAAGTCTATTGAGATGTCCTCCCACTTCCACTGAGGAATCACTAATTGATGGAGAAGACCACCAAGAACACGGTGTTCGGCATTCACCTTCTGGAAGACTAAACATCAAGACACACACTCTGCAACCGTACACTTCAGCCCAGGCCACCAAAACTGACTCCTCAAGGATCGGTATATATTTGTTACACCAGGATGTACTGCCAAGGGTGAAATATGGAACTCTAGGAGAACCATCTCAGGCATCACCAAGGGAACAAAAATCCTGCCATGATACAACACTCGGCGTTGATCATCCTCCGACCAACCATCAGGGGCCTCACTACAAACAATTCTGTCTCTCCAAAAATCCACCTCTAGATCACCCAATTGAAACTATTCCACCTTCAACATCTGGGATGACTGCACCTTAATCTGGAAAAGACAACCTCTAACACCAAATTCTCCTATATCAAGATGCAAAGCTGACAGTTCCACCACTACTCTCCAGGAATCATCAGATTAACGCACAACATCATCATGTGACTTTCAGCTCAGTGCATCAGCTACAACATTCCCTTTTACAGGTGTATACGATATTTCGAAATCGTATTCCTGCAATAACTCCATCCAACGATGCTGCAGCAAGTTCACGATACGTTGGGAGAAAACATACCTCAACCACTTATGATCGGTGAAAACCAAAAAGTGCTCACTAATGAGGTAATGTCTCCAGAACATCAGAGCAGACACCACGGTTGCCAACTCAAGATCATGGGTGGAATAGTTGCGTTCATGGGGACGCAACTGTCGAGACCCATAAGAAACAACTGACCTCTGATGCATGAGAACAAAGACTAGCCTCAGATGTGAAGCATCATAGAAAACATCAAACTGGACTCCCTCCACTGGAAGACAAAGGACTAAAGCACATACCAACTTCTCCTTTAGATACTCGAAAGCTTCTTGACACTGATCAGTCCAAATGAACGCTTGATCCTTCCTGGTCAAAGCTGTCAGAGGAGTCGCAACTCGGGATAAATTGTCAACAAACCTCCTATAATAGCCTGCAAGACCAAGGAATCTTCTCACCTCTGTCACAGTCTTGTGGGATGCCCAAGACACCACTGCTTCTATCTTCGATGGATCCATAGCTACTCCCCGTTGGGACACAACATGCCCCATTAAACGAACTTCTCGAGCGCCAAAATCACACTTGGACAACTTCCCAAACAACTGATGTTGGCACAGAACTCCCAAAACGGCTCGTAGATTCTCTGCATGCTCCTCCTCAGATGTGGAGTATACAAGGATGTCGTCGATGAAAACCACAACAAATGTGTCCAGGAATTCATGGAACACATCATTCATAAACCCGATGAATAAAGCTGGTGCATTCATCATGCTGAATAGAATTACAACAAACTCATAATGCCCATGAAGACAACGGAAAGCAGTCTTTGGGATACCCTCATCCTTTACCCCCATCTGATGATATCATGACCACAAGTCGATCTTTGAGAACAAACATTCACCCTTCAGTTGATCAAATAAGTCATCAATCCGCAGGAGAGGATAGCAGTTCTTTATTTTCACTTTGTTTGATGGATGATAATCAACACACAACCACAAACTACCCCCAACCTTTTTCTCAAACAAAACTGGTGCTCCCCACGGTGACACACTTGGCCGAACAAAACCGCACTGCAACAGACCATCAAGTGGAATACGTAGCTCTCGTAACTTAGAAGGGGCCATCCTATATGGAGACAAAGAGATAGAAGACACTCCTGGCTGTAGCTCGATCCCAAACTCGATCTCTCGTCAAGGGGGTAAGGATACAACCTCTTCTGGAAAGACTTCAGGGTACTCCTCTACGATCCTAGGAAAATCCAACTGCTGAACCTCTGAAGAACTCAACATCATCTCAGCCATCATGGATGATATGGATGGAACTCGTCTATGACCCATACGAGGATCTCGCTCACCAACAAACACCACTTTCTCTCTATCTGCATCAAAGAAAATGACCTTCTTCCTATAGCAATCCACAATAGCCTTCACCAAATACAACCAATCCATTCCAAGTATGACATCATATGGTTGTATTCGTAAACATATGAAATATCCCCAAGATCGGTGTTTACCCAACACTAGCTCATAGTCTCTACATACTTCAAACAAGTCGGCTCAACCTGGCGTAGTCAATGACAAGGGCACTGGAAGCCTCTCTACATCTTGTCCCAAAGCATGGACAAGGGTAGGTGATATGAAGGAGTGTGTTTCTCATGAATCAAACAAGGCATACACCAAGGTAGAAAACAAGAAAAGGGTGCCTCGAACGACATCTGTCTCACCTGGGGATAGAAACGCTAGAGCATGAAGCTGACCACTACCTCCTCCACGGCCTCTCTGACCCTGATGACGACCACCACCATGGCTGCACTCTGCTCTCTGAGGACAGGGAGCGTCATGGGGCTGCCCTCTACCTACTCCATCTACCCTCTGGTGATCTAAAGCTGGTGCAACATGCTGCTGTTTCCTCGGCTGTAACTGCCTCAACAGAGGAACCTAGAGCAGAGTACCATGTGCACGATGATTTCTTTGAAAAGTCGGGCACTCCCACTGCTGAGGACCAGGACCAACACAAGAAAAACAAGCACCTGATCCTTTTGGAATAGGCCTGATAGTTGCCACCTCCGGAGAAATGATAGGGGAAGGGCTGGGACCTACCTCCAGGTGAACGGAAACTCTTCTCCCCTGAAATACGGGAACCCCGGACCACAGGTCTGCTTCGTGAGGAATCATGACTATTCCCCTCTCGTGACAATCCGGTCCTTGTCAAAGTACTCTCAACATTCTCTGCTCTCTCCAACACCTCAAGATATGTCTTCAGTATAAATGGGGTGACCTTGCACTGGATCTCTGGATGCAAAGCCTCCTCGAAATGCCTCACCTTGTCCTCCTCATATGGTAACAGGTATGAAGCATATCATAGAAGGTTCCTAAAATGGATTCCAAACACTCGAACACTGGAGCTCCCCTGTTGAAGGGTAAGAAGCTCCAGGCGACTGGAAGCCTTCGCTGTCGAAGAAAGAAACTCAACTCTAAACCTATCTCGAAACTCCTCCCATGAGATCGCTGACTCCTCACGATCCCCAAGGAACAAGAACCACCACTGCCTCACTGCTCCATGAAACATCATCACAACCAAGGACAAATAGTTTTCCTTCTGGGAACGAATCGAATTGAAGCCTATCACGACCTCCTCCAACCAGTATTCTATGACTGCATCTGAAACGGAGCCCTTGTACTTCTGTAGACTCTGGCACTGAAAATCTCGGAGTGTCTTCCTCCAAGTTTCATCGTCGTCAACCCCTACCGATCGACGATCTGCTGGAATAGCCTACTGGACATCTTCTACGCAAACCTGACGAGGACGTCGACCTAGATCCATACCAGTAAAATATCAACTGTTAGAGATCCTAATCCTGGAATATGGAAGACTCAACATTACTAAATTAATTGTTTTCTTTTATTAATTTATGGTTAACCTATCCCAAGGTCTACCCATTCAAAGACAGGCGCAAATAAGAATGATGCATGATCCTTTCCTAGGTCTCTACCCTGCAACCAGTATCACTTTTTTTAGTAGCCATCGTAAACTTAATGGTCCATGCAACATATCATAGTGGGCCCTAAAAGCATATGTCTCTACTGGTCTGCAGTGTTTTCCCCACTTGCTAAACATGAATGACACTGTTGCCCTACCATCCCATGCATCCTCACCTGTGCTTAACTCCAAACTCCATCCTATCCCTCAACCAGACCTCTTATACCACTCTGTTACGACCCCCTCCACACAATGTGTACCCCTCCTGGGCCGTCAATGTGAGAAGAGAGATAATGACCCCCATGTACCGCCTCCAGTAGGCCCCGGGTTGGTGACTAGCACCGAGGGTATAGTAAACACACAAATGAGAGGCATTACCCTATAAGAGAACACATGAGGAAGATAGAGATAAGATAGTCACCAATCAACTCCAACTCAGAACTAAAATTTAAGAGCATCCCGAGTACATATAATAAATGTCATGCAAAAGTACTACAACTGAAATGGGAAACTAAAAGTACCGAAAAGAAAGTAAAATGGCAGTGACCATAATCCTGAATAGCTCCTCCTCCAACCACAAGCTAGTAGCGACCATCTTGATCTCCAACCTACTCCATGTGACTTGAAAAACAATTTATAAATACATAGGATGAGTATAACAGTATACTCAGTAGAAACCTCCCCATGCCTCTCATGCAAAAGTAATGAAAGCATGCTAAAGCCCATGGAACAACAAGTGAAACTAAATCATCACCTAAATAGGTATACTAAGTTCCCAACCTCACCATGGCTACTCTCACCAAGTACGGCATACAAGAATATAACATATAGTAAAGAATATCAAGGGTATCCCGCTACAACTTCTCCACTGGTTTGCCGCTTTGCCCCAACGACATATGTCCTGTGAATCTCTCTTCAAAGTCTTTCCCGCAGACACCTGGGCGAAGCACCACACCATCCTCCCAACCAAAAGTAACCATGTAAGTTCCAGGAGCCACCACAGACCATATAACGTGAATCATACATCAGGTATTATACCTCAAGGCATTATATCCCAAACACTGAGTAGGGATCCTCAAGCCATCACAGCCTATACACATTACACCTATAGTAGTCCATAAGGTACTATATCCATAATATATGTGTAGTAAATAACCACAAGCCATTAAAACCCTCTACACACATATATGGGGAAATTAACTGTTGTGCCTGTTGTCAAAAGTATCTACCAAGAGAAGAGAGTGGGGCCAAAGGGGTGTAGTCAGCCATTCGACCTCCCATCAGAATGTTGGGGAAAACACCCCAAAGGCTCAGAATCCCTGGGGTTTCAGTTGCCCTTACCGACAGGGTGGAGTAGCGTATAGAAAAAAAAATGTATAGAATATATATATTTAACTCACATCCACATTATGGGCATTACCTAGTCTTAGATACAACTACAGCTAACGTCTCTCAGACTCCAGGCTGCTACTTTTAAGACTATGTATCCTATAAGAACACAACCATTTGAAGAGTTTTATTAGATTACTCCATTCTCATTTTATTAGTTCCACAGTACGTTAATTAATTCTTTAAACATTAATTAACCATGAAAAATTCCACATTAAACTGAATTGGCATCACATTCAAAAATCAACATCTCCTTTTAAGATTCACATCACCTTTAAATTCCAACATCTCAATCCCCATGGATTATCACCATTTAATCAAACATTCATTACCGAATTACCTTCCCATATTCCCAGGCACTCAAGAAAAAAATAATATGCTACTAAACACAAAGTAGTCTCAACACAGTGAGTAGATATACTACCCATTGAGTCTTTTCCACCTATAGAGAGAGCATAGACCAATTCTACCTTGAGAGGCCAAACAAGGAAAGCAGATGGCATACCCCGCGCGTCTTCGCCTCCTTCAGAAGAAGGGTAAGAAACACCAGCTGCCTTGAGCAGTGGGGAAATGCAAAGCAGTTAAACATTCAAAGAATCCACAAGCATCAAGAAACCACATACATCCCATTCCATCACCCCTTGTGTCCTCCCTGATACCCAAATGCATAAACTAATGCATTTCTCCACTCTAGGTGTCATCCACTGCTACAACCACAAGGCCTCCATGACTCCACATATCACAACACCCCTCTAGGGTCACATCACAACACAAGCAGCAGGATTAAAATAATCACAACCATGGGCTCTTAGCCCTTTAACAAACAAGAGGGTAACTCAGAACTCTATTAAAAATTATCAAACAAGGGATTCTTTAATCCATATTGAATTAACAGATTGAATCCGTAGGTTCCAATTTCGGAAAAACTAATCAGTAAGCTATCACAATTAAAAACCATTCTTACTTCCCTAACTTTATTAACATCAAATTAGAACAATTACGACATCGACCAGATTCATTTACAAGCCTCTTTATCTTTATCCAATTAATTAATGATTAATTCCGGATTTACGTTCATTATAAATTTCCATCAAGAACGAACAACAAATCAAAGAAAACATAGATATCACTCTATCTAGAAAAACATGAGGCAAACCGTTATCATGGTACAAAGCAACAACATGCGATCAGTCCAATTCATTAAATCCGGTTCAAGTATTTAATTAGGTCAATTTCATTGTGATCTAAAGGGCTCAATCATGCTAATTCTACAATTACACATATACAATTATAGAAGCCACAAATCTCCTACCTTGAAGAGTTCTTGACGTCCTTTATCCACAAAATTGCCTCACAATCCTCCTCTCATGAAAACTGCATCCACCAGAGGATGCCACGGTACGACAATACCAACCGACCCCAAGAAAAATCCATTAAAATCTTTGAAATTACATGGTAATATATGGAAGGGAGAAACAAGAGAAGATGATCCCCAGAGGAATGACGATAAAACATACCTTATTGGGAAGATTGACCGACACAACTTGGTTGCATCCAAAACAGAGCAGAACCAATCCTAGGAGTAAAGATTGATTGTGCAAATCCTATGGGAATGATTGAAGGGTTCTGGCATCTCTTAGCTGAGAAAAAAGGGAATGAACAAGGGAGAATGATATCTAGTTCCTTTTTGAATATTTAACGAGACAACGATTTAAGATCCAGTTAATTCTCTATTAAAAACGGATCACATTAACCCATGCGGTTTGACCAAGTAAAAACATCCCGGCCTTAGGAATAATTAATATAGGATTTATGGAATTTCAATATGCCTTAAGAGTCCTTAAAATAAGGATTTAAATGTATTTTATGTCAAAGGAAACGTCAAATGGGGAAAACTATAGGAAGCATGAAACACTGTTCACAAACTCAAACTTTGGAAAAGGAAAGAAAAGGTCACCGTTAGACCTCACTGTTCTGGAAACATTGTTCAAGCCTACCGATAGAAGGTCACAATTAGAAGGATACCGTTCTGGAAACACAGTTCAAGCCTACCGATAAAAGGTCACCGTTAGAAGGTTACCATTATGGAAACACTATTCAAGCCTACCAATAGAAGTACACCGATAGAAGGTTACCATTCTGGAAACACTATTCAAGCGTACCGATAGAAGGTCACCGGTAGAAGGTTACCATTCTGGAAACATTGTTCAAGCCTACCAATAGAAGGTAACTATTAGAAGGTTACCGTTCTAGAAACACTGTTTAAGTCTACCGATAGAAGGTCACCGTTAGAAGGTTACCATTCTGGAAACACTGCTCTTGCCTACCGATAAACGGTCACCGTTAGAGGCTTACCGTTCTAGAAACACTGATCATGCCTACTGATAGAAGGTAACCATTATATGCTTACCATTACGGAATCACTATTCATAGAACTGGAAATTTGGAAAAGTATTGGGGATAAGTCACATTGACCTCCCGAAACACCTCCAACACCACATTTTCACAATGTAATGGACCGGAGAGGTCCGAGCCATTACAGATCATGTGCTAATAAATATGTCATGAGCCTTAGTTTCATTTACTTCGATGTCATGCGAAATTTGTATCATATATAGTCAAAAACACTACATGGATCATGCTTAGTAACTTCATCCACCATTATATTCATATCATGATCCACCATTATATTCATATCATGATCCACCATTATATAAAACTCATTAACTACATTTTTGGGAATTTCTTACCCATGACCCACGGTAACATTATATCCTATGATGGCATGGGTGTTGGGAAAAATTAGAAAATGGAAACTATCTCATATTCAATGATGTTCCCCATAGATATATTAGACAGATATTTATGGAAACTTTTTTAAAGGATTATGGTATTCACATTCACTATTACTTCTGTGGTAAGGTGTTGAGAATAATATCAACATCCATTTGAAAAAATTCATGTCATCCACACTCCTACTCTAATTAGTTAGCTATGTTTAGTAAATCCACCATTCAACATGAAAACAGAAATATAGATTCCACCATTTATGTAAAAAAACCTATATAATGAATAATATGATATGGTACAATATATCTCAATATGTAATTGCATAGGCTATGAAATATTATAGAGTTTATAAAAGGTATAACAAGGAACACACAATCAATAAACAATAAAAACACTCATAGAGAACCCTATCCAATTAAAATGTGCCTATCATGAATTAATAATTATGATAAGTGAACAAAAAAATCCAAACATTCTAAAAAATTCCATTAAAATTCCCAAGATAGCAAGGAATTATCACATTTATCACAATGATGTTATAATTATTAGAACGTCAACCCGAGTCATGTTTCACAAAAAAATTCCTAGATCCACCCCCATTGAATCACAAGACAAATCTATGATGAAGGACTATGCAGAAAGAAACACCATAGGCTAGGTCTATATTGAACATACCCAGCAAGATACTTTTTCACTAATGGAATATGTACAATGTGAAGAGGAATCTGATTCTATATACCAATCAATTAATAATCCAATAATATTGGAATATAATGTGACTTGGGTCACCCATATTTCCATGAAAACCCCTTAGGCTTTGAGGAGGGAGTTTAATGATGAGTTTAATGAGTATTTGAGTAACATAATATTTTGGAATCGATTCAATTCATGGCATAAATTATGGACTCACCATGTGAAATATCAACCTTTATGAAACAACAAAAATCAAGTCACCTAACCACTAAATCATTACAGAAACATTCAAATCTCGAATATAAATTTCACATCATAAAAAACGTTTAATGAACCTAATTAAAATTCATGGATTGTTCCCAGAAACTATTTACATTGTGAATATCCATTCATGGAATAAACTGCATCATGTAGTTAATTTATTTCCATAGAGTCACTTACTTTTACAAACACCACTAACCTTCTATAACTCATTTAATTACACCATTAAGGATTAGTCAAATATCCAAATGTGGTATACTTTAAAATTAATGATTTTACAATCCAACATAATTCTTACATTGTAATAGTTATATTTAAAAATCATAATTTTATCATAATAAAATGTATTGTGGTTTGTTTTGGTTCAATGTTGTGTGTGGTTTATGATATCAATATAGTACTTATTTTAATGGAAATTGATATTAACATATCATGGTGTTACAAATATCCACCCATTTCAAAAAAATTGAACACATAAATTTTAGAAATTTCTCCCTCTTTAAAAATGAAACATTAAAGTAAACACATCAAAAATACAATCTACTATTAAAACTTATTATAAAAGATCAGTTATGAAAAATTTTAAAGCACTTCATAATTCTCACCAAAAATTCCCCATTTTGAATGAAATATTAAAATAATTTTTAAAACCATTATTGAATAATGTATGAAAATAATTTTATATTCAGTTTTATACACCTTTTTGATAATACTATAATAGTTAACAATTTTATTAAATTTCTCCACTTTGTGATTCTCAAAATGAAATATTGGAAGAAAAATATAGTTAAAGATATATTGGAAGAATTTTAAACTACTAAAACTTTTCACCCAAGAATAATGAATGATCTTACTCTATCAAGGATTATTCTAGGAAATATCTAGTAGAATTGATAATATTTCACATTAATATTAAAATTTTTAATCTAGATTAATTTATAATAATGTAACAAATTTTGTTAAATGTAAATAGAGTAGAAAATTAAAACATGTTAAAATAAATATTAAAATAAGATGAAAGAATAATAAATCAATGAAAAAATAATGAAAATGAAAGAAAATAAATATGTAAATACCAAAAAAAATATACAACCCCTTTTGTGAGAAGATTTTTAGTGTTAGGAGATATGTTAAATAAGAAGGGAATTCATGATCAATATAATATAATTTTTCCTCAATTCTATGCAATGTATCCTGATCTTTTTGATTTTAAAGGTTTTATAATAATATATGTAAGATTATTTTCAGTTCCAATTAAAATAATAATAATATCTACTTTTTCTGTGATCCTTAAGGAAATGTAATCTTATATATATGTACTTATATCATGAGTGATTTTATAGGTTTCAAGATAAGGATATGAAGTTTTTATTATAAAATGGGATTAGTATTTGAGTAAACTCGAAACAAAATGCATCAATGTGTTTTTCATTCAAAACACCTGTGTTTAACAACTTCCAACTACAACATATTTACGTTCACTAGCAGAATGATCTATGGAATTTTACATTTTTCATGATTGTGAACTAAAATATCATCATAATAAATGCCATGAATTCAAATTAAATTTTCAATCAAATCTATAGCATTCAATGTTATAATCTATGTTAGTTTTATGAGAAAAATCATTTCCAAAAGAATAAAAAAATCCAATATCTGAAGTTCCTTTAAGGTACTGAAAAAATTTGCATTTTTCCTTTTTTGAATGTGTATCCTTCTTATTTTCGTGAAACCTCATGGATAAACATATTGATTATAATATTTTAATATTTATTTTATATTATTTATAATAAACTACTAATTATTCTTCTACTAAAGTACATATATTTGATAAAATATCAAAAAGAATATTTATGTAAAACATATTATATTTATTTTCAGTTAATGTATTTCCTTTCTATTATTATCTTGTCAAAAATGGAAAAAATGTAGTTACATATCTTTCTCAATTAAAATTCATTTATAATAATTCATAAAACTATCAAAAAAATATAATGAGTTAAAAAAAATATTGTATTTGAATAAAATATGAACATTGATGGTGTATTTTTAAAACATTCTTAATAAAAACAGTTGGAGCATCACCTCAAAAAAATTATTTTGAAGTAAATATCACGAAATTCTATGATACCAAGCTCTTGGGAATTGTTTAGGTCCATATAGACCATTATTAATTTTCAATACATATTTCAGAATTAGATATCTCTAAAACAAAGATGCAATTCAAAATAAATATCCCCTGGAAAATATTTTTCACAAAAAGAAATTGAAATTCCTTTAAAATAAAGAAAAATGAATATTTTTTATAAAGGATACTTAGATATAGATAAATTCTAATATCAAATCTAATAAATATTTTCAGAAAAATATATTCCTTACTCTTGAAAACAACCCTTAACAAAAGTCTATAATTTTCTTAATAAATGTTCCATATTCATCACCCCTATTTTTATAATATAATTTTAGTCCTATTATTTGATGATATGTATGTTATTCCAAAAAGTTTCAAACTTGATTAGGTATAAATTGAATATGATTTTCCAACATAAACCTTATCTTAATTTCACCACATAAGCCATAAACATAAATTTTATATTATATATTTTATAAGAATATATGATTATCACATTAATTTCATATGAAAATTCTAGTTATAACAATTTGACTTAAATCATTAATAAATGTATTAGTGAGATAACTCCTTAATATTGATATGTTTCTTAGTATAGTGGTATGATTACCATTAATTAATGGTTGTACATCATATATTTAAGTGACTTATGTATAATATATTGCTAACGGTAAAACTTATAATGGATTTACTATTAGTATTTATGAATAATTTTCAAGTAAAAAAATATCAATATTTTCATAAAAATCATCCAAACGATAAAATTTCATTTGATTGAAAAATAAAAAATGAACAAATTCATCAAACAATACAAGAACCATTTCCATAGAAACATCAGTTATCTTATTAAAAACTTTATAAGCCTTCATAGTAATGACATCACCAATAAAAATTCATTCATCAGGATTAGGTTGAAAATTGTGTAATTGAAAACTAGTATCCATGATGAACACATTACACCCAAAGGCTCTAAAGTAATAATTTTTAGCATTCTTTTGGTTTAAAATTTCTAAAGACAAATAATAAGGAAATTTTAATATAATGATCAATTTATAGTATAAATTTTTTTCTCATATAATGAGATCAAATATTTATAGAAACGTTATCTTTTCTAAGAAAATTTGAATAATTTATAAACAAATATTTCATTATTTAGCAACACAATTTTTCTATAGTATACTATGAGATAAATATTTTTGTGTAATACTATTTTTCCTTAAAAAAAATTTAATTAGATTTCATAAAAACTAACCGTCATGATATATCCAGATAGTAATCAGTGGTATGTTTTATCATTTTTAATATAACTGTGAAAAACCATAATATTATTAAGAGATTTATACTCCCATGTAAGAAAAAAACCCAACTAAATCTAGTGTAGTCATAGAGCAATACATGCACATATTGTTTTCCCCTAATACATCCTATTTTTATAGGACATATAAATCCATTAACGACGAATATAATACTATATAATCTTAGAGTTAATTTATTAATTTAAATCATAGATTATAACATTTAGTTAATTTACAAGGATCACTAACATTGTTTGAATTAAACAAAAGTTCTAGTAGATTCCTAAAATGTGCATTCCTAGAAAGTTTAGATAACATTTAAAATATATAGCATCATAATATTATATACTACAACCAAACTAAATTTTTAATTAAACATAAAAAAGTTAATTATGATGACATTATTCTTTTAAGTCAAAATTCTAAACATTATCATGCCTATAGACATATAGAATAATATAATGATAACTGAATTATATATTTATTATTCATAAATTTCACAATATAACCCTCAACACAGAATTTATTAATGTTGATAAGATTCTATATATGGCCTAAAAAATATAATGCATTGTGAAATATTGTTTTTTAATTAAAAACGTCAATACATCTAATGAATTCACCCTTTTAATTTTCTCAAAAAAGAATATCTTCATCCCTTTTATTTTTTCAAATTATGGATGTTGGGATTTTTACAATAATAAGTTAAGAATAACCACTATTGATATAATAATTATTTCTACTAAAGATATTCAATTTATTAACCATAAAAGGAAAAACTATGTTCTTTGTATTGAAACATTCTTGGGTTTAGTTATGTTATCAAATTATTTTTTAGGAAGCCATATCAACCAAACCATTCTATATTGAATAGCTGATAATTAATAAAAAATATGAACTTTCTGAATGAAAAATTATTGAACTCAGTTTAAGGAATAATATTTATTCTAGTGACCTCCCATTTGACATTTAGTTTATAGGGTACACTTTTATGTAAAATGTAATTTTATAGAACATAATTTTTTTAGAAGTTAAAGATATCCCATTAGTAGTTATAAAAGGCCTTATTTTTTATTAATATTAACAAAAAACATTACTATTTGTAAATATAGATAGTGTTTTAAGGATACCAACAATGGATTGAAATTTAGTAGTGAAATTATAAAAAAATGAATTTCATTATAAATTTGATTTGCAAGCTGACTGAGCTGAATGTTTTGAATCATATGAAGTTATGTTTAATATTATCTTATTAGTATAAATAAGAATAGTTTAAAAAAATAGTTATTTGTCAATTTATTATTTTTCCATGATATATATATATATATCCATTTCATTAAACATTGGTAAATCTTCCTGGTCATCTGATGCAATTACTTCTTCATATTCCACTGAACCAAATGTTTCATCCTAGGAAGAATATTGATAATCACCCTCAGTGTTTTATTTAAATTATTAATCAAGAGTTAATTTTTTCATGCATTTAGTAGTTTCCTTATCATCACTACACTTTTCACCCTTCAGAATATTTGAATAAAATCTATCATTTTTGTTATATTCATTTCCATTATTTTCTGATAGACTATCAATAGATATGTCACCATTATAAGCAAACACATATTTCCAAATATTCCAATCTTTTATTTCATTTACTTATGGACTAATGTTATTGAATTATATCATGCGTCTTCAATTTATTTTAAATTTTTCTAATATAACACACCATTTACATTCATAGAAAATTTCATCTAATTAATCCTTGGTAACATGTATCTATTATTAATCTTTCTGCTAAGTATACCAAACTTTATAACTAATAAAAAGGTTCTTAAATCATCTAGAATTCTGAGAAAGATAAATATCAAAATAATATAAAATAATTTTTTCAGAATGATTAAATTTCAACATTGGAACCTATTAATTTGAAATATTATTATAGGGATTAAAATGATTAAATTTAGGATTATGAAAATTCAATGAAAAATACACTCCATTTATCCCCTTCTTTTTCTCAATGTCTATCTTCAACATGACATAAAATTCAATTTGTGTACCAATCATGTAACACAAATATTTCATAGTTAAAGTTTTATTATAATTAATATATTTCCTCTTTTACTCCCCTTAATTTGGTATAATATCAATAAATTTTTCAATAATTTGATTATAATATGACTCTTTACCACAAATTCTTGTAATATATTCAATATATTCAAAAAATTATAATTATTTATTTTTATAATTACACTAGAATGAATATTAACATCATGATATAATGTTTTTAACATATATATATCTGTTTTAAAAACATTACAAGTTCTAAAGTGATTTATCTATAATTTCATCCATTTTTTTTCTTTATCTCACAAGATAATATATGAATGTTAATATTCATAATTATAGAACATAGTAAAGTAGTACAATATTTATGATTTACCTTTATTTTTTCCTTTTATCACAAGTAAAATTTACAACTTCTTTCACTAGAACATTATATTTTACATTTGAAAAATTTATCAAACCTAGTATTGAAGGTATTGGAATTCATATGATATGACCAATATTCATAATTATCTCAATAAAAGTTATGTGGTATGGTAGAAGTTGAATTTTCAATAGTTTATACTATAAAAACATCCATCAAAAAGAGAAAAAAATATTTCCATTATAAAAAAAGTTAGAGTAAGTTAATAGAAATGAAATTTTGATGATTATAATTGAAATTTAGAAATATACTCAAAACCAAATAAATAATTTATCCATGTCTAAGTGTGATGCAAAAACATTATCGCAGTAATACAATAATTGGGGGAGATTTTTATTTAAAAAATATAAAATTTTCAATCAACCCTTGGTATTAACATGAACAGATTTATTAAATACTAATAAAATAATGTTTCAAACTAAATATAGGCCATCAAATAATAATATAAAATATATTAAATACAAAATTCCTATCAGAAATAAATTTTTAGAATATTATGAAAATTTAATAGTTAAAATCCATGCAGCATAAATATAAAAATGTAAACTATGATAAAAAATCAATACATATAGAGGTATTTATAAAATTAACATAACAAGAGTTCAAATCAATTAACATAGTATTTTTTAACATAATAAATCCAATAATATCCATTAAATTTCATAAATTAAAATTTCATCAATTTCATTGAATACTTAATACATTATACCAACAGATTCTGAAATAATTTTTTAGTTTTGTGACTTTAGAAGCCTGGAAACATAAAAAAAGGTGCATAAGTGAGCTAAATTATCTACTACTAAGTTATCAATGACTCTTTACCTTTGTATAGAAATCACTAATAATGCATATCTTCATACCCCATAGAAGGGAAACATAGAAGGGGTGAGTTCATATACCCAGTAAGGGTATAAAAGCGTGACAAATAAGCATAATCATAAACATAAGGGAATTGGAACATCAAAATAACATTATAATATCATTAATGAAATATAAAGGATAATCTATATGAGTCATGAATACATATTTTAATTTTGTAAGTCATTAATCATGAGAAACTCAAGAGAATAATACATGGAATCATAACATAGGAATAAGAAATGGAATTGTGAAAGAGACATAAATATTTAATATTATACATTATAAGTCAAGGATCACTACCAAAAATTAATAGGGAACATCATGGGGATTGCACCTATTGGGCGGGGGGGGGGGGACAACAAAATCCACAACCACACTCCTTACCTTATAAGTCATCATTTTTTCACATTTTCCCATGGTGGATCAATAGTGGATCGGGTTTCCCCATCTTCCGAGAGTGAATTGGGTTTATCTATATTCCCATAGTGGATTGGGTTTCTTGAATTTTCATAGTCGATGAGGTTTTCCCAAATTCCGTAGTGGATCAAGCCAATTGACTTTATTCCCATCGTTATCTCATGAGATACTACTCTTTACCCAATGAATTGGAGATATATAGGTCCCACCCATATCATAATGAAATAATACGAATGTGTGCCAAAAGATCATATGAATTCATCATATCATAACCAATGAAATGATATGGGCATCATAAACATGTCACAATATAATAATCTCTTGACAAGAGACAAGTTTCAAAATCATTTCACCAAAACATAAGTCGTGAATGGAGGCGATTATCATAACCATATAACCAATGAAAGTGAAACAAGTTTCGTAAGTATCATTACATCAAAAATTTAAAATTAATTAAAAGAATATGAAAGGAACTATTGGATAATTTCCCTATAAAGGAATGGGTAACACCAAAGGAAGTCTTAAATAAGAAATAATTTTGAAGGATATTTTAAAAACATTTCATGAGTAAAATATCCTTTGTTCTATGAAATTTTTTTTTTAAAACCCAAATTTTTTTGGAAAACTTTTATAATGGAAAATGTATTTTAAAAAATATAATGGAAGCATTGAAAAATAGAAAAAATTCTAAAATAAATTTTCCTTGAATATTATATTAAATGATCATTTAAAAAATAAAAAATTTCTGAATACATGGGTTTTTGAATGAAACAAATTTCTAAAAGAAAAGTGAAATGTGGTGATATTTTTATAAAAACAATTCTTAATTATCATAATTATAATAGAGTGAAAAAAATGTACTATTACATGATAAAAATATAAATAAAAGTAGGATTATAAATTTTTTTATTGTTCTTGATAGATAGATCCTATTATTTCATCAATGGAAGCATAGTTATAAAAATTCTTGATAAATGATGAGATTGTTAAAAAAACTCTACCCACTTGATAACATTGAATAAAACTACTTATGTAAGGAAATTAAATTACATAGAGTTTAATATATCTCGAAAAGAAAGATATTTTGAATATAACATGTCAATGGGTACTATATAATCCTCTCAGAAACATTTAGATTCATAACATTGCTTGTGTCTCGAAGAAAGAAAATTGAGACAAAATTACTTTATTTATTTGGTAACTTTTGAACAATAACCCCCATGAAATATAGATCATAAAATAGAAATGTAAATACCAATACATTTAATTACAAAAATCATAGAATACATTCATGGGTAGTATATACACGAAAAAATGAAATGAGTTGTGAATAATGCATAAGTATCCCAGAAATACGAGTTATTCAAGAATACCATTAACTTATGTCTTGAATCTCTTAATACTTAGTAAAACATCCTATTTAATAAATATATGTTTATTAAAAATATATTAATAAACCATATTCAATCATATAATACTAGATATTATTTTATTATGAAATTTAATTATTTTATTATTATCTTTTAAATGTTAAGATTATGTTTCTGGTAATAACTTCTTTGTTTTTCAAATGTGTTTTAATTTAATATATTTTTTTCTCATACTTATATCCTAATATCTGGAATGTAATCCATGATATAAATATCATATATATTCAGCATATATGTGTAACGACCTAGGTATTTTTAAAATAATTAATTTTTGTTTCTTTTAATAATTTTGATTAAGATAATAATTTTATTTTAAAGGGGACACTTTTTTCGATAGGGTTCTCAACATGAAAAAACAAGTTTCTCCAAAATCTTACACTACACACAACCTTGAGTTATAATGAAGAATATAAAAAAAATATTATTATTTTAAATGGTATTTAACACTTAGTCATTGGAATGGATGGAATGAATAGTATCAAATGAATTTCGTAATATGATTAACACATTCTTAAATAAGGTTACATTGGATACCAAATTATTTTAGAAATGGAAATAAAAACAAATTTAATATAAAGGATGTGTTTTTTAAAAAAACCTATTTAAAAAGAGAATAATTGTGTTTATAAAATCATATCACTCTTTTTGTATTTTTATTTAATGAAAAATATATGTTACATATTATATTAAATGTTTTAAATACATCTTATATGTTTTCTGGATATGATATATGAACAAATTGAATTTTTTAGATAAAAGAAGTATTTTTCTAAAAATGTAGTTTTACCGCCCACTGTTGGAAATAATTTTTAACAATATCTTTGGTCACATTTATGTGTTCTATATGAATAAATAAACATCTTCTATATAATTAAGTCATCAAAATTTACTTTGGTTAATTTTTTGGTAATTTTTTGATAATGTTCATTTTTAATGAATAGTGAAAAATACTGCCTTTAAGTCAAACATAACTTTTTATCTAACTTATTTATATAGTTATATTGAATTTTTATTTTGATTTAAGGTGTAATTCGATTATGTTTTTATCATTTGATACAAATTTGGTTTTTAAAGTAATTTGACTTTTAAATTGTATGTTAACACATATCAATATTTCGAAATATTATTTCTTAAAGACCCACTTTCTGGTTTTGAAAACATGAATTAAATTAAAATAAATTACTGCATATTATGTGTTTTGAATATGGAAAAATGTAATACATATTTGGAATCATAAATTCAAAATTTTATGAATATTTACCTTTTATATTTGGAAATTATGAATAAAAACTTCAGTAATTATTTTATTTACTATGGTGAAAAGTTAAATCTGTTAAATAAGGGTAAAAAATAATATTATAATAATATTAAACTACCTTAAAACATGTCCTAATTATATTATACAAGATATTTCCGGCCATGGGAATCCTTGGGTGGATTTTAGGACCCCATGGATCCACCTGGGTGTGATAATGACATGTTTCAATAATTAATTTAAAGTATAGAGAAAAATTACATAAACATGTATCATCTTAATAAATCACTTTTTATATGAAATTATATAATTGATATATTTTAATATAAATAGTCATTATAAATATAAAAATATTTCCTATATAATGAGATATTATTTATAAATTTTAGATACAAAATAAATAAATTCAATTATGACACAATGATGATGTAATGATTTATTCGTTAATAATGGATTCAAATAAATGATATTACAAATATTAAAATAAATGTATTTTGATTATTTTGATTCCATCCAAGAATTTTATGGTTGATATTGACATATCATATTTGAGTTAATATCTTTTTTAAAGGAATCATGTTAAGAATTTGTAAAAATGTCAACCATGAATTGTGTCCAAAATTGACATAATTCATAACATAAAACCTAAAATAGTTTATTAAATGATATTAAATTAAAAAAATATATAATATTCGGTAAAATGGTTAATAAAATTCCAAATGGGTCAAAAATGAATTTTTTGTTGGTTTTTTGATATGATATTGTAATTACATTAACCCACAGCGTGTAAAAAACATTATATCACTATAAGATTAAAAAAGGTTAAAATAAGGGTTAAACAAAAATGATAAAGATAAAAAAATATTCAAAACATGTCTAAACATTTTTTGTTGATGGGTATTCCAAAAAAAATAATTTTATCTTTGAATTAAATGAGTTCTGGACCATTATTTATCAAAATAATTTTTATAATAAGTTAATATTTCTAGACATTCCTAATGTGCCCCTCCTCCCTCTTATAAAAGGCCACCACCTCTACCCGCATAACATAATCCTCTCAAGCCCCTTGAATCATACCAATTATTCTAAAATAAGATCCATTATTCCCTAACTTCCTCTGAGAAGCCTTACCTTGGTTAGAAGTCAATTCAAGACAGCCTTTTGGCTCAAATCAAAAGAAGTTACCTGATTTAGATGTAACGTCTTCTCTCAACTTCCATTCCTTTATTTTCCTTCTTCACTCCTTATGATTTTTTATTAGTTAGTTACATAATTTTTTTACCAAATATACTTGGATATTTTAATGAAAAATATTTGAACTACACTTACAGACACCTCAATCAAATGGATAGAAACATATAGTTTCTGTGTACGGAGAACCACTACCACACGTAACAATGATTGTTCAATTTCACTCTACCACCTATCATGGAGAAAATTATTGTGGATATATATTTATATATGATATATATTATATTTATATTTTCTATATGCTTCTGTATTTTCATTTATTTCATTCTTTTATGTTTTCTATAATGCGTAAATATGATAATTTCTTTTGTGGATGTACAGACTACCGCCCCTCCAAGTGATATGAATCAATCATTCCATACTTGGAACGTATAAAGGATGGAATTAATTAAGCTATGTAACATATATATGATATTTTATTATATTATAATTTTAATATACCTATTTATCCTTTTGATTTCATTTCATTAATATGACAAATAAATGAAAGTAGTATTCATGAGTACATACGACCTACCATTTCGATAAACGGTGCATTTAATTTATTATCTCGAAATGCTATGGAATATTTTTGATAAATATATATATATAGGATACATATGATATTTAAATAATTAATACTATTATAGAGATAATTTAATTTTGACAAGTTGTACAATTTGTAATTATACCACATTCACTTTCGACTCATGTACCGAATATCAACAAAATGACTGATGTAAACATGGATAATTATATGATTGTAATAATAAGGTAATAAGTGATATAATAGGAATAATAAATACGAAAAAGTTTATAAATCAAGTATAAATTGACTTATGTTGATTATTAATGGACATAAAGAACAAATACGACAATTCACACTCAAGGTAATGGACTTCGTCTCAATATCCTTTCATTGAGGTATGTTTTGATGTTATAAACCACCTTATTCTCTATGGTGTCTAATTAAACAGTTTTATCTTATAATTTAATTTAATGGTTCTCAAAATGAATACATTTCTATAAATAATTTCACTAAATGTCAATAGGAATGTATCTTTTTAATGAACACGGTGACAACGACCTTTCCACAGCCGCGAGCATTATTTGATATTTGGATTCCTTAACAACCCGTAATGATTTTAAAAGGAAAATGAATACCATATACCATTTTTTAATTTTTTGTATTGAAAATTGTTCTAGGATAGTATTGATTAAGTGAATATCTTGAAATTGTATAATTTGTTTTAAATGTGGAAATTTTATCTTTCTTTTATTATTGTTTTATGTGTTATGATTATGTTACAGTTGTTGGCCATTTTTTATGTATATGGGTGGCTCCATCATAAAAAAAGGATGCTGAACCCAAAATATCTCTCCAATGCATTGGGTAACGTGATTGAGGTTAACATTAATGTTTCTCCAAATATATTTGGGGAATATACTATGATGGGTATTATAAATGTAACCATGAAGTTTACTCCCCATGTAGTTGTGAAAGCTATAATGTAAGTATGTTATGGATGCCACAAGTTACCATTATGATTTATGATTTATATGAGTTATTTATAAATCTTATGATTTCATTAGGTATGTTAAATATCTTATTTTTTATGAGTGAAAATTATGATAACATTTATTTGAATGTATTGACGGACTAATGTTTTATATCCTTTTTTAGAACTGTTGCTACTCTTTCCTCACTCATCCCATGTTTTTGAAATGTTTTTCACTTGGTATAAGGATGGTTAAGGAAAAGGAAGTATTAAAAAGGATTTATTTCAAGAGAAGAATTCATGTTTTATTTTAGGAGTTTTGTTATTTTAATAAAATTGGATTGAGTAGAAATGTCTAAACTGTAATTTTTGATATGTAATGTAATAGTTATGGAATAATTCATTAAAACTATATTCCTGAAAATATTCCCAATGTCAAATAATTTAATTAACTCAAAATTATGTAAGGTTTATGGATTGGGCCTTATAGTTGGTATTAGAGGCCAGTTTAGTTTACTTTATAGTTTAGGGTGTCATCTGGCTATAGGTAAGGGATCACATATAACCTAGAGGGTAATTATCATATAGAAAATTTTGGAGGGTTATGGTTCATTAGGTTGATTTTATAAAAACATAAACAATGGATATATAATAAGGTTGATGGATTTGAGTAATATAATAGTTTTTATGTTATCTTTACCTTATTGAGGGTTTTTTTAATAATAATAATTCGTTTAATGTTTATGTGTGGATTCTTTTCATATTATTAAGGAACATTTGTCAAGATTAAAGGAAAGAGATCTTGGAAAACCTTCTTATCCATCCCCAACAATTTGATCATAACTATTATGGAAAAATCCCATTTGAATGATTTTGACAGCTTTTCGAGTATTCAAATCACTTTTAGGAAGAATTAGCTTTTCTTGTGTGGACATAATGGATATCCTTAGGGGTGTATATAATCATTAATTTTTTAGGTGATTATTGGTTATTACATTTTTGGATGTAAAATGAAAGGTATTAGATAAAAATTAAGGATAAAACATTTTATGGTTAGTTTTGAGGAAACTATATTATTTTTGAGAATTTTAGAAGAATGATATGGTTTTTGAAAAATACAACTTGTAGGATGGGTGGAAAGCCATTCCATCCGGCAATGCCATGTGAATCAAACCCACAACTGAAGGGAAATAAGGGCACATAACCTAACACAAACCTACATAATGTACCTGGTTATTTTGATTTATTATTTTTAGTTAAATTATTTTATGGATAAATAATAATATGATTTTTGGAACTTATGTTTTATCAAAAGGATATCCTTAGTATATGAAAATGATTTGGTGATTAAGTGATAAATGAAATTTTGGAAGACGTTCTCTCTTTTGGGAACACTATATGACTAAGGAAAATATAATACTGTGAGATTTTATTTGAGGATTAATAGTTGAATTTTATTTTGGAATTATATTTGTTTTTATTGAGTACTTATGGATATTTGGGTTGTTTTTGGACATGATTAAACTATCAGAAAGAATATGTAATTATGTTAATTACTTTTCATTATGATACATTAAGAGTATTCAATGTTATTTAGAGGTAAATGTTAAGATATATTGTGGACGACTATGCGATCATATCCTTCGGAATTTTGGGTTTCAATTTTAGTTTGGATTATTCTTTTTGAGGAATTATATGGAAAATTATTTGTTGAATGGTCATTTTTGAACATTGGGGGATTTTTTTTGAATTGTTGATATTAAGAGTAGTATTTATTTTGTAAAAGGATTATTCTTTTCAGGGGATTATATAATCTTTTACGAATATTTTTTTGGATAATGTATAAAGACAAGGAAAATATATTGATTCTCCTTTGTGGATTATGTGATTCTCTAGAAGTTGATTCTATCAATTTAGGTGAGACCAAGTCATCCGAATACTCATCATTTGGAGAAAAGAAGAGTTTTTGGTAGATTTTTATTAATTTATGAAACTCTAATTTATAGGTATGTATGTTTTCTTATGTTCATAGTCAAGGTAATAAAAAATTCATCAACTTTAAGAAAAGGATATTAAAATAAAAATGTTTTTCATTTAATTTTTCTACTGCGAAATTAAAGATCATTTAAGAAATTAGATTTTTGTTGTTTTCAAATTATTAACCTTTTCATATTCATGTTTTATATCACCCTCCTTCAGAACATCATTGTTATTTTTTCTTCTATATCCAAGTTTTCATACATGGAATAATATTATGCGTTATCTTAGGTGACCTTTTGTAATAACCCAATGTTTTATCAACGAAAGTTCCTTATTATAATTATTAATTATAGAAAAATAACATTATTAATCACTATGAAATATCATGATACTAAATACTATGTGATCATTAATCCTAATTTCTCTACTTCTATATTTTGAATTTCAAAAATATAACATACACGGTTACATTCATGGAGATTTCTGGAGTCTAATAGAGTAAACATAATTTTAAGTGAATAGTAACATACTCTTATGAATAGTAACATAACCTTGTGAAATGAAATATTACAATTATTAATAACAAATCTACCAAAATAATAGTAACCTCACCCATAAATGAATAAATTAAATTTAGGCACCTTATAAGTTATAATATGAGCATAGAAAAAGTATTGGTATTTTTGTATGTCATAAATGATTATTTATAATTAATTAATTAATTTAAAAGAAAATTTATTTACCTAAAACGTTTTCATAAATTAAAAATTCCATGTCCTCTGGTTTTAATATAATTATATCTGACATTATTTAATATTAGAAAGCATTATAAAATCAGTTTCAATTTTAAAATATCAAATTTTAAAGTAAATTATGATTTTAATTTAATATAAAATTAATCATATTTTGGAAATTATTTTTATAAAATCGAGTTCATTTTTGTATTATATACATTGAAATTTGGTTAGGCTGATTGTTTTGGATTTTTCAGAAATACTTGAATTTTTGGTGAATAGTAAAATACATTAAGTTACAATATAAATACATTATAATTTAAATCAAATATTCCTAACACCATGAGTCATGTAAGAACCAAAACCTTGAAATCAAATGGACTCTTTAATATTTTTTTCATGGAATCATCACTATTTGTTATATGGTGGAAATTAATAATCTAATGATTAAAATATTAAGAAAACTATTATCCCCTCAACTATAAATACTACCCCTCACACCCTCATTAGTTAACACCTCTAAATATTCTATAATTTTCTGAAATTTGAGAAAAAATATTTCCTAACTCCTCCCCCATTCCGAGGAGCTATTTTCCTCATGAGAAGACAAATTCTAGGTTACATAAAGAGGATCTCGAGGGGACGATTCAAGATGAATTTCCTCTCTCTCTTTTCATTAAATCTCCTTTAAAATTTCATTTATTTTATTATCTTATCCTAAAGATCACTTATCTAAATTTCATGATAACTCTAATATTATTGATATACTGGTACTATATATTGTTAATGGAATATTATTAATTATACTCCTCCCTCTATCTCTTTGTTAATAAAAATGAAATCGTTGTATGAGATGTGTTTCTTTACCTACATCAAGGCCAATGCACTTCCATTTTCATTAAATGATTTCAAGGATGTAAATAAAAAAAATTGATTGAAAATATATTTTAAATTATATTTTTTTTCCGTTTATGTGTTCTGGAAAAAAATTATTTACATTACAGTAAGTGATAAAATAAAACAAGTTCATTGTGATAGAAAAACAACACAAATTAACTAGAAATCATTATCCTTAAATTTTATATAATGATTCATCCTCATGTTATAAAAAAAACTAATCATAAGATAATTTATATCTATTTAATTACTCCAATATTATATAATATCATATCTATATGTTTAAACACATTTCAAATGAACATTCGTTCATGAATAGAGGTGAAACATTCATAAACGATACGGAAATTAACAATACTAAACAAATATTTTAAACTATATTACTCATTAAAAGGCCCATTAAAGGACATAATGAAACCAAAATGAACCATATTATAGTATAAAAGGTTCTATAATTTATAATTAATGAATATAATATCATTATTCATGATATTAATGTGAAGAAAGAATTCAGATACAAGGTTAGGGTATATTTTTGGACCTAACTCTATTTCTTTGGGTTTTCCCTCTTCAACCAATTATCAGTATGGATATTCCATAAAAATAAATTTTCATCATTATAATAACATTCCTTGATTAAAAATGTTCCTTAATTTATTTTATGAAAAACCAAATGTTTTCCAAAATAAATATTCTTTAAAAACACACCTCTTACTTCTAACTCCAGGTTGATGGTTCTTGAATCAAGTATGTTATTACCTATTTCACTTGGGAACCAAAGTTTATGAATCTGTTCTAATGATATGACTCACATTCCATTATATGGGTTATTTATGTTTATTATTGATTTATTTTCTATGCGGCATGCATTATAAATAAAATGTATTGATGTGATGAGTGGGCTCGAAATTATATAGCGCAATATGAATGTTTGAATGTGATGTGTGAGACCAGAATTATAAAGCAATCCAGTGTATTGAGTTAAGTGCTGAATATCATGAGTTAAATTGAAATTATGAGAGACCATGGTATTCTCTTTGTTCACAACTATGTGTGGTAGTTAACCACTAAGACATGATGTTTTCATTTTTTATTCATTTCCACAATTCATGCCTTTATCTAATGATTCCTCTCATGATTTTGATGATGATGTAATGATTATGCTCTCCCCATATTATATTTTTATTATTTGTCCTATTACTATTCTTTATGATCACCTCTTTTTGATGTATTTCCTTTTGTCATTATGTGTTCTAAGGAGTTCTTAAGGGACAATAAGAAGATAGATAAGAATGAATTAATTAAATGTTTATGTTCGATGTTGCAAATGTTATTTCTGGTCCTAGTTTTCCCAAGACAACAAACCTTTGTATCCTCCTGGTGTTAAAATATTATTTTTACAATCATTATAATGATATAATATTAAATTAAGAAATGGTATGGTCGCTATAGCTGGTATTAGAGGAAAGGTTTTGTTAATTTGGGAATTATGATTAGTTAACCCTAGAGGAATGCTCTAATATCCCCACAGTTCAAATACGCACACAATAATATTTTCTAAACAAAACGATCCCATAAGATATATATTTAGTGTAAATTGAACAATAGAAGAATTTATTCTTGACTCACTGACTTATGTTTTGTTCTAACATTTTATATTATAGAAAATGGTGGGAACCAGGTGAAACCAGGCCAACAACCCTTGTGAGGAATAATGAAACAATTTCCCTAACGACATCCCCAATGCACTGGGAGGTGTAGGTAAAAACAATATGGAGATTATTACCCATTTATATTAGGTTATGAACAACATCCAAAATAATGGCGAATGTCCTCCTTCACCTAAGAGGGAGAAACTGTCTATCAAGGGTTTTATGTGGCAACGACCACTAATATTTAGTGTGTCTTCTCATCCACTAGTTTCGAAATAGTTTGTCAACTCAATAACGAAGATATTTTTTTGATTTATGACTCTGAGATGGGTAATGTGGAACTAGCTATTTATCGTCTAGATTGATAGGTCGATCAATCGTGGGCTCTAATTATGAACACCAAGGGAAGTGACGAATTTAAAGAGATGGGATGGAAAAACATTCAGATAATGTTTTTAAGTAGTATTTCCCACAAACATTTCTTACGGAGATGGAGAGAGGATTAATATACATCATTAAAAATGAAGGATAATGATTCATGACCTAGAATGTGAATTTCACTAGGCTTTCAAGGTATGTTTTAAGGTTTTTCTATCAACGATGATAGAAAAATTGATATATTATTTTGTGGATTACAAATACATCTTGGAAAGGCTATTTCAATTTGTGACATTGGGAGTTATGAAGAAGTGTTTTGGTGTTCCCTACAAATGGGGATAGAGTATGGATAATGGTCCCATGGATATTATGATAAAAAACTAAATATGGAGTATCAAGTAGGACAATCTAATGATAAAGGTAGGAAGAAAACTGAATGAACCACTTGAAAAAAATGTGGGATGTTGCATCATGGGAACTACCTCCGAGGGACGTGGAAATGATTCTAGTGTGGGAAAGAAGGCCACCATACTCAAGAGTGTCAAAATGACATGAGATGTAAGAAGAATGTACTGGAAGAAAGGAGAGCCCCACCCATGGTTCAATGCTACAATTGTAGAGAGAAAGGGCATTATGCAATCCAATTCACTAAACCTAGATTCCTTGAGGGTAATCAGTGTCAGCATCTGACCAATCCAAAAGAACAAGGGAGATATTATGCCATGACAACTGCGGAAGTAGAGAAGATAATGAGGTCGTACAAGGTACACTTCCTATTCACTCAATAATTGAAAACGTCTTATTTGATTTCGGTTCAATGCATTCTATTATATCATGCATGTTTTTTAGAACTATAAAATCTTATCCACAAAACCATGAATTAAAGATACCTATAAAAACACATGTTGTGTGATCTTTTAACCCAATGGTTTGATTCTTCTCCTATTGGGATATGTGGGATGATTCTTCTAGTGAATCTTGTAATACATTCCTTAGTGGAATTTGATGCTATAATGGGAATGTATTTTCTCTAGTTATATAGTGAAAATATCCATTATTTGGAAAGGAAATATATTTTTATATTCTAAACCATCTCATGATTCTATAAATATGAATGGATAATCATAAATCTCATTATAAAATTCCTTCAATGGTGTGGGTGTTGATTACATTTGAAGAATCATATCTCACCAAAATGGTGGAGTCAAAGGAAAGTGCCAACCATTAAAAAATGCACATCCTTAGGGAATACAGTGATGTAATTCCAAAGGAATTATTGGGACTTCCCCTAGATCGTGATGTAGAGTTCACTATATTACTCATACCCAGAAATGATCCAATCTCAAAGTGTCCCTATATGAAGGCTCCTGTCGAACTGGAGGAGTTAAAGAAGCGGATGGAAGGGAATTTGGACAAATGGTTCAAATGCCCCAGTGCATCACTTTGGGGTGTGCTGGTTCTCTTTTTAAAGAAGAACGATGTATCAATGTGGCTGTGTACAAATTATTAGTAACTCAAAAATATCAACATAACTAACAAGTAACCTTTTCCAATGATAGATGACTTGTTCGATCAACTAAAAGGATCTCAATATTCACAAAGGTGGATATTTGTTATAGATATCATCAGCTAACGTTGATGAGGCAAGATATTTAGAATACTGCCTTCAATACAAGGTATGGGCACTATGTGTTTCTTGTGATGGCCTATAGACTTACTAATGCCTCTACTATCTTCATGGATTTTATGAAAAGTATCTTTTTAAATTACCTCATGAAATTTTTGGTAGTGTTTATTTATGATATTATCATCTATCTAGGATAAATGAGGAACATGGAGAACATCTAAAAATTGTTTTTGAGAAATTGAGAAATGATAAGTTGTACCCCAAGTTCAACAAGTTTGACTTTTGGATGAAGCTAGTCACATTCTTGGGACATGTGATAACAAGTGAGGAATTTTTGTGGACCCTTCAAAAACAAAGGTGATTGAGAAATGTCCTAGACCCTTTAGTGTCATATAATTCCATATTTTTGTTTTATTATCATGGTACATATGACATTTTGTTAGAAATTTCACTTGATTGTCAAGCCTGCTAACTAAGTCAACAAGAAATGTGGTAAATTATTTCTGGATAGAAGAATTTGTGGGAAGCTTCAAGGAGTTAAAGAGATGGCTGATCACTCCACCTATACACAAAATATCAAAAAGTGGAGAATTTTTTGTGATAAATAGTGATGCTTCAAAGAAAGGCTTAGGTTTTCTACTCATAAAAAATTATAATGTGGTAGGCTAAGGATCATGATAGTTGAAGATCCATTAGTAGAACTACCCGACGCATGATCTAGAGATCAAATCTGTGATTTTTTTCCTTGAAAATATAGTGGTAATACAATTATAGTGATAAGTGTGCGATATAAACTGGAAAAAGAGCCTAAAGTATATATTAACCAAAATGGATCTCAACATGTGTCAAAGTATTTATTTAAGGGAAATCATGTACTAGGATTTCTTTATTCACTACCATCCTGGAAAGGTGAACAAGGTACCCAATGCACTAACTAGAAAAGAACTATCTACACTATCCATGTTACAGATTGAGAAAGACCATATCATTTTGGATTTTCAGAGGATTTATTTTGAAATAATAATGGCATGGGATAAATCATACCTTAACAAAATGATTTTACAATAATCTATGTCAGAGAATATTAATGATGAACAAAGGGTTAATCTAGAGATAAAAAATATGGTGAATGTAGTAAAATATGGGAAGCTACAAGAGTTACATATCAATGATGAGAGAGTGATTCAGTTTGGAACTTGACTTTGTGTCTCTTCCTCATCCTAGATATATAAGGATCTACTGGATAACGCACATAGATCAACATTGTCTATCGATCCTAGTAGCCCCAAGATGTACCAAGATCTCTCAGAACACTTTTGGTGGGATAAGATGAAGAAGAAGATTGTGGAATACATATCAAGGTGTTTGGTAAGTCTGTAATTTAAATAAGAAAGAAAAAAGTACAAAGGGATGATCCAACCATTGCCTGCAACCATGTGGAAATGGTAGAATGTCACTATGGACTTTGTCATGGGTCTCTTGAAGACATCCAAGGGAAATAATGTGATATGGGTTTTAGTTTACCGACTCACCACGACTGCACATTTTATCGATATTTGGGAAGATCTCTATCCTGATCAACTAGAATAGATTTATGTAAAGGAAGTGGTGAGACTTCATGGTGTTCCCCTCTCGATTGTATCTGATCGTGATCCAAGGATCATGTCTAAATTATGGAGGATTCTTCAACATACATTGAGTTTTGAATTAAATTTCAGTAGATCTAGTTTAAAAGGAATATTTAGATGCTTGGAGACATGCTAAAATCCTACTATATAAACTTCAAAGGTGGATAGGATCAGAATATCACTTTTGTTCAGTTCTTATACAACAATATCTTCCACTCGATAATTCAGATGGCTCTATAGGAGGATTTGTATGAAAAAAGATGTTAAACTCCAACCTATTATGATGAATTTGGAGAAAGAAAGCTACATGGACTTGACATTGTTCAAGAGATGAATGAGAAGGTTCAAGTAATCTAGAAGAAAATAAAAGATTCTCATAGTTGAAGAAAGAGCTTTGTTGACAACCATTGAAGGGACTTAGAGTTTGACATTGGAGAAAAAGGATTCCTTCGAATATCATCAGGGAATAGAGTCATGCAGTTTAGACAGAAAGGGAAGCTATGTCTAATTTACATTGGCCCCTTAGAGATCCTTGAATGCATAATATCCATGTCCTATTGATATTCACTTTCGGCGAATATGGATCAAGTTAATGATGTGTTTCATATATCTCTCATGAGGATGTATATACCGTATCCCTCACATGTACTAAACTCAAGGGTGGGGTAGCTAGAAGATGATATTTCTTATGATGAGTAGCCAATAAAGATGCTAGATAGGAGAGATAAGGTCCCACACAACAAGACAACCCATCATTTCAATGTGATGTATTGAAACCATAGTTTGAAGTTGTGACATTGGAACGGAAGGAGGTGATGAAGGAGAGGTACCCTTTCTTGTTAGTGTAAAACAAAATTTTGAGGGAAAACATTTATAAGGGGGGAAGAATGAAATGGCCAAATGATTTATCAATTAAATTACTTTATTATAACTATTCCTTGTGGTATAATCACATTGGGAAGCACAATGACATATCATGATACTAAATAATATGTGATCATTAAACGTAATTATGTAACTTCTATGTTTTGAATTTCAAAAATATTACATATACAGATGTGTTTAGGTCATTTTTTTGGAGTCTAATGAAACAAACATATTTTTTGGGGAATATTAACGTAACCTTATGAATATTAATAAGAGAATTATTAATATTAAATCATCCAAAATAATAGTAACCTCACCAATGAATTATTAAATAAAATTTAGTAATTTTGTAAGTGTTAATATGACTTTAGTAAAAGTATTAATATTTTTTATGTCATAATTAAATAATTATAATTAATTAATTTATTTGAAATAAAATCTATTTTCCTTAAATGTTTTTATAAATTAATAATTCTTGGTCTTCTAGTTTTATGATAATTTTATAAGAACATATGTAATTTTTGAATGTTTTATAAAATCAGTTTTAATTTTAAAATCGATATTTTTTATTTAAATTATGATTTTAACAAAAAATTAAATCATTCAAATTTAAAAATTTATTTTCATAAAATTAAGTTTATATTTTTATTCAAGAGGTTGAAAAATGATTACAATAAATATTTTGGGATTTTTATGGAATACTAGAATTTTTAGTGAACAGTAAAATACATTAATTTTTCGTATAAATACATTATAATTTAAATCCACTACTCATAACCTCATGAGTGATTTAAGCACCCAAATCTAGAACTCACATTCCCTCTTTACAATTTTTGGTCATGTAATCATCACTATTTTTTATCATGGTGTGAATTAATAAACGAATAATTAAAATATCGAGAAAACCCCTATCCCCTCTACTATAAATACCACCCCTCACACCCTAATTACATCACACCTATCAAGATTCAAGCCTTGAATAAACTCTTCCCAAATATAATCCCTAGCCCCTCCCCTATTACAAGGAGCTATTTTCCTCATCAAAAGTCTATTCTTAGGTTTAGTAAGGTGGATCTCCAGAGGAAGATTGAAGAGGTAATTCCTCACTCTGTTCTCTTTCAATTTTTTTTGAAATTTCATTTATTTTTATCAATTAGACTCATATCATCTTATCAAAATTTCATGATAACTCCAATATTATTTATATAATGGTATTAAATCATGTTAATGTAATATTTTTTATTATACTCCCAACTCCCACTCCTTTTTAATAAAAATGTAATCGTTTCCCGTGATGTGTTAATTTACTTACATAATGGGAAATGAACATCAATTTTATTTCAATGACTTATAGGCAATAAATAAATCCATAAAATGGGTTAAAACAGATTTTAAAGTGTATTTTTATACCCTTTTATGTTTTGGATGTAACTTAATTACATTACACTATGTTTAAAAATAAAACAACTTCGTTGTGATCGAAGACAACCCATATTAACAAAAATGATCATCATTAAATTATTTCTAATGATTAATCCTCATGGTTTATAAAAAAGAATTATAAGATCATTTATACCAATATAATGTCACTAATATTATATATTAACAAATCTAGATGTCTAAACACATTTCAAATGAACATTTATTCATGAATAAAGTGAAACATTCATAAATGCTAAGGAAATTAACAATCCTGAACAAATAATTTAAACTATATAACTCATCCAAAGGCCCATAAAAGGACTTAATGAAACCATAATTAGATATATTCATTTATAAAAGTTTCTTGAATTTCTAATTAATGAATATAATGTCATTATACCAGACATTATAATGAAGAATGAATTTAGATACAAGGTAAGGGGAAATTCATGAACCCATGTCTCTTTCTTTGGGTTTTCCCTTTTGAACCCATTTTCAATATTGATATTCCATAAAAATAATTTATTCATATTTATATTACCTTTTATGGGATATTAATGTTATATAAATGTTTTTATAAAAAACACACACTATTTTCGAAATGTGCTATTCTTTCAAAAACAATGCATTTACTTCTCACTCCAGTTTGATGGTTTTTGTATCAAGTATGTTATTCCATAATTATTTTGGGAACCCAAATTTTATGAATGTGTTATTAAGAGACGAATCCCATTCCTTTACATGTGTCATTTTTTTCTTTATATCCATTTGTTCTATGTGTCATGCATGATAATGAAAATGTTATGATGTGATGGGTGCACCTGAAAATATATAGTGAAATATTAATGTACGCATGTGACGAGTGTTCCAGAAATTATACATCACTCTAATGCGTTGGGTAAAGTGATGAATCTCAGGAGTTAATGTGGAATTTTGTGTGATCATGATGATATATATTTTCACAACTATTTGTTGTAGTCAACCATGAAGACATGATGTTTTCATTTTTTATGCATTGCCACACACCATGCCTTTATCTAATGATTCCTCTCATGATTTGGATGATGTTGTTATGATTATGACCACCCCATGTTATGTTGTTCTTTTCTATGTTCCTAATAGGATTTTACCTCACCCCTTTTTGATGAATATTGTATGGTGATTATGTATACTAAAGAGTTTTCAATGGAAAATAAGTTGGAGAAGAATGAATTAAATAAATGTTTGTGTGTGATGTCGTAAATGTTATGGTTGGTCCTAGTAATCCCAAGACACAAACTTTTTGGATATTCTTGGTTTAATACTATTTTTTTAAATTTATAATTCTATAATAGTAATATAATAAATGGTAGGGCCTCTATAGGTGGTATCAAATGAAAGGTTTAGTTAATTTTGGAATTAGGATCAGTAAACCCTAGAGAAAAACTCTTGTATTGACAAAGTCCAAATATGCACACAAGAATATTTTATACAAATAGGGATACAATAAGATATTCTTTTAGTGAAATTGTAAAAATGATTAAGTTATTCATGAATCATTGAATTATGATTTGTTCTACCCTTTTATATTTTATAAAATGGTAGGATCCATGAGAACGGAGGCCAACAACCTATTCAAGGGCAAATGAAATGATTTCCCAAATGACATCCCAAATGCTTTAGAACATGGATTTCAAAACATCAATAAAAATATTACCCAAATATTTTAGGTTTTGAATAATAACAAGAATAATGGGGAACATCCTCCTTTGTCTATGGGGGAGCAACTTGTTATCGAGTGTTTTATGCGGCAACAACCACCGATGTTTATTAGGACTTTTGACACACTAGATGCAGGATATTTAGTCTAATCCAAGGAGAAAATATTTTCTATTATTTGGTATTCTGAGATAGTGATGGTGACACTTGTCATTTATCCTCTAAATGGAGAGGCCTATCAATAGTGAGATTCGATTAAGAACACCAATAAAAGTGATGAAATTGAAGAGATAGAATGGTAAGACTTTAAGATCATGTTTCATAACATGAATTTCCCTCAAAATATTTATACAAATATATAGATTCAATTAATAGAGGTCAAGAAAAAAGAAGTATAATTTATCATGACCTATGAAGAGAATTTCATAAGGATTTCAAGCTACGTTTTATGTTTTTTTATCAATAATGATAGGAAAATTGATAGATGATTTAGTGGATTAAAACCACACCCTAAAAAGGCTCTTGAAATTTGATAATTTTGGAGTTACAAAGAAATTGTACACTGTTACCTCAAAGTGGAGATGGAGTATGGAAAATGATACCATGGATATGGTTATATGAAATGAAATATGGTATTTCAAGCCATAGGATCTAATGATAAAGGTTGAAATATAACACAATGACCCACATGCTACGAATGTGATAAGTTTCATCATTGGAACTACATCAAAGGGATGAGTAAATGCTTCATTTGTGGGAATGATGACCACCATGTTCAAGAGTGTTTAAAATATTTGAAGAGGAATTATAATGTAGTGGAAAAAGGGGAGTCCCACTGATGTTTCAATTCTACTAATGTAGGGAGCAAGGGCACTATAGAAGCCAATGCACTAAACATTGAGTCCTCGAGAGAAATTAGCATCACCAGCCCGCAAAGCCAAAAGAACGAGGGAAGATATATGACATCACTACTACAGAAGTGGATAAAAATAATGAAGTAATACAAGGAACACTTATAGTTCACTAAATATTAGATTAAATATTATTTTATTCTAGTTATACACATTCCTTTATTTCTTGCATGTTATTGAGAACTATAGAATGAAGCTCCTAATCGTTGAAGTTGAGATTTCTATGAAAACACCAAGTGGTGAAATAATTTAAACCCAAGTGTTTGAATCTTCTTTTATTGGTGTATGTGGGATGATTCTTCCAGATAATATCGTAATACTTCCCTTGGTAGAATTCAGTGCTATAATGGGAATGTGTTGGCTCTCATTATTTTGAGCACATATAAACTGTTGGGAAGATGAAATATCATTTTATATTCCAAACTGTCCCATGATCCTTTAATAATTCAAGGAAGATCATGAATCTCCTTTGAAATAACCTTCAATTGTGGGGGCGTTGATTCCATTTGAAGAAGCATACCTTTCTCAAATGGTTGAGTCAAAGGAAAGTGTCAACCTTGCAGAAATGCCCATCATGAGGGAATATGTGGATCTATTTCCTGGTGTGTTTCCCAGACATTCCACATAATCATGAGGTAGAGTTATCAATAGAACTCATACTTGAAGCTACTCATATCTCAAAGTGTCCATATAGGATTTTTCATATCAAATTGGATGAGTTAAAGAAGAAACTTCAAGGGAATTAAGACAAAAAGTTCCTATGCCATACTGTATTACCTTGGGGTGAGACAATGCTCTTTGTAAAGAAGAATAATGGATCAATGAGGTTGTGTATTGATTATTGGGAACTCAACAGTAACACTATAAATAATAAGTATCCTCTTCCAAGGATATATGACTTGTTCAATTATATAAAAGGAGTTCAATAATTCTTAATGGTGGATCTTCATTATAGATATCATCGGCTATAGGTGAAGAGACAAGGTATTTTGAAGACTACCATCTGTACAAGTTATGGGCATAATTATTTTTTTGGGATGCCCTTTGGACTTTCAAATTACCCTAAAATATTTACGTATGTGATTAATAGTGTCTTTATACATTATATCGACAAATATTTGTATGTTTTTATGTATGATATTCTCATCTAATCCACGTGTAATGAGGTACATGAAGAACATCTAAGACTTGTGTTGGTGACATTGAGAAAAGATAATATGTACTCCAAGTTCATCAAGAGAGACTTATGGATGAAGCAAGTCACATTATTGGGACATGTGATCGGTAGTCAGTAAATTTCTTTGAACCCTTAAAAAGGTAATTGAGGAATGGGCCAAACACTCTAGTGTCACAAAAATCCGTAGTTTTCTAGGATTAGCTGGGTACTACCACCATTTTGTGAGATATTTCTTACGATTTTCAAGCCCAATAACTAAGTCAATAAGAAAAGGGGTAATGTATGTCTAGATGGATGAATGTGATGGAATATTGAAGGAGAAAAATAGAATTCTTATCACTTCACCTGTACTCACATTACCTAAAAGTTGAGAAAGTTTTGTGATATATAGTGATGCTTCAAAGAAAGTCATGAGTTGTGTACACATGAAAAATGATAATGTGATGTCCTAAAACTCACCACAATTAATGATCCATGAGAAGAACTACTTGATTCATGATCTAGTGATGGAAGCCATGATTTTTTCTTTGAAAATATGGTGGTACTACCTTTTGGGTGAGAAGGTTGACATATACAGCAACCACAAGATTTTAAAGTATCTATTCACACCAAATGATCTCAACATGTGAAAAAGGTGATGATTAGATAAAATCAAGGAATTAAATTTCTCTGTTCACTACAATCCTAGAAAGGCAAAAAAGGTAGTCAATGCTCTAAATAGAAAAGATCCTGCTACTCTATCAACTTTACAGATTGAGAAAAACCCAATCTTGTTGGATATTCAAAATATGGATTTTGAAATAATAATGGATGGAGATAAATCCTACCGTTCCCAAATAATTTCATAACCATCTATACAAGAGAAAATTATGTAGGTAGAAAGGGAAGATCTGGAGTTATAAAATAAGGTGTCTGCAATAAAGGATGGGAAGCTGCAAGAGTTTTATATCGATAATAATGGTTTGATTTGGGTTGGAACATGACTTTGTGTTATATCACCAGCTAGGATAATGAATGGGCTATTGGAAAGTGCCCATATCTCAACATACCATATACATCCGCATAGCACACAGATGTACCGAGATCTCGGAGAATAGTTCTGGTGGGATAACATAAAGAAGAAGATTGTGGAATATATCTCAGGGTGGTTGGTTTGTCAAAATGTTAAAGTAGGGCAACAAAAGTCCAAGGGGATGATGCAACCTTTTCCTATACCCATGTGGAAATGGGATAATGTCACTATAGACTTTTTCATGAATCTCCAAAATAAATCCAAGGGAAATAATACGAAAGGGTTTATAGTTGACCGACTCAGTAAGACTTCACATTTTATTTCTATTTGGGATGATCACTCCCTTGATCAACCTGTAATGATATATGTGATGGAAGTTGGGAGACTGCAAGTTGTTCTACTCTCGTTTGTCTATGAATGTGATACATGGTTCATGTATAAATTTTGGAGGAGTCCTCAACATGCTTTGAATATAGAATTAAATTTCATCACGTCCTATCACCCCCAAAAAAATGGCCAATCTGAAAGGACTATTCAAAAACTTGATGTCATTCTATGATCATGATATTTATAGTAAAAATGTGGATGGGATCAGCATCTTCCCATGGTTGAGTTCTAATAAAACAATATCTTCCAGTCGAGTATTCAAATGGCTGCATATGAAGCTTTGAATGGAAAGCGATGTAGAAATCCAACCTTTTGGATGATGTTGGAGAAATAATGATACTTGGACCAAATCTTGTGAAAGCGATGATAGAGAAAGTTCAAGTCATCCAGAAACATATCAAAGCCACTCAGACTAAGAAAAGGAGAAATGTTGAAAACTGTCGAAGGGATATGGAGTTTGATGTTGGAGATATACTCTTCCTTTAAATATCACCATGGAAGATAGTCATGTAGTTTGGAATGAAGGGGAAGCTAAGACCAAGGTAAATTGGCCCATTTGAGATACTTGATCAAATAAGATCCGTGGTGTATCAGATTTCCCTTCCAACAAATATGAATCATGTTCATGATTTGTTTCATGTATCAGTCATGGGGAAGTACATACCAGATCCCTCACATGTACTGAAATCAGAGGTGGTACAACTAGAAGATGATCTATCTTATGAGGAGTAGCCAGTAAGGATTCTATACCAGAGAGATAAAGTCCTACACAACAGGACAACTCTTCTTGTCAAAGTGTTTTGGAGGAACCATAAGTTTGGAAAAAGTTACTTGGGAACAGGAGGAGGAAATGAAGGAGAGGTACCCTCGGCTATTTTTCAAAAATGAAATTTTGATGGAGAAATTTCATAAGGTCAAAAGAATATAACGAACCAAAGTTTTATCTATGGAATTCCCTTATTATAATTATTCCTTATATTATAATCACATTAGGATGAAAAATAAAATATCATGATACTAAATAAAATGTGATCATTATTCAAAATTTTGGCACTTCTATGTTTTCAATTTCAAAAATCTAACATACGTGGTTGCATTCTAGGTGATTTTTGGAGTCTAATGCAACAAAAATATTTTTTTGGGAATAGTAACCTACCCTTACGAATAGTAACATACCCTTGTGAATAGTAATATGAACCTTATGAATATTAAGTCATTAAAAATAATATTTTCCTCACCAATGAATGATTAAATAAAATTTAGGCATCTTATATGTGATAATATAACTATAGTAAAAGTACTGGTATTTATGGATGTCATAAATAAAAAAATTATAATTAATTAATTAATTAAAAAGAAAATTTACCTTCCTAAATTGATTATAAAAATTAAAAATTCTATGTCTTAGGGTTTTAATAAAATTAATATGACCTTTTGGAATTTTTGAAAGCATTTTAAAGTTAGTTTTAATTTTAAAATATTAATTTTTCAAGTAAATTATAATTTTAATTAAGAATTAAATTATTAATATTTAGAAAATTATTTCCATAAAATAGAGTTAATTTTCAAAATCTATATGTCTAAAAAACATTAGGGTGATTTTTTTGGATTTTTCTAAAATACAAGAATTTTTGGCGAATAGTAAAATACATTCATTTATTGTATAAATACATTATAATTTAAATCCACTCTTCCTAACATCATGAGTGATGTAATAACCCAAATCTAGTACTAAAATTCCATATTTAATATTTTTGGTCATGGAATTATCACTATTTCTTATCTTCGTGGAAATTAAAAAACTAATGATTAAAATATTAGGAAAAACACTCCCCCCCTATAAATACCACCCCTCACACCCTCATTACTTAACACCTCTCAAGCTTCAAAACATGTCTAAAATCTACCCAAATATCTTCCATATCCCCTCACCCATGACGAAGTTCTCTTGGACTCATCAAATTGCCAAGCCGAGGTTCCTTAAGGTTGATCTCAAGAAGAGGATTCAATTGTTATGTCCTCTATCTCTTTTCTTTCATTTTCCTTTAAAATTTCACATATTTTATTCTCTTATCCTTAGATTATCATATCCAAATTTCATGATAACTCCATTATGATTGATATAATGGCATTATATGAAGTTAATGGAAGATTATTCATTAAATCCTCACTCCATATCATTGTTAATAAAAATGAAATCGTTGCCTATGATGTGCTAATTTATCTTCATCAGGGGGAATACACTTCAAATTTACTTCATCACCTTCAAGGATTTAAATAAAAACATCAAATAGTTGAAAAAATATTTTAATGTGTTTGTTTTATCCCACTTTATGTTCTTGAACTGACTTATTTACATTACACTAATTTATAAAATAAAACAAGTTCGTTGTGATCGAAAAACCACCAAAATTAACCAAAATTAATCATCATTAAATTTTATCTAACGATTATTCCTCATCCTATATAATAAAATTCATTATAATATCATTAATATCTCTAAGATGTTAGTGATATTATACATTGAAAAATTTTAATGTTAAAAAACATTTCAAATGAACATATGATCATGAATACTAGTGAAATGTTCATAAATGTTAGGGAAATTAACACTCCCAAACAAATAATGTAAACTCTATAACTCATCCAGAGTACGTTAAAAGAACATAATGAAACCATAATTTACCGTATTCAATATAAATGGTTCTTAAATATATAAATAATGAATTAAATTTAATTATTAGATAAATTAATGTAAATTAAGTGTTTGGAAGTTAAGGGGAAATTCTCGAACCAAACTATCTTTCTTTGGGTTTTCCCTCTTCAACCCATTTTCAGTATGGATTTGACTAAAAATTATATTTAATCATCATTATTTAACTTTTTTGAGATATAAATTTTATCTAAATGATTTGATTTATAACCCAATGTTTTCCAAAAGAACTCTTCCTAAAAAACACAACTTTTACTTCTCACTCCTGGTTGATGGTTCTTGTATCAAGTATGTTATTCCATTATTCTTTTGGGAACTAAAATTTTAGGAATGTGTTCTTATGAGATATAAACCATTAATTTACATGGGTTATTTAGGTTCATTATTTATATATTTTCTATGTGACATGCATGATAATGAAAATGTTATGATGTGATGGGTGTGACTAAATTATATAGCTCAATTTGAATGCTTGATTGTGACAAGTGCACCTAGAATTATATAGCACTACAAAGCATTGGTTAATGTGATTAATACCATGAGTTAAGCTGAAATGATGTATGGAAATTATGTTTTATTTTTTCACACCAATGTGTTTTATTTAACCACAATTACATGATGTTTTTGTTTTTTTTTTGCATTTTCACCTTCAATACATTTATTTAACAATTTCTCTAACGATTTTGATGATGATATTATGATTTTGATCACCCCATGTTATATTGTTCTTATTTATCCTCTTACTGGGATTTTAAGTCCCCCATTTTTGATGTATATCCTTAGGTAATTATGTTTACTAAGGGGATTTCAAGGGACAATCTGATGCTTGATAAGAATGAATTAAATAAATTTTTATGTTTGATGTACTAAATGGTATGTTTGCTCATTGTTTTACCAAGACACTAAACCTCTGGATCCTCATGGTGTAATAATGTTACGTTTTTTATCTTTATAATGATGTAATATTAATATAAGAAAAGAAATATTTTCTATAACTTTAAACTTATCATTCTTACTTTTAAATTGCTGCTTATATTGACAATTTTTTCGATGTGGGATTTTCAATGATGTTTTCAATTACAATTTTAAAATTACGAGGACACAATTTCTAAAAGGGGGGAATGGTGTAACAACCCAGATATTTATAGAATAATAAATTTTTATTTATATAAATATTTATGAATATTATATTAAATTTATTTTAAAGGGGACTCTTTTACTGAGAAAGTACTGGACACACAAAAAATGGTTTCTCTGAAATCTTACGTTGCACACAACATTGAGTTGTACCTAAAAAAATAAAAAAATAATAATATTATTTTTAATTGTAGAAAATGTGTAGTAATTGGAATGTATGGAATTAATATTATCCACAAAATTTTGAAATATGGTTTACACATTTTTAAATAATGATTCCTTTGATACCAATTTTTTTAAAAAGGAAAAAATTAATTGAATATAAAGGATGAGTTTTTATGAAATCCTATTTAAAAAAAATTAATAGTGTTTTTAAAATCATATCACTCTTTATGGTTTTTTTAATGAAAAATTTATGTTATTAATTCAATTAAATGTTTTAAATTTTTCTTAAATGTTTTTTATAAGATATAAGAACAAATTAAATTTTTTGGATAAAAAAAGTATTTTCTTAAATATGTAGTTTTACCACCTTTTGACGGCGAACTATTTTTAAAAATAGTATTTGTAACTTTAATGATTTATATTTGAAGAAAAAAAAATTCTTTTACACAGGCAGGTCATCAAAATTTTCTTTGGATAACTGTTTGGGGATGTTCTCGTAAATTTCATTTTTAATGAATAGTGAAAATACCGCATTTTATGTCAGAATTTCCTTTGAATCTAATTTATTTATATAGTAAGATTATCCTATTAGGTGGGTTTAAAGTGTAATTGGATTATGTTTTTATAATTTAATCCAATGATGGTCGTTTTATTTGCTTTAATTTTATAAATGGTTATAAACACATGTCAATCTTTTGATAGTATTTATTTCTTAAAAACCCAATTTCATGTTTCCACAACGGGAATTAATTTTAAATTTATTTCTATAAATTATGTGTTTTGAATTTTGAAAAATTAATTATATATTTGTAATCAAATGTTCCAATTTTTTTGAATAGGTACCTTTAATTTTTGGACATTATGAAATGTAACTTGAGTAATTATATTATTTACCATGGTTAAAGGGTAATATTTTAAAAAAGGGTAACAAATAATATTATAATAATACCAAACTACCCTAATCATGTTTTTTTCAAATTGAGTGAGATACTTCCAACCATGGTTATCCTTGGGTAGAATTTAGGACCCCATAGAGCCACTTGTGTACGATAATGACATATTATAATAATTAATTTTAAGTAAATAGAGAAATAACATAAATGTGTACGTTCTTACTAATTAATTTTTTATATCAGGGTATATATTTCATCTATTATACTATTAATTGCCATTTTAAATCTTAAAATATTTCATACATCATGATATTTTATTTATAATATTTAGACACTAAAAAAATATAATCAATTATGACACAATGATGATGCAGTGATTGATTCATTAATAACGGATTCAAATAAATGATATTATAAATATTAAATTAAATCTAATTTTATTATTTTTATTCTATCCATGACATTATTGGATTATATTGAAATATTATATTTTATTTAAGGACTTTTTTGAAGGAATGATGTTGTTATGAATTTGTAAAAATGACTTGTGTGAAAATTGTGCGAAATTAAGAAAATTCATAACATAAAACATACAATAGTTTATTAAATGATATTAAATTCTTAAAAATATAAGATTTGTAAAAATTATTAAAAAAGACCAAATATTTCATAAATAACGTTTTTTGGATCTTTTACCCTGAAATAGTAATTACATTATCCCATAATGTGTAAATTTCATGATATTAGTGTAAGATTCAGAAAGGGTACAATAAGGGATAAACCAAAATGATAAGGATAAAAAAAATTTACAACAAGAATAAAAATTATTGTATGAAGATTATTCAAGGAAACGTCATATTATATTTTAATTAAATGACTTTTCTACTATTCGTAATCGAAATTGAATTTATAATAAATTAATATTTCTAGACTTTTTTAAAGATCCCTACCTCTGTCTTATAAAATGACACAACATCTACCCACACATATCACTCATCTAAATCATCTTGTATCATCCAAATTATTCCCAAATAAGATCCCAACATTGCTGTATTCCCCCTATAATCATTACCACGGGAAGAAGGGAACCCAATAAATCCTTTTGGCTCAAATAAAAAGAAGATACCTGATTGAGAGGTAACATTTACTATCGAGTTTCATTCCTTTATATTCCTTATTTACTCCTTATGATTTTCTTATTATTTTATTTGATAACAAAAATAGTATCCTCAATATACTAGTATGTTGTTATGAGAGGTATTTTAACTACACTTACACACACCTCCATCAAAGGGATACAAACATTCTGTTACTGTGTACAACGAACTAATTTCTCACGAAACAATGATTGCTAAATTCCCCCTACCACTTCCAATAGTGGCCATTATTATGACACTATATTTATATATTATATATATTATATTTAAATTTTAACTATGAGTCTAATTTTTTTTATAGTGTACCTTTATGTTTTCCATAATTTGTAAAAATGATAATTTCATTTGAAGAAGTGTGGACTACCACACCGTAAAAGTGATATGACTCATTAATTTCATACATGAAACATATTAAATATAACATTAATGAACATATGTAAAAAATATAAAATATTATATTATATTTTAATTATAATATACCTATGAATAATATAGTTTTTATTTAATTAATATGACAAATAAATGAATGTACCTTTCATGCATATGTATGTCCTACTATCTTAATGACCGTTGCATTTCATTTATTATCTCCAAATGTTTTTGAATATTGTAAATATATATATATAATAAAAATATATGATATTTAAATCATTAATAATATTCTTGAGATAATAAAATTTTCACCACATGGAAAATTTGTAATTATGTTATGTTCATTTCTGATTCAAGTACCGAATATCAAAAAAAACAACCGATATGAAGTTGAATAGTTAAATGATTGTTATAACAAGGTAATAATAGATATAAAAGGAATATTAAACAAGAATGAATGTCTGAATCAAGTTTAAATTAACTTATTATTATTTAGGTATATAAAGAAAAAATAAGACATGTTAGACTCAAGGTAAGGGACTTGTCTCAATCTCCTTTCATTGAGGCATATATTGTTGTTATACAAAAATATAATTTATAAGAAGTATAATTATACCATTTTTATTTTAATTTAATTCAATTTATTTTAAAAGTAATATTTTTATATGAATCGCTTAACTAAATGACTAAAGGAATTTTTTTTAACATACATGGCGACAAAGACCTTTCAGCCGCCTTGAGCATTATTTGATATTTGGATTCGTTACCAAGCTGTAATGTTTTTAAAAGGAAAAAAATATAATATTCCATTTTTACATATTTTAGTGTGGAAAAAGGTATTTATAAATCATTTATTTTTTTAATATCTTGAAATGATATATTTTTATTGAAATTTGGAATTGTTATATTTCCTTTTTTCTTGTTTTATTTGTTTTGATTAGGCTACGGCTCTTGGGCATTTCTTATGTATACGGGTGGTTCCATGTTAAAATAAGGGAAATTGTGCCCGTGATATCTCCCCAATTAATTGGTTAATGTGATGTAGGTAAAAATTTATTTTTCTTCTAATAGTTTTAGGAAATATATTGTGATAGGTATTAAAAACGTAAGCATGAAGGTTAATCACTATGTAGTTATGAAAGATACAATTCAATTATGATATGGATTCCACAAGTTACATTAATGACTTATGATTTATATGATTTATTCAAAAATATTATTATTTCATGGGGTATGTTAAAGATATTATTATTTAATAGTTACATGTTTTATTTCATTGATTTTTATGTATTGATTGACTTATGTTTTATTTCATTATTTTATAACCCTTAATGATATTTTTATGATCCTCGCTTGTTTTTGAAATGTTTTTGACATGTTAGAAGGAAGTGTAAGAGAAAGGTATAATTACATAATATTTATATCACAAAAATAATTCTTATTTTATTTATGGAGTTTTATTATTTTAAAAAAATGGATAGAGTAGAAGTGGCCACTTTGTACATTTTGAGTTGTAATGTAAGTGTAATGACCTAATTCTCTAAAACTCTAAACCTGAAAATATCCTCAATGTAAAATTCTTGAATTAATTAAATATTATGTAAATTTTAATGTAGGGGAATTATAATATGTATTTATAATAATATATAAAATATAGAAATGTGAAATGGAATACACTGTTCATGGAGGCGGTATGTCGTAAGTAAGAATGAACGCTAATTCTGTTTTATTGTCGTATTGATACAAATAAAGGGAAATATATATTTATATATATAATATAATAATAATATCATTATTATATCATATATATCATATAAATCCACTAAAAACATTCTTAATACACTCAATGTAATGTATGAATGAATAATATCGCTTTGAGGAAATGGTAGTCCATTTTCCTACAAACGATGTTATCATAGCTATAGAAAATAGAAATCATGAATATATAATTTATATAATAATTATATTATATAAGTATATAATAAATATACTATATTTATATATAAATATTATGTACGTATTATATCCCAACCATAATGGGTGGTAAATGAAAAATGAACAACATTGTTTTGCATGACGGTATTCCGCTATACACATGAACGGTAAGTTCATTGCCCATTTGATGAAAGTGTGTGTGATTTGAGGACAAAAAATTATAAAACAACATCCTAGTAAATTTATGATATTTATTATAATATTTATGCATTGGATAATAAAAATTTATGGGGTGGAGAATTAAAATAAAACAACAGAGCTTGAGGAAGGATGTTGCCTCTTTTTTAGGTAAGTCTTTTTTGTTTGCAATAAATGTCTCCCATGGTTGGATTCTGTAACGACCCAGAGATTCACTAATGGTATTCCCCCTTGATCTAGTTGAATTTTTATTATGTAAAAAGATTATATAAATTGTCAAATTCTTTTGTTTTATGTAAAGAATTGGCAAAATTTCTTTTATAGTCGTTGAATAGTGATCAAATGATTAGTATAAATATAGGGCTTTAACAAATCCAATTTACTCAGACAAAGGAACCTATGGCCTCATCTAGTAGTATTTTACCATACAAATCCCATTTTTTGGATCTTGGAAATGATGTTGCATCTTTGGGCTTCTCTCTTGACCATTCCCAAGCTGAGCTTCATCATGTCAAGAATGAACGTGACCGTCTACAAGAAAAGTATATGTTGATTGAAATTACCACTCGAGCGATGTTATCCATGCCACCCCAAGAGTCTGTCACCATCGCACACCTTACCCTTAGGTCTTATGTGGTTGTTTTATGGGGTTATGTAACAAATCACTATTACTATGTTCATGTACATTATTTTATTGAATATAATAACTAATATACTTTCTTGTCATTATTGATATATTGTAAATAGTTTTTAAAGTGCAAATAGTGTTTTTTTTGTTATTATTTAATTAAGAATTCTATTTTTTAAAATTATTTGATTTTTTAATTAACTAATATTTTAATAAATTATTATTATTATTATTAAATTATTTTTATTATATATAAATGATCATATAATTTTATGAATGTAGTTGTCATTTTTATAAAGGTTTGAAAGCCATTTTTGTCAAAACACGTGATTTTGATAAATTTCAGTTTTTATTTTAAAATTTAAAATTAAAGTATTTAGAAAATTATTTACATAATGTAAATGGTATTTCTAGAATAAGGACTTTGAATTTATCCAACGGTGAATTTTTCATAATTTTCTATGACAGTAAATTTTTTGTGTAATAATTATATACTGTTTAAATATATAATGTGTTTTATGACATCATAATGACCCAATAGTGATGTAATAAAATACTATAAGCATTATTTTCGGTCAATATATGATTTAAAAATAAAATAATGTGACTTTGGGTTTGTTTGACTTACTTTTAAAAGCATAAATGGACCCTTCAAGACTTATTAAACACCTCGACTTTTTAAAATGTTTTCCATGGGAGTGTGACTCACCTCCACATAATCAACCCAATTATATTAAGAATTTCGGACATTAGATTTATAAAATATTTTTTTTATCTTCCCTTTTCCCAAAACCATGGGCAAAAACCATGGGATGGTTTGTGGTTTTCAATAATTTAATATAAGGGGTCCCAAACCTAAATAATATTGAATTCCCTCACCTTTCTTATATAAACCCACCCAAGCTCCAACTTACTCCTCACTCAAAGACTTAGGAGTTCATCCAACCTCTTCCCTACACTCTCTAGAATCCTCTGAAGGTGCCCCAAGATCCCAAGAAACCTCTCTCAAGCCTCTCTCAAGCCTCTGGACGATCACTTCCAAGTATGGGTTTTTTCATCCTTTCTCATTTTTGTCCAGTTTTATTTAAGTTGTTTTTCACTTTTAATTTCAATTATGAATGTTGGGGTATGGTTCTGCACCTCCCTCATACTGCACCTTTTATTTTTTTAATGATGGGAGACCCCTTTCTCTCTCATTAAATGCCTCCCATGTACACCTGTGACTATACTGAAATTCCACAAGGAACTTCTCTCTCCTCCTTTACATTCAAGAAATACTTTTGTATCATGAATCTAAATTCAATTACAATTGTTGGGACGTGTTTCTATATGACCTACTTACTTTCCATTACATGTAAATATGATGAGGAACCCCTTTATCTCTCATCAACCATTTTTATGAATTCTTATGTCACGCTGTTATGCTGCCGAAATCACACTGATTTTCTAAGCCAATGTCATTGTGTAATGAATACCATGACCATTTCTCCACCAAGGGTATTCATATTTATGCACATTTACTTGTTGATTACAAAGTTTCATGTATAAATTCCTCATTCCTTTATCGTGGAGTAAATTATTATGATTTACGAATCCATGTTTTATGATCCATGTGGAACACTTATGCATGAAATTAAATGTTTAAGAAGGGTTCACCCTTATAGCACTCCAATGCATTGCGTATTTTATAGTATCATGATACGTCATTTATAATGAGTATTGACTCATGATAATTCATGTGAAAATAGGGTTTACTCATGCTTCATGTGCAATGAGGATTTACTCATGCTCTATGTGCAATGAGCCTTGCCTCATGCTAATTCTATGTTAAGTGTTGTTGCCACAATTCCATGTTATGATTATCATGCTTTATCATGCCTTTATGTTCATGTTTCCCTTGTGCTCTATTGATATGCCTATTTTATAACATGTATTGTACTCCTCATGTATTCCATGACTATTCCCTTACTGTGATTTATAGCTCACCCTTTTTCTAATGCATGTCCTCAGGTTATCCCATGGAATGCTATGTATATGCATATATAGTGGTCATGTAAATGATTTTTTCAATAAAGATGTTGTACTTCATGTTTTAAGTTGTTATGTAATGATCCTAATCCCCAAAGGAACTAGACCACTCGATCATCCATGTTGTATCATGTTAATGGTTTATGTAATAAATCATTTTTATGTTTGTAAGAAAAGCAGGGTTGTCATAGTTGGTATCCGAGGATAGGTTTAGTTATTTTTAGGATTAGGATTAGAAAACCCATGTAAATCCTTTGAGAAAAGAAGAAGTATAATAAAAACATCCTTAAGTTTTGGTAATAACATAGTAAGTGGTTTATCAAGAAAATACATCCATGTATGGATACGAGCAGGTAGAGGCGGCTCTGGTACAGATGTATCCTAGGGGTAAAATCCAAAAACACCACTTTGAGCTAGACTCGAACACGAACTAGTGCACAAAAACGGGCCTTGCTTCACTCTTGGTTACGAAACTACCAGGGGTTATGTTTTGATATATTCACAAGCTTAGTATGAACCCTAATTAAGGGAATTAAAAAAAATCCCCTATTAATATATGTTAGAATGTAGATCATGAAAAGCCTAGATTGAAGCCTATATACACATGAGTTAAGTAAATAAAAGTTTATTTATAAGTCATCAACATCTATATTTGGATTACCCTTTACGTGTTACCCCCTAACTTTCCTTTTATTCCAGCCAATGGCAGGTAATTGGAGGACTATGGATAATAACTGATGTGAATATCAGTGTGATGAATGTACTAATGAGATGCCCAATCCAATGGGAGCGAGAATCGTGAACTTTGTCATGCTTCTCTCTCAGATAAATCAAGATTTGAATAGAAACATGGGTCAATAGGAACTTTCAAACCCCATAATAAAGAACAAGTCACTATCGAGAGCTTCATGAGACAAAGGCCTCCTACATTTAGTGGATCATCCGATCCCACGATCGCTGAACAATGGATCAAATCCATTGAAAAGTTCTTCTCTATCCTTCAATGTTTTGAACAAGAGAAGATTCTCATGGCTGCTTATCGTATGGAGGGTGAAGCTAATCAACGGTGGACGTTAATTAAAAATATTATGCTTGAGGAGGAGATTGAGGAGTTGGAATGGAAGGATTTCTGGAAGATGTATTTTTATAAATATTTTTTGTGCACCCTATGGATTAAGATGGAAAGGGACTTACATTCCCTCAAAAAAATGAAGAATCTGTTGGAGTGTATGAGGAAAACATCACAAGGCTTTCACGATACACTTTTGGCTTTTTCGTTACCCTCAAATGCAAGGTTGACCGCTTCTTTGGTGAGCTAAATCCTAGACTGCGGAAAGCATTAGCAATCCATCATTTCGATAGCTATGAGGAAATTGTCCGATGTGCCCTCAAGTTCAAAATGGAGATCAGGGAATCACATGGGTATCATGGGGAAAATAATCGTAAGGTGTACTTCAATGCTGGTGGTCCGATGGATAAATCCAAAGGTGCTATGAAGATCCCTCATGCCACTTGCAAAATGTTTGGAAAGAAGCACCCTAGAAATTACCTCAAGGGGGCGAAGAAATGCTATAGGTGTGGATGAGAAGGGAACCTAGCTGATAACTATCGGCAAGAAAGACCTGTGGCTATGATAGAGGAGAGGAATGCTCCGTTCAAACCTCAACGCATTGTTAATTACTACAACTGCAAAGAACTGGGACACTTTTCAAATCTGTGCCTTAAACTATGTGTTTTCTGAGGCAACCAACAACCTATAATGAAGCATGGAAGAGATTTCACCATCACTTCTACTTATGAGAACCCCAATAACAAAGTGGTGATAGGTACGCTTGTTATTCATTCATGAATAGCGAACGTACTTTTTGATTCAGGTTCTATACAGTCTTTTATATCTCGAAAGTTTAGTAGAACAATCCCAGCACCACCACAAATAATGGAAGTGAAGGTTTCAGCGAGTATGACAAATAGGGAAATCATTGCATCCCATGAATATAAGTCCTCCCCTATTATAATCTTAGGATTGAATTTCCTGGCGAACCTTGTCATACTACCTCTTGTATAATTTGAAGCAATTCATGGCATGGACTGGATTTCCTTATATAGAGCCTATATAAATTGTCAGGAGAGGGCAATCACACTCCATATGGAGAATCATCCATCGAGTCTTGAAAAGTGTAAGGAGGAAGATGAATCTCCTTTACCTCCATATTCTCAAGCATGGATATTATTTCCCTATGATCACGCATATCTGGATCAGATGATTGAGTCCATGGAAGAAACCGTCCTTGAAGAAACTCTTATTGTGAGGTAATTCATTTAAGTGTTTCCCGAAGAACTTCCTGGTATTCCACCTAGAAGAGATGTTGAATTCTCAATTTAGCTTATACCAGGGGCTCTACCAATATCCAAGACTCCAGATAGAATGGTTGTCGTGGATCCAGAAGAGCTGAAGAAACAACTACAAGAGAATCTGGATAAAGGGTTTATACGCCCAAGTGCTTCACCATAGGGTGCACCAGTCCTCTTTGTCAAGAAGAAGGATGGGTCAATGCGGCTTTGCATCGATTATCATGAACTTAACAAAATCACGATAATGATCATGTATCCTCTGCCATGGATTGATGACTTGTTCGATCAACTTCGTGGAGCACGATACTTCTCCATGGTAGATTTGCGGTCGGGATATTATCAAGTAAGGGTAAAGAAGGAAGATGTCCCCAAGACAACTTTTCATACAAGATACGGGCACTATGAATTCATAGTAATGCCTTTTGGACCCACCAATGCTCTAGAAATCTTCATGTACTTGATGAATAGACACTTTAGATATTACCTAGAGAAATTTGGGGTAGTCTTTATAGATGATATTATAATATACTACAAAAACAAGGAGGATCATGAGGAGCATTTAAGAACTGTAATAGAGACTTTATGCAAGGAGAAGCTCTATGAAAAGTACAAAAAGTGTGTGTTCTGGTTGAAGGATGTCTCTTTCTTGGGCTATATCATCACAAGAAATGGGATATCTGTGGATCCCCCCAAAACAGAAGCAATTAAGGGATGGCTGAGGCTAACATTGGTAATGAATATCCATAGCTTCTTGGGGTTAGCTAGATATTATCGACGATTTGTGAGAAATTATTCACGATTTCCCAAACCTCTTACCAAGATAACTCAAAATGGAGTAAAGTTTTTTTGGAGTGATGAATGTGAATAAAGCTTCAAGGAGTTGAAAAGGAGGCTTTTCACTGCTCCCGTGCTCAATTTACCCGCTAGTGGGGAAATTTTTCTGGTATTCTATGATGCTTAGAAGAATGGATTAGGCTGTGTGTTGATGCAGAATGATAAAATTATATCCTATTCCTCAAGGCAGTTGAAAATACCTTAGCGAAACTATCCAATGCATGATCTGGAGTTGGTGGTGGTGATCATTGCTTTGAAAATCTGGCGGCATTATCTCTATGGGGAGAAATGTGAGATACATACTGACCAAAATAGTCTTAAATATATATTAACATAGAATGATCTTAATATATTCCAGAGAAGATTGATAAAGCACATCAAGGATTATGACTATTCAATACATTATCACCCTTGGAAAGAAAACAAGGTGGCAGATGCCCTAAGTAGAAAGGACCCGGTGATTCTATCAATTATGAAAATTGAGATAGATATAATATTTTTAGACATGATGAAAATGGACATGGTAATCATATAGAAGGGAACATCATTAATCCATTAACAAATGATTGGTCAAGAAGACTCTTTTGAAAAGGATAAAGGATGATCAAAAGGATGATGTGGGAATTAAGGAAAAAGTGGAAGCTATAAAAAAGTGAAATCCTCGAAATTTAATGTTATTGAAGAAGGAATTGTGCGATTTGGGAAAAAGGCTATGTGTTCCATTACGTCCGGAGCTGAAGAAGGAACTTTTGGATGATGCACATACTTCAAATTTCTCTATTCACTGAGGGAGCACAATGATTTATCGAGATCTCCAAGAGAACATTCGGTGGGATAATATGAAAAAGGAGATCGCTGAATATACATCAATGTGCCTAGTGTTCTAGCAAGTGAAGGCAGGGAGGCATAAGTCTATGGGGATGATGCAACCATTTCCCATAAAAGAATGGAAATGGGAGAACATCCCCAAGGAATTTGTCACCGGACTTCCAAGGACATCCAAAGGCAACAATGCAATCTGTGTTGTTGTGGATCGTCTTACAAAGACTTCTCACTTCATTGCTATTCGGGAGGATTTGACATTGGTCCAACTAGCACAGATATATATTAGGGAAGTGGTAAGGCTGCATGGAGTGCCACTATTTATTGTGTCTGATTGAGATCCGAGATTCACCTCTATGTTTTGAAAGAGTCTTCAACATGCTCTGAATACTGAACTGGACTTCAGTACGGCCTATCATCCTCAAACTGATGGCCAATCCGAGCAGACTATCCAAACACTTGGGGAAATGTTGAGATCATCCTAAATAGACTTTAAAGGAGTATGGGATCAACATCTTCCTTCGGTTGAGTTCTCTCATAATAGCAGTTTCCACTCAAGAATCCAAATGGCACCATATAAAGACCTTTATGGGAAAAGGTGTATACCACCAGCGTGTTGAGATGAGGTTGGTGAATGTAAGATGCTTGGACTGGAAATGGTTGAGGAAATGGTGGAGAAGGTGAAAACCATTCAGCAGCATATCAAGGAAGCCCAGAGTTGACAGAAAAGTTATGTAGATAATTCTCGATGAGACTTTGAGTTTAATGTTGGTGACAGGGTTTTTCTATGCATATCTACGTGGAAGAAGGTAATGAGGTTTGGAATGAAATTGAAGTTAAGTCTGAGGTACATTAGCCCCTTAGAGATTCTTGATCATGTCGGAGATGTGGTCTATCGACTAGAACTTCCACCTTCCATGGCCAGAGTATATGATGTCTTCAATGTATCCCTCTTAAAGAAGTATATACCTGACCCTTCACATGTACCCTCTTCTGAGGCGGTACAATTTTAGGATGATCTTTCTTATGAGGAGCAACTAATGAAGATGTTATATCATAGAGAAAAATTTCTATGAAATAATACGATTCCCCTTATCAAGGTGTTGTGGTGAAACAACAAGTTTGAAGAAGCGACTTGGGAATCAGAGGAAGTTATGAAGCTGATTTACCCACATATGTTTTAGTTTGGGAAAAAGGAAATTTCGAGGGAGAAATTTCTTAAGGGGGGAATATTGTAATGACCAAATGTTTCACTAATGGAAATCCAACCTGATTTATTTAAATTTCTCTTTATGTAAAAGGTTTATATAAAATGTCAAATTCTTTGGTTTTATGTTAAAGATTGTGACTGTTGATTTTATTGTTTCAGATTATTAGTATAAATATAGGGCTTTAACAAATCCAATTTACTCAGACAAATGAATTGATGGCCTCATCCAGTAGAATTTCTCCATACAAAGCCCATTTGCCGGAGCTCGGAAAAGAGGTGGTGACTAAGGGCTTCGCTCTTGACCAAGCCCAAGCTGATCTTCATCATGTCAAGCTCAAACGTGATCGTCTACGGGAAACGTTGAAGTCTATAGAAATTACCACTCGAGTGATGTTATCCGAGCCACCCAAGAGTATGTCACCATCGGACACCTTACCCTTAAGTCTTATGCGGCTGGTTTAAGGGGTTATGTAACAAATTTCTAGTAATATGTTCATGTACATTATTTTTTTGTATATAATAATGAATATACTTTCTTGTCATTATAGATACATTGTAAATAGTTTTTAAAGTGAAAATATATTTTATTATTTATTATTTAATTAAGAATTATATTTTATTAAATTAAAGGATTTTTGAATTAAATAAAATTTAATTAAAATATTATTTTTATTATTTTTAAATTATTTTTATTATATATAAATGATCATATAATTTTATGAATGCAATTGTAATTTTTATTAAGGTTTGAAATCCATTTTTGTCAAAACCCATGAATTTTCGATAAATGTCGGTTTTTATTTTAAAATAGAAAATTAAAATAATTCGAAAATTATTTAGATAAAATAAATGTTATTTATGGAATCAGGGAATTGAAATTATCCAACAGTGAATTTTTCATATTTTTCTAACACAGTCATTATTTTGGGTAAAAATTAAATATTGTTTAAATATATAATCTGTTTTATGACATCATAATGACCCCATAGTGATGTAATAAAATACTATAAGCTTTATGTTTTGCCAATATATGTTTTAAAATTAATATAATGTGATTTTGGGTTTGTTTGACTTACTTTTCAAATCATTAATGGACCATACATGACATATTAAACCCCTTGTCTTTTTAAAATGTTCTTCATGGGAGTGTGACTCACCTCCACATATGAAACCCTATTATTTAAAGAAGTTAGGACTATGTCCTTATAAAATATTGTTTTACTCTTACTTTTTCCAAAAACCATTGGCAAACCCCATGGTATGGATAGTGGTTTAGACTAATTTAATATAAGGGATCCCAAACCTAAATAATAAATAATTCCCTCACCTTTCTTATATAATCCCAACCAAGCTCCAACTTCCTCCTACCTCAAAGCGTTTGGAGTTCATCCAACCTCTGCCCTACTCTCTCTAGAATCGTATCATGGTGCCCCAAGCTCCCAAGAAGAAACTGTCAAGCCTCTCTCAAGCCTTTGGAAGCACCCTTCTAAGTAAGGGTTTTTTCTTCCGTTCTCATTTTGGTCCAATTTTCTTTATGTTTTTTTGGCCTTTTAATTTCAATTATTAATGTTAAGTTATGGTTTCACACATCCCTCATACTGCCCTTTTTATTTTTTAATGATGGTAGGACCCTTTCTTTCTCATTAAATTCCTCCCACGTACACCCGTTACTATGACGAAATTCTGAAAGGAACTTCTCTGTCCAATTTTACATTCAAGCAATACTTTTGTATCATGAATCTAAATTCCATTAAAATTATTGGTACATGTATCTATATGTCCTATTTACTATAAATTAAATATAAATATTATGAGGAACCCCTCTCTCTCTCAAAAACCATTTTAAATAATTCTTATTTCACGACGTTACGCTGCTGAAATCACACCGATTTTCTAAGCCAATGTCATTGTGTAGTAAATACCATGCCAATTTCCCCATAAAGGGTATTCAACTTTATGTAAATTGACTTATTGATTATAAAGTTTCATGTATGAATTCCATATTACTTTATCATGGAATAAATGATTATGTTTTATGAATCCATGTTTTATGATCCATGTGACACACTTTTGCGTGAAATGAAATGTTTAAGAAGGGTGTGCCCTTATAGCACTCCAATGAATTGGGTAAAGTATAGTATCATGATACGTCATGTGAAATGAGTGTTTACTCATACTAATTCATGTGAAATGAGGGTTTACTCATGTCTCATGTACAATGAGGATTTACTCATGCTCTATGTGCAATGAGACATGGCTCATTCTAATTCAATGTTAAGTGTTATTGCCACATTTCCTTGTTATGATTATCATGATTTATCATGCCTTTATGTTCATGTTTCTCTTGTGCTCTATTGATATGCATATTGTCTAAAATGTATTGTACTCCTCAAGTATTCCATGTTTATTCCCTTGATGGGCTTCATAGCTCACCACTTTTCTTATTTATTTCCTCAGGATATCCCATGAAATGCTAAGTACGAGGGAATGTAGTGGTCATGCAAAGGAAGTTTCCAATAAAGATGTTTTAATTCAAGGTTTAAGTTGTTCTGTAGTGATCCTAATCCCCAAAAAGACTAGACCTCTCAATCATCCATGTTTTATCATGTGAATGGTTTATGTAATAAATCATGATTAATATTGTAATAAAATCTGGGTTGTCATAGATTCCCACAAAAATGGTGGAATATACGACTAAGGGAGGAATGTTTTTCGGATATTGGGATAGTTTTTGGATTAGAAAAGTACTTTATAGGTGAAAAGAATTGAGAGGGTTTAGTTCCCTATTATAGAGAAGTAGAAGTGACATTCTTGTAAATATAAAATGGTAAACACTATATAGAGGTCTCCATTACATCATGGACATACCATAATTTTTAAAATTCAATAGAATAGGGTATTTGCTCAAAATTGGCCTTGAAATTGTTTTTTGAAAATTTTATAGGTCATTTGTGTTCATAAGATTAATGTCTAACCATTATGTAAATTTAATTTTTCCTCATTTTCTTCTATTAATTTTAATTAAATTTATTATTTTTTTTTAAAAATAACTCTTCCTTTTTAGAAATTAAAAATAATTTTAAGTAAAAAAAAAGAATCAATTTTTCTAAATTCTAATCACAAATGTAGTTGAAATTAAAAAATATTTAATCTTGTAGATGTGTTACGACTACTGGTTTTTTAGAGAAAAAGATCATAAGTTCGAAATTATTTTATATCCAGTTTCAATGTGAAATTATTTCCAATTACATAGATTTAATTAATTTAGGTATACAGAAATAATGATAGTTGAAAACCAAATTTAAATATAATTTAACCATATAAATAAATTTTATGAAAAATATGTTTTGGATTAATATTCAGTATGTTTCAATATTCATCCAAAAGTGATGTTTTTAAAAAATAATTGAAACATTAATCCTTTTCTAATTTTGAAATTGATAATTCCAAAATGAATATAATTTAATCATATTCAATTTCTAAAAGTTTCTAAAATTAAATTTATTATTATTCATTGAAGGAAATAAAAATAAGTTCATTAGAGAATATTGTATTTGAAACATATAAAACATTTCTAAAAAAATTATATGTCATTATGAAAATCATTTAATTATGTAATTTTGAATTAAATTTATTATGTATTTATTACTATTTATATTACTCTTTTTAATGTCTAGGTTATGACTACCTCATTTAAATAATTATAAAAATAATGTGCACTTTCTTAGAAACTCATTGTTTCTTATAACACAAGCTTATCTAGTATTGCATGTAGCAAATCCAAACATGGTATATAATATAAGGAATGTTGGAATTAGTGTACCATGCAATTATAGACATTAGATAAAATTAATTTTTTCAAATAAAGTTTATAAAAACATAGGATTTTACCTTATACCTCCATCAAAATGAATTTCTATGTCGAAATTATTCATTTAGATATGAGAAAATGATGATACTTCTATGTCATCATATAATCATTTTTCCATGTAGTTTCTTATAACTGGTGGTTTGTCCACAAAATATTTACTAGGAGAGTGGTAATTATTTAGAACTTTCTTTGTACAATCCATAATTGCAATTATTTGTTCTTTATATGAAAGATCATATTCTAGTGGTTTGACCACTAGGTTTAGTACATATAAAGGGATAGGTATGTACAGCCTCAGGAAAGATAAATGAAACACATCGAGGACTTGAAAGATATTTAGAGAAAGGTCCAAGTGATAGGCTACAATCCCAATATGATCAGGAATTTCAAATGAAGAGATATACCTATGGCATAGTTTCTCATTCTTCAAGAATCTCACATCCTACTTCCATGGATATATTTGTAGAAACTTCTTCTAACCAACATCGAATTCTAGATTATGTTGATGGTTATCATCACAATGATTCTTCCAACTTTGATCTTCATTAAGAAACTGTTAAATTATTATCACCTTCTCAGCCATTTCTTCTATGATTTGAGGTGGCAATAGCTTTCTTTATCCAACTACATCCCAACACATTGGATCTTTAAATAAATTCTAATATAGGGATTCATAAGGTTCAATTTGGATTATTGAGTGAAATATATTGTTGTACGAGAACTAAAATAGTGGAAGGTGTTGGTCCCAACAACACCTAAAATCTAAAGAATAAGATCTCAAAATATCCTCTTGGGTTTTAGTTGTTCTGCCAGTCTGACCATCCATCTGAGGATGATTAGAAGTTATATGTCTTAATTCTGTATCCTTTTCTTCTTGAAAACACCACGGACACCATAATATAAACATTGGTTACCAATCAAATACAATGGAATGTGGTATTTCATGAAACCTAACAACTTCTTTAATATAAATCATGGTAATCTAATCTAGATAGAAGTATTCTATGATAGCAATGAAGTTTGTTGATGTTTTAAGGATATTGACTACTACACATATAACAGTAGACCCATTAGAGGATTTATGTAGTCAAATGAAAAAATCTATAGTGATGTTATTCCTTTTCCATTCTCGTATGGGTAATGGATGCAACAACCCCTTATACTTTTTTCTTTTAGCATTAAATTTCTTGCATACCAAGCATCGAGATACAAAATATATGATATCTCTCTTCATGATCTCCCACCAAAATTTTTCTATCATTTATTAATAAATCATATTACATCTAGGATGAATAGAAAATGTAGAACTATGATCTTCCTCTAGAAAATCCTTCAAATTATAAATGTATAGAACATGTACAATGTTCATAAACATTATCATTATATTAAGATCAAGGTTAAAATCAAGATCATTTATAACGTTATTTTATATCTCTACATCTTCCTTCTATGCCTCATTAATCTTCACATGAATAGATGGTTGAACATTTAATTGAGAAAGAAAATATTGTTCCCCTTCCTAGAGTATTTGAAGATCCATAATTTTCAAATCTATTAATATTCAATCCTTTGTGATCCTTATCATGGATATTCTAGCATCATCCTTTCAACTCAAAGCATTTCCTATCTTATTCTCTTTCCTAGGGTGGTAATGTATTCAGTAGTCATAATCCTTTATCAGCTTCAACCATCATCTCTAGAAGATGTTAAAATCCTTCTATGATAATATATATTTCATATTTTTATTATTGGTATATATATCACACTTTCCTACATAAATATAATACCTCGATATCTTTAATGAAAAAAGTTACCATTGATAACTTCAAATCCTGATTTGGTTAATTTTTCTCACTGGCCATCAATTTTAGCGACTCATAATTGATAACCATGATCTTCTATATAATAAAAAATACCAATCCCTTCCATGATAAATTCTTATAGATTAAAAAACCTTCTATGCTATAAGGTAATATAAGCATAAGTTCACTGACCAACCTTCTCTTTAGTTCCTTGATATTTTCCTCACATTCATCTTTTGAGAGTAAATTGGCACCCTTTTGGGTTAACATGGTCATATGAATAGATAGTCATGAGAAATTCTCTATAAACCATTGATAATATTCAACTAAACCTATAAAGCTATAGACCTCAGTTAATATTATTTTTTCTAGGACATTATTCATTAGACTTAATCATTGATGGATCTACTACTATATCATCTCTTTAGATTATGTGATCATAAAATAAATCCTGTTACAAAAAAATTAACAATTTATAAAATTTTCATAAAATTTCTCCTTCCATAGGGTCTTTAGTACAAATCTCAAGTGGTATTATTTATCTTCCTTATTACTAGAGTTGTTAAGATTATAATATATAAATACTATGATAAAATTATTGAGTTAATATCTGAAGACTCACTTAATCAAACCCATGAAGATAGTAGGGGAATTAATAAGACCAAAAGGCAGCGCTCTATATTCATACTCTATATACCTGGTATGGAAAGTAAACTTTGGTATATCCTCCTTAGTGATCCTCAATTAATGATATCGATAAAAAAGGTCAATCTTGGAAAAGTATTAAGCTCTATATAATTGATCAATCAAGTCATCAATATAGGGAATATGATACTTGTTATTGATCATGATGTAGTTCAAATACCAATAATCAATAGAGAGTCTCATTTATCCATATTGATTTTTTTAAATGAATAGGGTCACCCCAATGTTACCCACAAGGCCAAATGAATCCCTTATCACTGTTTTATTAGAGTAGCTTCTTCAATTCCTACAACTCAATCAGGGTCATTCTATTAAGAGACTTTGAAATTGGTGTAGAACGAGGAATAATATTTAGTGAGAACTCAACATTATTCTTTGGTGGATTACCTGGAAAATATTTTATAAAGATATCCACAAATTTCCAAAAAATACCCATATCATCAATGATATGTTTCTCCCCATCCATTTGAGATGAACAAGTATTTTGAATGGATATTAAGACCGGAACACTAGGTATAATCTCTATAAGATGTTCCTTCTTATCTTCTAATTGATATATAAAGATAGGTTGGTTTGTATTATCAAACACAACATATTTTACTCAATAATTGAGGTTAGATTTATGTAGATAAATACAATCTGTTATTAAGATGGCAACAAATTCAACCAAATAATGAATAATAAGATTTTCATAAAGCATATTCCCATAAAATTTAATATGAGAGGAATAATTGAATTGAGATGAAATCATCAAACTATTTAGAGTTTTCACTTATAATTCCACATATAATAATATGGTTAGAAAATTAATTCCCTCATAACTTTCTTTATATATGAATTATTGGTGAGATCTAGAATAAAATTACACTAGATGTTTTAGAGTGGATGAAATGTGTACCTTTAAAAACATCATTAACTATCCCCTCACTAGAAATAGTGATCACCAAGGATTTCCCATTACCCCTTAGCATAAGAGACTGTTGAATCTGATCATCATCACCAACCCTTGGGTTTGTTAACTAGTTTCATATTTCCTATTCTCCTTATAATTGAAGCGCTTAAGTATGAGATGTCCATTCTATGATGCTTTCCCACTAATTTCATAATTATCCAAACTCTTACGATAATTTTATTAATAAATTACCCAATTCCCTCCATTCTACACAAAAAATATTTATTATTCCCTATAAGACAATTTACTCCAAGATTCATTCCACACTTTTAAATAAAAGTAAGGCTCATCATATTCTCCCTATGATTTTTATATTTTATTTTAAATCCATCTTCATATTCTTATTAAAAAATGAGATTGATAATTTAATCAAAACTCCATCGCAACCATGATTTAACAATACAATATATCTTCACATACACTAATGTATTTATGTAGATAATTCCCTTTTGAGATTTGGAATTAATCTACTGATGAACCTATGAAATTTAATTTTTAGTTGGATTATAAATCCTGGATCATACATTGCATGTCTGGTAAAATTAGAATCCTAGGTTATGATGAATTGATCATATGTTATCTTCAACTCATGGAAGTCCTTCTCTATCTTCATACATAGAATATGAGGAAATTACTTATTAAAGAATAATTTCTTCAACTCATCCCAATACATGGATTCTATTTCCTTTGGATTCCTCATATATGAAGATAAAGTCCACCAATAGGTAGTTTAAACTTCTAAATGATAAATAACTAGAATTAAATGGTCATGTTATAAACAATGAAGAACATAAAATATCTTCTCAGTGGTATTGGTCAATTGTTTAGCACCAAGTGATTCAAAAGTCGCACTGAAAGAAGTTGGACATTTATTTTTGGTGGACTCAACATAATATTGTTGCATATTTTTCTCTTTTGAAGTCCAAGATGATTCAGAGCTTGAGAAATATGGGTGGGCATAAAAAAATATTTTTCATTTCATATCCCATATAATTTTGTTCCCTAGGAGGGAAATCATTTAATTTTTTGTTGCAATCACTGTTAACATCGATCCTTCTGGTTCCATCTATTGACTAAAACAAAAAAAACATAGGGTAAAAATTAATTATCACAATGATGAACAACATAATCATTAGAAAACCAGTTAAAGGATGTCTAAATTATAACCACTTTGTTAATATATGACACCATAGTTTTATCATAGGTTTTTCAATGAGAAATTATATTTAATTATTTCATAATGGTTTATGAGGTGTTTTTGAATTCCCTAAACATATCTCCCATGAGCATTATAAAAGTTGTGCTATAAGACCCATTGTCTTACACTAGTTCATGATCCAATATAGCTCAATATGGTGTTTTCAGGGTTATTACCTCTATTTAAATATATTATAGAGCCACATCCGCTTTTCGTATCAAGATATGGATGTATTTCTAGGAAACCACCCACTCTCTCCTTTTACATATACTTAGAATTAATGTTAGACAAACCTTTAGGGTTTTCACAATGGTTTTCTCATAATAGTTTCAAAACATTAACAAAACATTTTATTTGATACCAACTATATTAACCCTGAATTTTAATATATTAATATTAATTAATTTTCTTAGAATACATAATGCATTATAGAATCAGACGTCCAAATTCTATCTTAGTTTATTTCCTTTGAAAACATAAAAACATAAACACTGTTAAAAACGATAGCTACATTTTCTCCCACTAGATTATTCATGACTGTAACCATTATTATACACATAACACACAATACATGTCTTCATAATCTAGATAATTGAAAATGGGGTGATATTGGATGGTCAATAAGGGTAAACAAGGGAGATACATAATAATAATCAAAATCATAAGGTTATGGGAACATGAGAATAACATTAGAAGATTATATGATACATATCAAAGATCATATACATGATTCATGGAATAAATATTAGAATTTTTTAATATATGAATCATGAGGAAATCCAGAGCATATTCCATGAAATCATAACATAGTAATAAGACTTGGAATTTTTAAAGAAACATAAACAAGTCATATCAATACCTATAAGTCAAGGAACACTTCCAAAAAATAATAGGGAACTTCATGGGGAGAATACATACTAGGCAAGTAAAACAGCAACCACCAATTATAGTATTTTCCTTATAATGGATTGGGATACCCAATCTTCCCATTGTGGATTGGGTTTCCCCATCGTCTCATATTGAATAATGTTTCCCAATCTTTCATAGCAGATCAAGCTCATCAACGTGATTCGTGTAATTATCTAATGAGTTTTAAATAATTATCCAATGCATTTCGGGAATACATATGTCCCAATTAGCTCCTAATTAATTAATTTATACATTTTCTGCAATATCATAAACATTCATCATATCATAGCCCATTAAATGAAATGTGTATAATAATAATTTTATTATATCATAACCTATTGGAAATAGATAGGTTTTACAATCATTTTATCAATAAATAATTCTTGAATGGAATCATGTGTCATAAGCTTATGACTAGTGAAAAGAAAAATTTATTTCGTAAACGTCATTCCATAAAAACATAAACCTTATAGAAAAAGAATTTGAATGGAACCATAGGATTATTTACCCAGATAGAAATGAGTAACACCAATAGATGTCCTCATAGATGGGAAATAATTTGGAATGATTTTTCAAAATCATTTCATATGGAAAGTGACTTTTCTTCATTAAAAAATGATATTTAAAACATGAACCATTTTTGAAAACCATTATATTAGAATACAGATTTAAAAACGTATAAATGAATCTTTAACACTAGAATAAAAATTACATCCTTCTTCCAAAAGATGATCATAAATTATAATTTTAAACTATTTTTGAAAGCATGTTTTTTTTTTGAATAAAATAGATTCTTGCTGGAAAAGAGAAATGAGGTTCTGTTTTCCAAAAAACATTTTATTAATTATCTTAAGTGATGAAGAGTGGAAAAATGGTAATAATAAATGAAATATAATTAATAACAAGAGGATAAATAAATTACTAAGTGTTATTGAGTGATGGATTATATGATTTAATCAATAGAAACACAATTATAAACAATCCAAATAAATGATGAGAGTGTTTCAGTAAACTCTTACAACACGGTAACCTTGAATCATACTTCCCATGAAAAGAAGTGAAATTAAATAAAGATTAAAATATCAATAATATAAGTATATTAATTATATAACATGTATAATGGAATTATATATACCACTTGGATGAATTTAGGTGCATATCTTTTCATGTGTCTCAACAAAGTCAAACTGAGACTAAATTACCTTACCGATTTGGTAAATTTTGAACCATAACACCATTAAAATTATGGTAATAAAATGGATATGTAAATAAAAATTTATTTATGATTAAAAAATATATAATAAATTCATTTTAATTATTTAATCTACAAATAATAAATTAGTGGTGAATAAGGCATTAAACTCATAGAAATAATAGTGAGATGAGAAAACATTTACCTAATGTCCCGACTATCTTCATACTCAATTAGGACACCTGTATAATATATGTTAGTTTATTATAAATATATTACTGAACCTTATTTATTAATATAATTTTATATATGTTTCTGTTATATATTTTTATTACTATATTATTAACCTTTTCATATTCTTGTTACGATTCAGGTAATAATCGCATTGTTTTTCACTTTTGTTTTGATTTGATATTATTGTGGACAAAAAACTTATATACTGATATATAGAATGTAAAACATGATATAAATATCATATAAATTCATTTTATACTTAATTATAATAATCTATAAGATATATAAATATGAAATGGAATACACTTTTCATAAAGATGGTTGGATGTACGTATGCATGAATACTGTTTCCGTTTTATTGTCATATTGAATGAAATAATTTGAATGGAATATATGTATATATATATATATATAATTTCATTATCAAAGAATTATTAGGTAATATGTATCATATATCTTCACTAAACCTATCCTTAATAATTCTACATCAAGTGTGAATGAATCACATCGTTTTGAGGAGGTGGTAGTCCACATGTCCGCAAATAAAGTTATGATATTTAAAAAAAGAAATCATGATGAATTTTTTTACATAATAAATAAGGAATCATATATATAACATAAATATCATATATAAATATTACTTCTGTTATAATTCCCTACCATAATATGTGGAAATGAAAAAATGAACAACAATGCTCTGTGAGGAGGTAGTCTGTCGTACACATGAATGGTAAGATCGATACCCATTTGATGGGAGTGTGTCTGAGTGTATTTAAAACACTTAATATAAAAATAGATAATTATATTGTCTATTCTTGTTATATTATGTAGTCAGGGAATAAAAATAATTAATGTGGTGGGTAATTAAAACAAAACAATAGTGCTTGATGATGGATGTTACCTCTTCTTTGGGTAACTCCCTTACTTTTCACCAATGTGCTTCCTTGGTTGGATTTTTTACAAAAGGGAGGAATATAGGATGAAGGGGGGAAACTTTGGATGATATTTTGGTAGGTTATTTCCATGAAAAAGGTCTATATAGGTGTTAAAATGTGAGGGGGTGAGTGCCCATTTATAGTGGAGGAGGTGTGGAATTCTTTTAAATATAAAAAGGAAAACACTATTGAGAGGTCTCCATTACATCATAGGGCTCAAATAATTGTCAAAATTTAATTCCAAATTTAAATTGTTCAAAAATATGTTTATAAAAGTGTTTTTTGATATGTTTTAGGTCATTTTTCTCTTAATATTAATGTTTGAAAATTAAGTAAACTTATTTTTACCTTAATCGCTCTAATTAATATTAATTACATTTAAAAATAATTTTGGTCAAAGAAATAACTTTAACTTATTATAAATTATAAATTAATATAAAAAAAATATGGAATCCATTTTCCCAAATTCTTATCATAGAAGTGGGGTAATTAATTTAAAGTAAATCCAGTAGACAAGTTGCGACATTGGGTTTTTTAGCAAAGAAGTCCCAATGTTTGAAATGATTTTTTTCCAATTTCATTGTGATTTTGGTTAAAAAAACCTATATTATACTAATTTATGTATATTTTATGAAATTATACTTTAAATACATATGAAAATATAATTTAACTATATAAATAAATTATATGATAATGAAGTTTTGGATAAAAAATTAGTGTTTCTCACTATTCATCCAAAAAATAATGTTTTCCAAAAAAACATAAAAATATCATATTAAGATAATTTTAAACTCAAGAATTAAAAAATTTAGATTATGTGATCATATTAAGTTTATATAGTTTCTAAATTAATTTTAATATTATTATTATATAATGACATAAATTGGAGGTCATATTAGAAAATGAATTTTTGAAACACACAAATACCTTACCAAAAAATTATAAATTTCATTATAAATTTGTTTTAATTATATAAAAAATATAAATAATATTTAAAAAGTATTTATTTATAATAATATTACTCTTTTTAATGTCTAGGTTATACCTATCTCAGTTAAATTAATATAAAAATAAAGTGTGCTTTTATAGAATCTTAGTGTTGCTTGTAACGCAAGCTATAACGGTGTTTCATGTAGTTCAAGATTAACACGTTATATTTTATAATGAATGTCTGAATTTGTGAATCATGCAATACAAGATATAAAATCAAATTAATTTATTAAAAAAAAGATTCAATAAAATTTTGGGTGTTACAAATCCTTAAAAGGATATTATAAAATCCCACACATTAATATTAATATCAATGAAGATTCTAGAACAGAAATTAGGTATACATTATTTTTAAACTATCAGATTGTATCCTTGAGTTTTGAACTATCATAAGTTTTTCTTTCAACCTATCCCTAGAATCCCTTGAATAAACCTATTGTTAGGTAATGTTTTCTTTCACTCAACACTCTATATTCTTAGTCCCCCAATCCCTCAATCACAAGGGATTGAAAAATGAATAATGAAAATGAAAATTTAGGAGACATTTAAAAAATACCTCAATACATTATCTCTTAAAAAACCTAATAATTAAAATTTATAATGGTAAAAAGGACTCTTAAGAACATGATGTTTCACTATATTAAGGTGACCATAAGATTTTAGAGTATCAAACTAAATTAACAATAGTCTTCTTCTCCATGAATCTATAGTAAAATTTATATTTGATGTTGTAAAAAACATAAATGTTTGTATTTACTTATCCTTATTGATCAATTGTAACAACATCTAAAACATCTTACCATCAACTGATGAACTCAACATTTTCCTTTATCTATTGATTGAATTATCTACACCACTACAATTCTCTTAAATAGGGTTAATGCAATCAATTAATAATGTTTTGAATACCATATTTTCACATTCCTTGTCGTGATCATTAATTTTTTTAAAAATTTACATACATCAACACACGAGAAATATCATCCATAAAATTATTTTATATAGAAGTTTGGTTACCACAAATTCATTCTATGCAAACACTCTTACAAAAAAAAGATCAAGTTAAATAAAATTTATGTGATATGTATTACTATTTTTGAAAACAATTATTTCTAGTGAGTTGATGAAACAACAATAGGATCTTTAATTACCTATTGAAAAATTTTAGAAAAGAGGGTGTATAATTTTATGGCCATAGAGTGCATGGAATAACAATTAAAATAATGTGTCATGTAAAAAATCAAGAAAAGATTAAAAAAAAGTAATTTCTATGGTGTATGATTTTCTTATTTTAACGGCACGAGAATTTAATTATTTTCTTATAGAAAATTTGAATCATAGTCATGATTGGAATATTAAATTTAGTTTCTTGGGATTCTTTTATTATTAAGATAACATTTGAATGAAAAATTTAGATGTGTCGCACAAAGAAAATTTATTGATGATATTATACTATAAACCATTGTAGGAATTAAGTGGGAATAATATGGTAGTTTCTACTCCAAATAATATTATATAATAAATAAAATTTAGAAAACCATAACATTTATACATGGGTGTGGGTAATAAGTAAAACATTCAAGCTGCACAATACATGATGTATAAAACCACTAGAGATGTATTTTTATTAGTATTAGATATAATCAGGGTGTCATATTTTAATTATTTTAATATTTATAATCATTTAAATATGGTGAGAATTAATCACAGGGGTTTCAAATTCTTCATAATTGTTTTTGAATTTAACATTTAATCCCTATTTGAGTTCTTTATTGTCAGAAAACCTATGTTGATGATTTTATGATTGAAGTTTTTAATTTTTTTTAAATTGTTATATTGAAGAAATAATTTCATGTATGATTTGAAAAACTGACAATAATATATTTTTCACACACTATTTCACTTGTATAAACTATTTCCTCCTAATTTTTGGATGGAATGATCCATTTAACCATATATTAAATTGTTACATTCATTTCTGGTGATGGTCGTGCAATTCAGTTATATGTATCGAAAATATTGATACTTGAACACATTAAATTGGTTTGTATGAAATAGATCTCATTTAGAAGATTTTATTTAAAATTGTAATTTAATATATTTATTAACTAATTTATATATTTTCTATATTTTTATAGTTGAAACAAAAATAAATAAACCCTTCTTGATTAATGAAGACCCAATTGGATAATGGAAAATGTTTGATATAGATAACTATTAGTTGGATAATAGTCATGGATAATTTTTTCCAATAATAAATTGGATATTATATTAATATATTAAGTTATAATGTTTATCTATTATATCATAGGAATGTGGAAACAATAGACAGCATGAAAAAAGCATGAGACAAGGCTTAATTTTAAGTCCATTTCACATGGCGTACAATGTCCCATAAAGGAATTATTGTTCAATCCCTCTCCCAACATGAATTGTCACGAGAGTCAGAATTAAAAAATTAATTGGATCACTATACTGGTTCACCCATCATAAAATGTTAATTTCTATGTCTTTCAGATGAAGAATTATGTATTAACATAATGGTTACCTATTTAATAAAATGGGTATCATAATCATGTCATAATGAATAAATAATGAGCATATCAAAAGGGTTCCCAGGAAATAATGGAATTAGATCATACATGGAAATTAATAAGGGAAGATATGAATATATCATGATATGTTTTCTAAAAATTAATGGGGAATATGTAAGAAGAGTGTTTATGAAACATAAAAAATGAGTCACTTTATTGTGTTTTAGGAACTAATATAATGATTCATTAAAATGGATAATGAATATTTTTTTTATAATACAATAAAAGAAACAAGATATTTTTTAACGATAAAATTATTGATTTTATAAAAACATTTTGTTTAGAAAAGATTATTTATTGCCCTTGAATACAGATATGAAATCAGGAAGTTCACTTTAAATGGGCTTCCTTATAAGGGAAAATTGAGAAGGAATTCATTTTAAAATGTATATTTCCCAATAAAATAATGAAAAAATGATATCAATACATGAATAAGGATCATATAAATATATTTTAGAATAATTATAAAAAATAAAAAATCATTACACTTTTGTAAAGAGAGAGAAATTATAACCCAAAGGAATAATGGATGTTTAGAAAGAATCCCTTGAATTATGTCTAAAGTGGATCTTCACTTGTACATAATATCATAGATAATGAAATTAGATTCATTAAATAATAATAAATAATCAATTATATATTTATTTTATTCATTATAATTTTACTAAGATCAATCATGGCCATTTTGATGAGGGATAGTGATAAATTACATTGTTTGGGTGTGTTCTTTTTCTTTGTTTTATTGAATGGTATAGTTATATACATGTATGTAAGATCATGTAAAATGGAGATAATTACCCATAATTGATATTATATTCTTTAAAAAGAATCTCAAAAGAAGGCAAAGAGACCCTCATTAAAGTTGTCATCTAGTGTATCCCAAGCTATTGTATGTCCCCTTTTAAGCTACCGGCGGCCATAGTCAACCAGATCCATACACATACTACCATATTCTAGTGGGGGGAAAACAATGGAAGGAATAGAACCCACTGGATGGCCTAGGAGAAACTTTGAATCCCCAAGATGGAGGGAGTAATGGTATTCTAGAATCTTCTTCTCTTCAACGATGCACTGTTGGCCATGCAAGGATGGCACCTTATTTACTGTCCATCATCTCTCTATGTGCGGTTACTATGAGCTAAGTACATTCCCCACACGGACATCCATGTTTCCTCACTTGGCACACGTCCTAGCTTCCTCTGGAGAAGCATTAGGGGGGCCTGAAAGCTCTTGGAGAAATGACAGGGATGGAGGGTTGGGGATGGCTCATCTATCAACATCGGGTCTGACCCACAGATGATCAATACGGAAGGTATGCGGGCTACATCCTACTCTCAACCAGGCTTTGAAGATGCCCGTGTCAGAAGCCTCCTTTCCAACCAAGGGATGGGGTGGTGTTTGGATAATATTTATGAATGGTTTAATGAAAGAGGCCAATGAATTATCCGAAGAATCCCCTAGGTCACTGACGCAGGCCCCGACCATCTCTTCTGGAGCAATGACATGTCGGGAGAATACACGGTGAGATCCGGATACAGACTTTCTCTTGGAAACTACCCAGCCGACCGGAATGAGGCTCAATGGAAATCGCCTTGGAAGCTCAACGTACCCCCAAAAAAATACGCCACATTTGGTGGCAGGTCTGTATGGGAACCCTCCCTACAATGAGCCTTCTCGCTTACCGACATATGTCTAATGCCGCTTACTACCCATTTTTCCCAAACATCCGAGAGACCCCCTTGTAGGTCATCATTCACTGTCCAGGAGCCAAGGAAAAATGGAATAAATGGGACCCAACCCCAGATGCATCACTGGATACACTTCTGACCTCCCTGCTCTCCTGGTGCGATGGTGTTCCTCACTCTCATCGGCTAATGATGGTTCATTCTACACCCTAGACTGGATAATCTGGGTCTGGCATAATGATGCTATTTTCCATAACATGCATAAAACTCATAAATTATTGATAGATTAGGACACCACATGGATCAAGGGATGGAATCACCACAATGGACATCAAATGCCTGATGCTCCCCCCTCGTTCCCCACTCATTGGAACCCCCCAATGGAAGGTACTCTTAAGATCCACGTGGACACGTCTCTCCCCAAGGATGGACTTGTCTCCCTAGGTTTCCTGGCCTAAAATCATCTGTGGAAAATCATCGCTGCAATGTATGAATCACAACATGCCTTTTTGGGAACCTGCTGTTGCTGAGGCTAATGCCATCCTGGCAGCTTTGATGTTGGCTTTGGAATGTGGGTGGGTTGATATCAGCATTGAATCTGACTGCCTCACTATAATCAACGCCATTAACAACAACGATGGAGGACTCCAGTCATTTGGCCTCATCATCAAGAGAATTCTCTTGCTCTTCCAATGTATTTCATTTTTCACCTTCTCCTTTTCCCAAAGGGAAGGCAACAATGTGGCCCACCACTTGGCATCATCAGGCCCCATCGAGGCCAACCAGATTTGGCTGGAGAATTTTCCTTTGTGGATTTTCATATTTATGTCTGCTGATATTCTTCATTAATGATATCTGTTTTTTCTCAAAAATATGTTAATGAAAACCATTTAGATTAATTTGGGCAGTTTTCGATCACAACAAACTCTTTTGTTTTATTATTTCTTATTATGTATAAATTTTATTTATAAAAATAGAAAAATGTTTTGAAATAAATATTATATTATTTTGGAACTATTATATTAGTTTTATAAGTAACCTTGAATAAGATAATGGAAAATGAAATCTTATCATCCACGAAGGTGATAAATCAACACCTTGCGGACGACGATGTTATTTATTTTGAAACAAAGAGAGTGTAGAAGGGGATTAATGATATATTATTTCATTAATATAATACAATTACAGTATATATATGATAATGGATTTGTCATTAAATTTTGATAATAGGAGGATATAAGAGAATAAAAAGGGAAAAGAATATGAGAATAAATTAAAAGAAAAGAAGGAGGATATTACATATTGAATTATTCTCCTTGATAACCTCTTTAAAAGGATTGTTTTTTGGTTTTTTCATGAGACCAAAAAAATTTCGACACGGTGAAGGGTTTTTAAAAGAGGTTTGGATAGAAATTTGATAATACTCTACACATGGAATGAGTGAGGAGAAGAGGTGGTGATTTGTGATATTTATAGTGACGGAGTGACATGTTTTTTTATTATTATATTTGTTAGTTTGTTATTTTGGCTCAAGAATATGATTAGTTTTAATTACCTATAATAAATATTTTAAAAATGGAATGGGTATTTTACATTATGGGCTTACATCTACCATACATCATTCATGACTAGAAAATTCGTTTATTTAGCTAATTTTAGTAAATTTTCATATTTTACTATTCACAAAAATCCAACTATTTTAGAAAAAATCCAAAAAATCACCGAAACCATATTTCGAAGTGTAAAATTGAAAAATGGACTCAATTTTTTCAAAATAAGTATTTAAATTTGATAAGTTGAGTTTTTAAATAAAATCAACAAATACTAAAAAAATACACATTTTTAAATTATAACTCCTTTTATGACACTTTTAGAAATTAATTACGGTCTCATAAAATTTTAATCATATTGGAACAAAATATTATCTTATGAATCTATTTTATTATTTTTTTCAAAATTATTGTATTAAAGATAATACTGTAAATGAAAAATTATGGTTTATAAAAATGCTGACACATTATTTATCAATTTTAAAACATTTATTTAATTATACTATGATATAATTATATCATATTTTTAAATATAATATGATTATATTTTATTTAAAAATTCATATGTGAGGTTACTATTCTATTTGTCATATTACTATTATTAATGCTCATTTTGATATTACAAAGGACAAGTTACCATTCTATTGGTATATATTCTTGAATTTCTTGTTATTCATATTATTTCATTCATCATTCATTTATCAAGTTTTTATTGTGTTACCTAGGTGATTTTAAGTGATTTAAAATATATGAAATAATTATCTAAAGGGATATTTCATTGATGAAATTTTGAGTCGCTACATTCTTCCCCCTTCTAAAATTTCCCCCGAGAAATTTAATTTTACATTCTAAGGGGAAAACAGCGAGGGTACTTCTCCATCATTGATTCCTCCAGTCCCCAAGTATCCTCATCGTACTTATTGTTCGACCATATATCTTTAGCCAATTTATTTATCTTATTGCATAGAAAATTATATTTATGGATTAAGATCTTCACCAGCTTCTCTTGATAGGAGAGGTCATTGTCCAGTCATACCACATTTAGATTCAGTATTTGTAAGGGATCTAGTATGTACTTCCTCAAGAGGGATACATGGAATACATCATGTACATGAACCATGGTTCGTGGAATTTCTAGTCGATAGGCCATGACTCCACCATGATCAAAAATCTATATGGTCCAGATGTACCAGTGAAATAGATTTTCTTTAGTCCCAAATATCATGATCCTCTTCAATGGAGATATGTGGAGGAATACCATGTCTCCAACTCCAAACTATGTCCCATCAATGATTTTCTGCATCTATCTTCAGTCAACATTGGGCTTCCATGATATTATGTCGAATGCTTTTCACCTTATATACTATTTATTAAACAATTTCATGTCCTCATAGTTTATGTTCACTGAATTCATTCCAACATTCCATTTTTCTTCATGCTATTTCTTAAATGTCTTTATAATGAGCAATATTTATGCTTCAGTGAAAACTATTGTTGTCAAAGAACTCAAATATAGGTAAATGTTTGTCCCATACTCCCTTAATGTCCATAGAACATGATCTCAACCTTTATTCTAGTTTCTAAATAGTCAGCTCAAATTTTCCATCATTTTTAGGATGACATATAATACTAAATATCAACTAAGTGTTTGGATCATGTTGGAGAATTTTCCAGAACATATTGGTAAATCTAGTATCTCTATTGGATAAAATTGATAGTGGTACTCCATGAAACCATAAATGTTCTCCGATGTATGTACATCCATGTTGATATGGTGATAATTCTTCTTATATTGAAAAAAAGATAATTTTTATTATGATAGGGTCGATAACAATACATATAGCACTGTTTCCTCTAGATTTCTTTGGAGGATCGGTGACAATGTTCATAGTGATGTTTTCCCCCTTCCATATTGGTATGGTTAATGGTTTCATCATCTTTTTAGAATTAATACATTCATACTTGACTTGTTTTTATACTAGTAGCATTGATGTATATTCAATATTCTCAATCTTCATATTACCCCACCAATTGGCCTCTTGGAGATCTCGATGCATCTTTATACTTCAAAGATTAATTGAAAAAGTTGATCTATGTTCATTATTCATAAGATATTTCTTAATCGCTACATGAAATGGTACACATAATAGTGACCAAAATATTACAACTCCTTCATCATCAATTTTAATCTTTGTGGATTTCCCCTTTTTATAGCTTCATCCTTTTTCTAAATTTCTTCATTTTTTCATTGAGCATCATTTGTTTTATCTATAAGATATAATTGACCAATTATTTGTGAAATGATGGATGATTTTACTACCATAATGATTCCCATGTACACCTATTAAATGTATATGAATAATGGATCCCTCTCAATTATCATCATTGATAATGTATCATTGTCTTTTATACTTAGTGAATTTGCCACAATATTTTCCTTAAAGAGATTGTAGTGGATTGAGCAGTTGTTATCTTTTAAGAGATTTAACCATATTCACTAGTTCATATTACACTCCTATATGAATATATAACTTATTCTCTAATGGTATGTATACAACTAACACTTCTCCCCATAGAGATAATGATTCCAAATTTTCTTGATGATGATAATAGGGTCCAACTCGAGATCATGTGTGGTATAGTTTTTCTCATAGATTTTGAACTTCCTTGTCCTATAGGCTACCACATTATCATTTTGGATCAGTAAAATACTAATACCTTATATAAATCATCCCTATATACCAAAACGTGTTTGTCAAATTTTGTAAGAGTGATTACTGGTGTACATATAAGCCTAATTTTTCACCTCATAAAAATTGTCTTCTGATTCACTAGTCTATAAAGACATTACTCCCTTCCAAGTTATCTATGTTTGTTGATTTTAAAATCAAGAGAATATTCTCAAAAATAATTTGTAGTACCAAAATATAATAGGGAATATATTGAATCCTATTATAGATGTTGTCTTGTACCGCACTTTGATTTTATTTTTCTTATAAGGGTCCACAAATATTCCTTTACTAGTGATTAAATTCCCAAAAAATGATGCCTCCTGAATCTAAAACTGACATTTAATGTACATTTCATATAGTTTATTCCATAGAAATTTTTTTATCATAGTATTGAAATTATCCTCATGTTACCAATTGATCTTGTACTATATTATATTATAATTAATAAATACTCCCACAAATATTTCAATATAATCTCAAAATATTCAATTCATTAATTCCATAAAAATTGTTTGAGAATTATTGAGAATTAAGGGAATCAATATGTACACATAGGGTTAATACCACATTAAAAATGATGTCCTAGGAATATCATCCTTCTCCACCTTTAATTGGTGATATCCTAACTGAAGTTCCAATTTAGTGAATTAATTCCCCCCCCCATATTTGATCAAACAAGTCATCTATCTATGGAAGGGGATACATGTTCTTTATCATGATTTATTTGAGACCACGATAATCAATACAGAGGCACATTGATCCATCATCATTCTGGATGAAGAGGACTGGTGCACCCCAGGGTGAATCACTACAACATATAAAACAATTTTCTTGATTCTCTTGTAAATGCATCTTCAGTTCCTCCAATCAGATGGTGTCTATTTTATAGGGTGTCTTTGATATAATTAGAGATATATAAATTAGTTAAATTGGTAGATCAACCTCCCTGTTATGTGGTAGACTATGTAATTCTTCATGGAACACATCAGTGTATTCCCCCATGGTGGGAAAATATTCACGCATGATTCCCTCCTCTGTATCAGTCATTTGAGCTAGAAATACTTTCTTATAAGGCAATAATATCTACAAGTAATATTATGATTCTTAAAGAAATTCATATTCCACCTTGCACATTTATAAAATTGGAGGATTCCTTGGTATATGGAGGGTGAGCTCGCTTAATCTAAATTTGAAGTTGTCTTTGTATAAAGATATCCAATCCATGCCCAATATTGAATAAAACTCCTCTAAATGATATAAGAGAATATTTTAAGGGAGGTTCAGTACAAAAAATTTAACTATGGAAGAGTTATCAGCATCAGATAAAATAATTTCACCATTCGTTACTATATTAGATAACACAACCTTCATATTTTTAGGTGGTGTTTTAATAGATCTACTAAAATTGATAGATATAAAAAAGCATAGAACCAGAATAAAATGGTAATTTTTTTTATTCTGAATGAATAACCAATGTACCATTCAAAAAATAACTGAAAGGATCCACCTCTAAAATTTTGGTATAATATTCCCTTCAATGTTGCCTTGGTGGTTTTTTGTTTATTTCCTCTAATAACCTTTTTCTTAGGTAAATTGATCTCATAATTCCCATGTTTCTTTTAGTTAAAGAACCCCAAAATAGGTTGAGTTTTGATCTAAACCATTCCTTTTTCTTCTACATTAGTGGGATTAATGATATCCCTTATTCATTTATTAGACATATGACCCTCTCTTATACATTTGATACTCTTTTTGGTTCCATTTAGGCAGTTCCAAAGATTCTTCTTCCCACACTTTTTACATGTGTGATTTTGGGTTTTCCTTCTATCATGGGATTTAACTACTGATCCTCCCACACTAAATTTATTTGCATAATTTTATCTCCAAGTCTAAGAGAAAACTGAGATTCTCTAACCTCTATATCAACCTTAAGGGAAAACATTAATTCTCCTCATAGATTTCAATTTCACAAATAACTAACACATTTTGTAGACTTAAAATTAGTACACTAAGGAAGTGATCCACCTTAATATAAGTGTTCATGTAAAAGAGAGAGGTGTATGTTGAAGGTCATTTAAAAAGTTTATTATAGGCCCCAATAGGCTCATATTTCTTTTTTCCTTAGTCCATGTTAACCCATATCTATCTTAAGACGATGGTTTTTGGGAAAATATTTATCAAAAAAAATTATTAAATACTTCCCATTACATGGAATATATTTATTCATTAGAATTAATGTTCTTGATAAGTATCCACCGCTGATCAGTTTCCACATAAAATTTATAGAACATAAAAATAACATTCCCTTATATTGATAACTGTGGGGTAGATAAAATCTTCTTAAAAGATTTAATCCACTATTCAACAATGATGACATCATAAGATCTAGTAAACATGGGAGTCCCTTTTCATATTAAGGATTTGATATAAACATGATATATAATTTAAGAAGGAGGAAATTCTACACAATTCAAGTAATTATTCGTAACATGAGCTAGAAAAACCAGTAATGTCATGAGGTTTTGAAATCCTGTTTTCATCAGATTTGGCATTTCTTTAGAGAAATTATTTCATTTACTATCACATTGATTGTTGTTATGGGTTCTCCTATGAACAACCATTAAATAAGAGAAAAAAATAAAATTATGGGGTCTTGAATACTAATATAAATAGAATATAAAAAAGAAAACTTTTAACGTTGAAAGATAAACATGTAAATGAAAGGTATGTCCCAAATTTTGACTATGTATCAATCTAGGTTACCAATGGTGATAGAATTATCGATAGGGTTCATTCAAAAATTTTCAAGTCCTAAACTCCAAAATATAACAAGAATTTTCTCTGATGCCAAATATAGTGATCCTATCCTTTTACATATATTATTACATTATTTCTAAACTTAAGTATTCATCAAATTCCACTATAGATTCTAAATCATTGTTTCTTGGGAAAATTAGGTACATAATTAGAAAACATGAAAGAAATATAATAATATATTTTATTGTGTCTTGAAAATGATCCCTTATATTCATTTTATCCCTTAAACTAGCATAGGATAACTTGAGGAATACATAAACTAAAGGGATGAGATAAAAGGTCATGTAATGGCATAACTATAGGAATAAATAATAACATATGGGTTTGAAGGCATAAAAAGATAACATAAAAAGTCATGGAACATGATTAAAAATAATTACGCATAACATGTAAAACATGGAGTCATTTAATCATGGAATAAGTGGAATTTGAAAACAAAAAAACGTGACAAAGGCATGAGCCAAGGCTTACTACCGAGACCAACGCACATGACTGAAAAATTCCCATAAAGGAATCATCTTCACTCCTTATCCCAACATGATATCTCATGAGACTAAAAATAAACCTATGAATTGGATCACTATCTTGGTACACCCATCATAACATTTTCATGAATGTGTGTGCCACATGAATATTCAAACAGAAACATAAGGGTTAACAATGGAATGAAATGTGTATCATAACTTCTCAAAAGGAAAAACAAATGATAATTTCAAAAGGCTATATATGGATGAATGTATTTAAAACATAAATTGATATTAATAAGGAAATATAGGAATATATCATGATAAATTATTTCACAATAAAGGTAGAACATTTAATAATAGTGTTTAAGAAACATTATAAATCATACACTTTATTGAGGTTTGTGGAAAAAATGTAATGATTCTTTAAAACAGATAAGGAATAATTGTTTTATAAAACCAGATATGAACAAATATTGCTTTAAATGATAAAAATATAGATTTTAAATAAATTTGTATGGTTTGAAATATATTATGCAGTGCACTTGAGAATGGATATTAAATTAGAGAGTCCCCTTTAAACGATCTTGCTTATTTCAAAGAATTGGGAAGAGAACCTTCTTTAAAACATGTCTTTCCGCATAAAAGAAGGATGAAATAATCGAGATACATGAGTTTCAAACATTTAAAAAATTCAGTATATTTATATAAAAATAATGAATAAATACAATGGTGTAAAGAGAGTGTAACCGTCACCTAAAGGAATAATAGAGGTTCGGAAAGAAAGCCTTACCTTAGGTCCAAAATGGTTCGTCACTCGAACATAATGTCTGGGAAAATAAAATTTCAATCATTACTTTACAAATAAATAAAATATTATACATGTATTTGTTTCATTATAATTATAGTATGTGTACTTCTGTCCTTTTTTATGAGTTATAGTGTTTAATTTCATTATTTGGGAGTATTTGTTTTCTTGGTTTTCATGGTATGTACACTTGTATACTTGTTTAGATGATCTTGTAAAATGGGGAAAATTATTCAAAATTTAATTTATATGTTATAAAGGAACATAAAAAATCTTAATTTTTCATATTTTTTTTTCCAAATCTAATTATGATTCATTAGATAATATGTCAATGATAATCATTTATATTAATTTTGAATGTTTTAAATGAGAACTATCTTGATTTGTCTTATTATTTAATATTATTTATATATGATAGTTAATGAAAATAATAAAAATGTTATAAAATAAATTTTACAATATTTATAAACCATTTTAATGGTTTTATAACCAACCTTGAAAAAGTTAATGTAAAATGGAAACATTTCTTCCCCGAAGGCAATAAATCCACAACTCATGAATGATGCTTTCATTTTTTAGAATAAAAGGGAGAGGAGAGGAGGTTTAATGATGGATTATTTAATTATAATAAAAATAATAAAATATTTATTGGATACTATAGTTGTCATTACACTTGGATAAGTGGTGTTTAGGATATAATAATAAGAAAAAATAATTTTAAAAAAAGTTAAATGAAAAGAAGGCGGATTTTACCTATTGAATTATTCTCCTTGAGAACCTCTTTAGGGTGATTGGTTTTGGAAAATTATTGATACCAAAGGATATTGGATGTGGTGGAGGGGATTTGAAAGATTACAAGTTAGAAATTAGACAATATTTAAGGCTTGTATTGTGTGAGGAGTAGAGGTGGTGATGAATGAAATTTACTGGGGGGAGAGTGGTGTTTATTATTATTATATTCATTAGTTTATTATTTTGTCTCAAAACAATGAATAGCTTCTATTACCATGAAAAAATATGATAAATAAAGACGGGGAGTTCATTATTATCATCTTACATTATCCATACATCATCCCTTACTGAAAATTTCATATATTTAGATTATATTATAAATTATCGTATTCCACTATCCACTGAAAATTTTACTTCATTATAAAAATTAAAAAAATTCATCCTATCCATTTTTAGACATGTAGAATAAAAAATAGAACCCATTTTTAGAAAATAATGTTTTAAATATGAGAAATTTAAGTTTAAAAAAATCTTCATTTACATGAAAAATATTGATTTTAATATCATAACTAATGTTATAACACATCCAAATTTTAATTAACTTCTCATGAAAACAACATATAATCATATGATAACAAAATATTAATTTATTAATATTTTATTTTGAAAATATATTTTCTTTTAATTAATTACATTAATTATAATCTTGTAAATAAATATTTATATTTTATAAAAATACAAACACTTGATTTCTCATTTTAAAAAATTAAATTATTTATACCATGATATAATTAAATCATAATTTTATTTATAAGAAACATAAATATTATTTAAACATTAATAGGATAGTTTACTATTCTATTTTTCATATTACTATTCCTAATGGCCAGGTTACTACTCTAAAAGTGAAGTTACAATTCCATTGGAATATATTCATTAATTTCTAGAAATACATCTAATTTTATTTATTCTTCATTTATAATGTTCTTATTATGTTCTATATGTGATTCTATGTGATTTATACTATTTTAAATAATCATAAGAAGGGAATTTCCACTAATAAGATTTTGTGTCCTTACACAGAATGGGTGGAAAAGACTTTTTAAATTTTTTAATGAATTGAAAATGTGTATTTAAGGGTCAAAACATGGAAAATTCACTCATATTATGATGAAATCATGGGATAATGACTATATAATAACTATTTAAATGTATAGATTGAAATTATGTCAATGCATGTTTCAGTTTAATGAAGATGAAAAAAACACATTTTTAGTTACCTAAAAATCTAAAATGTGCATGTAATTATAAAATACTAATAGATTACAATAAATTGAAAATAAATAAAAGTAGAAAACATTTAATTACTAGTTACATGTCAATATAGATTAAAAATAAATCATTTGTGAGATGTACATTGAATGAATCAATATGATGCTTTAAAGCATATAATAGTTTTTTAAAAAAAATTATGGATCCAAAATCCTATTAAATTACCATATACTATATTGAAATCATAATAAATTGGATGTCGATTAATTTTTGAAATCTAATAAATGATGAAAGATCAATCTACGTTATAGTTTGATGTTGACGAACAAAAAATATTCCTTTAGTGTTTTAAATCTCTAATATATTCACGTAAAAATAATATTGGATAAAATGGCCATTAATTGACATGAAATGAAATTAAAATGATCATTTAATTTTTCCTAACTAGTCTTAAAACAATACACATCATTCTGATTGTCAATTTTCTAAAAATTACTAAACAAATAGTTTTGAAGGGTATAAATTACATTAAAGTCATGTGTTAGAGGATTCAAAAAATGAAAATGTCCTCTTATATATAACATTATTACTCTAGCATCTCAGATCTAGTGTTTAATATTTTTCAATGATATAATGGATCCCACCATATAGTATTGTTTATTTTAGGAGTCTTAAAGGACTAGACAGACACATAATTATCATATTAAATTGGAAATATAAATACATAGTGTAGGAAAAAATCTTCTATTAATGATACTATTTATATATATTCTTCTTCATATCATAGGTAATGGAAAATAAATAAATGGTGAACATATATACTCAGTAATGGTCACATTTAGTGGATTATATCTTGAGTAAAAAAGATGTAATTAGTATGGAAATGTGGACAATCAAAGGACATGGCATTCAATCAAAAAATTGTGTCTGATAAAAATCAATGGATAATATAAACATATAATACACAATGAAAATGAAACATGAAAACATAATAAAGTTAATTTAAAATTATATAAATTCATAATTATGGCCACACAACCATGATATCATGAATCTTCCCATCAATGCCTCTCAATCAATAAATTATTCTTAATTTTTTTTGTGTGTAATCCGAATTACCATCTATTATGGTATGCCTAATATTTTTCCCCATGAGTATTTTTGAAAAATTTTGTGTCTATCTATAACCAAAAAAACACCCATCACATTCAGGTATAATGAATTCTATATATTTTGTTTTATCAACACAATTCATTCACAGAAATAATTTTTATTTCATTAATTCATTCTACTAAATCATGAATTTTAAACATAAATATTTCATCATCATAAAATATCCATATTAATAATAATTAAGGGATCATTAAATCATATACCAAGTAACATTAAAGTTTTTTTAATAGATTATATTACGTTTAGAAGATCACCATAACATTTCATGAGAGAAATTCTATTTTTATTTTTTCAAATCACAAATTTAGAGTCTAAAAATTTCTGAAATATTATAAAAAAAATTTCTTCTATAATAACTAATGATAATATAAAAGTATGATTAAATAAAAATAGTATCAATGATGATGGGATAATTCATTAATGGGATGAATGTTAAAAAAATAATTATTTCAGAACATTGGTAAATGTAACACACTTTGATAATGATAGGAAGGTTCTTCTAAATTTTCTCATATACAGTCAAACATGGGTAGAAATGATATTAATAAATCATTTGAGATAAAAAAAATGTTCAAAATAATTTTATATTACATATAGTCATGGAATAAAATTCGTTTGAAGGAAATTTTCGAAATAATGTTTTTTAAAAAAGTCCCTTATATCTAAAAAACTTGTTGATTCTCAATATAATAAGGGAATAACGGAAATAACATGTAAAATAAAAACATAACTATAAGAGGATAAAATTGATTGGTTTTTAGGACATATAATTTTCAAAAAGGAACTCTTATTATAAACAGTCATAAACTAAAATTATATTACAAATAATCCCTTACCTGAAGTTCAACTTTCCTCATAAGTGATTCTAACCCCATATGTAATAAATTTTAATTTATTATAATTATACACCTAAAAAATAGATATACTCATAATATCATATATCATATACTTATAAAATTTCAAAAATGTAACACCCTGACCCCAGTTACCCAGAGTCAGTGCATTATTACATAACATTGACATGATTACAAGGAATTAAGTCCCGAAGGACCGATCAGTTTAGTACTCTTGGAAAATAGAATACATACATGAATGTTACATTACACTTTATAACATACTACACAACATAAAAAATATTTTATGAATGCCATTACCCCCTTAGCTTAACCCTATATATCAATCAAAATACACTTCTTGGAATCCTGGGAAAAATAAAACATAGAAATGGTTGAGCTTAATCACTCAATAAGGGTATGCAATACAAAGGAAGATAAAATAAATATTAAGCATGGTGAATAATTGAAACCACATTCCTTTGCATATAATAAACATGAATAAATTTTTTTGCAGGAATATGAGCTCAGTAAATAATTCCACAATAAAACATAATCATGGGTATTCTTCTAGTCTAATGACCACATGAACCATTAATATTATTTCCATAAATAGGGAATGAACAATGCCGGACATTCTGAAATATTTTGTCAATTCATCGACCAAGACGTCTAAAAATGATTAAGGCCTCAGCCAAAATCATATCTCAAATTGGTAATGGCCTTCTCCCATTCACATGTAGTTTCCTTATAGGAACTACTGATCCATCTAGGAGCTATAGCGGGTTCCACCAATAACATACTAAGTCCAATACATTCCTTATATGAAAATTTTGAAATATAACATAAACATTCTTATCAAAAGTAGCATACAAAATTTCAATACATTAACCATAATCCAAGAATGGTATAAAAATAGAAAATCCAAAATCAAACATATAATAACTCATTCAATACAATATGGAAGATTGTATTATAATAAATCAACTTCAATAAAAAATAATATGCAGTAAAGGATGCTGACATAGTTGAAAATGATCAGTAAAACATTTTGAGAAAAATATCCTTTTTGTAAAATCATTTAAAAGTCACACATTTATAAAGGATGTAATTTAAAAGAGATTTTTTAATCAAAGTGTCCCATACCACTTTGAAACATTTGAAATTATTTCTCATTTCAAAACATTCTTGTCCATACAAATAAATCCTTAAATTCATTTCGAAAACATGGCCATTAATTAATAAGATTTAGAAAGATAAATCGATAAAAAATTTAAAATTATGATTTTCATAAAGATAACCATTCACAAATCCATAAAATATTCATTTAGAAATAATTTCTTGAAAAATGGACATGTATGATAAAAATTTCCTAGTAAATACTTTCTCATAAACAATCTCGGATAATAATTAGATTGCGGAATTAACCATTACCTTGAACATTCTGTTAGTTGACGGTAAGTTTAACCTCCTATATAAATATTGTAGTATGTTATTAAATAATACCAGAACCATATTAATACTTATGATATCATACATGATTCATTTAAGACTTTATACTTCCCATTTAATAATAATTTTCATGTTAAATTAACATTTCAGGTAATAATCGCTTTCTTTATCATACATATTTTAACTTGTTACTCTTGATTGTATAATTTAGATAATGATATAAATACATAGAGAATATAAAACATGATTTATATATCATATATATTTATAATATAAATATGTATAATAGACATATATATGAAATGAAAAACACCGTTTATGGAGACGATAGTCCGTACATACACATAAACGCCGTTTCTGTTTTCCTATAGTATTGAACGAAACTAAGTGAATAATATATAAGTAAGTACATATATATATAAATATATATATCTCGAGTAGCATTATTATTTCATATATTACATCTTTATTAGTAATATATATTTTTATAATCGTCGATGAATGGTGAAGGTGGAAATGAATCTCATCGCGTCGTGGAGACGATAATCCGTACGTACGCACTAGCAAAAATATCATTTCCTAAAAAGTTTGGAATTGGATGGTATATTAATTTTACATATATAATACCATGTCATTTTAATTATTTATATGCATATTATGCATCATTTTATCCATCCAAATAACATAGTGTTGAATAACTAATTAAACCATTGTGTGGAGACGATTAGCCGTACGAATGCAAGCACCGTGACATTATAATTTAAAAGATGGATAGAAAAAAGAACATAGTTGTTACATATTTATAATAACATCGTAGTATATATAAGATACTTTATTTATTATTTTAGAACGAAAAAAACAAAGAAAGAGTCGGTGGATGAATAAGAGAACTTAATAGAGGGTGGTGAAATCATTACCTCTTATTCGAGTTCTTCCCTTTGATTTGATAAAAAAGGCTCCTTAGGTTTACTTTCATACTAAATTAATGCCTCTAAGATGAAGTTACGATAGTGGGGAGGATATTTGGGTAGGGGTTGGCCGATCCAAATTGCTTTGGAGGTGTTAATTTGAGAGAATGGGATGTGCTCTTTTATAAGACGGGTGAGGGGGTATCTTTGGAAAAACATAAAATATGATTTTATAATAAATTAATATTCTGTTTATAATGGCTCCAATGCGACTTATTTCTACGATAGGTTGGGGATAGGTCGAAATATTCTCAACAAATAGTTTTTAGACATGTTTAGGTTACCATTTTAACCGTATCTTTTAGATTTAACTCTAAGTTAATTAATTTATCTTTTACAGTGTCTTCTAGTATTCTTACACTATATGGTTAATAAATATACTATATACTGAAAATCGAATCCCAATTAGATCATTGATGTTATATATATTTTTATATAAGTCTTTTGTCTTAGACTTTGATTTTTAGGACCATTGTATCAATTAATAATATAATATTTGTTTTAAAAACTATTTTATGTCAATTTTGACACTATTCGGTATTTGTTTTTTTCTAAAATAATAACTGCATTATTAATTCAAAAAAAAATACATTGAATCTATCCTAACATGACATATTCACCTAGGAAATTCGTGGATGTCATAAAAACTTTGATAAAATATTTATTTCAATATTTATAATATCATTTATTTGATTCATTAATTAATAAGGTAATTACTGCATCATTATTGTATCATTAAAAAAAATTAATTATTTAATCTTCAAAAAATATAAATAAAATAATATTTTGTAGGAATTTTTATAACTTTATAATTAATATTTATAGTCGAATTTATCTTATGTATAACCCTATATTAGAAATGGTTTAGATATTGTCCTTTTATTTTAACTCTTTTAACAAATATTTAAATAAAATAATAATAAATTTCTTAATATAATCCAACTGGACCTAAAAGGTTATATTTTATTCCTAAGGATTTTCTTGGTCGAATTAAACTTCATCAATAGAACTAGGACATGTGTTAGAGTAATTATAATATCATTTTTACCATTAATTACCCTATTTACTTTTAACCGTGGTAAATAAAAGTAAAACGTTACTATTCACAAAAAATTATTTTTATCTTATTGAACCACATTTTACTTAGTGATATCAACCGTGTCTCTAGGATTTTTAAAATTCCACTCAGATTAGTGGTAAAATTATGATTTATGTGAATTCAAAAATTCTCCCAAGAGGTGGGTAAAAGAAGGTGAAAAGTTCTATAAATTTTTAATATATTTAAAATTATTATAAATTAACTCAAACAAATTACCTTGAACATATATATCTATTATATATCTATTTTGACTTGAAATAAATTTAAATAAAATAATAAATTATTTAAATAAAAAATCAGTTTTAATTGATATCTCAGAGTTTTTTTCATTATTCATCAAAGATTAATCGTTTTCAGAAAAATACCAAAAAATTACCATAGTATATTTTTGATATTATGAATCCAAAAATGAATTATATTTTACCAAAATCAAAACATATAAGTTTCATTTCCTAAATTAAAATCAATTCTCGTTGTCAAAACCAAACAACGTATTTTTAAGAAACAATATCTATCAAAAGAATGGCACTTGTTTGTGTCCAATTTCAAAGTGAAATTACCTTAAATGACCCGAATTGTATTAAATGGTAAAAATATAATCTATTTATACTACCAAAACATTAAAATTTATAATTTATAACTATAAATTATTTTGATTAAAATAATTGTTTTTAGTTAAAATATAGTATTTTTTCACTATTCACCCAAATATGAAAGTTATCAGAAAACACAAAAAATTCATTTAAACTAAATTCTTATGTCCCGATTCTAAAGAAGATGTTTATTTTGTAAAATTGAGTATATAAAATTTTCAAATATTGGATTTAAAAAGTTTTCCCCATTAAAAGGCGGTAAAATTACATTTCTCATAAAACACTTCTTTTATCTGAAAAAATTGAATTATTGCTTACATTATGTCTACAAAACTCATAATATGGATTATAAAATTATAAGGATTATATATAGTTCAAAATTCAGTTAATAATATCCATAACTTCTTTTGAATGACTAGTTTTGTAAGTTGTGGTGCATTTGAAATTGGCATTGCGTGTAGTGAAAGTTATTGAATTACTTTGAAGAAATAACATACTTTGAAATATTGGGGTGTTAAATTTTTTCCTCCTTCAATAAATTGTGTCCTCATAATTTTAAATTGTTCTTTGAAATAAAAAAGTTTGAAAATGTAAAATATTTTTGTGGGAAAAGCCACATCTGAAATTGGGTTAATAAAATTTAGTCGTAATTAGAGGGAAAGGGGAATGAAAAAGTCACCACCAAATAATGATCTCTATAAGGAGAACCTTAGTGGAAATTAGAGACACATAATTGGAGGGAAAACGTAAATATTTATACATAGTGATTAAGGTCATTAATCACAAACATTTGTAGAATTTTGGGCCTCAAAGCCACCAATATATGATGATTTAAAATACCATTGGTTCAACAAAATGTAAGGTATTAGGAAAAAAAAATTTTGGTTTTAAGATCCCTTCCCTAAAGATTAATAATTAATTGATCCATACAATAAAAGGAAAATATATATACATACATATATATATATAGGTATATATATACTTGATAAGTAGAGATTATCCTATAACAAATTCCTACCACAAAATCATTTTTAACTCTATATTATTTTAATAAAATGTATTCTATTTATTCTAATCGTATAGGGGTACAGAAATAAAGAATTTATAATTCACATACCAGACCCTTATAAAAAGAAACTACATTATAAAATAAAGGGACTTCACGTAGTCCATTGGTAGGTGATAAATCCCAATCGCACTGTGGTTGTGGGTTAGATTCCAGTAGTATTCTATGATGCGACGGGTTGTCACACAGTCTGCATGTTGTCCTTTTATAAAAATCCTAAATAGCCTTCCAAAATTAATCCATTCCAACCTTTAGTCTTTTCCAAAATACTTATACCCAATCTCACAGTACATAATTTATAATGATGTTAAACGCAATTAAGATCCTTTTTTCCATGTAATAACATGTGTACACCTTCATTATGTATTCTTTTGAAACACTACATCATCCTGAATTACCATAAAACATTATTGATTACATTCATGCCCCCTTTTTCATTATTGAATACTGAATATAATCCTTCTATCCAAAAATGATATAAACTCAAACAATGATGGTATATTAAAATAATTATTCATTTGCAAGGTAATCAAGAATATCTAATATAATTTATGCAAATCAAACATGTATTATTCTAAAATCACTTCCACAGTATCAGAACCATATTATGGTTTCCCTTTCTCTCAACCATATATTACAAAAAATTTAATCTTCTATTGAGTCAATTTTCATGTTTCCACACAATATCAAGTCCTTATTGAAATATTACTGCAGTATAATCCTTATATACTATATAATTAGTATAACTAGTACATCGTTGATTCAAATCTCAAATGACATAATTCATTAATAAAAACATAGGAACTGTAATCATCCTCCCCATTTGTGGAAGTATCATAACTTAATTATTTTCCAATAGCATCACATGGGGCATACTATGATGATTTGGACATTGGTCCGTGTAGTTTCCCAACTCCTTGTAGATGAACCATTGTACATTTGAAACCTTTTTCTTACCCTTGTAGTCACGTACTTGTTTTCCTTTTTCTCCACAGTTATAACAAACTCTCATTCCCTTCAGGCAAGTTCCAAGTTGTTTCTTCCCTCAGTTATCACATATAGAAAAAATTATTCTTTTCCCTCTTCCCTTTATCCATATTTCTCTCTTCCTTCCTTTTCTTCTATTTCTTGCCTTCAAAGCCATATGACTCATATAATTATTTACTTATCTTATTAATACATGATTCTATTCCATCATATGTTTAGAATACATGGGTGATTATTTCCCTTCTAAATGTTGTCTTAATACCATTAATGATATGATCCTTCTTACTCTTTTGATCATACGTATTGTTGGAGTTTACAATCCTTCTACTCGGTCCCATTTCTATACAATTTCATAAAAAAGATTAGTTTATGAAATGAAATACGCAATTCCAAACTTGTAAAACACTTAACATAAATTGAATAATTTATGGATAAAATACATAATCCTAAAAAACTTTTCTTTGAAGAATTATATACTCATAAACTCTTCATAATTATTTTTAATGAAATTGAGAATTATCCTAAGAATATCCCACCGGATTGTCATAACCAAGAGTACATCAATACCCATTGTCGTGCACTAGTTCCCATTGTAGTCTAGCTCAAAGCAGTGTTTTCGGGATTTACCCCTAGGTACATCTGTGCTTGAGCCGCCTCTACCTGCTCGTATCCAGAGAGGGATGTATTTGCTTTGAAAACTAAAAAAATCCCTATATTACCAAAATTCTAGGATGTTCTTCTATACTAATCCTAAAATTCTATCATAGGGTAATGTTCTCTAATCTGAGTTAATCTGAATCTAGTTTCCAAGGTTATTTATAAACATCCTATGATAAAAACTGTAACGCCCCTACCCCAGTTACCTAGAATCGGTGCATTATTACATAAAATTGGCATGATTACAAGGAATCAAGTCCCAAAGGACCAGTCAGTTTAACAGTCTTGGACAATAGATTAAATAAATTAATGTTACATTACACTTTATAACATAAAACACTACATAAATAATCCTTTATGAATTCCATTATTCCCTTATCACAACCCTTCATATCAATCTCAATACACTTCTTATAATCCTAGGAAAAATAAAACATAGAAACGGGTGAGCTCAACCACAGAGTAATGGTAAGAAATACAATGGAAGATAACATAAATATTAATCATGGTGAATAATTGAAACCACATGCCTTTCCCAATAATAAACAGAAATACTTTTATGGCAGGTATATGAGCTCAGTAAATAATGCCAAAATAAAACATAATCATGGGTATTATACTAGTCGAATGACCACATGAACCATAAATATTATTTTCATAATGAGTGAATGTATAATTCCAGACATTTTGAAAAAATTGGCCAAGGCCTTGCCCAAGACGTCTAAAAATGATTAATGCATAAGCCAAAATCAAATCTCAAATTGGGAAAGGAATTTGCCAATTCCACATCTAGTTGTCTCATGAGACCAACCAATGCATCGAGGAGATATAGTAGGCTCTACCCGTCACTTACTAAGTCCAATACATTTCTCATATGAAAAGGTTGAAATATAACATAAACATTCATTTTAAAACTAGTATATGAAATTTAAATGCATTAACCATAAACCATGAATGGTATAAAAATAAAACACCCACAATCAAACATATAATAACTCATTCAATCCAATATGGAAAATTGTATTATAATAAATGAACCTCAATCAAAAGTAATATCTGGTAAAGGATTCTGACATAGTTGAAAATGATGAGTAAAACTTTTTGAGAGAAATATCCTTTTTTTAAATAATTTTAAAGTCACACATTTATAATGGAAGTAATTTAAAAGTGATTTTTGAATCAAATTGTCCAATACTACTTTGAAACTTTTGAAAAGAATTATCATTTCAAAACATTCACGTCTATATAAATGAATCCTTAAAAACATTTTGAAAACATGGACCTTACGTAAAAAGATTTAGAATGATAAATCATTAAAACATTTAAAATTATGATCTTGATAAAGAGTACCATTAAAAAATCCTTAAAATATTCATTTTTAAATCATTTTTATGAAAAATGTATATGGATGATAAAAATGACACGGAAAATACTTGCATATAATCATCTCGGATTATAATGAGATTGAAGAATTAATCCTTACCTTGAACATTCCTTTAGTCGAGTGTACATTTAACCTCCTATATAAAGAACGTAGTATGTTATTAAATTATATGATAACCATATTAATTTTTATGATATCACACATGATTAATTTATGACTTTATACCTCCAATTAAATAATAATTTCCATGTTAAATTAACATTTTGGGTAATAATCACTTTCTTTATGGTACATGTTTTAACTTGTTACTCTTGATTGTATCACGTAGATAAAGATTTAAATAGTTCCAGAATATAAAACATGATTTATATATCATATATATTTAGAATATTAATATGTATAATAGAGATATATAGGAAATGACAAACATCGTTTATGGATATGGTAGTCCGTACGTACGCATAATCTCTGTTTCCGTTTTCCTATAGTATTGAACAGATCTATGTGAATAAGATATATGTAAGTACATACATATATATATATATATCTCTAGTAGCATTATTATATCATATATTACATACTTATGAGTAATATATATTTTTATAATTATAAATGAATGGTGAACATGGAAATGAATCTCATCGCATTGTGGAGATGGTAATTCGTACGTACGCAAGTGCGACAATATAATTTCTTTAACAGTGTAGAATTGGATGGTATATTAATTTTACAGAGACATTAGATTATTATTCTCATTATTTATATACATATTATGAATCATCATATCCATCCATATAACATAGTTTTGAATAACAAATTACACCACAACGTGGAGATGGTAAGCCGTACGTACACACGCATGTTGACATTATCATTCAAAAGATGGATAGAATAATGAATATAGTTGTTACATATTTATAATAAAATCATAGATTATATAAGATACTGGAGTTATTTTTTTAATGGAATCATCAATGAAAGAGTAAGTGGAAGAATAAGAGAACTTGAAAGAGGGTGGTGAAATCATTACCACTTCTTCAGGTTCTTCCTTTTGATTTGATCAAAAGGGATCAATAGGATAGATTTTTGACAAAAGGAAGGCCTCCAGGATTAATTTCGGATAGTTGGGAGGATATTGGGGTATGTTCTTGCCGATAAAAATTTATTTGGAGGTGTGAATTCGAGAGAAGGGGAAGTGCCCCTTTATAAGAGAGGTGAGGGGAACCATTGGAAAAACATAAAATATTATTTTATAATAAATTTATATTCAGTTTATAATGGCTCAAAAGTAACTTAGATAGAGGCTAGGGTTGAGATGGGTCGTGATCCTCTCATCCAATAGGTTTTATACATGTTTATGTTACCATTTTAACCTTACCATTTAGATTTAACTCTGAGTTAAATAATTTTACTTTTACAGTGTCTTCTTATATTCTGACACAGTATGGTTAATAAACATACTATATATTTCCAATATAACCCCAATTGGTAAATTAATGTCATATATATTATTATATAAGTCCTTTTGTGTATCCATATATTTTTAGAACCATTATATCAATTAATAATATAATATTTGTATTAAAAACTATTTTATGTCAGTTTTGGAACTATTTGGTATTTGTTATTTGTTAAAATAATAACAGCATGATTAATTAAAAAATACAATGAATCAATCCTAATATTTAATATTCACCTAGAAATTTTTTGCATGTCATAATAACATTGAAATTATATTTATTTTAATATTTATAATACCATTTATTTGATTCTTTCATTAATAAGGTAATTACTTCATCATCAATGTGTCATTAATAAATTTAATTATTTAATCTCTAAAAATTATATATATAATTCCATTATGTAGGAAATTTTTTATCTTTCTAATGAATTTTTATAGTCGAATTGATCTTATATATATCCCTATATTAAAAATGTTTATGTTATTAATCCTCAAATTTAACTCTTTTTGCTCTTCTCTAAATAAAATAATAATAAATGTCTTAATCTAATCCATGTGGACCTAAAGGGTCATATTTTATTCATAATGTTATTTTTGGTCTAATTAAACATATCCAATAGAATTAGGACATGTTTTAGGGTATTAATAATATCATTTTTACCCTTAATTACCCTATTTACTTTTAACCATGGTAAATAAAAGCAAAAGATACTATTCACCTAAAATTATTTTTATCTAATTGAACAAAATTTTACTTACTGATATCAACCATGTCTCTCTGATTTTTAAAATTCCACTTACAGAAGAATTAAAATTATGTTTTATGTTAATTCGGCAATTCTTCTAGGAGGTGGGTAAAAGACGGTGAAATGTTTTATAATTTTTTTTATATAAAAAATTATTATAAATTGACTCCAATTAATTACATTGAAAAAATATAGGTATTATTTATCTATTATTAACTAAAATTAATTTAAATCAAATAAATAATTATTTATATAAAAATTTGGTTTTAAACGGTAACAAAGTGTTTTTTCACTATTCATAAAAAATTGAACGTTTTTAGAAAAATAACAAAACTTAACCCTATGCTAATTTTGATATTCTGAATCCAAAAATTAATTCTATTTTACCAAATTCAAAACATATAAGTTTAAATTATTAATTTAGAATTAATTCCCGTTGTCAAAACAAATAGGCTTATTTTAATGAAACATTATATATCAAAAGATTGACACTTGTTTATGTCCAATATCAAAGTAAAATTACTTAAAATGACCATCATTGGATTAAATGGTAAAAATATAATCTATTTATACTACCAAACAATTAAAATGTATTAATTTACACTACAAATTATTTTGATTAAAATTTTTTTTTTCAGTTAAAATATAGTATTTTTCACTATTCACCCAAATATGAAAGTTATCAGAAGAACAAATTTTTTTTATTAAAACTAAATTATTCTGTTGAAATTCTTAAGAAGTAGTTTATTTTGTCAAATTTATTATATAAAAGTTTCAAATACTGAATTTAAAAAGGGTTCACAATTAAAAGGGGGTAAAAGTGCATTTTCTAAAAAATAATTCTTTTATCTGAAAAAATGAATTAGTTCTTAAATTGTTTCTAAGAAACACATAATATGGATTCTAAAATTATAACGATTATATATAGTTAAATATTCAGTTAATACTATTCATTACCGCTTTTGAATGTCTAGTTTGGTATGTTCTGGTGCGCTTGAACTAGGTGTTGCGTGTAGTGCATGTTATTGAATTACTTTGAAAAAAATAACGTACTTTTAAATCTTGGGGTGTTACAAAATATAAATTTATTTATAATTTTATTTAGAAATCAGCACTTCCAATTGTTAACAGTTTCACTTTTTAGGTATATTTTTGTTTGGTAGTTTAATTCCTTGAATATTTCTTATAGTTACATCATCTATAATAATTTGTCATGATAAAAATATATTATATATTCTTTAAATATATAAATATATAATAATCCTTTCAATTTAGTCATGAAAAATAAATAACATTACTTCATGGAGATTTTATTCCAGATATATGAATGAAAGATACTATTATACGTTAACCCGTGGAAGGATAAGAAGGTAAATGATATATTATATTTAAATAATCATAATAATTTCATAAATATAATACATAAACATCATATCCATCCTAATACACTTTCATGAATGTTGGAAATGAACAATGTAAAAAATAAATTAATGAGGTGGTAGTCTTTTTGTATATATGAACAATTTTTCGTTTCCCATTTGACGGATAAGGAAAAAAAAAACTTTCCCCATTAAGATAATGACATATCAGTACCTCATAGATACTAAAGTTATTATATCTACATTTTTAACACTATATTGAAAAATTAATATGAAAAAATATAATGAAAATATTCTTTTAATAGATATAACCCTTCTTCGAATAACCACATTATGTTTATAACTAATGCATTGTTAAGATAAAATTCTGATCAAACTGGGAGCAATATTATGTGCGGAGTGAGGTTTCAAACTTATTTATATATTTATTTTATGATCAAAGAGTCTATTGAATTATGGATAGGAGAGTAGAGATGGTGTCCTTTTATATTTGGGGGGGGGGAGCAACACATTAAATATTTCAAAATATGTAAATAATTTAATATCTTAATCAATAACAAATTATATAATATGACCCATATTTGGTGGTGATAAGGTAAATGTTGAAATAAAACCAACCAATATTGTTTTATTATAAGTAAACAGATCCAAAAATTTCATAATCGTGGGATTTATGTCCGTAATTCATAATCCTACATTTGTGGGTCCTTCTATTTTGTTGTTTTAATGAATTAGGTCATAATTCATATATAACAAAACCATATATTATAAAGTGAAAACATCCAATCAGTATCAATTTTCGCATAATATAAAACATTAAAATGACAAATTATTTTTTATAACATTATTTAGAACATTCAACGTGACTTCTTCCTTTAACATATACATCATTAATCCTTGTGACGAAATTTTTAATAATGTCGGAAGAGAATAAAAATCATATTATGGGAAAAGAAAAGAAAGAAAACTGTCTATCCAATGAAAAACCTGAAAAACCAAGAAAAACATTTCTTCAAAACATTCCCACTTACCCAAACATTGAATCATATTTCTTTTAAAATGGTCATTTATTTTACCTTATTAAAAAAACTATTTTCATGAAAAATCATTTGCATGAATTGAAAATTCATTTAGGATCTGAATCTCATCATCTCATACAACCCTTAAAAAACAAATACAACCCCCATAAAAATTATAATGAACATACATGATACTTGGAATATAATTATCTATGTAACATAAATATTAATTTCATCATTAGGGAATTATCTTGGAACGCCCATCATATAAGCCATATTGTGATGACCCGACACTATCTGGGAACAACCATCATATAAGATATATCAGGCATACCCTTGTGCTATAATAGGGCCCAACCCAAATTTTAAACAAATTAGAATAAAAATATGATGAATAAAACATTTATTCTATCAAAATTTCGTCATAAAACCCATGAAAAACTCATTTAAACTCATATTAAAAACACTTTTGGATATCAAAATACCATTTTCCTATTAAATCCAAATTTTAAATACCATAATACCTAGAAAAAAGGAAATATATTTTTCTCTAAATAAAAAATATATATTGTAAATGAATCTGACATTAAAATAATGGTTATATAGGAAAGAGTAATCACTGTCATCGTATATATTAATAAAGAACACTCGCATTTTATTATGTAAATAAATTCAATCATTCGATAAAAATAATATTTTTTGAGAACCTTTTAAAGAATGATAAAATCTTCTTTATAAATATTTCCTTTCCATATTAGTTAATTTATAAAGTCGTTTTAAAAACATGGACGTGAATGGATAATAATTAAAAGGAAAACATTAAAAGAATATTTTTATGAAAAATACCGTTATCATTTCAAATTACATAATTAATTATGTTCATGTTGGATTTTTTGATGATATTTATCAAATATGTCCAAAATGACTTTGGTTGAATGACTATAGTCAAATAGGACATCATTTATACATTTTTAGAATAATAATGATGAATTATTTATCATATTTATGTATTAAATATAATTTAAAATCTAATAATGAAATATAGTTATGAAAAATGAATATGTTACATTCATTGAGAAGACAGGTCATACGTACGCATAAGTAACATTTCTGTTTTTTCAATAGTCATTATAGAATGAAGGTATATAGTATTTTATCCATACATAATTATCATAATATCATTTTAAAAATATTATTTATTTAAATATTTTTATATATATATCATCCATTTAATTGGTTAAAAAATAATAACATCAATTCAGGGAGGCAAGAGTCCACATGTACACACAAACAGTACTATAATTTTGCTGTAACTCGTTATATAAGAATGAAAATTATATATTATCTTTTAAGAATGAAAAATATTCAATTTGAATCATTATTATGTGATATGTATATCTCATATATTTTATATATTTATCCTTATATCGTTTCATTTAAAGCATTAGTTTAGAGAATCGAACCCAAAATGTACGTAGCCGCTGTCTACTACCATTACAATTGAATTATTACAAGGAATCTAATCCCGAAGGACAGAAGAGTCCAGTTGTGTTGTTAAAACATATACATACAAAAGTATTTTATTATAAATGAATACATTTATTAGAACATATATTTTTTAAACAACTTTATTCCCACTTTTCATATCCTTCAATATCATTAATTGTATACTCCTTTGATTCTTGGGGAAAAGAAAAAAACGTTGAGCTAAATTGATTAGTAAGGTTTAGGTATAGTGGAATCAATAATAAAATAATTATAATAATCAAAATGGAAAGGTATATTAATTAACACACATTCCATGTAATCAATAAAATGATATAGAGTGCATAAAATATAGGTAAAGGTAAATAATTTAACTCCCATGTCATTTAATAATTGGATAAGGCATAAAGTTAATGAACACACATGCCATTTAGTTAATAAAATGAGATAATAAATAAAAACATATATAATTTCAAAGAAAACATCTCATGAATAATAATAATAAGTAAATATTAAATTAATTAAATGATTAATTATTGGAGATCATGTTTCCTAGAAACATGATACCTTTATAGAAAAGATCTATCATCATAACTGCTCAAGACATAATGGGTTTTTATGCTGGCCACCTAATTCATCCCATGAGACTACAAACACATCTAGGGGATTCAATTAATCATTCCCTGACCACATGTAGTGCATGTTCGAAGCATTCATCTAATATAATAAAATATTTAATTCAGTAATAATAATCCTTTTCAAATATATGTATTGAGTAAGAGATAAAGATCTATCAATATCTCCTCAGTTTAAAAAATAAAATTCAAATTCAACATTGTATATTGAAATGGTATACAATATTATAAATAAATATATCTACGATAAATAATATGGATATTTAGGGAAATTTTAATGTTTAATGATCAGAGGGTATTGAATATTTCACGGGGGATAAAAAAGAAATCAAGTTAATGAATGTTAATAATATCCTTAGTCAAATCAATCATAAAGACCATAGAGGAAGAATAAAAATTTTATTATTACATTATATGCCATATGAAGTCAAAAATAAATGGTTTTTTTTCATTTATTAATAGAAATAATATAAATAGAACTTTTTTAAACATTATTGAATAAAATAACATTTAAATTTTAAAAAATTGAAAATTATTTTCATTGAAAATCACTTTTAAAGCCATTTTTAAGTGTAACCAATTATTCTTGTAAATTAATATTCCAATAAATTAAGGTGTGTAAATCCACAAATGTCATACGTGGAAGAAATGCATTCCATTTCTAATGTTAATGGATTATAATTTTCCTTGTTAAAAAAATGAAAAAAAGAATCCATTAAATACCTTTTACAAAACACTTATAATAAATGATTTTTCACGGTTTAAAAAAAATTAAAACATTTTTAGATTGTTTAAAAAAATATTATTTTAAAATAAAATGGATTTCAAACTGAAAATGGAAATATTGTTGGATTTTGTTAAAACATTTTATAATACATTTTATGTAACAAAGAGTGGAAAATGGTGCTATTACTTGAAAAAGAACATGAATAACAATAGGATAATAAACTGAAATGGTTTATTTATCAATAAGAATACAAATTCATTTAATATAATTTCTTGAATAGGATTTCCCGATTAGAATGAGATTTTGAAATAAACCCTTAAAAGGATCATAACATTTAAGTGATAATTAAACAATGAATTGATTCTGTGTACCAAATTTATATAAAATTATAATAATTGTAAATAAATCATTAGATATTAAAATTCATTAAACACATAATCATATAATATTAACAATAATGTTGATGTAATACAACCCAATGAAAAGGAATTGAGTTATAAAATTTCTTGACAACATGGTAACATTAAGTATAAATACCCTTAGATGAAATAATTCAAATTAAAACTGAAAATAACAATAAAAATGAAGTGTTCATGAAATTAAATGTAAAATTGGAAGTGTATATACAATATAATAGAATCTATGTTCATAAAATTAAAATATACCTAGATGAAATTAAATTTCGGCAAAAGATGTTACATTCTGTTTCCACAGGGTGAAAATCCTTTAATATATAATATAATTATTTTAAAAATGTTATTAACATAATAAAAAATAATAATAATTATAATATCATATATTATATTATATTCTTATAATATATTTTTACCTGTTTGGTAACAATATTTCATTATTTTTATCGTTTCTAGTGTGAATTATCATGTATTTTTTATTATGTTTTGAGTAATTATTTTTATTCCTATTTTTTCATTCATGATTTCATAATATAAAGTATTTAAACCATTATTTAATTATTATATATATTTATATAATTTATTTTATAATAACCTATAAAAATTTGAGATAAGAAATTAAATTCATCGTTCATGGAGATGGTAGGCCGTACGTATACATGAATGAAGTTATAATTTTCTTGTCATTTTAAAAAAGTTTAAAGTAAATAATATATATGTATAATAAAATTCTAGTATAATATTTTTATCATATATAGTACATATTTTTATTAAAATCACTCTTTATACATTTAAAGCTTAACATGAGAAGATTACAACGCTTTGAGTAGACGGTAGTCCACATATCCAAAAAAGATGTTATCGTATTCCCACAAAATAGAAATCATGAATTTATGGGTTATACATAACTTAAATATGGATAAATACATTATATATCATATAAATTATATAAAATAAATAAATAATTCATTATTACAAACCATGAAAGGCGTCAATAGAAGAACAAAAGCAATCAGTTCGTGAGGCGGTAATCCACCGCATACACGAACACTTATTATATATCCCATTTGATGGAACTCTATGTATAGGTCATACACATTAAATAAATACATTAAAGTATATTGAATATATATTATATATTCTTTAGTAATGATATATAATAATTTAGGTTGTGTATAGAGACACGAAACAAAAGTTATCATTGAAGAACGATTCCTTTTATTCTTGTAACTCCTTTTGTTTTATACCAAAAAAAATACATGGTAAAATTTCTACCTGGTGTGAGGATTATAATATGAGTGGGGGGGAATTTAGGAGAACATTGGAGTATTTTTTAGAGGAGACTAGTTTAGGTGTGAAAAAGTGAGGTGGTGAGTGCAGTTTTATTGTGGAGGAGGAGTGATATTATTTTAAATATAAAAAGGTAATCACTATTTTGAGGTCTCCCATAAATCGTGTTAATATGTTAATGAAAATAAATACTTAAAATTGTGTATATGGTTATAATATTTCTAGATAATATGTTTTGTACATGTTTCATGGCCATCTTTTCCCTTACGTTTAAGGTTTCCTCCCTTTTAAGCTTAATTTTACCATTTCTAAAGTAATTAATTTTAAAAAAATTCACTAATATGTTTGGTAAAAAACTACTTTTACCATAATATAAATAATAAATTATTATTACTTAAAATAGGGAATCCATTTTCTCAAATTCATTTAACATAAGTGTTAGAAATTAATTTATATTTAACCCCATAGACATGATGAGAAAGAAGGTTTTTAATGTAAAAATGTTCCATGGTTTGAAATGTTTTTATAATAAATTTCAATATGGAATTGATTCCAATGAAATAAATTAGTTTAAATGATATGTAATTTATCTAATTTTACATTAAAATAAATTTAAAATATAAATTAACATTATAAATATTTTAGATGAAAGGTATTTTTCAATTAAAATTTTGTATTTTTCAATATGCATCCAAAAACGAAGATTCTATGAAAAATAAAAAGAGTTCACCATAGTATAGTTGTGAAGTTAAAATTTAAAAAACAAATTGTATTATATAATATTAAGATTATAAATGTGTAAAAAATTAGTTTTAAATTATGCACTATTTTAAATGGTGGTAAAATAACATTTATAAAAATGTTTCTATTTTATGCGTAATATTGGGTTTATATTTATATTATGATTATCATATCTATTAGATGAATGATAATTATTTTATTGGATAAATAATATATAATTTTAAATAATAAAATTCACTAATATCAATTAATTTAATTTATCAGGATAAAATAATGTTTTAGCGTAAAAACATTTACTTTATATTCAATTGGTTTTTATATTCATTTCAAATTAACTAGTAACCAATTAATTCAATTTAAATTAATTTAGACCTTATATTTTCATAATATAGTTAATCCAATTATTAAGAACCAAATTAATGGCTAGGTTATACATTATTGTTTTATAAAATAGTATTCTAAAAATAAATTTTTGTTTGATAAATCTCTCTCTTGTGTGTAATGCAAGCTATAGAACAAAGTAATTCTTGCATATAAGGAATGATTTCTCAGTTGTTTGTGAATTTAAATCTACAAAATATATTATTTTTATTTAAAATACTAAATATATCATAAATCATCAATAGGTTATATTATCTTCTTTACATTGTGTTGAATTTAACACACAATATCAAATAATTGATACAGATTTAGAATTTTCAAGGTGTTATATTCTAACCAATTTAATTAAATTACTCCATCACAACATACACTTTATCTCAGAAATATAGGGTTTGATATTTGAAAACTATCTTTTCAGAAAACCCACATCGTAAAGGAGTTTATAAAATATCCTTTTAATAAGAGAGAATGTAACGTTCAAAGGCCACATTGAATAACATATAAGTGAGTTTCTACACAAGAGGACATTAATGTAAAGTTAAAATATGGACTTGGAGGAAATGTATACATAATTATAGGGGGATTTATTCTATTGATAAAAAATATGAGAATAACCCATTGAGGGTTTAGGGCCTCAAATCTATAAACTTATGATGATTTAAAAGGCCACCAGTTCATCAAAAATAAAGTTATTAGGATATCATTTTTAGAACCTCTTTTATAATGTTGAGTAATTCTTTCACAATATATGCATATTAGGGAATATACATACTAGATATGTTTCAATTTTAAATAAATAATTTATTTCCACGGTTATGTTTTTATCATTTTATAATTAATCACTTATTCAATGAATTAAATATCAAAAAATTAATTTCTATTCCTAAAGAACTATAATTTTATTTTAATGAATCATAAGAACGATAAATGAACTATTTATATTTATCTATAACTATTTCACAAAAACCAATATGGTTAATAAATTCATCTATAATCCGAAAAATTAGTACTATTATATCATTATTAATATTTAACCGTGAATCCTTTTGACTAAAATAAATGACATATTAACAAAGACATCACGTAGGCCATTGGTATGTGTGAAACCCATATCGCCCTTCGGTCAAGGGTTCAAGCCCAACTGCCTCACTAAATCAGATGGGTTTTCTCCATTCATGTGATATTTCCTTTTTCTATACTACATTAATATAATTTCAATAATACTTCTAAAAGTATAATGGACATCATTGAAGTGAAATTAATTATTAAATGGCATTTTTTCTAGGGTTTTAAAATAATAGAATTTTTTACAAATACTAAGAATTTTATTTTTATGTCAACCATAATGTTTATAAATACCTTTAAAATTATTTTTATAAAATTTAAATGCACTATTCAAAGAATAAATTTTCCATTCAAACATTTACTAAATTATTGAGAGATAATTCCATTAATTTCTCCCAAAATATTTGTAATATTGGTAGACTCCCATTACATTAAACCTATAAAATAGGTGTTTAAGAATAAAAACAAAGGATCAACCTTAATCTAATAATATCGTGTTGGTATCTATAAATCTTAATTTCATAAATATATATGTGTTTACATTCTAATCATCTAAGTCTATCTAAGGGTTACATTCTCTAATCAATGTTTTCCTAAATCTTATTCCCAAGGTTGCAAATAAACATCCTCTAATACCAGCTATAGTGATCGAACACTAGTAAGCTTAGAGACATTGTCTAATACCATTAAATTTAATGATTACATTGAATAAAATCCAAAATGACCGAAGAGTTTATTAGTCTTTTTAATCTAAATACATACATGTATTTTTGATTATATATGAACGTAGTAATTACAACATATTTTGTTTTTTAAAAATAAAATCATTCCCACATATGATATCCTATAATATATTACTAAATTCAGTTATTGGAATAATGGGGAAAGAAAAAATATAAAGATGAGGTCAAATACAGTGTAAGTATTAATTATAACATAAAAAATTATGAATCAATGAGAATAATCAACATAGAACGGTAAAGAATTGAAAAAAAATTCAATGTAATCAATAAACTGAGATCGAGTGTGTAACAAATAAGGAAAATTAAATAACTAAACACACATTCTATTAAAATTACGAGATATAAAATCATTAATATGAAAAGGTTAATAAATGAATACACATTTTGTTTAATCGAAAAATTGATAATGAAAATTCATCTATAGATAATGTGAAAGAAAAAATATCATGGATAATAATAATTACTTAATTTTGAATAATAGAATTTCAAAATTAATAGGAATAATGTTACTGGGAACATGATACCTTTAGAGATAACATCCTTCATCAAGATATTTTAAAAAATACTGGATGAAAAACCCACTGATCCTAGGCTATCCAATTGATTCGTCCCATGAGACTGCAAATGCATCAAATTAATTTCATTAACCGATATCATACCTATGTAGTTCATGTGAAAAGCATTCCTAAAATATCAAATAATTGATTTATTTTAGTAATAATGTGCCTTATCTAATATTATTATTGTATAAGAGATAAATATCTAGAATTATTTCCCCAATTAATCAAATAACATTTAGATTAAACACCATCTATAGAAATTTTATAAAATTTAAGAAGTAAAGATATACATGATAAGTAATATGGATATTTGGGGGAGATTTAATGTCAACTAATCATAGGGAATTAAATATTTCATGGTGACTAAAAAATAATCAAGGGAGTGAATTTAAATTCTACCCTTTGTCAAATCAATAATAAACCATCTAGAGGAATAATAATGATGTTATCATTACATGATATCCAAATTGGGGCATTAAATAAATGGTTTTTTATTTTTGAGGAATAAAAATACTATAAAAATATCTATTAGAAACATTCATATTGAATATATTATTTTCATTTAAAAAATTATTTAAAAAATTATTTAAAAAATCATTTTCTATAATAATCACTTTTAAATAGTATTTTAAAAAAATTTTGATTTTGATTTTTCAAATTGAGCTTAAATGAAATGATATTAGGTAAATCTATAAATGGAGTACAAGGTAAAAATTACATTCTTTTTGCAATGTGAAATGGTTTGAATGGTTCAATTGTTTGGAAAATTATATGAAGGATACAATGATTTTTTTTTGAAAAATCATTTAATAAATAATTTTTATTATTTTAAAAATAATTTTGAAAACATTTAAAAAAATTAAGTTAAAAAATAAAACATATAGAAAACAAATTTCTACTCGAAGAGAGAGTCAAATTCAGGTTCTATTATAACATTTTATAAAACATATTACATATTGAAGATTATGAAAATAGAAATATAAATTAAAAAAGAACATGAATAACCATAGGAAAATAAAGTTAATGGTTTTATTTTACCACTATCAATTAAATTCCATTAATGAAATTTCAATAATAGGCAATCTCTATTAGAATAAGATTGTTAAATAAGCCATTAAAATGATCATAACGTTCATTTGAGAATTGATTAATGAATCTATTAGGTGTATCTTATTTAAATCAAAATAATATGTTTAAATACATCAATAGAGAGTCATATTCATTATACACATGATCATATAATATTAAAAATTATAATGAAGTAATATAACAAAATTAAATTGAATTGAGTTAAGAGATTTCTGTACAACATGGTAACATTATGTTCAAATCCTATTTGAAGAAATAATTAAAATTGATAAAAAAATTAAAATGTTTAATTAATTTTTCTTGAAATTACTTATAAAATGGGTAGTATATGTACCATATAAAGGAAACTTGGTTCATAACATTACCCTATTCCACAATGAAATGAAATTTAGATGAAATCCCTTACATCGTGTTTCCATTTAGGTGAAAATAAATTAAATTAATGTATAATGTATCTAATCAACTTATTAACATACACCGTAGCAATAATAATATTTATAATTTCATATACTATCTTCTAATAGTATCTTACTACACATTTGTTTTCAATCTTTCATTATTTTCATCATTTTGGGCATTAATTAGCATGTTTTTTGTGGATGTTTTGACTTATTATTTTTATTATTCTTATCTGAATATTGATTTCATAGTATAAATGATGTAAAAAAATTATTTATGTATCATTTGTATTCATTATATATTTATTTATAACAATCTATATAATTTAGACATCATAAATTAATTCATTAGCTCTTGGAGATGGTTGGTCATACGTACGCATGCACATTGTTTTGATTTTTCTATCATATTAAAAGAATGAAAAGTAAATAATATATAATTATTTTCTAATTACAATAAAATATTTTTATAATATATGTATCATATATTTATTTAAACCATATTTTATATATTCCATATATAGCATGAACAAATCACATCTCTTTGATGGGGCAGTAGTCCAAACGTCCACAAATGTTGTTATCGTATTCCAAAAATTATAAAGTGTAAATATACATGTTATTAAATAATTAAAATAGAATAAATAAATTATAAATATCAAAAATATAATATAAAAATATTAAATACATCACTATTACCAACCGTTAAATGTGTTAATGGAAGAAAAAACAACATCGGTTTGTGAGGGAGTAGTCTGTCGTAGACAAAAATGATGATTTTGTTTCCCATTTGATAGAGTGTGTGTGGGTGTAGGTAATAATATTGTAAAATACAATCTTGTATATTTAGTATATTAATGTTAGGATATTGGTAATGTATATGAAAAATTGAAGGGATGGACATAGAAATGAAACAAAAGTGATCATTAAAGAACATTACGTCTTATTTGGGTAACTCCTTTGGGTTTATACAAAAATACTTCTTGTTTTTACATTGTTAACAAAGTGAGTTTTCTAGTATGAGGTCATGGAATTTGGGATCTTATTTTAGTATGGTTTAGATGATCTCAATGCCTTTAGATTTATGAATAAGTGAGGGGTCTGACTGCCCTTTTATAGTGGAGGAGGAATAGAATTGATATAAATATAAAAAGGTAAACACTATTGGGAGGTTCTCATTACATCACGTTCCACAAATAATGAAAACAATTCTAGAAAATGTAGTTTTTTGTGTATATATTCCCATAAAATATTTTTTTGAAAATTTTCTGGTTCATTTTTACCCATATGTTTATGGTTTAGTCCCTTGTTGAGATTAATTTTACCTTAATCACATTAATTAATATTTCAAGGATTCAATAATAGTTTTAGTAAAAAAGTTATTTTAACTTACATGAAAATATAAATTAATACAATTAAAAATATGTAACATATTTTTCCTAATTTAAAGCACCTAATTTATGGAAATTAATTTTAATTTAATCCCATAGACGGGATGATAAAATAGGTTTTTAAATTATTTTCTTTAAAATGTTTAAAATGGTTTTATATCCAATTTAAATTTGGAATATATTAAAATTAACTATAATTGTCAACTTTATTTTGAATTTATCTAATTAAACATTAAATACAATTTATAATGTAATTTAACACTTTACTTATTTTAGAGAAAAGGAAAATTTTCAATTAAAATTCATTTTATGTTATTATTCATAAAAAATGATATTTACTGAGAAATACCAAAAATAAAGATAATATAATTTTTCAATTATTATTTCAAAAATAATTATTTTTTCATATATAATTTGTAAAAGTTTCAAAATTTAGTTTTAAAATAGGCACACCATTAAAATTGTTGTAAAACTGTCTTCATTAAAATATAGTTTTTATGCATAATATTGGGTTTGTTCTAATATTATGCTTATTGAATATAATGGATGGATGTAAAAAAATACTTTATTGAATATATAATATATAAATTTCATTAATATAATTAATATTATTTATTAATTTATTTTATTATGATAAGAACCTTTTTAAGAATATAATAATTTCATTTATATTAAACTAGTTTCTATATTAATTTACAAATAATTGGTTTCCAATAAATTCATTTTATAATTTTTAACCCATATATTTTCATAATTTAGTTAATATTATTCCTTGATATAAAATTTATGTCTAGGGTGTATCATATTATATTAACTAATACCCTTTTAATAATATGTTGTTGTTTGATAAAACATAGTCTTGTGTGTGACATAAGATATCAAACATATTCATTCTTGCATGTAAGAAAATATAACTCAATGGTTTGAGAATTAGAACCTATTGAATAAATTGAATTTACTTAAAACATTAAATATATCAAAAATTCTGAAGTGGTGATATTCATTTCTATGATTGGTGTTTTTCTTGACACACCCTATCATATAAAATATACTATTTTAGAATTTATGTGGTGTTATAGTTAGTGAAAAATTGTAACATCCCATCCCGAGAGACACTAAAATGACATCCTAAGTTGGTCAATCACATTACCTTGGGAATTTACAATATTCTAGAGTTTACTCACAAATATATAGGGTATAAATATGGTATGGTGGAAAAAATACCCTCTTATTTAGAGTAACATAGTAGTAGAATATATAATAAATGAATCAACTAACAACAGAAGTAATATAAATAATGACATATTAGAAAATGATAAATATATAAACTGATAAAATCAAAAGATAACCAACTAAAAGGATAAAATCATGCAGGCAAGTCCAATGTACAAGGAAAAAAATACAACAAGATGTGAAATACAGTATAATAAATAAATTAAAGGAACAAAAATACTTAATGGAGATATCCATAAAAAAATTAAGTACTAGCTCGATGTAAGGATACAAACATATTAGGTACAATGCACAACAAAATTAATAATCCACAGACTTATGAACATGATGTATGATCAGTTACATCAGTGCAATGGATGCATGGGTAGGGTGTGAGGTATAATCAATAGGCCACCACCAATGGTATATAATGAATAATCTACTGTGTGGATATAAATTATTATAGCGTGTTGGTATAATGAATAATAATTATATACATAACCTAAACTTTTTATACTAGGGTTCCAAAAGGATAAACAACCAATAATAATTTCTTTTTTCCTATTCCAGAATACCTCTGGATGATATATATATTTATATATATATTCACTATATATACAGTACCATTTATATCCCTATACACACACACACACACAAACAGTATTAGCCAATAAAGGAGGCTTAACTCATGTTTCCATGCATAATAAAAATCATAGTAATAATAGGAGTCTAATAATAATAATTAATGGTTTAAAATGTTCAAGTTTAATCATAGTCCACTGCTAAAAAATTTATTTTACTTTATAGACACATCATTTTGATTATGGAATTGAAATTTTTGGAATTATGGGAGGTGTATCAAGATTGTAAATGAGTTTCATACTAGGCCAATACATGGAAAACCATATAGAGGAACCCAAATAACACACCCGGAGCAGTATTAGTAACCATCGCCATAAGATTCTTCTATGGTGATCCATAAATGCATCCCATGAATCACTATCAATGTGTTGTAAAGCATGAACCTCTAATCCCATCCCAGGTATATCAATCGTATCCCTTGTGGCATGGTATGACTATATTTACACTGAGACCATCCATGTTGAACCCCCAAGGGAACATTTATCAATCAGGGGTATGTAGGAATCTACGTGGTGAGCTCATCCGACGAATCCTATAAAAAATCCATGTTTCTCTCATGGTGTAATATAAATAACAAAACATATGAGTGTATACATGGAATTCCATAATAAATAGTCCCAGGTATTGCTCAAGTAATGATATAATATCAGCACCGTACGATCCATTCCTAGGCATTTAGTAACAAGGAACCAAAGTATCACTTGATGCACAGATAATCTATTATATTATACATTTTAGACTATTAAGTATGGTCAAAATTTTTAATATCCTACCATACATGTCAAGTGTCATAATGCGGATCATGCCCATTTATCATCTCAAAAAACCCATTCAATTTTGGGTCTTCACTGAGGAATAAAGTGCACCTTATATGTGGTTTTTTATTAAACATGTGAAAAATTATCATGCCATTACGTATTCAATTTGATTTATCCAAACATCACTAATGTCAGAATATATCAAACACAACATAAGGGTGGTTTAAATTAATTTACAAGGAATTTTTAAATGAGAATCTAAGAATCAATGATAAGGGTGATTTAATTACCTATGAATGGTGTAGGCCATAGACATATAGATGATGCAACCGAAGGGGTGGTTTGTATTGATATGAATAACCTCCAACCATTAAATTTTCCACAAATCAACTATTTAATTTAAGGCCATAGGTTCTAAATATATATATTCACAATTATATGGGAATGTATTGGGATTATACAATGCCACATAATGGAATAAGTTATAAATTTAAAAGAACTTATGAGTTAATATATAGATCACCTACCTTGTACATGGGATGGATAACTCATGACAATGAAATAAAAAACACCATGAATATATGGGAAATTATATCAAATGAAGTTATTTCCCAATATGTAATAATAAATATGTAAAAAAAGTAATTGGGATTATAATTCTCAGCTATAGGATTCTAACGTGATAGATGATGTTCAAAATAGATTCTAGATGAGGGAAATATCTCTATGGAAGAGGGGAGGTGGAAGGATATCTTAGAGGACCCACTCTATATGGGCGGAAAGAAGAAAAGTGTTTTGAAAAGAAATAAAATGTCGAAGAAGAAATTTGGATTTCACCCCCCCCCCTAATGTGACACATGGTTTGGCTACATGGTTGGCCAAACCATGCACCAAATATTTTTAATCCACTATCTAAGAAGGAGGCTCTCATAGTTCAGGAACACTGATTAAGAAACCATGAACAAACCATGAATTTCCCCTATGCTAGGGAACATGAAGTACATTCATGGTAATTTGGATCCTCTAACATGGATACACCCAACACTATGAGTCCCTAGCTCCACTAGATCAATCGCGTAGATTCCCCAGTTGGGTTGCATGGCTTCAGATAAACTGTGTGCCCTTACATGTTTTCAAGGATTAGATTTTTTAGAGTCTGGCACTCCCAAAAATCAATAGAGCACCCAAGGTAAATCTTGAGCATTTATCCAAGTCTAAAAACGAAACATTTGATTGATATAAATATTTTAATTACATTCTGAATAGTGGTCAAAAGAAAAACCCATCCACCAAATTGAAAACTCATGATCCTTTAGAAACTTTTATCCATTCCAAAAACAATTATTCTAGAATCTCCCCACAATAAAACTTATTTTCCCTAATAATACTTATAGAAATAATTAAAACAACACCATTCCTACATATTTCATGGGTATTCAAGTAAACATGTGCATTTCATTTCCAAATTCCCAATACACCTCCATGAATCACATCATCCATAAGGTACACAATCCATTAAAACTAAAGTCGAAACTCACAATCAAAATTGAAAACTCAATACATTTCCCACCAAATCCCATTAAACTAGAGACACCATAATTTTACACCACTTTAATTTTTCATCCTGTGCTGTTCCACACGTTATGTTTTTAGATTTCGTATCTAATTTCGAGCCATAGTACCTCCACCAATAGAATTTTTTATTTCTACATGACCCGAGAAATATAAAAAATATCATGGAATGGTTATCATCTTTAATTAATGGATGAATCCCATTCAACCTCATTTAGAAAATTTGATATGGATTTTTATAAAATCATTAAACAACTCAGAATTCAGTCACCTCATCCTAATGATGTGTTAGAAATGGTTCCCCACTAACCATAACTAACATAACGAAGGGGAAAAATTCATCAACACCCTATAAACTATTCTCAAAGGTCTTATCCAATACTAATGTCCTATGACACCCTATAAAATGATTTTCTGTTACATCTCAAGCTAAAACATTAATGTGTATTTTTGTTCAATACAAATAAAATGTAGAAACATACTCAATCTAACACCCTTGTATTTTCACGACTAAAAATGCCTCATATTGACCCAAATGAATTCCATGATAACCTCATAATCATAAAATAGAGTCCAAGTAACACATAAAACATATTCTATGATATTCTATTTACAATTTATATGTTAGTAGAAATTTGATATATCCAAGTATCGAGAGAAAAGACTAAGCCTAACAGTGGTGAATTCAAGAAACACGACTGGTGTATGTGAATACATCAATAGATTTCCTACCCAAAAACCCATGTTTCACTTATGAGTAAACATTATTCATATCTTAAAACACTTTAGAAGAATAACTCCCATGTTCTTCACTTACCAAGAATGGTGATGATAAAATTTAGTATGACTTATAAACGATGTTCTCTTAGTATTCCTTGAATAATATCCAGATAGGGGACATGAACATCTCTAAGAAAAGATTAGAAATATAGGTTATAATTAATTACCAAGAATACTCTAGACACATCCATTATACAACAATGGGTTCACATCATGACTCGGAACTTACCATAACTGGTTTTCATGATGAAAAATAAATAAATAATCTCAGGACAAATTTTTTTTCAAAAATAATGGATTTTCCATTGAAGCATCATCATTTCATAACCATGATGATCATACATTCCAAATTTTCACAAGGTAATTCAAGAATAACCACTAATATCCATCATAGAATTATGTTGTTTTCAATGGTTGCGTACACATCCAACCATTTCATCGTTGTTCTACCTTTAAAGAACCGACACATTCATATCTTACTAGCCTCTTGGAATTTTAGAGTTTCAATAACCATTTTAAAATGGTACATCTTGGTTGTGTTACTTATAAAATTAAATTCAAACTTCCCCTCAGGATCGATGCAATTCTCCCAACTTTAGGAGTGTCCCTGTCATCATTTACTAAAAACCAAACTCATACAACAACACACGCTCCATTGAAAACTGATCATGGGTTATTTACATGTCCATCATGATAGAGATATTATTAAACTAAGATGGATAGAAACTATCCAAATACAATTTCACAATGAAAAATCCATCCAGACATATATTTGATACTCCTCCTTAGGTATATCCTCTCAAACAATAGCATCATGCCTAATATCCCAAAACAACCAAACAATATTTTAAAACAACTATTCCATTTAGGAATTCATCCTTGGCATTGGAAAGATTTATATTGTTCAATTTCATGAATGTCACTCTTACATGTAGATGACCATTGAATAAATCATTGAACACCGTGCCTCAAATAGTTGACCTCGAACTCATATGCTTCACTATACCATTCTATTAATGTGATAGGTACTGTGTGTACCAACTCCCACTACCCAAATGTTTCATCAATATGATGACACATCAACTGATAATGTCAACTATCTTATCATCTATATGAATCCTAGTACCTGATGGCCGATTCGAAAAAATTATACTAGATTCATATCATCTAATATGACTATAAATCTAGTTGACAAAATTACAAGTCTTACATCACTAAAGAAGAAAAGAGGGTCATAATGCTTACAAAATGTCAATCCATTCCCAAGGAATTTATAACTTATTAAAAGAAATAATTATGTTATTGTCACACTCATAACAAGGTTCAAGGTATCAAAAGACCACCCATCCTTCCTATGTGACATTTTTTAAAAGAAGAGTTCAACTAGGGGAAAACAACACCAGAATGGAACTCCACATTAGAAATAGTTCAAAAAAATTAGAATGGATTTAATGTAATGAGGGAACTACCCATATTTGTCTATCCCCTTACAAAAAATTAAAATGATGACATTATCACTAGGCTACACTCATAAAGTCTTTAGGATGTACCTTATTTTTATTAGATTCAAGCTATATAATAAGATTCCTATAGAAAACACTCACATTCACATTTTAAGATAGTACATTGGGAAAATTTAAACTACTCTTATTATAGGTTTGAGACTAAATACACATGTTAAGGTTCCATTTTAAGTCATTAAATGAAGTGGTATTTAAAAAATTAACATTAGTGCAATCAATTCAAAACATTGAGTACCAGTTATAAGGAAAATTGTACATAGTTCTTAATTTAAATATGGAAATATGTGCATTATCATGTTTTATCAAGCATCCTTTTAATAATTTAGTTATTTTATTGATACCCTGTCATAATTTGGAAATTTAATTAATAAACTCCTTTGATCAATTTTATTAATCCATAATTATTCTCAAATATTGTCTTAGTTAATGAAAATGTTAATTCAGATCTATTACAAAAGACAACCTTGTTGTTTTAATTATAATTTTAATTAAAAAACACCTTAAAGATAATATATCTCAAATGAAGATAATAGGTCTTTTATTAATTAACGAGGGGACAAGTCAAGTAAGATTCGACCATACATCTATATGTGGACCCATATAAGGGGATAAAAAACATTAGATAACTATCCACATATAACATAACATACCCCCATGGGGTTAAATACTATCTAATAATAAAATAAAGGTGACCTTCTATGGTCTGAATCATGTCATTATAGGTTCATCAAAATGTATTGTAATACTTATTAAACATTAAAATTTAAAACACCCATAGTTGGTACCTCTAATAAAAACATAACACCATGACCTACCTACATGGGTTGATTCGGGTCTATCAAAGAGCTATTATAGGTCACGTCCAACCTACTTGGGTCGATTCTTGAAAAAGATATATAACAATCTAATTCACTTGTTGTAAAAAATTAAATAATTTTTATATTTATACAATGGTTTCTATGTATATTATAATCATAAATATGGTTATATTATATGGTTTACCATTTCCAAATTTATAAAGTTCCCATACACTTTATATTTTTTAATTTTTTCCAATTTAATTGCAACTATAAATGCTTCTGTCTATGAAACCTATGGTTCGTGGATCAAACATACCATAATTGGATTGATAAGGATCTAATATTAATCTATGAGGGAAAAGGCAATTTAGAATGATAATAAAACTTTAATGAACCATAATATATAAAAATTATAACCATGTATTCTAACACAAGCTGTAAATATCATAAACAATGCTAAATAAGAAAATAAGCATGAAAAATAAATATGGCATCCCACTATGTAAGAATGAAAACACCCAAGGATGGTATATATATAAACGTAATAATCAAAACCAAAAAAATCATAGAAGCATATTGTACTGGGTAACATATTAACTAAATCACAAATCATGTTTTTTAAGTAAGAATTTTAAAGAAATACGAAATCAATTAATAGACTAGGGAAGATACTAATATTCATAAGATAGTACATAACGTTCCTAGTATTAAACAATCTAGTCACATCATCAAATCTAATGCAACCTATTAATGAAATTTACATGAAATGTAATATGTATGGAATGTAAATATCAATGTCCCTATCATGATGCATTTAATTATACCTCTTTTATATACCAGGACAATGGTAAATACTATATATATTATAAATGAATGGGAAACAAAATTAAAAAAACATTCATGGTGAAATCATAATCAATAGTCACAATAATTTGAACGAACAAGAATCCCCTCCCTACACACTTGGTCATTTCCTTTTGTGTGTGTTGATAACACCTAGACATCGCTATTCTACAAGCATCGACATAATAGTAGTATCCTATCTACCAATTCCCAAAATAGTAAGACCAAGGAAAAAATAATTACCCTAATACCATTTTGTAATGTTATGCCTCAGAATCCATTGAAATAGTTCATTGATTTAGTTATTCACATGGCCTCAAGCACTCCTCCCCATACACAAGAGGCGACTGACTAGTAGTTAGGGTCTAATGTTGGTAAGGTGGATAGACCTTGCCCACTAATTCAGAGTTGATCATTGGTATAATAGATAATAAATGAATAAAAAAACATGATGTTATATAAATAGAGAGAGAGAAGTGAAAGATAAATGAAACAATTGATTATCTGAAAATATGGACAACACCAAGGATATAATATTTCATGCATTTCCAATGTTCAAATAGATAAATTATAGCATGTTGTATAATACAATATAATAAATAATGAAAAGTGATAAAAAAATATTAAGGTAAATATTCATGAGCATCATTAGTTCATTCTTAGTCATGTTCTCTTAATTACCCTTGTATTATACATATCACAATAAATAATCCATGGACCTATGTACATGAGGCATATTTAGGTACCCGAGTGCATTGGAAACATGGCCAGGGTGTGTGGCAACTCAGTATACCACAACCAATAGTGTCTAAATCATAATCTAGTATGTGAATATAAATTATGATATTGTTAAAGTATAATGAATAATTATTAAATGAATAAACATAAAGTAGTTGGAATCAGGTTCTAAAAGGACGCCAAATTAATAATGTTGACTTCATCATAAGTTGTAATGCCTATGAATGATGTATATATATATATATATGAATTATATATGTATTAATGTTTATATATATATATGCAGTATTATCCAGGACCTGAGGAATAACTCATGCATTAATGTGTAATACCATTGATACTAATAATAGTAGTATCAAAATAATATTTAATGGTATAAAAATATAAAGTGTAGTCATTTTACATTCGCAATAATTTTATTTCTCTTGTTGGATGCAACATTTGGTTTCATGAATAGAAATTTTAGATATTATAGGATGTATCTCTGGATTTTAAATAAGTTTTATCAAGGGCCCATCCTTGTTGAACTTTTTAGAGTTACCCAAGTACCAAACCAGGAGAACTATAGGTAAACAATAATGTAAGAGTCAATCAAATGAGATCCATAATATAATCCCAAGTATCACTATTAATTTAGTGTAAATCATAACCCGCTAAGCCCATCCCAAGTATCTCACACTAGGAACTGAATATCACTCATTGCATTGTATAACAATATTTCTACTGAGACCATATATGGTAACTCATCTACAGAATTTTATATGCTCATGGGTAAGTAAGAATACACTCAATGAGCTATTCCATGGAATCCTAGAAATAAATCCATGTATCTATCTTAGTGTAATAAAAATTAAATAGCCTATGATCCATCTATGGAATTTTGTAAAAAGGAAACCCATGTATCACTCAAGGCATCATACCATATTAATATCCTATGATCCCATCCAAGGAACTCCGTAATAAGGAACACTAGTATATATTATGGAATATATAATCCATTATATTTTTCAAGATAAACTATTAAGGAAGGACATGTTATTAAACACACCAAAACATATTTCACGTAAAATTTGGAGGGTCATTCTCATATATCATTTCAAATATCCCTTTTAATTTCCACATTGCAATAAAGAAGATAACCTACCTCATATGTATTTTTATTATTAAACATGTTCAATTTTATAATTAAATGAAATATTTAATTATATTTATCAAAACATATATTATTCTAGAATTTATCAAGCACACCTCAAAGGTGATTCACATTAATAAACAAGGAATTAAAATTTGAGAAGCTAAAAATCACCCTTAAGAGTGATTTAATTACATTAGAAATCTATAGGAAAAAAATATATATATAAAACACACAATGAGATGATTTATGTTGAGTCTGATAACCACCAATGGTTAAATTTGGCACACAATAACTTTTTTAATTTGGGAGTTATATTCTGCTTAATTAGTTTCACAATTATAAGGAAACACATGGGGAATCCATCATGTGGAACAAGAGAATACATTATTAAATGATGATACTTTATGAGATAAACTATATACTACCTACCTCAAACTAATGATACCCGACTCACCCAATATCGAGGATTGAATATATCTAGTTTGAGATAAAATGAAGAAATAAACAAATGATATGAAAATAGGGAGAATTAGATCACACCAAGATAGATGCAAATATCACATAAGAAACTATGATATAATGAATGGGGAGTCATGGAATCACTGATACTCTTCCAATGTGATTAATAGTGGTTAAATTAGACTATGGATGAGGGATATAACTTGATAGAAGAGGGGAGGAGGAAGGAACAACCCCAGAGGGCTTATTGTGCGTGGGTGGAAGGAAATTAGAGGGGGAAAGAAATAGAAAGAAAGAGGGTCAAAATAGAGATTCCACCCCCCTTAAATATGGTGCATGGTTCAGCCTCATGGTTCTAAAAACTGTATTCCAACCATTTTTGGTCCACTCTCTAAGATGGATTGTCACGTGGTACATGAACACAGTTGGGGAAACCGTGCACAAATTTTGCATTTCCTCTCTGTTAAGGAACCCGCAGCAACCACATGGTCATGCAGATCCTCTCGCATGGTTAGACCAAACAATATGAGACAATTGGATCTAAAAGATCAGCCACACAGTTTCTCCTAGTAGGATAAATTATTTTAGATAAACCTACACCCTTACTTGTTTCTCCCTGATTTGAGTTTTCAGAGCCCGATGACCCCGATACTATATGGAACACCCGAAGTACCTCTCTGGCCTTTATCAAAGTAAAAAAACATGTAGTGTTCCAAATCATAGATTTGCATTCTAATGTTTTATTACGAAATTCCCATTCCCCAAAATAAAAAATAACATTCTTTTATAAAAATTTATTAGGACCAAAACCGTGGGATATTACAAAAATGAATCACATTGCTTCACAAAATAGTTGTAATCTATAAACTTGAGATTTATAATTATATACTAAAATGAATAAAAATTAATAAGTTATAATTTATATCATAATAACTAATGTATAATTATATTAAAAATATCATTTATATATATTAATTTCATTATTATTACAATCTTGGGAGGTAATGATGGAAAACAAATTACATTAGTTCATGAGGCGGTGATAAGTCGTACAGAAGAATGATGGACTGTTTTACCATTTGATAAAAGAGGACATTATTAGAGGTTGTGATAATATTATTATAATATATTAGTATGTGGTAGATTATGATATCAAATATCATCCTAAATAAAGTTTAATTGAAGGAGGTGGAATAATAAACAAAATAAAAATGCTCGGTTAAGCATGAAAACTTTTATTCAGATGACCTATTTAGGTAAACATAATAATATTTATTATGATTGATTTGTGATAAGGAAATTGGATCTATGTCTTGGGTATATAGATAATTAAGTTAGTTGGATAGGTCTTGTCTAATCCAAATGGTTTTGAATGTGTGAATTAGAGAGAAGATGCTGGTAACCTTTTATAAGTGAGGTGAGTATCACACAAATATTTTTAAAATATAAATATATACACACGTTTTTCCCCTTAAAAGGCTTCAAAAATAGAACATTATTGGGAATCATAGGTTATATGGTCAATATATTGGAATTAAAAAGATTCTATAAAACTGTTTAGTTCATTTTAACCCATATATTTTTATTTTATCGCCCATGTAAAGCCCTCTTCACCTTAACCATAGTGAATAATTGTTGGTATTTTAACTATTCATTATAAAAAAATTATTTTGAACTATTTTTATAAAATAAATTTTTTTTATTAAAATTATTTAATACATTTTACCAAATTAAATTCACATAATATGTGTAATATCATTTAAATTAAAACTTGTAGATATGATAAAAATGTGGGTTTTGAAGAAATGTATTTTCCAAGTACAAGATGGGTTTTTATTAGATCTATAACAATTAATAATAATTTTATGAATTTGAATTCATATTTATTGATATATAATATAAAATTTTCATTTAAGTCATTGCTAATTAGGGTTTATTATGATTAACTAAAATGGATAATCATTATGTACTTTAATGTTGTTTTCAGAAAAAAACCACTTTTAAACCCAAAAATATACTTATATTTAAATGTAATATTAAGATCATTCAAATGATACATGGTGGATTAAATAAAACTAAAAATAATCTATTTACTTGAATTCATACTCAAAATATAATTGGACCTATATATTACATAATTTATAAAAAATAAATGAAATTTTTTGAATGTTTTTTTTCGATATTCAATGAAAATTATATATTTTATTGAAATGTACCAAAATATCACCAAAATAAAATTTTAATATAAATATTTAAAAAATTAATTTATTTTATTCAAATTACAATTCTATAATTTAGATGATAAAATTATAAATAAAATGTTATGGGAAAGAATTTTAGTGAAAATTATTTTGTTTTTGTATTAATAATTAATATATATATATATAATGAGTATAAAAATCTAATTAAATGATATTAATAAATTTTTAAATCATTTATTCTATCATTTCTAAGATTACTAAATTCTTAAACCTTTTTATAATTGTGTCTTTACAATAAAATTCACTTATTAAACAAGTTTTAAGATGTCCCCCTCATATTAATTTCGTATTCCCATGTTACTTGTTCATCCATATGTTTTTTCTATAAAACATTAACCTATAAAATCAACTAATTCCACATAACCTACTATCTATGGACAATAATATGAATATGTCATTTTTCATATGAGTGATTACATTCTAGTTTAAGATTTTTGAGGTAGAAAACTATATATGAAACTGGAACATATTCCCATAAAATTTAATCTTAACATTGTTTTGTACATCAGTTATACACAATGGAAAATACAATCATTAGAAAAATGATCCATATTTTTATACGGTTTAATCTAATCCAGAGAACCAAATATTTAACTGTCATTTTACCAAATAACATTATACAATTCCATGTAGTTAATTTAAGGAAATATTAATCACATACCTTAAAATAAATATCATTCCTCTAGTTATCAACATAAAGTTTCTGCCTACAATGATTTATCCATATATGTTGTATAGTAAACAAAACCCTCCATAAAATTCACTCATCCATTATTGGTCCCATCAAATTACTATATCTACTTCATCGTAAAAATCTATCTTCCAACACCACATTCCTTATAATGCCTCAAAATGTTCAACATTGATATTGGAATGATAATTATTATTATAAGAATACTCAATCAAGGAAATATGATGACCCATAATTATATGGTTATCCAAAAAATATAAATGAATAATATATGATAATGTCTGAATTATTATATTTCATTATCCATTAGATTATGGAAGAAATGTAGTGATGAAATTTAATTATTAACCAAATATTTCGGATTTCATTTCAAAAAATCATATTTGATCCTGGTATCATGATCTTGTTTAATAAAGATAGAATAATGATGTAATCTGACTATCTCCATGAGATATAGTCGATAAAAATATTATAATGTCATAGTATTTAAATTGGGATGGAAATGTTCATACTTAGTTAATTGATCATCAATAACCCAAATCACATTGTTACCATATGATACCCTTTGAAATCCCAAAATGAAATCCCAGGATATATTTTTCCATTTCCCCTCAAGCACTGGTAATGGTTGAAGCTGTCCCTTTGGAAATTTTCATTCAGCATTAACATTTACAAAATTAAAAATTTTCCTGGTATATTCCTAAATATCTCATTTCATTCCATCCCACTGGTACTACAATTGAGAGTCTCTATAAATCACTGTTCCTCCGAGATAAACTGAAAACATGGAACTATGATCATTATACAATAATTATTTCATAAACCAAGGAATGAAAATGACACATAATATATCTCTATATCATAAAATATCATCAAATTCAATATTAAATTCAGAAAACTTGCCCTTCTTAAACAATTAAACCTTTTTCAATAGATCCTGATCATCTTTATGGTCTTTTTTAATTCATTCAAACATTGACTGTTGTACTGAATCCTAAAAAAATTTGTAGGATCCTGTATTTACAAATTATAGGCTGAAATTCATTAGATAATTAACCAAAGTGTTAGATTCCAAAACTAATATCGTTAATATAGAATTATTTTTCTAACTCTGTGTATCTATTATATTATTTTCCATTACAATATGATCATGAATCATGGAATTAAAATCTATGATTAGTGTCAACCACTTTCTTTATCTCAATTTGAATTCCATATAATAGAATATATACGACATAATTTGTTTATCAGTACATATTTGACTCTTTAATCCATATATATTGTACCTATAAAATTTTAAATAAAAAACCATAAAAACTAATTACAGATTATGCATAGGATAATTTAACCAATAATGTTTCATTTTCAAAGAAGCATTAGAAACTTCTGAATCATTATGTATCAGGACACAACCATGTCCCATCAAATAAGAATCATTGTTAATGATAAATTCATCATCTCAATAGGGGAAGGGAAAAACTATATCATCAAGCAATCACCATTTTGTTTCTTAAAATTAATAATAACATTATTTTGTCTACAATAATTTAACTCATTTTTTTCAAGTTAACATAGTGAGTGGTCTAGCCATCCATGGGATGATTTAAAAAAAATATTTTAGTAAGCCGCTAAAACAAGAAATCTATGAATCTCTATGTCACATTTAAGACATTTCCAATAATTAAAATCATTGGTATTAGTTGGGTTGATAGTAATCCCATATTAAGAAATTATGACCCCAATGAAAGAATTTTTTTTAAAAAAAATATCACAAATACTATATTATCTCAATATTTTCTATTATTTTATGTTTATCAAAATAATCCTTAGGTTTATTTCAAATTCTATTAGAAAATTATAATGAACTAAAATATCATCAATAAACACAACCACAAAATTTTCCATGAAATCATGAAAAACACCATTCATAAGACCTAAAAAAAGTATGTCCATTAGATTACACAAAAGGGAATAACTAAAAACATATAATGTCCTTATCGAGTCTAAAATAAAGACTTCAAAATATATTCCTCCTTAAAATTTAACTTTTGGTACCCTGGCCTGAGATAATTCATTGAAAAATATGGTTCTTCCTAGAGCTTATCCAACAAATCATTTAAATGATGCAAAGGATACTTGATCAAAAAAATGATGTTATTCAGAGCCCTATAACTAATGTAAAGATTCATTGAACCATATTTCTTTTTTAATAAATAGAACACTATCATCCCATTGTGAGAGTTTGATTTTAATTACGCATTTATCTATAAAACATTGCAATTTCTTTTTCAATTCTAAATGTTATACATTGTCTATTTTGTTAGAGGGTTTTGAAATAGGCTTAGTATCCAGAACGTAGTAAATTCTAAATTAAACCTCCTAATAAGTAATAAAAATATGATAATTATCAAGATATACATCCATAAATTCATTTACTAAAGGGATACAAATAATATGAATTGTTCAATTCTGCTAAAAAAAATATTATCTATTTAACATTAAATACCATATCTAATCAAATTTTTATCTTTTTGGTAAGCTATCAATGTTATGAAATCATTGAGTAAAGATTTATTGGATCTAAAATATATCTTATCCCCATAAACTAAATTCCAATCCATACCCAAAATGATATCAAACTCCACTATGGATAGTTTGACAAGATATTTAGGAATGACGATCCCAATATTGAAAATATCAAGGCTCTTATAAATCATATTTTCTTTAATATTTCCAATTTGTGTTTTCACCAAATGTTATATCTCACATTCATGAGGTGATATTTCCAATGTACTTGAAAATTTATCATAAATGAAAATTGAGAAGATTCATAGTCAAATAGGGTATTTATATAATTTGAATTAACATGTAACATACCTATTACCACTTTTTTTAATGGCCCAATATTGACCATAGTTGTAATAAAATATTATTCATCACCCTTTTACATCAAATGTTGATGAACGTTTTCCCATGTTACTATCTTTGAGAGAACATTAACAAAATTCCCAACTAATTGTAACTAAAAATAGTCATCATTGAGTTGATATCTATTACCCCATTCTTTGATTCTTTATGAATATTTTATTTTCAATCATGGGAAATATAAAATAAATTTCAGTATTTTAATGATTCCCTGATCTCATAATACATTATCCAACGTTCTTTTTACCACACTTAACCAAAGATGGGAAGTTTATTTTCTTAACACCATATTTTTTGGATGTCTATTTCCCCATATCATTCCATCCTGACTGGGTTTTAATTTATCATCATGAGGCACATAACTCTCAGAATATTTTATCTCACCTTTTTTTATCACATTGACTATCTTTTTCAATGTTTTTAATTTCATGATCATAAAAAGATCATCAAAAAATTCGTTTTAATCCTAACTAAAATAAATAAATTTTACTATGAGTTTCATTAAAAAATTCATTATATATACCAAGAAAAAATAGTAAACTTTTCTTCATGTGTGGATACATAGTAATTATATATTATAATTAATTTTAGTTTTTTTCCCTTTTAAAGTCAAACATCCATGTGGAAATATTTTTCAATGAAAATATCATTAAATGTTTTCCCATTACATAGGATAAATATCATCATTCTCTCCAATATTCTTAACCAGAGAACACCATCTATCAACATTACCTATAAATTAATAACTAAAGAGAGTGACCTTTTTATGTTCCGAAAATCCCATGACCTCAATTATATTTTCCTTGGAATTGATCAATCCTTGATCTACCATGGGATCTGATGTTCCCGTAAAATCTTGACTATTCTATCTCACAAAATAATCAAATATTAACACAATTATGAATGGAAAATACAGTTATAATATAACTTAGATTCTAACCTAATTTATACCTTGATTCAACTAATCAATAACTTTAACAAACAACTATGTATCGATTCCAAAAATTCCGTGTTTTTGATTTGGATTCATATTTTCCTCTTAATTCCATCTTACTATTATTTCTATATTTCTTTTACAAAAACCATTCTGACCAAAAATATTTTATACCAAACCACATGGTAACCTTCAAATTATATGATATACATAAATTAAAATCACTTAAGGGTATTTAATTTAATTATATTAACCTATAAAATTATCAAAACTAACCAATGATACTAATGATATGGGCTCTGCAGTAAACATTATTATAATAATGAATTTTAATTATAAAATAATTTATCATATATTTTAGGATCTATTCAAGTTTAGAGTTTTAGATAATTGGGTCATAACACAAACATAAAAACCATATATTAAAAATTGGATACATATGAACAATATCAACATATATCCTAATATAAAACTATTAAATTAAAGATGATTAATTTATAGGATAAGTTTTAAATTCATTCAACCAAACTTCTTCCTTCCACTTACACATCCCTAAACCCGGTGAATGATATTTTAAAAATTTGGGTTTAGTACAAAAAACTCATTGAGTTTCATAAAATATATGAAAACCATCAGTCTATTGAAAATCATTTAAACACATAAAAAACATTTTCTTCCAAAAATTTATTTTTATATAAATAGGGAATCATTTTTAATTTAAATAGAACATTTATCCTTCCTTTTGATAGAAAATTATTTCAATGAGAATCATTAAATTGTAAAGAAAATTTATATAGTTTATTTAGTGAATAATATAATAGAACGCTTAAAAACCCATTAAAAAACATAAAAATTGGAATAACAATACAATTAACTTAAAATAAAATTATTCAGAGAACATAGTCATTACTCATTGCATTGAAGTAGTATTAAAGAATACCCATCGTATAACATATATATAGATCACGTGGTACTAGTTGAAATAATAGTATATGCTATAATAGGCTCACCCATGAGCTATAATGTGGATCAACCCATAATATAAAAAATTAACAGGGACTATATCATGAATAAATTTTTTTTTAATATTGGGAAATCTTCTTATCAAACACTATAAAATCTCTTATAAACCCATAGGTAAAATATTTTGGATATCAAAATACCCCTTTCCTTTTAGAAACCCATTTTCAATACTAAAATACCTAGAAATAGGGAAAAATGATATTATTTGAATAGAAAATTAAATCATTATTTTAATCCATCATTAAAATTTGGTTAAAGTGATGAGAAAATTCATTATCACCATATATGTTAAAATAGAATATTCTATTTTTATTTTGTATTGATATTATAACATTACATAAAAATATTCATTTATTGAAAAAAAAGGTTTTATTGAAAAAAATAACCTTTATAATACATTCTTTTCCATATAATAAAATTTATAAAATAATTTCAAATTATAAACATGGAAGAAAAATAATATGAATGGAAACATAAAAAATGATTTTTAAAGAATAAGTTCCTTAATTTGAGTCCAACTTTTCACATGTGTCTTTATTTTCATATATAATAAGATTATATTAAATATTTAATCTCTTGATAAACTTTTTAAATTTTATTATTCAGTATATTTATAATATTACTATTTCATGTAAAATTACATTATTAATTATGAACATGTTGTTCATTTTATTGATATTTGGCTCATATGTCCAAAATGACATTAGTTGGTTGATTGTGGCCAAGAAGGTCATTCATTCAGAAAATGTATAATAATAATGAAATATTTATCATATTTATATTTTGATTATAATTTTAAATCTAATCCTAAAATATTGTTATAAAAAATGAATTTTGTTTCAATCCTTGAGATGGTAGGTCATACAAACACATAAGTAACATTTCCATTTTCAACTATTATTATAAACTAATGTTATGTAATTTTTTTTAATAATTATAATAAATTCTTAGGAAAAAATTATTTTTTAAATATACATATATATATATATATATATATATCAACTATGTGATCTGGTGATGAAAAATAATCACATGGCTTTATAGAGGTGGAAGTCCACACATACACACGAATGACATTATAATTTTTCAGTGAGTAGAATGGTATGAAGAAAAATGATATATTCTCATCTCATAATGGTAAATATGTCATGAGTGTCATAATTATTTCATATTTAAATCACATATACTAATTATAATGATCCTTGTTACCTTCCTTTTATGCATTAGTGAGAAATGAATCACATCGCTTTGCGAGCCGATAGTCCGCAATACAGAAGTGTGATGTAATCATATCCCAAACTTAAGGAAAATTAAAAAGGTATATGTGATATTATGATTATAGATGTATAATTATGTCATATATATATAGACGTTAAATCAATCATTATTACAATCCTTGAGAGGTGATGATGGAAAACATATTACATTTGTTCTTGTGGTGGTAATACAACATACACACAAATAATGGGTTTTTACTATTTGATAGAAGTGGAGATGGATTTAATATAGGAAATTAACATAATAAATTTTTGGTATATTTTAGACACAATTTATACTATATAATAATAAATTAATACTATTTTAATGAGGTAGAAGATGAAATAAAAAAAATCTTGGGAAAGCATGAATCTTCTTTTTTAGATTACCTTAGTATATTAGCATCAAAAGCCTTCAGAGTATAGAGTTCTGATCAAATGAGAGAATAAAAGTCTTGTAGAGGGAACTAATGATGTTTTCTGGGTAGGTATTTTCAAAAAATGGATATAAGGTGTTAATAGGAGGGAAGAGGGGTGAATCTTTATAAGTGAGATGAGCATCACAATTTAGTTTTTTAAAATAAAAAGTGATACCCACATTTTTAACATAATAAAAGGATCATATATTTTATATAATTGATACTTAGAGTATATAAGAAAGGTATTATTATAGATGGTAATTTTTTTAATTCTATTTATATTAGTTTAAACCTTATCTTTTTTTCTAACACCCAGTAAACCAATTTTCACCTGAACCACGACAAAATATTTTTTCTGCTTTCAATATTCATTATGATAAAATTATTGTGAAATTGTTATATAATAAAATTATTATTATTTATAAAATGGTAACCATTTTACTATATTTAATTCAATAAAGTATCAGATTTTAATTTAATATAAAACCCAAAGACATGCTGTAAAAGCAGTCTTTCCCGAAATGTATTTTTCAAGAATAAGATGATTTTATGTTAAATCTATGATAAGTAACAATAATTTTATGAATTTTTTTTTTCATTTATTGATATATTATCTCTAAAATTAATTAAAATATTTAATTATTAGGGGTTTTAATGATTAATTAAAAATGATAAACACAATTCCCTTTAAAAAAAGTTATGAGAAAAAAGAATGTTTTTAAATATAAAAATTAACTTATACTAAAATACAATATTAAAATAATTAAAATGTAATTAGTTGGAATACATATAATAAAATAATAATTAATTTACATTTTATAAAATTAAAATCTTATGGTTTCTTTTAAATAACATAATTTAATGAAAAGTAATGTCAATTTAAAAAAAATTAGTATTTGTTACTATTCACTGAAAAATAAAAATTTTTGAAAAAAAAATTAAATTTTCACCATAAGATAATATTGATATACTGATTGAAAAAAGACATTAACTTTTTAAAATTAAAATTATATATCCTATAAATTATATTATTAAATAAAACATTTTTTCAAAAGATTTTAATTAAAAATATTTCTTTTTAGTTTTAGAAATTATATTTTATTTATATAATGAACATAAATATAAAATTAATAGGCAATAATAAAAATAGAAATTTTTCATTTTATAATTCCCTATTTTTACACAGGGAATTCGTCTAGTATCATATTGATGCATTATCCCTTTATTTTTAATCCCATTAATCTATTTCCCCTTAAGGGAAGTGATAAATATTGCCACAGTAACAATTTAATATTAATAAGAATTAATGTGAACAAATTAACTACCATTAAATATTTTTATTTCATATATATAATCCATTTTTCATAATTAATATATTATATTTTTTAGTAATTAATATGAATATAATTTTACAAAAGACAACAAAAACCCTTTCCAGAAATGTTTTTGTTTTAAGTATAAAAATAAGTTTATAGAAGAATATATTGTAATGATGATTCCAATGGAATTATTTAGAATATATTTTATAGAAATATATATATTAGACATTAAAATAAAAAAACTGTACGGTTCATTATAAATAATTGGTTAATAGAAAGGAACTAATATTTTTTATTTAAATAAAAATATTACTTTGAATTTAAAAATGTAAGTCATATATTCCTAAGGTCAAAATTAAATATTAATATACATTATATTACTTATTTAGTTTATTTTTGGCCTAAAAAAAGGTTTCATGGACATTAATTTTTTTTAATATCATTTTAATTTCATAAAATTAATTTTTTTAAAAATCGTTTTCCTCATATTCACATAAAATTAATTATTTCTATAAATATTGAAAATATATCATATAATAATATTTATATATTTCTATAAAAAATAAATTAATTTCTTATAAAATATTATAAGAATTTGGAATTTATTTTTTAATCATATTCTTGAATAATTATATATGAATAGTATTATTGTTTCTTTAAAAATAAAATATTACTTAAAATAATTTAATCTAAAGAATTAAATTCATCAATCCAGCCAAAAATTACATCCTCTAAATTTTCAGAATGTCACCTCATGAAGAGATGTTGATGTTTATTCATCATAACATCATTATGTTCCCACATTGTCTATTCTATCTTATGATTTTTATAGTCTAGATTTACCAATCATGACATTTGATTCTATAACACTTGTTCTATAGTGATAATAATCATTATAATCTCTTCACAATAAGATAAATTAGGGTCCAATTCCATTTCATTAGATGTGATCACATGTTTCAAATCTAGAATTCACTTCCTCTATAAAGAGATATATATCTAATCAGGATCTATAGAGAGGAAATGTTGCATTTACAAATAATAAGGCACATGTCAAATTCATTCCATAATTTCAAAAGTAATAATGTAAGTTGGAGTTAGTTTTCATTTCTTTTCATTCCTCATAATTCCCTTCCATTGAAATAACTTTAATAAAACATAATCCCCCACATGTAATGCTAAATCCTTTTTTATGTTATGCTCAAAAAACTTTTTCATTATTTTAACTACCTTTATATGAATCTAAATAGTTCTGACTTCATCTATTGTATCCTCAACAAGTACAGGGCATAATATCTTCATTTAACCTACTTCATACCAATAAGTTTGTGCATGAAATCATTTCAATTATAATGCTTTATACATTTCCATTTTAATTCTATAGTATAAGATATAATTATATAAAATTACAGGAAAGATAAATACTAATCCATTGTACCTTGAATGTAATGTGTGCATTACCTCATCAGGTCTTCTAATAGATGAATAGATAGTTTATACTATCCATCTATCTGAGTGTAGAATCCTGTCTTGATTATCCCTAAACAAGTCCCCAAGACGGTTTGCCGCAAGACCTCAAGCACATCTTCCCATATACCAGAGGCTGTTGACCAGCAGCGAGGGCCAGATGTGTGTTTATGGGGAGACTATTCTCTCATAGTATTTGGTATAACATAGTGGAAAACAATATAATTTAAATAGTGTAATCAATGAGAACAAAAAATATTAGGATAATTTAAACAAAAAAGTAGTGAAATATAAAGGAATATCAAGAGAAGATTAATAGTCATAATAGATATAATAAAGATGTCAATGTCATGGTGATATACAAAAAATGAGTACGTGGAATTAGGGGTAAAATAATACACTTCATGCCCTCAAAAACTAAAAAAGTCCAAATAATTCTACTCAACTTCTCGAGTATAGGCTCAGCCCTCTACACCGAAAGCTCTATCCCAAATAGAAAAATAGTCATGAATCCGAGGAAACCCTCCTACCTTTATTGGTACTTGTGATCATAATGTCTACATGGGTTCCAAATGGTGCCTGTGTATAGGTGTGAGTTATAATCTAAGTTGGTTGGCACCAATGGTACCTAGACCATTCCATTAAGCCCTATACAAAAAAGGGTGTTCCAAAATTTAAATAATATCTTGAAGATAAATAAATAAAATAACTGAAACATGATTGTGGTCTCAGGTGGACTCCCATTCCATACCACATGCTTCGACCTATGATGCAATTCTAAGAAGTATACCTGTGAAAGGTTGTATATATATATATACATGATCCAAGAAAACAATGCATACCCTAAGATAGTGGCTTATCTTAGGGTCTCACATTCCATTTCAATGCAAAGGTGTGATAATAAAAAATGTAATATTATTAAAAGTGTGCAAGTATGCTAAAAAATAATAAAAATGACCAACTCATATGAATAAAAAATCAATCAATTCAATTTAGAAAATCAATCAAATCCAATGGAGAGTCCCATGACCATCCATGGATATCGTATTATAATCCCAAGGGTCGCAATGAAAATATCCCATATAACCCAATACCTTGGATCCACCCAAGGAATGCCATATGACATACATTTTATCACTAAAGGATGATGACTCTGGGTCCATGCAAAATATCTCACATAGGGTACCAGGTCTCACAAGAGGAATGTCAAAACCATCTTAACACTAGGTTATTCCTTGGTTTCTCTATTAGAGAACCATCCTCCCTCATGATCATAAAAAAACCCACCATAAAATCGACAATGCGGTAAGGAAAAGTATCAATTCCATCATCTCGAGTAGTAACCCACTGTGCACAATGATTCCATCTAGGAAATCCTTAACTTATAATTCCTGTTCAATTTTTTTCAATATCTAATGAACCATATCAAGCAAGGCATATAACACACGATAATTCATTTATATCTTCATGCTAATAAATGAAGAATCTCAATATCACATGCTTATCATTTAATCTAGCTATACAATTTGACACAGTCAATAATGAAACAATTTATATTGCAAGGCAATAAATATTATCATAAGTAGGGCATAATCAACAGGAACAAGATTTAGATAATTTTATGTCATCACATGAAATTTATTACAACAAGATGACAATCTAATAATTTAATCATTCTTTGAAATTCAGGACAAACAAAAATTGCACAATTTATATAACAAAGAAAACAATCATGTCTAATAAGGGTTATCAGTCATTTTAGTTTATAATATTTCCCACATCTGTTGGAGGGGGTTTTTTAAAATATCATGACGCAATTCATCAACAATTCATTTATTCACATTATAACATTAATTATAGAACCCTGATTCATAAATAATTAAATGCAAGTTAATAAAAATATAATAAGAGAAAATCATGGGAAATAGGTACAAACTACAATGAAAATCATAATATCAACCAATAGGATATGGAATGAAAATTAATCATTTAAATCAGTTTCGCATTCAATTACAATTAGACAAAAGGATACGAACACATGCATAATCATTTAAATACAAGGAGGCTGATATTCACAAGGAAACTTTAAGCATGTTAAGGCCTATGGAATTTTTTAGGGGCTAAAAATTATTTAAGAATATAAATTTCCAAGTGGAAACCAAATTCATGGTTCATTATCTATCCTAAATCAATTAATAAATTTAAAATAATAATCCAAGGTGAAAACCCACTAACGATATATGGAAATTTAGGCCAAATAGATGGTGCGCCCAAAGGGGAGGCCCAAATCCATGGTGAAAATACTAAACATGGGATTCATTATAAGAAAAGGTTACCCCTGACACATGAAATAAACTTGGATTATTTAATATGTGTTAAAAAAGCTTTATCAAAAAGATTCAATGAGTGACATAGTGTCATGACACTAAAAATCCAATGATATGAATGGAAATAGAATAGAAACCCTACCTAAATATCATGGTACATTATATGTCCAGTAACAACCTTTTATTCAAAATAAAATGGAATAACTCAATAAATTAATAAAACCCCTCAAAATAAAGAAAAAATGCATACATACGAAGGTAGTGTAATGAGAAGTTGAGGAACCATGAAAAAAAGAGTGAAAAACTTAGATCATATGGAGTTCATTACAAAACATCCAATGGTGAAGAAAATAAATGATAATCAATTGAGAAACATTTAAGTAATGATAGGACGGGGTAGAGGTCCACCAAGACTAGAGGTAGAAGAGGAAGTCTCACTAAGAGGAAAGGGGAATTTGGTAAAAGAAGAAGAAAAATAAAATTGAAAAGGGGAAAAAAGAAAAAAAATAGAAATTTGGAAAGCCCATTTTATTTTATTTCACATTTTTATTTATTCCATTTTCATAATTTTTTCATTTTATTTTTTAATTTTTCTCATTTATTTATTTTTAAAATAAAACACACTATTCTGGGGTAATACACACTGTTTAAATAACCATGCGCACACCATGAATCGTCCCACTTCATGGAACATGAAACAAGGAATTTTATAGAAGTGAATCAAAAATATTTTAATGGATAATACAATTATATAATTTTTGTACATTAAAACCTCCCCATCTTAGTACCTCTCATCACTGAGAGGCCATTGGGAATAATGAAAACATCACTAGACCTACCAAGGTTGTCGTGTTTCTTTCAAATAGTCATGATGCATTTCAAAATTCCTAAAAGAACTTCATGATTGGATTTAGCACATGGAACATAAGTCATATAACTCAAACCAACACCTGAAATCTATCTGAAGCATGGATACAAATCCTTATCTGTTTTCTTAAAAATAGAGACATGATGACATTATCATCTCCTCATTTAACTGGCCATTAGAGTTTCACCATATGATTTGGAATTTATGGATAATTATAAACCGATATATCCTATGAGTCAGAATTTTATTTTATCATATGGCCATTGAGTTCTAATGACACTCATTTCATAGAACATGAAATATGATCTAATTGAAGGGCTGAGACAAGATTACCTCTTTAAAATGAAACCATAGGAAGATAGGTCAATAAACAACTAATCGACCACTCATGAAATGCATGGAATAAATGGATGGTGCATTCCAAATGATAATCCCAAATCATCATAAACAAAAGAATCTCTGGATTCTCTTAGAAAATAATCACTAAAGCTCACAACCAGCTTTAAGTGACATCTCTATCCAAAATTCTAAATAATTTTTCATTCCTCCATAAAATCATAGAAACTTATACTCAGTCTAACACATTTTGATCATCATGGTCAAACAACCCCTTATGATACAATTTAAGAACCAGGTAACCTTGGAATCAACAAATTGAATCCAAGGATCCCATCTAATAAACACCACACTCAGTACTTATGATCGGGATATCGATACATGGTGCTTGCCTTATGTCAAAAACATTTAATGATAACCAAATGAGAAATACCTAGATGTCATGTAATAAAGATGTGATCTAGTTTCCCAAAGACATCCCATGAATTCCTACATGTGAACAATACAAGGAATCACTAAGGATCAACCATACCCTTAAAAACCCAATGATTTTGGAATGATACCTTGATCAAAACCACAAGAAGATGCCCAATGACTTTTATAAATTTTAGCGTGGTGTATTCCCAATGGTATATCAGTGTTACTAGATGATACCAAGATAGGGGACATGGTTGCACTAAATCCAAGTGTATACTAAGAGGATCTAAATGATTGTCAAAAATATCCTAGAAACATTCCCTAAAATAAGGGTGGAGTGCTCTGCACATTTTCAAACCAACCCTAGAATATGAAAAGGAATGACTATCAAAACATTCAAATTGAATTTCTTATAAGCATTTGGATACACTCATTGACTCATTACCATTTACCAATCTACATAGTATATGGTTATACCTAAATTTCTATGGTTTGATGCACTATATAATAGGAAAATGGGTACCCTATATATCGATGAATTCTACCCCAAGATTACATAAACAAAAGAAACAACATTGATATTATCCATAGGTTAATCATCCATAGGCATTCAAGTATCTGATGGTCCATTCCAAACACTAATGGAAGATTCATATTTCTCATATGACTGATGTAAAGACCAATGATCTCCCAAGTAATCCATCATTAAATATCTTGGATTGGAAGGGTTACGTAACTAACAAAGTGCTAAACCATGCCCTTGGCATGTTCAACCTCCTAGAACCATGAATATCGAAAATATCATTTTTCGATCAAGATCATCGACACATGAAAACCCATTAAAATGAGGGTTTCATTTATAATCCAAGAGTTAAACATGGGAATTTGGAACCTAAATAGTACTACATAATGGAAAATGTTTACAAGCAATAAGTAAGCGTTTCAAAGATCTAAGGGTACTACAAACCATGACTATCCCCCAACAGATTATGGTCAGATGAAGAACAACACATAATAAGGGAATAAACTAAAGTAGAGGATGCAAGAATAGTACTTGTAACTATAGATGGACCTAGACTCTGCTCCCCTACCATTGACTGGACTGTATATACATGTCCTGAACCATGGACTAGAGGTGTTACCTAACCTTCCTGAGTAGATCTCCTCTGCAAACGTTGGTGCTATGGGGCACAAATAGCTCTACCAAAATCACTATATCCTTGACTTGAATGGTCAGTTGAAGGATAACTCCTCGCATGATGTGGAGTCACCGATTTTGTACCTGATAAAGTTTCTAGTATAGATCCCCTAACATTGGATTTTGGATTAATATAATAGTAGAGGCATTTAATATGACCCTTCTTACCATAATATCAACATTTTATCAGGTTCCACATGCACCGTGGTTTCTTATTTCATAAAATTAAACACTACTGACATACTATAGAATTCGTTCTGGTCACCAGGTTTGAACCTCCACTACATGCACCATCAAGACAACACTTCTTACTACTAGAAGAACCATCAACCAGATATGGAAGAAAAGAAGCATGTCTCTAACTTCCAGCCTATCTGAGAATAAGTTTTATAATAAGGGTTTGATTTAGTATCTCTATAATGGATTTCATGTGAAATATGTTCACCAGTGAGTAGAATGCAGGCTCAAGATCATCCTCAAAATACCACATATTCATTAATTTTTTATCATTCAGAGATTGAGAAAAAAACTAAATCATAGTGAAATGAGTGTAATACTCAAGTAATGTCATGGAGAACTATTGATGATGCATGAACTCCATAGATTGATCCAATATTAGAGTCAATGGAAATGGATAATCATGGAATGTTGTCTATATGTCTTCGTAAAGCTTGTCTCGATAACATTCTAACTGAGAAACGACGTCCCGCTAATTTTGGGTGGAGTCATGAAGAACATATATATAAAGATGGACCGCATGATCAGAAGGCATCTCAAGATGGTTGAATATGGATAACATAACATCTATCCCTGAATATTCATCTTGAGGACCACCATCCCCTGAGAATGTGGGAGGCTAAAACCGATAAAGGTACCGTATAAGCTCTACCATATTAAGGGTAGGTTAGAGGACCCAAAACGGACTACATAAACCATATAATACTATCCCTAAAGAGATCATTAGTTCTTAATGGAATATCCGAAGGAGATTCCATATGAGGCACTATACGAGGTTCTATGGTTCTGTTATGGCCCACCACCTCTATAGTGTTCTCATCACAACTCTCATGGTGTACAACATGAGGATGTTACAATAGTATATTTTTGAAATTTCCAAGTGCACACCTCATAAATTATTATTGAAACAAATCGTGTATGTAGGTAAAGAAGTTTTAAGATGGGGTTGGTTCATGCCCCACCTAAAACACGAAATGATAGATAGTGAAATTGATAAAGAGGATGGGTGCATATCCTACCTCTGATCATATCACAATAGACAACCCACTCCAAATGGCGAGTCACAATAAGAAGAAAACTAAACCTCATAGGACTCACTAAGAAATGTACTACTTGACATTGACTTGGTAAATATCCATTCAATGTCTCACATTTCAAGTGGACATTTTATTTTAACTATTGGTATAACTTTAATTCATTTAAATATATAATTTCATCTAAATAGATTGAGTTAAGTGGATCATCATTCCAATGTAGACGAGCCCATGAAACTTATCAATTGAAGTTAGATTTCCACTAAATCAAAATTAAAATAAGATTCTACATAATAAAAAAGAAAAATTAAATATTTATAATAAATTAAGTACAAAAATTTATAACAACTAAGAATAATATTTATCACATTCACACAGGTGGATGCATGAAAAAAGATGATGTGGCATGAAAATATGCATTTCATTTCAATTCCTATAGCACCTAGTCTGATTCATGATATTACATTCCCTCATTCCATAAATCTGAAGTAATATAAATCCTCATCTCAATAATACCAATATAAATAACAACATATAAAAGTGTGTCCCCAAATTATGAAGTCGTATCAACTATAAATTCCATAATCAATAACTATAATACCCAACATAAAAAAAATTTGTTATAATTTTACATGTGTAAGATACATCCAAGAAAAAGTTATATTCCAAATTCCTATGTCCTAATCCCATTTCTAACCAAAATAGTAATAAAAAAGGGAAATAGGGCTCTAATAAAAAAAATTAGCATCCCACCTCGAGTACCACTAAACCAGGCCCCAAGACGGTAGGCAAAAAATCCTCAAGTACATATCCCTGAATTCTAGAGGCATTCGACTAGTATTGAGGTCCTTAGGTGTTTCCTTGGGGGGAATATTACCTCATATAATAAGTTATAACATATTGGTAAACAATATAAATTATATAGTGAAAAATTAACAACAACCGAAAACAACGGAAGTAAAAAAAATAAATAGTGCTATATAAAGGAACAATTAGAAGAAGCTGAATAATCATAATAGATATAATAATGATTTCAATTTCATGGTTCTTATAAACAAATTGGAGTACAGGGGAATAGGGGTACATGAATATACTTCCTACAATAAAAAACTACAAAATTAACAAAAATATCTACTCATCATCTCGAGTATAAGCTCAATACTTTTCCCAAAAATCTATATCATAAATAATAAAACAACCATGCATTGATAGCATCTCGCTTACCATTATCCTTAACCATGATCATAAAGCCTACTCCGGGGACAGACAATGACTGAGTAGGGGTGTGAGATGTAATCACATTGGGCTTGCACCAACTGTGTCAAGAACATTACATTTATTTATATGAAAATGTTGTGTGTCAATATATAAATAAAACAAGTAGATAAATAAATAAATTAACTACTACAATTTTTGGGCCCCAATCAGACACCCATTATATACCCATTTCTTCTACTTAGGCTAGGATCCTATTAACTGTGTCCATGCATAGAAATATATGTGTATGTATGTATGTATCTATGTATCTATGTATGTATGTTTGTATGTATGTATGTGTGGATATATATATATATATATATATATATATATATAACAACCATGTAAACATGGAAAACCCGAGGCTGGTGTGGTCGATTGGGGTCAAATTTTCAATAACAACATCCAAAGGTTCTAATACGAAAGGTAGTCGTATCAAAATCGAAAACGCGTGCTAAAAAAATAAAAAGAAAAAAATCATATGAGAAAAAAATCAATCAATGAAATCCAAATATTATGTCAAATCCAAGGTGGAGTCCCACACCAGTCCTTGATGATCATATCAGAATCCCAAGGGTCACAACGAAAACATCCCATATAACCCAATACCATGAGTTTGTCAAAGGAAACCCATATGACATCTATTGTATTAGTCAATGATGGTGACTGTGAGTTCTTGCCAAATATCTCACATAGGGGACCAGGTCTCAACTGAGGCATGGAATAACCATCTTTCTAGAAATTTTTTCATCCGTTTCTCCCATAGAGAATCAGCCTCACTCACGACCATAACAAAATCTTCCTAAAAATACCATACCTAGCATGCCAAATTATTTCTTCTCGCACATTGAGTATTAACTAACTATGCACTATGAGTACATCCATGAGATTATTAACTCGGGATTAATTTTCTCTCTTGACCTGTATCAAATGATCCATATCATAAAGGGAATATAACATAAGGAAATTCATATATTATTGCCTTCCAATACAGAAGTATCTCAATATCACAGGTTTACCATTTAATCTAGCTATAAAATTTAAGCATGTTAATAATGGAAAAATTTATATTGAAAGACAATTAATATTATCATAAATATGGAATGAACAAAAATAATAAAATTTAAACAATTAAATTTCAATACATTATATTTAATATGAAAGGATAAAATGATTACCAGTTAATCAAGATTTTTAATTTTTGGAAAAAACAATGACACGATTTATATAAGAAAGAAACCAAGAAATTTTATTAACACTAATCACTCCTATTAATTCAAAAGATAACACACCACAATTGTAGGGGTCCCATTACAAAAATAAAGACATTACCCATTAGCAATTCATTTAAGAACATTAAAATATTTATTTTAGAATCATGATTAATCTATAATTAAATACAATGAAATAAGCATTTAATAAGAGAAAAGCATGGGTGAGAGGAATAAATTACCATGAAAATCATATAACAATGAATCATTTCCATAATCACATGGAATAATATTTCTTCAAGACCATATGTCATCCACACACTTCATTATCTCATGCTATCAAGATATTTAAAACATACCATCTCAATTCAATCCAACACATGGTTAATCCCTAAGAACAATAGAGGCAAGCCCCATAGAATAGCATTTATATGACAAATCATAAGGCATAAGATGCTTATATGACCTTGGGTATATGGTATAATTCATAGCATTATCAAAATAAATGGAATATGGAATGAAAAGTAAGAATTTAGATCAATTACAACGGTGATTACCATAAGGCACAATAAGAACAAAATATGCATAAAAATTTAAATACATATAATGTCCAATTAAAAAAGAAAAATCCAGCTTGTTAAAAATTATGGAATTACATATGGGCCATAAAATTATTTAAGAATATAAATTTCCAAGTGGAAACCCAATTCATGGTTTATTATTCATCCTAAATCATTTAATCAATTTAAAAGAATAAGCCAAGGTAAAAATCCCCTAACAACATATGTAAATTTAATCCAAATGGATGGAAAACCAAATTTGGTTGTTCGAAGCCCAGGAGAACACCCTAAACATGGGGTATTACATAATAAGTGGTCACTACAAACACTGAAAAGAAACCCAAAAAATTTAAAGCAAGTTAACATGCTTTGTCAGATGGATCTTATGAGAGACATAATGGTAGGATGCCAAGAATTCAATGAAATGATGGAAAATAGAACTGACACCCTAAATCAATATTATGGTAATCCCTACGTCATGTAGCAACCTTTGATCCAACATACAATATAAGAATTTTATGGATTAATAAAAGCACAAAAAATAGACAAAACCAATGGCATGAAGGTAGCATAATGAGAACTGGAGAAACCAAAAAATGAATGAGTGAAGAACGTAGAGATCATTGAGGGATTTTGAGCATGTACAATAGTCATGAAAATAAAATATAATCAATGGAGAAAAATCAAACTAAATATGGGAATGGGGATATGCACACCACTACTGGATAGAGAAGAGGGAGGCACGCAAGGAGGAATATGAATGGAGAAAAAGAAAAAGAAAAAAGTGGAAAATAAAAATAAGAAAATGAAAAAAGGAAAAAATAATGAAAAAGAGAAAAAATAGAAATTTTGAAATCCCATATAATTTTTCATCATTTTTTTCACTTTTTTCATTTTTTCAATTTTTTCAATTTTTTCAATTTTTTCAATTTTTTCAATTTTTTTAATTTTTTCAATTTTTCAATTTTGTCATTTTTACATTAAAAAAAATTCACATAGGAAAGACACACTATTAAAATAACCATCTACACCCCATGTGTCATCCCATTTCTAAGAAAATACAATATTACATTTTATGTTATTAAACAACAATGATTTTAACAACCCATACCCTTAAACGAATCTAGGGCATTACACTAAGGGTGATAAAATTTTCCAAAATTTAGATATGTGTCTAGTAGATTTTGAAGTCTTTTCTAATATTTTGAGATATTTTTTGGGCCATAATAAGGTACAATATAATGTGGGGAACCATAAGGTATCAAAAATTATATAAAATACAGTTGTGTGAGGTGATCAATAGGTAGATATTAAATTATAGTGATAATATGTGTGGAAATGGTCGAAAGATCAACAACAACCCATAAGGAATTATTCTTTCTCAGAGTATATAGAAAACCTGTAATACTTTCTAGAGTGATATCATCTAATTTCCTCATAAAAATAATTTTTGGTTGCAAAAACTAATTTTCTGGTTGTCTCTAAGTAATTACTAATTGAAAAACCAAGAATATCAATACAGAATCTATAATTTATATTTTTTTATTAATACGAAAAATTATTTCCTACAAATGCAAATATATTTTTGGTTTAACCAGGGTGTATGGAAAAATTGAGATGTGGGATTCATTTAATAATTCCTTATTAAATTTTGGTATTGATGGAATATATAATTTATTTCCAAATTTCATGATCCCATATTCATAGATGATGTCTACCAACATACAATAATTTATGGTTTCATAAAAACTTTTCTGATTTTATCTAACAATAGATAAAAGTCTACCAGTATCCCATCATTCAGGGTTTTAAAGATGAAGTCTACCATCTTCCCATCATTCATGGATTCATTTAATAATTCTCATGTTCCATAAAAACCATTTATTTATTTTTTAAATATTGTCATAGAAACCACATTAGTCCATATTAATGAATTCACATTATGGAAAACAAAATACTCTTTTATTGTTTTAAAACTCTAAAACATTTGTGATAATAGTAAAATTAATGAATAAACCCATGAATTAGTATGAAATCCTTTCCAAATTATCATTGACTTATTTGTGAAATATCAGAGTTTACAAAACATCAAGATGATGCATATTATTCTCATAATGACTAAATATGTAGATTTATAGGATATTAGACTCTTCAAGAATGTGGTTCCATATTCAAAATCAATAAATTGATTATAAATTTCTATGAAATGATATGAAAATGACTACTAATATAATTTTATAATAATTAATATACTAAAATACAATCTAATTTATAGATGTATTAGGATTAAAAGGATTTTATTTTTTGTTTAAAACTATATAATGTTCATATATTAGTCAAACCCTTGAAAATTGTCAAAATATTACATAAAATCATAAAAAATGATGTTTAATTTATATAGAACATGTTTTAATATATGTAATGGAATTTTTAAGTGTTTATTTCTATTATTTATTAAATAATGTATTTTTTAAGATATTATCGTATTAAAATGTGTGTGAGGGGGTCAAAACCTAGAAAAAAAGTTCACATTTCCATTAAATCTAAGAAAAACTTATAATGATTAATTTTCCAAATGTGATAACTGATTTCATGTCAATCCATGATATTGTTTTTGTAGGATGACTTAATAGTTAGTTTATAATATTTTAAATATCTAAAATATATGTGTGAAAATGAAATCCAAAAATACTATAATGAATTGATGTGAAATCACAAGAAAATTATTAATGTTTTTTTAACTTTATAGAACATAGAATTTCAATATGACATGTGTTGTACAGAGAATGACTAAATATATATTTTATAAAGAATTATAAGTATTTAAAATAATGTGACATATTATTAAGACAATGAAAACCACCATGTATTTCCATGTTGTTCTGTTACAATGACCTAAAATTGATTTATAAAATATAAGAAATAAGACAACGTTAATTGAGTTTTTGGTTTTCCCAAGACGAGAAAAAATAATACATTTAGTTTTTTAAAACTCCAAAACATGAGGATCATGTCAAAAACCTATAAAACAACACAAATCGATGTGAAATAATTTTTAATATATATTTTAATACGTTCTCCAGTTCCAAAATGAGATCATGTTAATCTGACATGTGTTCTGCTCAGATAAACACAATAAGACGTTTTTATAAATATTACTGACTTAATAATGTTTCTTAGAAATTTAAAACCAATAAAACTATCTATGTTTGTTTTGAAATATTAGGGAATTATATATGATGTATTTCTAAAATGTAAGAATTGATAACACATCAGTATGAGTTACAAATTTCACAGGATGTCCAAACAATACAATTTTTATGTTTTAAAGTAGTTAAACCAAAGAAAATGAAAATAAATTAAGACAAAATCATAATAATATTATCATTTAATTATTTTTGAAATTTCTAATTAGAAAAGATATAAATATGATTTTTGTTTTAATTGGAAAAAATAATTAAGAATTCCTTAATGATTTAAGTGTCATTAAAAATGTGTGTCATCGGTTAAAACCATGAAACAAACCTTAGATTACCCTATAATTTTTAGACAATGAATATTGATTGAATTTTCAAATAGAGTATCTTTACCTACATCAATATGAATAGTAATTTTCCTTGTATGACCAAAATGATTAATTTTAATTTAGAACAAATTAATTGGATGACATATCAATATAACATTTGGTGTGCATCTGTAAAACTCATGATTCCATGTAATTTTTACATTTATTTTATAATTTTATATTTTATAGTGTTTGGGTTTGGTTTTTGTTGATTATTTTTCCTATTTATGTGGTTCAAAATTATTTTTAAGCATGCATGTTTTGAGCGGGATTATGGAAAACTATATAGATTCTCTAAAAACCATACAAGTGAATCAAGGATTTACTGGTTAGTTTCTTATTTGATGCATAGTGGGGCCTATAATTTTATTAAAATCATGTGAATATATAATTTGCAATAAAAGGTGTTTCACGTGGTTAGTGTATAGTTTTTCAAACTAGGCATAAAAATTTGGTGACCTCTAGGTGTTTTCCAGCATCAGTCACATGTTTGGGACATGGATTGTTAAACTATGAATCCTAACCAAATTATGTTCATTAATATATTCTAAAATTTTAATTTAAATTCCATTTTGTACCATAAAACACTTATTTTTATCTATTTTACCTTATATCTAAAACTATATAATTCCTCTATAAATCTTTTGTAACTTAACTGCATTTGGATTCCTTTTTCAACAGAACTAAATATGTTGGATGTCCAAAATCAATGAAAAATTTTGATTTGATTTCCTTCACTTGAGATATTATCAAATCCCATGACATAATTGATATATCTGATTATTTGTGGATCTTTATATGGAATTTGATTCCTTTTGGATGAGATCATAATTGGATATATTGAAAGAATTAAATATCAAGCATGATACTAGAGGTTTCATTGAGTCGTTCATCAGTTTCATAACATATTGGAGGTAGGTGGATTCTCTCACTAATATACATATTCATGAACGTGACATATTTGATATATAATCAAATTTATTTTGACTTATAAAGAATCTCTTATTGATTTCTCATTTTAAATACCAAATTCTTAATGACTTGGAAATCAATGATTAGAGTATTTTTTCGATAAATATATTTTCTTAAAATTTATAAATTATGAATTTGAAATGATGTTGGAAACATTTTTGACTAAATGATAAAAAAATTAATAAATTATTTAATAAATTAATACAAGTGAGAACATGACATGTGTTGGTGGAGTGTATTCATCATTGCATTGGACATGGAATTTTCATTAATGACATGGTGCATTGTATAAAATTGATGGATTTTGGAATATAGTTCTCATATTATTTCTTGGAAGATCTATGAGTAATAGCTTAGGAACATGGGACTATCAACTTGTAATCAGGTATGCCTGAGGTCCTAGTGATGTCCATCAGATGAAAAAGATGGTGGTAAATCAGGATACATATTAATTACTGCTACATATGTTCCATTGGTAAAGGTTTTTTGAGGTCACATATGCTTAAAATATCCCTGATCTACATAATACCATTACTTCTCTCCAATTTGGTTTAGAGTATTGGTTTACAAGAAGATTTGGGATGTAATATTTGAGCAGTAGATGGGGTTTAATGAATATAATCTATGTTTCCCCTGTCCCATTATTCATTGGTTCTGACTATTGGCCCTAATGGTGTTTGGGTGATGATGATGACAATGGTCTCTCAGGTGATGTGTTTTTAGTTACTGCATATGATTTATTGGTGAAGGTTTGTTGAGGTTTTATATGATTTTTTATGCTCATTAAATGGAAATGTTTTTTCTATTTTTGATGCTTTCATTTCTAGTGTGATATTAAAGAGGGTGGAGGGATGTGAGTACAGGTGTTTTTTATGATGGATGCTATGGTGGGATGATATCTTATGGGGTTGGATGGTGACCATGATTGTGGTGATTACAATGATCGTGATGGTGGGATCAAGATGGTAGTTGTAGGTGATGAGACATCGGCTGATATATGATATCATGATATTCTTGGGTTCTATGTAATCTGTGGGTTTTTGAATTTCAAATTTTGATTTGGGATTTTGTTTGTATCATGCAATTTACTACCCAAATTTAAAAATTAATAACTTCAAAAATCAATTAATAAAGAATTTTTATTCACCTAACATGTTCCTGGTCTACTGGCATGAGTTGGGGAGCCTTTTGGAAAAGACCTATTAGGTTTTATTACCCAACCAATGCATATGTTATTTACTGTGTATATAGACATTATTCATCATGTAATTGGTAAAGTAATGGTATCTTATTTCTCTAATCGGGCATCCTGATGATGCCATCTCAGGATGGTGATTGGAGCATAGAGTTTTCTTATTGAGAAGTTAGAGTGAAACCACATTGATGTGACTACATCAGTATGTCCTAGATTTTTCTTTGGTCACATTGTTCCTTATTTATTGAACTACACGGATATTTCTAAATTTTGGTATTTAATTTGAGTTTTATGGTTAAAAATTCATGAATCATTTATATAAATTTTGTGTTTTTTTAAAAAATTTCAACATAGGATTAGTTTTATTAATGGGTAAATCATTCCCCAATATTTTACTACCCCCTTTCATTTATTTCAATGCATTGATGTCTTAGAGATGCCACAAATATTTAATGAAACCTTTACTCTTTTGAATACAATGGTGTGGATTGTGATGATAAGACATTATTATGTAAAAAATGTTTGAATGTACTCAAATTATCATGAAACAATAATCTACAATAAAAATTACCTTTAGTGAATTCCAAAAGTAGTCACTATTGGCCATTGGTGTCCACCTAATGTCCTTGATATTGTTGTATATTTTTTTAGTAATAATATACAATAGGTAACTCTATAAAGTGGTCACTACAAGCTAACTGATGAGGTTTAGAATGACTTTTATATGGTGTTCGCTATTGTTCAATGCATTGGACCTATATAGACCTCTATATAGATGGATATATAAATACTTCAATTTGGTCATTGTTATATGATAATGTATAAAACCTACAGTGACTAATATATGGTGGAAACTATAAGACACGAAACCAGACCTATAATGGCTTTCATAAGGCGACTGCTGTACACTATTACGAGATAGCCTATAGCGGCTTCTATATGACGATCTCTATAGAGAATTGATTTTTTTTAAAATTACCAATTATTAAAAATCCAAACGTGGTAATTTAAAAAAACTAAAACAAAAACCAATTAGATCAAAGAAAATAGATATATGTCTACAACATCAATAAATTAATAATATCCCTACAACCTCAATGAATCATTTTCATAACTCTACACCCATCATTTTAGACCTACAATTTTATAAAAGAAATGTAAATTTTAGTAATTTAACATAACAAAAAAAACAATTAATTACATCCCACTACATTATTTAAATTAAAATAATTTATAATAAATAATATCATGATAATTTTAAATGTAATACTTTTTTTATTATTTTTAATCTTAAAATTCTTATTTAATCAATAAAAGAACATCAAATATATGATTAATGTTCAATATTTTATTAAATAAAAAAATTAATTTAATTTTTTTCCATGTAATTTCATGTCATTACAAGGATTTATTTTTTATTTTTGGCTATTAGATGCCCATTTTAGAGTTCAAAAACACTGAAAATACATTTTTAGGCATCCAAAGATAACCAAAAATCATTTTTATGTGGTGTTAACTCATACATTTAAAAAATATATAATCAGTTGTTTTCCTATTATTTATTGAAAATATGAGGTTGTTTTTGATGTTTTGACCACTTGAATGTTTTCAAAAACATGATATATTTATAAATAGATTATTCAGTGCTTCAAAGAACACCATAGGTAAGATCAAAATTTCATATAATTCCAAACATAAATAATATCGATAATATAGTTTTATGATGATTTCGCAATATTCCCATGAAATTTTCAATTTTTTAACTCTTTCACATACATTTGATATTTTTAAGACACTAAAAAGTGTTTTTTGTGCTCTTAAGAAAACCAAATATTGAATATACAAAATGTGAGTTCCAATAATTTTAAAAAAATGGTATGACATTGTTCTATGATTTCATGATAATTTGAGGTTTCATTCTTTGATTTGACCTCCTGAATTGCATTTTTAAATACTTTGATATCATTAAAAACTAATTATTTAGACATCTTAAGAACATCACATGTCAGATTGATATGATTTATACTCATAAATAGAAAAATAATTAAAATATATAATCATATTTATTTCACCTCATTATAATGTTGTTTTATAAGGTTTTTTTCAAAACACATATGGTTTAGATTTTTAAAACAAAAAAATTGTTTTCCTTAAATCCCAAGAAAACCATAAAAGAGATTTATATGGTGTTAGTTCCTATTTTTCATGATACAATTATTGTTTCTTTTTCAATATTTTAACAAAAATTGGAAGTATTTTCCTTGGTTTTGACCATATTATTCATGTTTCAAAATACTTAGATATTTTAAAAAGCTGATTATTTATTCATTTTGAGCATAGTGAATATAAGATTCATGTGGCATATCCTCCTATATAACACAAAAAAATAAAGTATATTTTTCCATTGAATTAACATAATTTTTTGATAATATTTAGGGTTTTTTCAAATAAAATTCATTGTTCAGAGTTTTAAAAAACTAAAATTTAATTTTTGGATATTTTTAGAAAACCATACCTATAATTGAACTTATGTATGTTCTTACATTTTTTGAATAAATTATTCATCGTTATCCTTTGATTTTAAGACTTCATAAGGCTTTTTCACTAATTCTAAACCTCGAATGTTAATTTCTAATTATTTTGGTATATTTAACATTCTTATTTAGTCTTTTTTAGCACACTAAAAATGAGATTCACATTTCATCAATTCATTCAGATAAATACATTTAATATAACCATTATCTATGATTTCACATTATATTTATTTTTTTATATATTTTTCAACATTACATTCATTTTATTCGTTATAAAAAACAGAAATTTAAATTTTTCCTCCCCATCAAACAACAACATGGATTAACCGAGAACCAATTCATACATTTCAAAAGTCAATGGGTGTTAAATTTTTTATTATTATATATTAATATAAATTATTATTTTTGGAATTTTCCCACATAATAATTTTTTAAATAACCTGATATCTTTAAAAACTTCTTATTCAATCAATCCATCCACACCATACTTTGGATTGAAATTTAATATATACTATTTAACATAAAAATTTAAAAAAAATTCCTATAAGGTTTCATAATTCAAAGGTAATCTATTATGGTTTTGACTATTACAAACATGTTTTAAAATTTTAAAACACTAAAAATTCATTTACAATCATTATAATAAAAAACAACTCACATTATCATGGAATAACGTCCTTTATTTCATTACAAACTTAGATGTTATTTTCCCTTGATTTCAAAACAATTTGATGTATTTTTCTTTTTTTGACCCTATGTGGATTTTTTAAAAGACATTTATAACATTAAAGACTTATTATTTATTTATTATTTTCATAATTATTATTGTATTTTTTTCTACCTTATATGTTATAAATAATTCAACGATACATTACCTATGATTCCATGACATTTTTATGTTGATTATTATGTGTTGGACCATTAAATATGTATTTTAGCATTTAAAAAATAATAAATTTTTGATCACTATGAAAAGACCAAAACTATAATTAACCTAGACGTATTTCCTATATTTCAAAAATAAATTCATATTCATTATACTGAAATTTAAATAATATTTAAATACATTTTCATGGCTTTGACCTAGCTAACTCATGTTTTTAAAGGAATAAAAATATTTAAAAAATCTTTATTTAGACATTTCTACCAGAAAATAGACCGTATTGATGCATATTCTTCTCATAGACAACACTAATGACTATAATATAGTTTTTTATATGATTTAAAATCATTTTATATCCCTTTCTATGATTTTTTTCATTCTTATGCACATTTTAGACTTTCCGAACACTAACAATGTGTTTTTGGTCCTCTTAGGAAAGTACCACTAGGATTGACAAGGAGTTAATTCATATATTACATTAATCAATGAGAAGTAATTTTCCTAGGGTTTTTTAAAATATTTAGGTCTTTTTTGGGGGTTTCCCCCCAAGGAACAATTTTAAAGATGTTGATTATATTAATAATACAATATTTTGTAATTTTATTCACCCCTAATATTGGATTATTGCTTCATCTACTCCTACATATCAAAAATTTATCAAATACAGTTTTCTAATGATTTTACATCTCTCGATGGACACTTTTTGTGGGGTTGATCAGCACACACACATTTAAGAGTTTTAAAATACTAAAAATATGTTTTTAATCAACCAAATAAACTATCACTAAAATTAATGTGGTGTTAGTTACAACGTTTTATAAATTAATTAATGGTAATTTTACTATGATTTTATGAAATTTTAAGGTAGTTTCCTTGGTTTGAACCCCATAACGCACATTTTTAAGGAAATTCATATATGTACACCTACTTAGTAATTCCTTTTGAGCACACTACACATCAGATTTATATATCATCTACTATTATAAATAAAAATATAATTATTATTAAATTTTCTTATGATTTCTTTTCATTATTTTTTTCTACTATATTTAACGTTACTGATACATTTGTTAGTTTTAGAACACCACATATACCTTTTCTACCATCCTAATAAAACCCAAAATCATACTGACATAAGGTCAATTCATATATATATCAAATAAATTATTCTTCCATGTCATATCATTCCATGATAATATGATGTTTTTCACTAGTTCTAATCCCCATAAACGTTTGTTATACACTTTTATGTATTTTAAATATAGTTATTTAGTCCTTCGTAGTGATGTAGATATTTAATTGATGTGTCTTCAACTCATATACATAAAAAAATTAAAAAATATTTGAAAATAGATTTCAAGTAATTAAAAGGTATTATTTTATGGTTTTGAAAATGACATGATTGTTTTAGGTTTATAGAACACTTAAAAAATTGACCATCTTAAGAAAATAATATATCAAATTGATATGGAATCGGTCCCTACGTTTCATGGATTAATTAATAGTTTGTTTTAAATGATTTAAGGAAAATTATATGTGGTTATCATGGGATTGACCCCCCAATGGAAATTTTTAAAGATTTAATGTCATTAAGAACTACTAATTTAGTCATTTTAAGAACACTACACTTCATATTATCATTTCATCTACTCTTATATATATATAATTGTCTAAAAAATATTTTCCATTTATCCATGTAATTATAAAGATATGTGTTGCGATTTTTGATCATTACACATATATTTTAGAGTTTAAAATCAATAATTTTTTTTTAAAAAATCATTATAAAGACATACATCAGTTTAACATGAAGTCAGTTTCAATATTTCATAAATCAATTAAAAGCCATCCTACTATAATTTCATGACAATGCGATATTTTTTCTTTGGTTTTGACCCCTAGGTATATGTTTTGAAATGCTTTGATATATTTAAAAACTACTTATTTAGTAATTTTAAGGAAACTAAACATAAAAATTTACATTATGTATTCCATTACACATCAAAATAATTATAATTTAGTTTTCCTATGTTTTCATATCATTATGATGTCATTTAATATGGTTTTAAACTTTATATGCATCTTTTATATTTTTAAAATATAAATAAATAATATGTAATTTATTTTGAAAATGAAAACTCATATTTACCTAGGGTCACTTCATATATTTAAAAAATAAATGGTTGTTCTTTTTCTAATTAATTCATGATAATTCAAGTTCATTTGATTTTTTTTTTGATCTATTGAATCTTATTTCTGAAGTTTATGATATATTTAAAAAATTCTTATTTAGTCAATTTGAGCACACTACTTGTAAGGTTGGCTTATTTCCTACTATTAGAAATTGAAAATAATTTAAAATTAGATTGTATATGATTTAACATCATTCCATGTTCATTTTAATTTTAACTATTATTTGAATGTTTTAGTGTTTTAAAACTATAAAAATGAGTTTTTGGAGATTCGGAGTAAACTATAACACATGTTGACCTGGGTTATGTTCTACAATTTAAAAAATCAATCAGTAGTTATTTTATTATGATTTCAAAATAATCTAATTTTATTTTAATAACATGGTTCCCCTAATATATGTTTTTAATGACTTTTTTATATTTTAAAACATATTGTTTATTGATTCCAAACATTTTGCATGTAATATTCTTATTTAATCTGATAATACATGTCAAAAATAATTATAATATATTTTTACAAGGATTTAATGTCATCCATAGGACATTTTCTATGGTTTTGACCATCACACACAAGTTTTAGTGCTTTATAACACAAAAAATTAATTTTGGTCTTTCTAAGAGAAGCTCAACTCATATAGATTGAGCAACAATTTATAAATTTCAAAAATAAATAATAAGTCATTTTTTTCTTTAATTATAATATAATATCTATTTATTGTTCTTGACCCTCTGAAATAAGTTTTTAATGAATATTATTTCGTAAAAAATTTCTTACTATACCATTCTATGAACATGGTGTGTCATATTGATGTACCATTTTCTCTCACACATAAAAAATTTTCAATTGAATTTTTTATATGATTTCAAATCATTTATCAGTTTTTGGGAAGGATTTTAATAATTACACACATGATTTAGAGTTTTAAAACACTAAATTTCATTTCTGGTATTTCCAAACTACTAACAACATTAATTCACATAGTTTCGGTTCTTATATTTTAAAAATCATTCTATAGTTTTTTTATAGGACATATAGAAATTCTAGGGATGTCTATTATGTTTTTAATATTACAGTATAGTGTGATAAATATGTTATTATTTATTATAAGAACTTCAAAAATAGATTCTGAATTTTCACTATATATCTTAAATAATGTGTAAAACCATAAAATTATATGGAAAATACCTCATGCATCTTGTGAATCTACATTTAGATCTCACATAGACTCTTGGGGATTCCCACTAGCTGCATATAGATCATGGAATGCTCATAAATAATAAACATTATATATAAAATCAAAACTAATCTATGTGATTATAATCTATTGTCTTTCAAATCTATGTCATAGGAATTTTTTCACATTAGAAATGAGGTTATCTCATTACCTCAACAATAAAAGCATTAATATTTGATTATAACTCCTCATGAACATCCCATATATATGAAATCATATTATACAAACAACACATCATAGTGTGATATATAAAATCTACCTTTGTTGGTGTGTGAATCCTGACATCCATGATTTCACTTATCACCTCCACTCTAACCACTTTAGGTCATGGAAACCTATTCCATATATCAATGTGTAACCATGACCATCATAACCTACATACATGCTAAAGTATCTCATTTCTTATATTGTACTATGTGATTTTACTGATAATAGATTTCAAATATCCTTGTAAAGCTAATCTCGTTGTATATACATAATGAAATAATGAATAAATTTGAAAAACTTATATATAGTAAAAAATATATATTTTTATTTTTTCAAATTTTTTACTATTATTTAATCAATATTGGGATAACTTTCTTTAATATTACTCATTAATACTAAATTCTTATTAGTTGGTTCACCTCATTGTTGTGACAATAATAATGGTGAATAGAAATTACATATTTATATTGATGTTACACTAAAATACAGAAAATATATGAATTAGAAAAAAATATTCTTATATTATGTTCAAGATGAAAAATTTGATGGGTTAAAAGTAAATAATCCATACCATGCAACAATCAAATATGTGAATGATGACCAAAATCCTTCTACATTCAAAAAAGATAGGTAACTCGCATATAAAAAATAACAATCTTTTTTTGTATAAAAGAAAAACTTTTATCATCACTATCTCACACAACCAAATCAAAACCAACTCCTACCACAAGGTGTTAAAAATACCATGAGGGTCATACATTATGAAGTATGGAACACTCACAAATGATGCCCATTGATCTATCTTAAACCTACCCTTACAATATTTCTATAAGTTTTATAATTTTTAAATGAACACTACCTATAACACTTATGGATATGACATTCAATTATCTAGTTTAAATTTTTTTACTTACTACGATATCAATAAAATTATTATCATAGAAACATTAGTATTAGTTTCACTGAAACCTCCTTCTACATTCAATCAATAATATCCTAGGGAAATAATGTCTTACAACAATTCATCAATGTTAATCTATGACTACCTTGGATCGTTTAAACACACTTAATCCTATAAAAAAATTCACAATGTAGTATCCTATAATTTAATTTTTTACTTATAACAATAAATATATAGAATATATAACAAATATCAGTTGTAAAATTAACATTAATATGAAATAATAATTGATAGTTATTCTTGGTAAAGAATAGAGTTAACCTATCATTTTTCACAATGTAATACATGATTTTAATCATAATTATCCATCAATTAAATTTCATGTATCATTAATTCTAGTTTATTTAGTAGATTATTTACATAAAGCTAAAAATGTGGAACAATATAGAAACATATATTATTTAATATTCAAAATGAGATCTTAATATTCTTTGATAAAATGCATATTCATAGGATATCTTGGGGAATAATGAAAAATGGGATGCGTTAAGAATCTCTATAAGGGAATAAAAAGATGAACAATGCATCGAACATGGGTTAGAAGGCATAACATGATGACATAATAAAGAATGGACCATAAATAATCATAAAAAAGAATGAAAAGTATAACATGTAATCATAATAATATGGAAAAAACATTAACCAAGACATAAGAATGAGTCAAGGATAACCACTAAGACCATTTCACATGGAGGACCACATGTCAAGGAAAAACACCCAGACTATTTCACATGATGTCTCATCAGACAATACAATACCAAATGAATTTATTTACTATTTTTTTGAACCCATAAAAACATATTCAAAAATATGTTTTTGACATGATGAATCATAGTTAAGGAATATATATAATGGTTACCCATGGAATGTAATGGGTATGATAACCATGTTATATGGCATAACTAATGAGTATATCATAATTGAGTGTACAATAGAATTGATTTAAAATACACATGTACATTCATAAGGGAAAATATGAATATAAAATGATAACTGATGTCAAATTAAGGTGAAAACATGTAAAAATTTAATGTAATAAACTTTACGAAAATAGACACATTAGTCTAGTTTAATTGAAAATTTATATGTTTCTTTAAAAGAAAAAATAACTACATGTTTGCATAAAACCAGAAATAGAAAAATATATATTTCATTAAAAAAATGTTTTATTTTAGAAAAATAATGGTGGGGTAAAATATATTATGGATGGTGTTTGAATATGGAAAATAAATCAAGATGTTATCTATAATTGGGCTTTCTTTCCAGGAAGAATATAGAAAGGATCTTTTTAAAACGTGTATTTTCCCATAGAAGATGGATAAAATGATATAGATAAATGAGTTTAGAATATATATAAATAGAATTTAGAATAGTAATAAAAGAATAATTTTGAATTAAATTGGGTTAAATTGCGAGAAATCATAACTTGAATGAAAAATGGAGGTTCAATACAAATCCCTTACCTAAGGTATAAAATTGTTGTGCACTTTTTGAAAGCATCTTGGATAATGAAATTAAATCTATTATTAAATTAGTTAAGATCTAATTATACATTTATTTAATATTTTATGACTATATTATATCCATTTAATTACCTTTCTAAGAGTTATAATATTCAATTTCCTCAGTTGGGAGTGCTCGTTTCCTTGGTTATCATGATTATTTCACTTGTATACATCTATGAAAGTTCATGTAAATTGGGAAACATTATATATAATTGAAATTATATTTTATTAGTGAACTTAAAATCGATTAAATGTTCTTGTAAATCATTTTTTACATATGTTATTATGGTTCATTAGAGATAACATTAATTATGACAATTAGTTTCTTTTAACCGGTTTTTGATCATTGCAGATGAGTTTTGTTATATAACATAACATTATGTACATATAATGGTTCAAAAAAAGTTTTAAAATATATTTTACAGTCTATATTAACCATTATAATGGTTTTATGACCATCCATTAAGGAAGTATTACAAATTGAATATTTTGTTTCCATGAAGGAGGTAAATCAACACCTCATAGATGATGTTTTCATTTTTAGAACAAAATTAAGAGAAAAGAGATTTGAGGATGAATTATTCCCTAAAATAAATAAAATAATTTTTTTTAAAAAAAATAATATATATATCATATAACTCCAGGATAGGTAGATGAAAAGTAGATGAGAAAAGATAAGAACCTGAGACACAATTAAAAGAAATCAAATGCTCATTTTATCTTCTGAACTTATTCTCCTTCAAAGGCTCCATAAGGAAATGTGATTGTTATTTTGTTGAGAAAAAAGAATTATATAAGTGTATTAGAGGCTTGGGAAAATTATTGGGTAGAATATGTATAATAATCAAGGCTTTGTAGGTGTAAGGAGAAGAGGTGACGAGGGGTCATATTTATAGTGGAGGAGAGGGGTGTTTTTAATTATTTTATTCCTTTATTTATTCTTTGGGCTCAATATAAGAAATAAGGAAGATTCATGTGACTAAAAATAGTATCTATAGAATTTGAGTTTGAATAAATGGTCAATGAAAACATACCTAACTCAAGAAATGACTCAAAAATTCTTTTCCTTACTTATAAAGTTTAATACCATAAATTATAGTATTTCACTATTCCCCAAAAATTATATTATTTTAGAAACATCATAATCATTCACCCAAATTTTTTTTTGAAATTTATATTTCCAAAATGGGCTCTATTTTATGAAAATTATTTTGTTTGTATGAGAAATTTTATTTTTAAATAAAATCATTATTTACTCGATAAAACCGAATTTAAAATTATAGATGATTTTACGACAATTTAAGAAAATAATTAATTTCTCATTAAATTATCTTATAATCATAATACAAAATATTATTAATTTATTAATCTATTTTATGAAGATTAATTTATATTTATATTATTATATTTATTATAATATTGTTAATAAATATCTACATTTTACAAAAATAACAAAAATAATTTATCATATTTATACAAATTATTTAAATAATCTATGATATAAATATAATATATTTTCATTTAAAAGATTCCAAAATATTGTTTATACTTTAATGGGTCATGTTTATATTATATTAATCATATTACTATTCCTAATGGTCATGTTACTATTCCAAAGTTCAAGTTATTATTCCTTCTGTATATGTTCATCAAATTATAGAAATGCCTCTTATTTAATTCATTATTCATTTATAATGTTTTTTTGTGTTCTATGTTAGATTTTTATATTACATACACTATAAAAAAAATTATATGAAATTAAATTTCATTGTTATAATTTGTGGTCATTACATTTTTCCCCCTTATAAAAATTAAACCTTAAAATTTGATTTTACAAACTATGTAGAAAATTGGTCGGGGTACATATCCTTCCCCACCTCCTCTAGTTCCCATCTTTCCTCTTGATAGTTATTATTCCACCATAGTACATTGACACAGTGAGTAGTTTTGTGGCCAATAAATTTATCTCTACGGTCCAAGACCTTCATTGGATGATCCTCATATGAGAGATCATTTTTCAAACTATACCACCCATAAATTCAATACAAGTGATGGCTCCTATATGTACTTATATAATAGGGATACATAGAATAAATCATGTACTTGATACTTTTTTGGTGTATGTGATAGTAGATAGGCCATGGATCTAAAACAATTAATAATTTTGAAGGGGTGATGTACCTCAGGATTAGATTTCATTTCATACAAAATCTCATGATCCTCTTCCATATAGATATGCGGAAAAATATCATGCCTCCAATCATAAATTCTATGTCTCAACTATGAATTTAGGAAAATATCTTCTCATTACATTGGATTACCTTGATGTGATGGCCAATGGTTTCCAACTTTTCTAAATTATCATTAACCATTTCTGGTATGATTATACTACGTTCACCGAATTCATTAAAAGATGTCGGTATTGTGCATATTTTCCCATATAGGACTTCATATGGAGCCATTTGGATTCTTGAGTGAAATCTATTGATTTATGAGATTTTGAACAGAGGAATATGTTTTTCCTATTCTCACTTGATTTCTATATAACATGATCTCCAGACGTCATCTGGTGCCTCAATATTCTTCTCATATTGTCCATTGGTTTGAGGATGACAATATAAACATAAGTTCAACTTAGTTGTTAGATCATGTAAAATACATTTATTAAAACTCAAGATGAAAATCTTGGATCTTGATCAGAAACAATTAATAGTGGTACTCCATAAAGCCTGCCCACCTCTTTTATGTATATCTATGCATATTAATTAAGTGGTAAGTCCTATAAAATTGTGATAAAGTGAGTTGTGTTTGTAAAATGATCCATAATGACACATATATAATTATTTCCTCTAAATTTAATTAGAAGTCTTGTGAAAATGTATGTGGTTATGATTTATAACATACACTTTGGTATGGGTAATGGTAAAATCATTACCATAGATTTTTTCATTTCATCCTTCACTTGATAACATACCATGAATTTTCATGTATATTGTGAGAACCACTTTTTCATATTGTCCCACTAATAGTGCTATCAGATATCTGATACATCTTTGTCATTCCTAGTTAAATAGATAAACGTGAGAAATGTGAATCATTTAGAACCTCTTTAATTATCTATAGATCCGATGGTACATGTAATCAAGATCCAAATCTTATAAACCCATTATCATCAACTTTAAACTATAGGATTCCCTATTTTTTGCCTTCACCATTCTATCAATTTCCAAATCATTTCTTTGAGAATCCATTATTTCCTCCATGATGTATGTTTGAATAATAATTTGATAAAGGATTAATGATGTTCCTTCCTTAATCATTCCCATGTCCATCCATTTCAAGTCTATGAATATTTGATCCTTCTCAATTATGATTGTACAAAACATTGTAGGATCATTTCTTCTTAGGAAATATGCCACTTTTTTTCTTTTCCTAGATTTTTGTGGATTGAGTAGTAATAATCCTTGGTAATTTACAACCTTATTTTATTATTCCTATTAATATCATTATATATAAATAAATATTTGAGCCTCTAATAGTCAGTATATAGCACACACTTATCTAAATGGATACTATCACACTAGATTTTCAGTGCAATGATCTTAGCCTCCAATTCCATATCAAGTGTTGGATAGTTTTTATATTAAAATTTCAACTATAATGAGTTTTATTCTATCACTTTATAATTTTTATAAGTAAAATACCAAATTATTTATTTTAATGATCACTATATTATACAAATAGTTCCCCACTGGTTGGAAGTGTGATTACAGTTACATTGATAATCCTCTTTTTCAACTCCTTAAATCATTTTTCAAATTCACAGGTCTAGAAATACATTAACCCCTACTAATTAATTTTGGTTAGTGGGTTTAAAAATGTTGATAAATTCCTCAAAAATTATAGGTAGTACCTAGATACACCAATTAATTTATGGATCTCTTTTATAGTTGTTGGTTTGGACCACTCTTGGATTTCGATTGTTTTGGAAGGATCCAATGATATTCCTTTTCTAGTGATAGTGTGCCCCATGAATGATACTTCCTCCATCCAAAAATAACATTTATTATAATTTTTTTTAATTTTTCCCTTTATAAATTATTGTGCACAATATTCAAATTCTTTTCATGTTCCTCCTTTTCCTTGAAGTATATTAAAATATCATCGAGAAAGACTATAATTTTTTTTAGGTAATAAATAAAGATTATATCCATTAATTAAATGAATTTTTTTTAAAATATTAGTGAGTATAATGGGAATCATATGAACTAATAGTGTTTATACATTGTTTGAAAGGCTTTCATGGGAATATAAATCTTGTGAATATCTTCCTTTTCAACATTAATTATTGATATCCAAACAAAAGGTCCAAATTAGAGCAATACTTGGTCCTACATAGTTGATAGAATAATTAATATATCCATGTAATGGTATAATTTTTCATTATTAATATTTTATTGAGGTCACAATAATTTATTCAGATTTGAATTGATCCATAATAATTGTTGACAAAAAAGACTAGTTCACCCCATGAAGAACCACTCGTGCATATAAAAACCTTGTCTAGAATCTCTTATAACTACTTCTTTAGTTCATCCAACTCAACAGTGGTCATTCTATAAGGTGTGTTTATTATAATAATAGATCTAGAAATAAGTTAAATTGAGAACTCAACCTCTAGATCAGGAGGAAGTCAAGGTAATTCTTTAGAGAACACATTAGTGTAGTCCCTCACAATAGGCATGTCTTCTAACACGAATCTCTCCATTGTCTCAATAATTTGAACTATATATTATTTCTCATAAGGAAATAATATCCATAATTGCTTTAATTATTCTGAATAAGATTAATCCTCCTCCATACACTTCTACATAATTGTAAGGGAATCAGGATCGTAAGTGTGATCTCTTTTTCTCAACAATTTATGTTGTCTTTCTATAATGATAGTCAATCAATGCCTAATATAGAATCAAACTCCAACAAAAGAAGAAAGACAAGATTTTATGGTAATTTCTTCCAAAAAACATTAATTAGGGTGGACTTATATAGTTTTGATTAAAAAATAATTCCTTTTTATGATTACATAGATAAGTCAACCTCCATATTTTAAAGTTGTGATTGAATAGGTCTACTAATCTTCAATGATATGAAAAATTAAATTGAACAAGAATTTAACAGTACATTCAATATTCATAAATGAATAAAAATAATACTTATCACCACACTATTTTCAAGCTCCACCAAGGATGTAGTAATACCATATTCCCTTCCTTGTTGATTTTGAGGTTTTTGTTATTGATTCCCTCTAACAACCCTCAGCTTATTGAAATAGTTTGCATAATAGACACATTCCTTATAGTAATAACACTTCACTATATGCTTTATGTTAATATGGAACTTCATTTATTCCTCCACATTTATGGGATTCTTCTTCTCCATTTTGAAATTATAAGCCAGATAACCCTTCCATCTTCATTTGTAGCATTTCTTAGTTCACTTTAGAAACTTTCCAGGATGGTTATTCTGGAAATTTTGACACATTGGATTTCAGGTTTTCATTCCAAAATAGGAATTTTCTTTGGATCCTCCAATATTAAACTCCATTTTCCTATTTTTATCTCTGGGACTATGAGATCACTAAGAGTCCCTTGTCTCCATTTCAACCTTGAAGGAACAAATAATAATCTATTTATCAACGTAAAATTCTCTAATTTACAACAATTTTCATAGACATATATTTATCCCTCTAAAGAAATGATGTAAATTTATTTTGATATTGATGTCAAATATAAAGGTGCATCATAAAATCATTATTAGGCATGGTTCATACTCTCTAATAGACTAATCTTCCTTTTTCTTCAGTCATAGGAACCCCCTTTCTATATTAAGATAGAGAGTCATGGAAAATTTTAATTAAAAAAATATTTTCATGAAATTTACCCATTCCCATGAACCAGTTTCCCTCTTTGACTTTGTGTTCTTGATCATTTTCCACTACTATTCAACTTCCCCATTGAAATGATATACCTCTAGAACAAATTTCTCTTTTTCTGAATACCGGTGGACATTGAATATTCTTAATGGAATTAATCCTTTTATTGAGATGAAGGGATTAGAATAATCTATAAACATTAGATTCCTTTTTTCATTAAGGATTCAATGAAAAATATCTTTTTCATTGGAGGAGGGAGTTACACATGATTCTAGTTATTTTTCATAACTTTAGATAGTTGAGGAAGTACTATCATGGAGTTTTGATCACTTGTTCTAATAAAATTTTGAACATCATATTGGAAATATATGATTCAATATAGGTTATCCATGGTGATATATTTATTCCTACGGTTCTTACTATAGTCTTTTATTCGTAATATCCTAAAAAAAACTAGACCTTTCTCTGATACCAGCTATGGAGAGCCTATACCTTTTAATAAGTTAATATAAAATTTTAAGAATAATTATCCATCAATTACTTGCCATGTATCATAATGTGTAGTGTCTTTAGAATATTTGGTCCATAAAACTGATAACATGGAATAAAAATAATAAAATTTATTTAATCTTCATAATGATATCCTAACATCCATTGTTCCCTTACAACGGCAGAGGATAACCTAGGGAATACATGAAAAAAATGATGGGATAATAATCCCAGTAAAAGAATAAACATATGAATTAATCATAAAACATGGGTTTGAAGGATTAACATGATGACATTAAAAGGAATGGAATATAAATAAACAAAAGGAAACCTAACATGCATAACATGTAATCATAATAATGTGGAAACAATATAAATCATGACATAATATAGAGTTAAGGATAACCACAAAGACCATTTTACATGGAGTAGAACGAGTCAATGCAAACCACCAAGACCATTACACATCGATGACCATGAGACAAGGCAAACCACCAAGATCACTGCACATGATGTCTCATGAGACTAAACATTTCCAAATGAGTTGAAGAACTATCGGGCTATACACATCCTAATATGTTTATGAATATGTGTTCCATATGAATAATCATACATTAGGAGTAAACATAAGGGTTACCCATGGAAAGAAATGGTTATTTTAATCATTTCATAAGGCATAAAAATGATAATATCATATGGGTGTCTATGAATGAATGTATCTAAAACATGAATGTGTATTAAAAGAAAATGAAAGGGGATTTTACCTCTTAAACAACTTCTACTTGAGAGCCTCTTTATTAAAAAAGGATTGGTATTTTGTTAAGATAAATGGCTCATTAATATGGGGTAGAGAAATGGAAGGTTTATTTGGTAAAATTATGTCTAGCATAAATTATTTGGTGGTGTGTGAAGAATAGGTTTTGTGGGGTGGCATTTATTGTGGATGAGATATGTGGTTTTTGGTTATTTTATACATTTGTTTATTATTTTCGCAGAATATAAGAAATAATGTTGATTTATGTGAAAAAACATATTAAATAAAGCACTTGAGTGGAAAATAATATCTAGTTACATCATCCATGACTCAAAAATTCATGAATTTACTTATATTGTTAATTACAAAAAATTTCCATATTTCACTATTCACAAAAATTCAACTATTTTAGGAAAATCCCAGAAATTCAGGTAATTTTAATTTTCAACATGTATAACTAAAAAATTGACTACATTTTTTTAAAATAATTTTCTAATATGAGAAATTTAATTATTTAATAAGATCATCATTTTCTCGGAAAATAAAAATTTTAATATTATAAATGATTTTATGATACTTTGAAAAATTAATTGAGGCATAAAAAAATTATCTTATAGTTATATGAAAGAAAATTATTAATTTATGAGTCTATTTTATGAAACTGATTTTTATTTTAAATTATTTTATTATTTATATAATTTAATATGAAAATTTATATTTCACAAGATCCCAATGAATAATTAATCATTTTTTGAACATATTATTTACTTTACTACGGTAAATATATAATATTCTCACTTATAAGATGTCTATATTTTTTTACTAATTTTTAAGTGAGTCTAATATTCCATTAATTGTATCACTATTCTTAATGGTGATAATACTATTCCAATGGTCATGTTTTTAGTCCTTTGGTATATGTTCTGTAACTTCTAGAAATGTCTCTTATTTCAATCATTCAGAATTTATAATGTTTTCATAGTGTTCTATATAAGATTTTTATGTGATTTATACTATATAAAAAAATAATAGGAAATAGAACTTCTTTTATAGAATTATGGGTCATTATGAATAACCACAACTACCTATGACATATCCTAATATATATATATAATAGTGTTAAATTATGAAATTTTTATACATATACTTTAGATATATTTTTAAATATGTTACATTTTTGGTAAGTAACTGGTAGAAAAATATAGATAATCTTTCAAAAATCATGATAATATATCATATCTCCTTCAACCATCTCCCTATCCCATTTTATATCTTCTTCTCATACTATTCCACTAGTTTGGTATAGTGTTTACTCAGGAAATACACTATTATTTGGATCATTTTATTCAATAAAAAAACCTTTTGGACATTTTCACAAAAAAAATCAACTTTTAATCCGTGTGGAAAAAGTACATGTTCTCTAACAATGATTCAAATATAAAGGACTCATTCCATACTAAAACATCTTTACAAACCATATTCTAAAATTTATAAAATTAAAATTGTTAATGTTCTAATTTAATCTAATGAATCAGATCAACCTAATCAGACATCAATAATATATATTTTTAGCTATGCACATAAATAACATCAAAAAATTTTTTAATAGTCCATAGTAATAGCTTTCCTAATAGAAGAAAAAGCAACACCAATATTTTTTATTACACAAGTCATTCCAATGCAATTGAGATGAATTTTGAATCCATTTGTATTGAAAGTCATGTAAATATGAGTCATAATGATTAATCCATCACCTAATTAGTTGAGTTCCTTAGTCTCTACATGACTACATAATTTATGCGTCCTCTAAAAAATTTAAATTTAACCTATGTAAATTGATAAATAATCACAAAAAATAAATAATAAAATAAATAAATATATATATATGTAAGTCTTAACCAGTCATGAAATGTGTTGAAATAATGTTTTTGGATTTGATGATTAGTGTTGTGGGTATTTTCTTTTTTTACTTAGTGACATTAATCCTAACATACAACAATAAAAAATCTATATAACAAGTTAAATATACAAATATGAGTCATAATATATTAACAATATAACATAAATATTCTATTACATAACTGATGCATTGTTCAAAAACATATATCAATGGTATTGAACCTACTCATTGTTCTCCAAATAAAAGTTTTTCCTTTCTCCAATAGAACATTCATTAATCTATGAGAGTTTAAAATTTTTTGTTTATTACAATAGAACTAATTGAATATTCATACCAAGAATATAACTTAAGGATGAATTAGATTCCAATATAACCATATGACACATCCTAAGATTATACTCCACCCAATTTAATTTGAAGATGAACATTAGGGATACTTTGGATGTCAACATAGCTTGGTTGGCAGAGGATGCACCTTAAAGTGATGTTGCACCCAATGTAGTGTACACGATTATCGATGGAAATTCCATATCACTCTTGCATGGATTCCATCAATTAAAAATCTATGATATGGAATAAAAAAATCATAAGAATCAAGATTTAAGTATTCATTGAAGGGAATAAAACAAAACACAATAATTTTTAGTTTTACTAGAGAATCTTGACACTCTTCATCACTGAATAATGTTGATCATATAATATTTAAATAGAATGAATTCCCTAGTTTTTGGTTACATGTTCAATGGTGTAGAAGATCATCAATTTCATGAAAATTATTATATATCCCCCCTAATCTAGGAATGATGTTTATCACATAGTAAAGGAATTAGAATCCGTTAATGTGTGAATTAATCCTCATTATATGACTGTGGATCCTTTTCTAGTTGATCACCTATAGAGGTATTGAACCAATGTTTGTTTCTCTTGTGATATCTATCAAATATTACCCCATAAAAGGACAAAATAGTGTTTACTCTTTATGTTATATATGAATGATTTTATATTCAATTTTCATGAATATTGATTCAATCAAGGTTAAATAAGGTTTTTTGGGAATTCTTCTACTGCTTGAGTTCATAAGACAATCCCCAAAATATCATCATTGGTATAATAGACCTCTGACTCATCAATTAAATTTATTTATTTACTAAGAAATAAAAAATATATTTTCAACAAATTGAGGGTTCTTTCAATTGATATTTTTATGTGATAATCTTATGATATATTCTTCAAGACCATCAATTATATCACATAAAGTGGTTAACATAAGGATGAGGGTGAATTACAGTAAGAGTTACTGGATAATTCTAAGGTTTTATTAATCTATATAAAATATAAAAAGATTTTTCTCTTCTTATTGTTTCATTGAGTGTAAAACTAATGTTATGTCACGACACGACCCTACTCGGGCTCAAACAGCAACTACCCCAGGCCTACCTCCATAGGCCTAGGGCTAGCGACCAACACCGAAGGAACAACAACTCGGGGAGGCCTTTGCCTAAGAACCTGTACACACACACACGCAGCACACTCAATGCAATAGTGTAGAGTAAAGGAAAAGACAATCAACGAAAAGGGAAATTGTTATAAATAACCACAAGAGTGCATCGACCTCTACAATTAAAAATAAATCTAAAAGTACACTGGAAATAAAAGGGGCAAAACAAGCGCCCAACCAACAAGTGCCACAACCTAGAAACAGGTAAACAAAAACAAAAAGAAATAGCTGGCGGGTCTCCCACCTGGAACCCGGCCACAACCACCGCACGCGGTCCAAGCTCCCAAGCTCCTATGCTCCACGGAAACCACGCTCCACCTTTCCATCTTCTGCAAGGGCACTCCAAGTGTGGGCAAACCCCAAGCAGGGGTGAGTATAACGATACTCAGTAGGATACCCTGAGGGCTCGAGGGAGTAACAATGGAGGTACCGAAGGGTGAGCAGTAGAGCGAACATGGAATAGTAGAGGAGTACAACTGAATGTGCAGTAAAGAGACCAACTCAACCCAACAAGAGAAAGGAAGCAGACTCGTCCAGGAACAAGGAGCTGGAAACGGTGAGAAGATGAACTTCCCGTCGAGTCTTCGCTACCTAAAGCAGGATAGTAGACTTATCCAACCACGAGAAGATAGACACGGAATGCACGTGGTATACCCCTCGTGTCTTCTCCTCTCCTGGAGGGAGAGTAACCAAGCCCAAGAAGTGGGTGCTTGAACAAGGTATATACATATATTTATGCTCTGCGAGAAGCCAGAACAACGTCGTAAGGGGATCTATGTCCCGTAGATCAGCCCAAGAAAATGAGTCGCCAACAGTCACAGAAGTAACACCATCAATGCCCAGCATCCCGCACGTCTGCCCTGAACCGCAAGCCAAGGGGCTCAATCACCGCACCATGAAACTATCTGCTTTGGGCGGCACTGACTCGCCCGCACGGTTTTAGGTCACGTCACAAGAACGCGTCTCGGTGGGGAAAGCGCCCATCAAACATGAGAGTTCTAGGGAAATTCCAATCGCACTTCGTCACTGCCCAGCAGTCGAGAGGTCTCCTCAAAGTCAAGTCGTCCCATCACCGACCCGTACAACCGAGGGTCCCACTCCGGTAACCACAGAGGAAAGCCACAGACTAGCCTAGTAGTAAGGACTGAGTCTGGAATGCCAATAGGTTTCCCAATACCCAGCCCTACTGGATGGTAATTCATAACCAGATATAGGGTGACCCACTGCCCATCCTTGCTGGAGGGTAATTTATAACCAGATATTGGGTGACCCACTGCCCAGCCTTGCTAGAGGGTAAACCCTAATACATCGTCAGGCGACCCACTGCCCAGCCCCACTGGAAGGTAAACCATAATAAGATACTGGGTGACCCACTACCCAGCCCTACTGGAGTGTAAACCATAACACATCATCCGGTGACCCACTGCCCAGGCCCGCTGGAGGGTAGAACTTAATACATCATCAGGCGACCCACTGCCTAGCCCCGCTGGAGGTTAGACCTTAATACATCATCAGGCGACCCACTATCCAGCCCCGTTGGAGGGTAGACCTGGAATAAGTTGACAGGTGACCCACTACCCAGCCTTGCTGGAGGGTAGACCTGGAACTAGACAACGGGCGACCCACTGCCCAGCCCTGCTGGAGGGTAGACCTTAAGAGGTCGTCGGGTGACCCACTGCCCAGTCTCTGCTGGAGGGTTGACCCTAAGTGTGTCGGGTGACCCACTGCCCAGTCACTGTTGGAGGGTAGACGCTAAAAGCCGATGAGTAACCCACTGCCCAGCCCCACAGGAGGGTAAAAATCAGAACTGCCCTGGCCATCTCCACTGGACGGTGCAACACTGGCCAACCGAACACGGAGTGGGTATCGCATAACCACCCAACTCCAGCACAACTCACCCAAAGGGGTTCAGCGCATGTTCCATCACGGGGTGCCACTAGCACTGCTACTGGCCGATCCATCAAGAATGAAACCAGGGCTAGACCACACAACCCTGCTGGTCAAACAAACGAGCACAGAGGGACCCTCTATGTCGCTGGGGTCAAAGTAAACAAAGCAGAACACGGTACGCACGTGGGTCCCACACAACGTGTGTCCCCATCGCAACCCCAACCAAGCGCCCGAACATTCTCAGGTACTAACAACCACACGTACCTCCAAGCGCTCCCATATACTCCCAGAGTATACCTCATTTTCAGCCCAAGGGCTATCGTGCACACAGCACACAACGTCAACGCGAAGGCGTGACGTAACATCTATAACTCAAAGGCCCAGGCATGACCAACCACATCTCGGGAACCATTCATATCACTCTCCCAAGACTGCGTGATCACATGCCAAGGGTCTGCTACATACATGGTAGGACGAACCGCTATCGGAGCACCTCTCATGCTTCCACATTTAATAAGATCACGTAAAAGGATCCATACAACCAAACATATTGCACAGTCGTAATCCTCGCGGAAAAACACGCGATATTGATTACTTACTCGCCTCCAACAGATATCCGACGAAAAAGGTCACAAACACCGCCTCACGCCCGAACGACGTCCCGTGATCCCAAGCCTCGGCCCTGAAAACAGTCGGGTGCATCGCACCATTGTGATCCCCTCGGGAAAACATGTCAAAAGCACTACTCACTTGAGTACAACAGATATCCGGAGAAAAGGATGCATTTCGGCGCACTGCACATGAGCGGTGCCATGTGGGACCTGCAACCTGGTCCCAAAACTCAACGAACGGATTGCACCGTTGTGATCCTCTCGAAAAAGCACAAAGATGGACTACTCACTTGTCCAAAATGGTCACCCGGTAATAAGGATTGAAAATCACTGTTGACACCCAAACGGACCTCGTGGGCCCCGCACCATCATGCTGAATTAGGGTGGGTGGATTTCACCATTGCAATCCCCTCGGAGAAACACCCAACATCGACCGCTCGCACGCCCCGAACGGACGTCCGGTGAAAAAGGTGTGAAACGCTACACACAGCTCGAAAGACGGGCCGTGGGGCCCACGCCTCAAATCCAGTCTCAACTCCTGAAACTTCCCTGGAAAGCTCCGCCTCGGTGCCTGGGTCCCAACACAACAGACGACACTCAAAGCGGACGTCGCATGCGTCCGCGCCGCTCAAAACAAGATTCCCGGAAAGACGTCAAACCCTTCGACGTACGTGCCGCGCCACCGAGGCCTATCATTTAGGGAATTAAAAATTCCTGAAACAATCTCAAAAAGACTGTCTCATCGATACGGTTCCACCACCGTAGACGGCGCGTCAATCGAACATGCCGTTTAAGAGTTAGGGCCCCCCGACTGCAAGGGGGCCTACCGGGGCCGGTCCACCCCGGCCGGCCCGGTCCGAGCCGCTGGTTCGCTGGCCGCGGCCCGCATCATACCGCCAGACCCGAGCGGGTCCGGCCCACCTCATCCGACTGAACAAAATGCAGGTATCCTGTTGCAGTGTAGGACCCGCCTCATACGGGTCCTTGCCTCCTTTGAAATGGACCGGCCGAAGCCGGTCCTCGTTGACCACGGGAAGACCGCGCACGGGTCTTCCCTCCTCTGCTAGACGCGACCGGCACACCGGCCACCTCCGTGGCCGCTCCACCTTACACCTCTCCCTCACCCTAGCCAGAAGCCATGCTCGCCTAGTCCTGCGCCGAACCCCCGCACTGCCGACCGCCGAAACCACCCGCGCGCCGCCGCTGGAACCCGCCGGAAACCGAAAACCTGCAATCTTCGGCGGATGATTGCGGGCACCACCGAGCTCGGAATTCGAATCCGAAAGATGAGTTGGGAAGGTAAAAATCTCTACTATTCATTAATGGGCTTCCTTTGAAAATCCGATAGCAATTAGACGTATGTTTATGGGTTCAAAAGATGTGCAGGAATAAAAAACGAAATACGCACGATCCTACCTCTTGGGACTAACCCGTCGCTTCGCCGTCAACCCGCCGGGGTGGTCACGCCTCGCCGGACCGCTTCGCCGGAGTAGCCTTGATGGAGATGGAGGATGAGAGGGGAGAGGCTTTCCAGGGGAGGGTAAATGAGGGAGAAGAGAGGGGGTTAGGTTAATTAAATAAATTAATTAACTTAAACACCCTCCCGTGGCCCCGTACCCGAACTCCCGACGGGGTTGGGATTTAGCATGTCCTAGGCTAAAGACCACGCTCTGAGCGCAACGGCGGTCTCATAATTTTATTCTGATACCCCGTTCAAAAGTTATAAAACTTAATGTCCGAAGCCGCTAAATTACGAAAACGCCCCTGGAGCCATTTTTCACAAACGGCTCGCGCCCGTGAAACTTATACCCCTCCTAGGGTAAATGGCACACTCCAAACTCAACGGTGCCCTTGTTTTTCCAATCCGAGCCACCATTTAAAAGATACTAGCATTTTTCCATTAAACAAATTAATTAATTTATTTAATCCGTTTAATGTTCTAGAAGCGGGCGAGGGGTCCAAACAGCCCGCGCTGACAAGTTTTATGTTGTTCGTAGGGTAAACACCCATTACGGACCCATCCGTACACTAGGATATCTGATCGAAAACTCTGTTTAGGATTTATACCATTTATTTGGCGTTTCCAGTGTGAACGCACTGAAAATTTAATTCCGGCCACTCCGGGGCTCGGAATCGCACGCCGTCTGAAGGAACTACTCTGGAATATTGTCAAGAATATTCCAAAGTATTCCTCAGCAAAAAAACGGGTTCTTACATCATTTCCTCCTTCAATATTTTCATCCATGAAAAGAAAAACTAAGTTGCAACATAGGGAACTATGCCCACACCTGGCTTTCTCATACCCAGAAGAACCCACGCACAGCTCTGCGTCACCGCACATAGACCAAAGGATTGATCTGTTCAGGCAAGGTTGGCCCTTGACGATGTCGTGCACCCACTCTAGACTTTGGGGTTAGGGCAAGGCGGTAGGGAACCTCCCCTTCCCATTGCACAGTTTCAAACGGCTCGATGGCTCTCAGGGGTAGCTTTCCTCCCCGATCAAACCTCTACATCGTACGCCGCGACTAGAATCACCGCCCGCACCTGAAACAAGTCCTGGTAATTCTCTCCTTCCGAATATCCATATGGTGAAACACCCAAGGATATATGCTCACGCAAGGTTCCACAGTCGATGCTCTCTTACATGCTTATAATGCGAAGGAGTCAACACCATCGACTAAAGGAAAAAGGTTTCACGCCTTTTTCCTTAACAACACAGGGTTACACCCAATGCCCTACGTCACCCTGGTAACACCTCAAACAAAGAGCAAGGAGAAAAGCTTTTCACACGCAGAGCCTAAAAATTCTCCTAAAAAAAGGTAGAGGAGCTGTAGAGCATACCTCTTATAACCTCATTCTCTGCAGGATAATTGACATCCAAAGCCCGCAGCTGTCCTCGGTCCTAACTGTCAGCTCCTTGAGCCCGACGTGGACCACCTAGTGGTGATGGGAAGACCTCATAACATCATCCCCCACTACCAGCTCCTCCCGCTCCTCTGCTAGCACCACTTCTCTGGCCACTACTCTGATCACGGCGCTGCCTCTGTCGTGGTGGTGCGCCTGCTGCCTGCCCGAAGCTCTCAGCATCTCGGGTTAGGTAGTCTCATGCCAAGTGACCTCTCCCGTCACAAGCATAACATCGGCGCTCTCTGAGCTGCCCTGGTTCCCTTCGGCGCCACTGTGGTGTACGGCCACTGCACGGGATCCACTCATGGTAGGGCATCCTCGGCTGAGGCCCTGCGCCTTTTTTCCACAGTTGTATACGACGATGTCTCCGAAATCAGCAGTGGGAAGGCCACATGCATCGATGTCCTGTCCTCCGGTGCCTTCTAGCTACGGCAGATGTCCCGGCTCCATCGCGCCCACTGCCACTACCAACCGCAAAACATTACAGGAAGCCCTCTATCACCGGCACCTGTTCAAGCACCCCGACATATGTGTAAATTCTCAAAGGTACTATCATATAACGAATCTCTCGGAGGAGAACCTACTCAGACATCTGCGCTCATAAGTTGTCGTCATGGACCATGTTTGGGTAAAAGCATGCACGGTCTGAAAAACTAGCCGCGTACTCAGCCACCGTCATCCCTCCCTACTGAAACTGCAGGAGCTCCTGAATCAAAACGGAGCGCAAGCAGGAGGGGAAAAACTCCTCACGCAGCATCAACTGAAAGTTGCCCCACGAAAGCGACGACTCGTCAAGAAGCTGATTCACCAGACACCACCAACGCCAAGACAGTCCATGGAAAAAGGCTGGCTACCAAAGCCACTTTCTGATCTTTCGGTGTCCGCACAAGCCTGAAAATGTGAACCGTTGCCTCGAGCCAAACCTCTGTTACTTGAGGGTCTGGCTCACCACTGAACCTCAGCGGTCTCCACCGCTGGAACTCACGTAGCGCGGTCAACCTGCGCTCAAGCTCAGCCTGCTCTGCTAAAGATGTATTTTGCTCAACAAGTGGGGGTACTGCTACCATCCCACTTAGAGAAAGGGGCTCACATGATGGGTCCTGGACTGTGGCCTTGTATCTCACATGGTCGTCATCACGAACCAAAGATAGTATCCTGGCTGGTTGCCTTCGCAGAGACATCCTGAATGTTATGAAGGAGTGTCGCGATCAGATGAGCATATGTGTATATACCAATAAAGTCAATGATGGGGAGATGACTCAAGAAAGACAGACAAAGACTCAATCCTATGTGATGCACAAACAAAATTTCCATGCAATAAGTTTCTCAACATTCCGAGTAAACAAGTGAGTTATCAAGGTCTTGGTGAATGGATACGTCGGTCGCCGCACCATCACTGGACTCCCTAGCCTGAGAGCTGCTCTTGAGACACATTAACACTGTTTCCCTATATCCCAACCAATTCCTCTTTTAGGGACGTCCGCACAACGTCCCAAGGAACGAACCACCTCTGATACCACTCTGTCATGACCCGACCATACTCGGGCTCGAGTCGCAACTACCCCAGGCCCGCCTCCCTAGGCCAGGGGCTAGCGACCAGTGCCGAAGGCACAACAACTCAGGGAGGCCTTTACCTAAGAACCTGTACACACACACACAGCACACTCAATGCAATAGTGTAGAGTAAAGGAAAAGACAAGAAATGAAAAGGGAAACTTCTATAAATAACAACAATAGTGCATCGACCTCTAAAAGTAAAAAGAAAGCTTAAAGTACACTGGAAAGAAAAGGGGCAAAACAAGCACCCAACCAACAAGTGCCAGAACCTGGTAATAGGTAAAAAAACAAAAAGAAACAGCTGGAGGGTCTCCCACCTGGAACCCAGCCACGACCACCGCACGCAGTCCAAGCTCCCAAGATTCTACGCTCCACAGAAGTCACGCTCCACCTGTCCGTTGTCTGCAAGGGCACTCCAAGTGCGGGAAAATCCCAAGCAGGGGTGAGTATAAAAATACTCAGTAGGATACCCCTAAGGCTCGAGAGAGTAACAAAGGAGGTACCGAAGGGTGAGAAGTAGAGAAAACAAGGAATAGTAGAAGAGTACAACTGAAAGTGCAGTAAAGAGTCCAGCTCAACCCCACAAGAGAAAGGATGTAGACTCGTCCAGGCATGAGGAGCTGGAAACGGTGAGAAGATGAACTTCCCGTCGAGTCTTCACTACCTATAGCAGGAGATTAGACTTATCCAACCACGAGAATCTAGACATGGAAAGCATGTGGCATACCCCACGTGTCTTCTCCTCTCCTTGAGGGAGAGTAACCAAGCCCAAGAAGTGGGTGATCGAACAAGGTATATACATATCTTTATGCTCCGCAAGAAGCCCGAACAACTTCATAAGGGGATCTCCGTCCCGTAGCTCAGCCCAAGAAAATGAGTTGCCAACAGTCCTAGAAGTAACACAATCGATGCCCAGCATTCCGCACGTCTTCCTTGAACCGCAAGCCAAGGGGCTCAATCACCGCACCTTGACACTATCCGCTTTGGGCGGAACTAACTCGCCCGCACTGTTTTAGGTCGTGTCACAAGAACGCGTCTCGGTGGGTAAGGCGCCCATCAAACATGAGAGTTCTAGGTAAAGTCCAATAGCACCTCATCACTGCCCTACAGTTGAGAGGTCTATCCAAAGTCAAGTCATCCCATCACCGACCCGTACAACCGAGGGTCCCGCTCTAGTAACCACAGAGGAAAGCCATAGACTAGCCTAGTAGTAAGGACTGAGTCTGGAATGCCAACAGGTGTCCCACTACCCAGCCCTGCTGGAGGGTAATTCATAACCAGATATCGGGTGACTCACTGCCCAGCCTTGTTGGAAGGTAATTCATAACCAGATATCAGGTGACCCACTGCCCAGCCTTGCTGAAGGGTAAACCCTAATACATCATCAGGCGACCCACTGCCCAGCCCCGCTGGAGGGTAAACCATAATAAGATACTGGGTGACCCGCTGTCCAACCCTATTAGAGGGTAAACCATAACACATCATCTGGCGACCCACCGCCCAGCCCCGCTAGAGGGTAGAACATAATACATCATCAGGCGACCCACAGCCCAGCCCCGTTGGAGGGTATACCTTAATACATCATCAGGCGACCCACTGCCCAGCCCCGCTGAAGGGTAGACCTAGAATAAGTCGGCAGGCAACACACTGCCCAGCCATGATGGAGGGTAGACCTGGAACTAGACGACGGGCGACCCACTACCTAGCCCTGCTGGAGGGTAGGCCCTAAGAGGTCATCGGGTGACCCACTGCCCAGTCTCTACTAGAGGGTAGACCCTAAGTGCGTCAGGTGACCCACTGCCCAGTCACTACTGGAGGGTAGACCCTAAAAGTCGATGAGTAACCCACTGCCCAGCCCCGCTGGATGGTAAAACTCCGAACTGCCCTAGCCATCTCCACTGAAGGGTGCAACACTGGCCAACCGAACACGGAGTGGGTATCGCGGAACCACCCAACTCCAGCACAACTCACCCAAAGGGGTTCAACGCCTGTTCCATCACGGGGTGCCACTAGCACCGCTACTAGCCGATCCATCGAGAACGAAACCAGGGGGAGACCACTCAACCCTACTGGTCAAACAAATGAGCACAGAGGGACCCTCTATGTCACAGGGGGTCAAAGTGCACAAAGAAGATCCCGACATGCATGTGGGGCCCACACAACGTGTGGCCCCATCGCAACCCCAACCAAACACTCAAACATTCTCAGGTACGAACAACCACACGTACCTCCAAGCGCTCCTGTATACTCCCAGAGTAAACCTCATTTTCAGCCGAAGGGCTATCGTGCACACAGCACCCAATGCTAAGTTAATTTTTTATTAAGAAGGAGAAACCATACAACAAAGAGATACAAACAGAGCAGCCTAAGGAGGTCTAAAATGATGCAAGCCAAGGGCATCCCCTTTGATCAAGTTAACACCTTCAGGCTTCAAAGTGGAAATGTCATGCAGACAAATCGGATCGGGACCAAGGACTTTTCAATCACACGCCAAGGGTCCGCTAAAAACATGGTAGGATGAACCGCCACCTGAGCACCTCTCGTGATTCCACATTTAATAAGATCATGTATAAGGATCCGCACAACCGAACAGATCTCACCATCGTAATCGTCGTGAAAAAACACGCGAGATCTACTACTTACTCGCCTCCAACGGATATCTGACTGAAAAGGTCACCAACACCGCCTCAGGCCCGAACGACGTCTCGTGATACTGAGCCTCGGCCCTGAAAGCAGTCGGACGCATCGCACCATTGCGATCCCCTCGGGAAAACACGTCAAAAGCACTACTCACATGAGTGCAACGGATATCCAGAGAAAAGGATGCATTCCAGCGCACCGCACATGAGGGGTGCCACGTGGGACCGGCAACCCGGTCCCGAAACTCAACGAATGGATCGCACTGTTGCGATCCTCTCGAAAAAGCACACAAGATGGACTACTCACTTGTCCAAAACGGTCGCCCGGTGATAAGGATGGAAAATCAACGTCGATGCCCAAACGGACCTCATGGGCCCTGCACAATCGTGCCAAATTTGGGTGTGAGGATTGCACCATTGCAATCCCCTCGGAGAAACACCCAACATCGACTACTTGCACGCCCCGAACGGACGTCTGGTGAAAAAGGCGTGAAACGCTACACGCAGCTCGAAAGACGGGCCATGGGGCCCACACCTCAAATCCAGTCTCAACACCTGAAACTTCCATATAAAGCTCCGCCTCGGTTCCAGGGTCCCAACGCAACTGACGGCACTCAAAGCGGACGTCGCATGCGTCCGCGCCGCTCAAAACAAGATTCCCGGAAAGACGTCAAACCCTTCGATGTACGTGCCGAGCCACCGAGGCCTATCGTTTCGGGAATTAAAAATTTCCGAAACCATATCAAAAATACCGCCTCGTTAATACGGTTCCACCGCCGCAGACGGCGTGTCAATCGGACGCACCGTTTAAGTGTTACGGCCCCCCGAGTGCAAGGGGGCCTACCCGGGCCGGTCCACCCCGGCCGGCCCGGTCCGAGCCCCCGGCTCGCTGGCCGTGGCCCACCTCAAACCTCCAAGCCCGAGCGGGTCCGGCCCTCCTCATCCGACCGTCCAAAAGGCCGGTCTCCTGTTGCAGTGCAGGACCCGCCTCATGCGGGTCCTTGCCTCCTTTGAAACGGACTGGACGAAGCCGGTCCTCGTTGACCCCGGGAAGACCACGCACGGGTCTTCCCTCCTCCGCCGGACGCGACCGGCGCGCTGGCCTCCTCCGTGGCCGCTCCGCCTGACGCCTCTCCCTCACCCTGGACAGCATCCATGCTCGCCCAGTACTACGCCTAACCCCCAGACCGCCGACCGCCGAAACCACCCGCACGCCGCCTTCTCCGTCGAGCCGCGCCGCCGCTCGAACCCGCCGGAAACCGAAAACCTGCAATTTTCGGTGGATGATTGCGGGCGCCATCAAGCATGGAATTATAATCTGAAAGATGCGTTGGGGAAAAATCTCTACTACGCATTCATGGGCTTCGTTCAAAAATCTGACAGCAATTCGACATATGTTTATGGGTTCAAAATATGTGCGGGAATTAAAAATGAAATACGCACGATCCTACCACTTGGGACTAACCCGTCACTTCGCCGTCAACCCGCCGGGGTGGCTACGCCTCCCCAGACCGCTTCGCCAGAGTCGCCTCGTCGGAGATGGAGGAGGAGAGGGGAGCGGCTTGCCAGGGGAGGGGAAATAAGGGAGAAGAGAGGGGGGGTTAATGTTAATTAAATAAATTAATTAACTTAAACACCCTCCCGTGGCCCCATACCCGAACTCCCGACGGGGTCGGGATTTAGCATCTTCTAGGCTAAAGACCACGCTCTGAGCGCAACTGTGGTCTTGGAATTTTATTCCGAGACCCCGTTCAAATGTTATATAACTTAACGTCCGAAGCCGCTAAATTATGAAAACGCCCCTGGAGTGATTTTTCACAAACGGCCCGCGCCCGTGCAACTTATACCCCTCCTAGGGTAAATGGCATGCTCCGAACTCAACGGTGCCCTCGGTTTTCAAATCCGAGCCACCTTTTAAATGATACTAGAGTTTCTCCATTAAATGAATTAATTAATTTATTTAATCTGTTTAATGGTCCAGAAGCGTGCGAGGGGTCCAAACAACCCGCGCCGACAAGTTTTATGTCGTTCCTAGGGTCAACACAGCATTCCGGACCCATCCGTACACTGGGATCTCTGATCCTGAACTCAGTTTAGGAGTTATACTATTTATTTGGCGTTTCCAGTGTGAACACACTGAATATTTAATTCTGGCCACTCTGGAGCTCAGAATCGCACACCGTCTGAAGGCACTGCTCTAGAATATTGTCAAGAATATTACAAAGTCATTCTCAGCAAAAAATGGGTTCTTACATGTTAACATGGGATTGATATTACATTATTATAAAACATAATACCAACAGTTGAATGCAATGAAAGTTTATGTTTTATGTGCCACATGTAATGGGTATAGGGATAAGGAGTCCCATACTGAATGCATCCCACATTAGAAAAATATTTTGGAGTGTTCTAATTTATTACCCAATTCATGTTAAGTGATAATTTAGAAGTCCTTTGGCACCAACCCAATCTAGTGTTCTTTTGTGCCACTTAACACTATGGATTTTCCACACCACCACACAATGAATCTCATTATTTCATTGGACAATGATCATACACCTACTAATTTATGTGGATAGCCTACCATTGCGTTTTTTTTCACTTTACCTGTGATGGATTTCATTTTGGATTGGATAGTTTAGGGGATTCCTAATTATTTTGAAAAATAAAAATAAAACATTAATCTTAATGATACATCATTTTCAATCATATGTAGTATATGAGAAATTAATATTTATTTTTCATGTTATGTTAGGAGGTTATATAGTTATTTATTTTGTTATATTAATCCATGTTTATAACATATTTTTAGAATATAAATAATGTTTATTCTTTATTTATGTGATAAATTTAATCTATGAGATAGTTCCTTTTACTTCATGCTTAGTGTCACTCCATAAATGTTTTCTTTCATCATCCTTTAAATTAAATTATGATTGACGTTATTACCTTGAATTTAATATTTTAGCACCATGTGTGAATATTATGTTTTTGAATTATTCCTAATTTTATTATCTCTTGAGTAAAGTATCCCTATGTTGAAGAACATTTGGAAGGACTTCCCATTGTCCTTAAGTCTCATGCTAAATCTAATGATTTGGGGGTCGGTTATCTATGGCTTTGAGCTTACTCAAATTGATATTTTCACTATTATATAGTTCTAAACCCTTATATAATAAGTTCATGTACCATATTCATAGGATAAATATGGATATTTATGAATAATTTTGTCTTCTATATTTGGTTATGAAACAATAAATATGGGTTTTCTAAAGAGTTAAACATTAATTTTGTGGATGCAAAAGGGATTATAGAACTAAATAATTAGAAGAAAACATACACAATAGAATAAAAAATAAGTTGAGAATTAATTCATGATATACAATAGTTATGAATTAAAAATTATTATTACTTAAATTAAGTAAGAAATACTTATAAAAAAATCATCAAATATTATGTGTGACATTTCATCAAAATCAACACATTCCATAGCCTTGATCATCCAAATAGGTACTTATTCTAATGATAGGTGCCCCTAGATTATCTTGTGTAAGGAAATCAAGTAATGAGTGACTCTAGATTGTCCTATCTGGTAGTTTATTCCAAATTTTGGTTCCCCTAGATTATCTACTGTTAGATTTATTTTTAATTTCTTTGGGTTACAGAAGAAAAATGTACCTAATAGGATTAGGTTACTCAAGGAATATATTTTATAATATATATATGTTAGATTTTGAAGAAAAGTTATTTTCTAAACTATTTAGGAATTGTAACTATTATAATTTGGATGTTTCCTCACATAAGTTATTATATAGTTAGAGGAACACTAATGTGGAATAAAAGGTTGGTAAAATATATATTGTGGATCACAAAATGGATATGATATATGGGGTAATAATTTTTATGGGTGAAATTTTATTATATTCCTTTATAAAATGATATAATACATGATATTAAACAATTTATATGTCTTCTCTATAGGTTATGTGTTACTAAAAGATAATCATGTCAATATTTTTAAAGGATTAATTTATAAGACCGTTATATATAGGTATTTTGGGTTTAAAATTTTTCACAAAATAACAGAATTCAGAGCATATGGATTTGATTGTTATAGAATTCAATTACATCATATCTTACTCATGCTATATTGATACCATGTTTTCATCACACAATTTTAGTAATAAAAATACTCAAATATTGGGGGAATCGATGAATTAACATATAGATCTTTGTGACAGTAATATAGCAAGAGTTTCTAAATTTAGGTATATCACATATGATATATGTCTACCCAGTGTGTTATTCCATGATTTATAAAATTCTTATTATATTAATATCGTAAATAAGAATTTTATTTTTGAATATTGATTATCCGTAAAGGGATTCTAGTTCCTTATATTTGAAGTAATTATTTATTGAATCAAGGAAATGGTAAAGGGTTTAGAAATTATAGACTTGGATAATTAAATTTATAATAGTAATAAATTGTGGGTTAGTGTTGATTCTAATTCTACCAACCTATTCCATTATCTCCTAAGATATATAAATGAGAAATTCATCCAAAGTCTCAATAAATATTGATTATTGGAACCATTAGATTATGAATGTATTGAAGAGTGATAATCTTGTATTATTATTAAATATTACCAAAGAATATTTTAATTGAATATGTGAAAGGTCTAATGAACTATTATATATAATACATAGGGATGTTAAAGGACTGATGGGTACTACGAAAAGTGGTGGTTTTAGGTATATTGTTTCTATTACGAGTTTATTTAGTTGGTATGGATATTTGTTTCTATTGAAAAATAGTTTTGCTACTATGGAATAGTTAAAATACTCTTATAATGAATAAGAAAATAGATTATGTGGAATTATAAATATTCAATTATTTGATCAGTGTGGTGATTACTTTGTCCATTAATTCACTGATCATCTATGAGATTGTGGAATTATTACCCATAATAAAATGGTGTGTCTGAGATAAGGAATCATACATTATTGGATACGTTTTGTATATTCACACTAAAAACAAAGTGTTTGGTGTATAAAGTGGTGTATCCACAAGAAGGATTATATATGTAGAGGTGTTAGTTGGTTAAATGTGGGACCTAGATAAATTCAAGACCAAAAAATTAGAAGTGTTCCTGATATGTAGGTTGATTTCATTCCATAATGAATGGTGGAAGAAGAACTGACTCATGTTACAGAAATATTGTGAATTTCTTGTAGGATTAATTGTTAACTCGAGAGATATGGATTTCTCATTGAGTATGATGATGATGTAAATTTCATAAGAGATTAACTAAATTCCAATATATAAACCATTGAGTTTTATGATTATGATAAACGGTTAAAATCCATGAAATCAAAAAGTAGACTCCATGTATTCTAATAGGATTTGAACTTGATGTTTCACCTAAAGGGGATAGACCCATAGTATGTTTTTTTTAATATTAAAAATTATATGGATGGATGAGTTTCTACCAATAATAAATTTCTCGTGGTGAAATATTGCAAAAAAACATTGTATTAACTAAGTATAAACTTATTCAGCTACTTGGATGGTACAATTTATTTGTGTTTGTCTATCAATTTCAGCTTACTATGATTATATAATATATGAAATGGATGTCAAAATTTATTTAAATAATGGGAATTTAGTAAATTATGATTTTATGAAACATAATTATGGTTTTGAGGTTCCAAATTATATTTCTATGTTATATAAGTCTCAATTAACCATTTAGTGATTGACGAAAGTTTCTCAATGTTGGAATATCTAGATAAATGATGCAATAAATGATTATTGTGTTGTTATGAATACATATTATTCTTGTGTATACAATCATATCAGTGAAATAATAGTAACATAATTTATATTGAAGGAAAATAAAATACTCATTATTGAAAATTATATTTTAACCATTCAATCTATAAAGTTGTGGTTGGGTAAATATTTCACAATGAAAGACATGAGATATTTTTATAGTATTGTAGGTAAAAATATCTATATAGATATATCTAATAGGTTGTTTAGAATTTGTTAAAACACATATAGTAGTAAATTTTGGAAGTTGTTTATCATGGATAACTCCAAGAAGAGGTCTTCACTAGTGCATCATGAAATGAAGATAAAAAGGATTTGGTTCCTTATAAATAGATAGAAAATTTAAATAGAATTACATAGGCATCAAACATGGGATCTATCATGTATTTTATAAAGTGTACTCTTCTTAATTTTACCAATGTTGTTTTCAGAGATTGTAGATATTAGTTCAATAAATATAAGAGATACAAGATTACTATAAATAAAATCAGTACGTAATTATTAAGAATTGAAAATATATTATTTTTTATTAAAAGAGTGTATGATCTTTGTATAAAGGTTAACATAGATTCTAGTTTCTAAGATAAAATAAATGAAATGAAATATCAATCTTTATTAGTGTTTTCCAAAATAGTGGAGCTATCTACTAGAATAACCCCAAAATATTCACAATGTAAGACTTATAAAAATAGGTTGGGTATGTTTCTACATTAGATAATAAAAATTAAGTTGTTATGATAAATAAATTCATTATTGAACACTGATCGGTTCCTATAATCAATGAAGAAATACATCATTATTATGGCCACAATGAAGATAATAACCAGTAGAAGGTTCTCTTGTCTCACTAAATTATCAAATAGTACCTATAAAAATAAAATTTCATAAAATATATCATTGAGAGGTGAAATGTGGATATATTTTATGGGTTTATATTGGAAACTGTAGTTGGTTAATTAATGAAATCATCATTACCACTATAATAAATGGTACATGCAATGTCTCTCGGTGTTAGTTTCATGAGATATTTGTTATAATGGTTTTAACTATAACATGTTATTATAATAAAGGAAATATCAATTTAACATTCATTCATAAGTGTTGTAATTTACTTTTCTAGAATTGTGTTATTATAATATCCTCTCAAATAGTGACTTGAGTTGTCCAAAATAATGCTCATCAAAGAATATAATGGGTAGTTAAAAGAATGAATATAATCTTTCACTCATTACAAAGGGTTGTATACTTGATATGAATAATGGATTCATGATGCAAAAAGTGACCAATTATTTCTTATATTTAATTATCAATGTAATGATCCATCTCATGATACCCTTGAACTGGTTACCGATCCAATTTTACATGGGCCTAATGGAAGCTTAAAATCTACATGGGAAGGTTGCTAGAGCCAATACAAGATAGGTAATTGTTTTGGGAATGGATTCTCTTAAACGTAACCCAAAACCAAACATCTAAATAGGGAAAACCTGTATAAATAAATAAATAAATACCATAAACTAATTTGAAAAAACATATATTACAAACTAGAAATAAATAAGCAACTTCACATAAATGATTAAACCAAATAGATTTGGCACACCGAGGATGATACAAGAACAACCCCAAAATAAAAGAAACAACTTATAAATGACTGTCTCCATAATCCCCATCATCTGCTCACCCCATCTAAAACTAATCGATGGAGTACGTGAAACAACAATGTTGAGACCAAAATCATGAAACCTCAAATTAATCCATCACTATCATATACCCTAAGTGGTGTATACATGTTGTGAGAAAATAAATCCATGTAGGGTACCACAAATGAGTTTGTTATGATTATTTAAATATAAATTTAACTTCATTCTTATTTTATATAATATTATATATAGGTTTTGAAAATTTACTGTACCAAAATTGTATCAAATAGAAACCCAAAAACATTTAAATAACTCACCATGTCTATTTAATGAAATAAATCATTTTGCAATCACTAAATTAAAACCATTAGTTTACTTCAGAAACAATGATTTGAAGTCCTGTTTTGAAATATATTTTTGAAAAAACCATCCCAAAACTAATTGAAAAATGTTATTTATAAACAACCTTAAATAAAATTAATAAGAAAATATCTAGAAATAAACCATGCCACTAATTAAATAAAATGAATCAATAAACAAAAAATATAAATCAATTTACTATTGTGAGTTAACCAAAAGGTGGGATACAAGGGACTTCATACCCAATCTAGAATCCTATAATGTTATGGGTATTACACAAGGATCTATCATTAATGATACTTAACATGGTTCATTTGGTGGCTCTATCAAAGGGCCCATAGGTAAACCAGAACATTCCCATCGATAACCACACCATGGTTCTAACTAAAATGTAAACATGTATGAATGTTCTTTTATCATAGGTAACTGAATAATAAACATATACTAGGTAGTGTAACACATATCGTGATACACTTCTTGACACCTAGGTTCCCATATCATATCAATGTGGAGGCGATGAATAAGAAAAAACATCCCATTATCAATCCAAAAAAATTTAATAGACAACATTAAATATCTCACAAATAACCTCAATTCTACTTACAAGAAACAAACCATACTAATATGAAATTTATATATGAAGAGAAATAACTATTGGGAATCATAATCCTTTTTAGGATTAATCTAACAGGTTGATTAAATGTGGGTCTCATAGACAAACATATTTAAATTTGATTCAAATATTTCAAATGGGCTTTGACAATTCATGAATTTGTATTTCGAGCCATTATCATCCCATATCAAAAAAACCTCTTCATAAAATTCTTTAAAATCAATCAATTTAGAAACCATACATGGACAATAATTTTCGGTCAAATCCCTGAAGAATTTTACAATCACATGGAATTATAAACATTACATAAAATTTATAAAAACATTTATAATTATTTATGAAAATGTAACAATAACTTGAAACCATATCATAATATATTATATCTTACATTTATGCATTATATTATAAACCAAAAAAGATAAATCAACATGAAATTAAAGACATTCTAAATTAAAAAAATAAAAAAACCCTCATCCATGGTGAAAATCCTATGCAACTAATCATTATGAATTTCTATCAATAGTGATTCTATATCAATCAAGAGGAATCCTCCATATAACCCAAACAAAAAAATATCAAATTAAAACCAACATGTAACTACATCCTTTTTTAACAAACCCAAGGGGTTTTGGAAGTAGGATAAACCAAGGGAAATCATTATAGTGGGATTGAATATGGAAGAAACAAGGAGAATGAGGGGATTACTTGGAACCATTTGGATATACATTTTTCTGATCAATGTTCCAACCATGAGAAACACCACTATAAAAAACTATTGTAATCAACATTTTTACTACCTGGTTTCTCCTAAATGAGCACTGACCATATGGAAGAATATGAAGTTTAAAAAATTTATAATTTAAGACCCAAAATCTCAAAAATAAAAAAATTCACATAATTATATAAAATAATATAAAATAAACCACAATGTAATAAAGGGGATGTCACAATTCTCCACACCATGCTCTTTTGTGCCCAAAAAATTCTTGGATAAATGTTAAAGGATTGATAATATAACAACCAAGATGAATATTTCCTTTAGGTGGGAGGGAGGGGAATTTAATTAATTTGAACTATCACTGTACACAATAATTATTATAATCCAACATTAAATGTCCACAAACATCATCATATATCTCTAAAAATAACTCATCCACAATTATGTAAGATACTGTTTAAATATAGGTTGTAGACCAACCACTAGTCAACTTGACATTTAGAATTATATTAAATGTAGAAACAAAAGAGTTTTAGACACCACCACAGTATGAAGAATCCAAAAAATGCCTCTCCCAAGAAAAGAAAAAATATCACACATCACTATCCACTATAATAACCATTTAGAACTAAATTTTAAAGACTAGAAAAACACAATCAATTAGATGTTAATTACATCCTCCCAAAATAAAACCATCATCGAACACAACACCATGATCCTACCAAAAGATAAAATAAACCAAACTACTAACCAGGATGATCATGTGTTAAAATCCTCTATCACAATATCTAATGTGTGAACTAGGAGCTCAAAATATAACTTCTCCCTATAGTTAATCCAAAAAAAATTGAACCAATGAGTGCCTGATCGCCCAATGGAAACACTCATCCTAGTCCCCATGAAAGAGCCCAAAAATCCCCATCCTCATGAAGACATTATTGAAATATCAAAACACAAATAAAACCACATAATTAGAAAATACCCCCTAATATCCTTGGAAACTGAAAACCACCACTCACTACAATCATTAGAGAACAGATCAAAAATCCCTCAATAAACTGCAAAATTAAATCCAAAAAAACCAAAAAAAATCAAACCAAACTATACCCAATGATCCTATTCCCATATATCAACTAAAAATCGATATAAAAGGGTTAACCTTAATAAGATCAACAAAAATAAAAATCTCACTCAATGAGACAGACCATTAAAACATCCTTTCGAAAGACATGGATGGGTTCCAAGTGCAAGAATTACTCAACTCCAACACATTTCTTGAATCTAGTTAGAGTTAATAAATGAACGATCCACTAATTATTGATGGTAAGGGACATAGTAATGATCAAACTAGTAAACATCACTTCTACTCTTCTATATTTGTTTTTTCAGAGGAATACTTTATATAAAATGAAACACTCACCCATCTAGTGTATATTTCACAAACCATACCACAAACCCCAATATTAACCAAATTTGAAAATAAAATTCACTCAAAACCACACATAAATCATTCTATAATAAACCCCCTAAAATTTCAAAAAAAAATCATTTAGTCATTAATAATAAACAACCTCCTTAAAAAAACCTGTTTTCATTTGGAATTTGAATGAGAATCTCATTTCCATGACACTTTCTTGTTTCAATTACATAATCAATCACATCAATAATTTATCCTAAAACAAAATTGATTATATAATTCCATTAAATAACATGGTATTAAAAACTAATCATCATTTATATCTCCCATAAGAAAAATATTTTTTAAAAACACTTTCTATATAATAAAAGTTATTCTATATTTTATTTCAAAACAATTGACCATAAAAAATTTCCAGAGAATCAAAATAATTTAATAACACCCACAAAACCTATTTTAAATAATAACCCCCATATGAAACATCCTAGAAAGAACATGAAAAAAAACTTTTCAACATATTAAAAAATGTCCCCAATGGATAAAATGATGTGAAAATTTTATCAATCATTAAAAAACCATATTTAATAGCATCTACTTGCAATAAAAACTCCATTAATTTTGGTCATACTAATGTTAATAATGATTGGTATTATTTAATAATATAACGTAGGAAAATGAAAATTTTATAATAGATACTATACATTATACTTTGAGGTAAACTATACAAGAATCATGTCACAACCTCTATATTTGTTTTATGACCATTTCACATGGGCACCATATGAGGTACTGGATCATGTGGGATAACCATGAATCTATTTTTAATTATAAAATATCACCTATGAAAGTGAATTTTACCCCCTAGTCACTGAGAGACCAAATAGAGATCCAAAATCCATATTAATATACAAAAATCCATCAATAAAACATAAAAACAAACACTAAATGAAGAATCAAATCATAACTAACCTTGGTAACTTGAGGTTCAGTGTGAATAAGGGATATCCAAGAACATCCCTTGCACACACCTAAAAAGTCCCGATGATAATTATAGTCTCCTGTCTACTCATACACTCCCTAAATTCAAAGATGCATTTACTAGAACTTAATCCATATCAAATAATACTACTCTCGGATACCTTTGGAATTGAACTAGGTAAGATTCCACTAAACTGACTCCCAAAATGATCATCCATTTGGCTTAAGGTCATTCTCTATCAACAAAGTCTTGAGAATGGTGTTGATTCATCATAGGTGCACTCTTGGAAATGATTCCACCAAAATTAAACCCACAAAATAAAATATAAATTCTGTTTGAAAAATAAATTAAAAAATGATGACATTTCAGAATCTAAGATGAACAAACAAAAACTGAAGATAGGAAAAATTTTAAAAAATCAACATCACAATAATGAATAAACAAAATTTATCTTGTCTATTGATACTAATATAAGAAAATACCAAAAATAAAATACAAATTTCCAAACAAACCATATCACTGTGACCCATTATCCACTAACCAAATTAGAAAAAAAAATAGAATACCTTGAAAAAATTGAGGGATACAAAAAAGTAAATTTGAAACACTATACTAGAACACACTATTTTGACACATAGTTTGGAAAAACATGTATGATCCATAAAAATCAGCACTGTACCAAATTTTCTAAGCCCATATGGTTTCGACAATGTTGCTTTGTATCATGTGCTAACCATGAGCCTATCTACATACCCAAACACTCTCAAATGTATATTTGTGAGTTTTGAAGAGTATACTTTAACTGTGTGCTTACTATGAACTATCTAAAAATCCTCCACGATTTGTAATAAAAATTTTAACTTCTTGAGAATAATATAAACTTTATAATAACATTAAAAGTTGAAATAATAAACACCTAAAAAGAAAAACATTTTTGTAGACATAGAACTACCTGAATCTCCACATGATATCTACCCTTGAACTCTCATCTCCATCCCCAAGGACTACAATACACAAACAATATAAGAGGAATGTGAAATATATCACCATTACCTCTTTCATGGTAAAAAAATGTTTACACACACAACAATGTTTATGTGTAGGTGATGATTATGAAACCCTATAAGAAATCTTCAATATATCTAAATCATTTAACTTAAAAAAGAATATGTTAGCTCACTAATTATCTAAAACATTATATAAAAATAATGAAATAATCACATCAAAAAACCCATATGAATAAATAACACTAATAATCAAATTTTCTATTTCAAAAAAAAAATTTCCTTAAGAAACCCATAGAACCCACCCACCATATCCATGAACAAAAACACACATAGACACACACACCCATGTGAATACCTCAACCCCATGGATCTCCCATTAAATAGAGACCAACAAAAAAACCTACTCATAGGTAGATACACATCCATCCAGTCCTAAGTCCCTAATTGAAGATTTAATCGAACATTCCCAAATTCATATACCAATATCCAGGTCTACATGAACAGGTCTCATAATATATATATTTTATGAATGCAACCATAATCCATGAAATCTGGTGTCCCCCATTTAAGTATAGTTTCCTTGTACTTATCAATATATTCCTGTCAATATGAATTAAGTAACTCAAATAATAATCCATCTATCCAAAATAAATTTTTTAATTACATTTCTCCATTTCAATCCACATCACCAAATAATCATTTTACAAAAATATTTTAGGAATTTCAAGAAACCATTATTCCAATCCATCTTTCATGAAAATAATATTCCCCATACAATATTCATAAATATAATAGAGATAAAAGCATGGATTGAAAAAGAAAATGTAAAATAATTCAAGTTATTAACAAAATTAGAGTTTGTGTGAAGCTACCAAACTCAGACCACACTCTTGAAGAAGATGCCACATTATTCTTTCACAGATCCGGACTCTTGAAAACCTCCACTTATGATTCATAGAAAATTACCAAAAAAACATGTCCTAACTAATAGATAGAAGATTGGAATCCCAAAATTAGTGTTTCAATCTATAAATAAAATTATATGAAGTAAATATATTGACAAATGAGAAACTTACATTTTCTTCCTAGGTTAAACAATCATTGATCTAAGGAGATTGATCAATGTATGGATGAGAGTTGTCAAAAATTACCCATGTAACCCTAAGGTTCATGATCCCTTGACATAGGATGATGAACAAGTGTTTTTGGGTAGTCATGGATTAAAAATATAATTTATAGAATGTTTTATTGATAAAAAAAATCGGCTACATCGTTTGGAAAGCTATGTACCAACCATATGAATTGGACCTATTGGAAATTTTTCAATACTGAAATGATTCCTCATAGATTTTGAAAATCATGTACCAAAATTTCAACTTCTAAGTTTCACCTAAACACTAACAACGTTACATTGGGGTTTCATGTGGTTTCCCCAAATTTTGGTCAACCTATGAAATCTCTAAAAATCATCTAAAATTTTCTAAAACCATATAGAAATTCTTGAAACTGGAACAAACATCCGGATAACATCAAAAGATTATTTTAAACTATCATACCCCCAATCCAAGGGTGTTACATTCTCCCAAAAATTTGTCCTTTGATCCTCATAATACATGTGTTTCACTATGTCTTGAAGTTAGGTCAAACCATTTGTCCAACATAAATGAATTTCAACCAAATAATTCCTTATGGGTTTCTAGATATTACCATAACATAGGTACATATGGTATGTATTAACCCAGTAGAAGCTTCTTATGATCATACCATGATATGACACTTGGTGAGAACCCAAAAAATCACTCGAATCATGAAAAAATGATCCCAACCAAATAAGAAACTTAAATAGCGAAAATTACAAAATGATTCTCCAAAAAGGGATATTAAATATTCTATGGATAACCTGGTAACCTATTAAAGAACTAAAAATGGAAGGTGTGTTTCCCTTGAAACCATATATATCATTTCACACATCCTCCAAGACTATATATTACCATGAATTCCCCTTTGATTTTTTTTGGTATCATATACTCATAGATAGCCTGGGTCCCGAATATAATTTTATTAAACATAAAAAATAAAATTATTCTATGTATTAATTAATAATGGTGATTATTAAAACATGATTCTTGGTCAACAATTCCAGATCATACTTCATTGATCGATCATCGTAAAAACTAACCCCTAAAAATTATTGGATATTATTGACTCAATGAGTTGTCCAAGTAATGATGTGATTATATCATTATTTTAGAGACATTACAGTTCAAAAACCAATGATAAATCACTCTTGAAGCTCTAACGTTATACATAATTAGAATCTTGTCCACCGATTGGTTTTTGAAGATAACTACCTTGTGTAACAATCCAATATGTAAATGTAAAATTGAATATAAACAACATTTATACAAACAAGTTCTTGGATTGTATCCAAAAACCCAAGAGAGAATTCCCATTTTCTACCCACACTTGATGTCTCCCAACCATTGGGATTTCATTAAATTTTAATACTATTAATATTCATCCACTAAATTCCTAAGATATAATCACATAATGAATAAGGAAAACCATAATATCGAAAACCATTACATCACCCAAGTCAATTTAATCAAATATCATATCTTTATTTATCCTATACATCACAAATGAAGAAACAATAACCTCTCTCATCACTAAATGATTTTTTGTTAAGAAATCCATTAACAAATTGATCAAGATCTATTATACCTAATCATAAAAATTATCAGTGAGACCACACTTGAAAAGTCATAAAGAATTAATTAGAAATAAACCATTAATAACAAAGGGCAAGGGATCATGAGGTATATAAAAAATATCTCACTCATTGATAAAGATAGTTAAATGATCAAATACAAAATCATTACTCATAAATCATTAAAAGAGTATATCGATACTAAAAATAATCTCGATGAACTTAGCTAAACCATGAAATTTGACCTACATTGGTTCCTGAAAAAGTAGGTTAAAATTATTTAAAAATTTAATTAAATGTACTCATATTAAAAATAGTATAGTTGGTTACTTTTGATATATAGTTCCAAACACTCCTCATTAATACTGTGTTCTTCCTATATTCACATATTGTACCTGTGAAAATGTTAAATTATACCATCAGAAGCTATATGGTTGTCTTTTCAAGCATAGAAATAAAAATGACATTAAATTCATATAATTACTACAATCCTTGTATTATAAGAAATACACTCTTAAGATAAATGATTCCACAGAATCTAGACCATGTTAATAGTAATTGTGGGTGGTGACCTTTCTATAATTCTAAGAATCTGGGTACCCATAATATTTCTTGATTCTCATCCCATGAGATATAAGTTCCATATGAAACTATGAATTCTTATTACATGTTTTATATCAACACGAAGATAATAAATACTACTACAATAATGGTATGAACATTCCCAAATAATAACGATAAAAAATGCAACAGTTTTATTAAAATGGAAGCATAATCATCATATCAATAACAACATGTATAACTAGAAAAACAACACAGCCAACACATTCCCAAAATAAAATATCCATCAACAACTTTTCTTGTCCTATCAACTCAATAAATCCCATACCAATAAGTTACCATAATATTTCCCCAACCAAATCAAAATGTACTATTATTTCAAAAAACCATAGTCAAATTTATAGAGTTTTTAAATTAATTAAATTATTTTCATTAAAAATATATTTTTTATAAAAACCAATTTAATGTAACATATCTAAAATTTAAACACGAGTAAAACCATTAAATAACATCACTTTTTATATATTTTCATAAAACTTTGACATGATATAATGCCACCTTTAAAAAAACCATATTAAAATCTAAATTATTGTAAATGTAAATGTGATAAATGGATTCCTTTAAAAATATATTTCCCATGAGTTATATAAAAAAAGGGTTTTCAAATAATTTATCCATCCAAAAATAAATGAATATCATCACAAAACAATCCAAGTAATCCTTATATAAAACAGTTTTAAAGCCCATATCACATTTGTAAAGAAACCTACCAATTATATTCATTCATTTGAAAACCAATTTTTTATCAAGTCATGGCTCATCAAACCTGATCATAACAACAATATTTAACAAATCATGGAACCACTATAATAAAAACCATGAGAAATATTTATCAATCATTTATAATAAATGAAAATGTTAATAAATATATTATCTACCAATGATTGTCAAACAAATTTAGGACAAAGATTAGTTACTTCTTGTGCTATAAATCATATCCATGTGAAATTATATCCCATAAAAAGGAAAATAACATCATGTAACATGTATATCACTACCATATTTAATTTTATTATCATTAATGTTAATTCATTTTACTAAACGCATTCTACTCGAAATCGTGCATGCTAAAATAATTATCAAATTAAATATATACCATTAATATTCTGGAGATTAGAGCAATATCTCATAGTTGGTCACATAATTATTCAACGAATAAAAAAATATTAAAAACTAAAAACTTTTATCACTATTAACATATAATATTTTTACACTTTATTAGGCTCATTATATTTAATATACCTCACAAACTATATACAAAATAAGTAATAGTCATAACAGCCCGTTATTTTTTTTTTGTTTTTAATGAAGAACAATAACAACATTTCTGGAATTAGTTTTGAAAATATAGTCATCATACACCGTATTTATAAATTATGGAATTTATGTAGATGAAAGGAATGTGAGGAAAACCATAAAATATTATTATAAAAATATTTTGTATCATGTGTAATGATTTTATCTAGTATAGACATGTAAATAATCATTAAATAAGGTAGTAAACATGAAATAATTATTATGAGTTCTCATTCTAAAATTCATAAAATTTTCTTAAAATAATTTGAATTTATATTAAAATTTAGTTAATTACTTTATGTCAAAATCATTTCTAGTATGAGTTCCAACTAAGCAAAAAATTCCATTTTCTTTTAAGAAATTAACACACAGAGGAAACATAATAGAACTCAATGCAAGAATGAATTATCACAATGAAAAAAGTAAAACCATATTTAAAATTCTCAAAATCCATGTATTAGAAACTCTTAGTTTCATTCACAAGTAAGACCTACTATTTACACAAACAAAATACATCATGTTACTATTTACCAATTAAAAACCAAATAAATATCTCTTGAATGACGCAATAACAGTCATAAGTGTCTATACTAATGCATGATATAAGAGTATAATCAATTAATCTAATGACTATGAGGTAAATACAAGCCTAGAATTGATCAAAAAACATTTTGTAAGTAAACCATCTAGTTAAATTTTTGTTCAACCTAAAGAGGATTAAGTTCCTAGAAGATCATACAAGTACACTGAAATGGGGTGAGTCGACCTGCACATGTTTTACCTATTTCATTTATTTTAATTTTACACACTTATAAATTTGAACCTCTTCACCTTTATTGATGGATTCATTTCAAGATATTTTTTGTATTTACCCCTAATGTGGGTTTATATGTCTTTGTTGTGTTAATGATGATATGAGACATATATTCTCCGCTAATGATGAAAATTAATTAAAACTCCAAAAATATCTTGAAATGTGTAACACACAAAACCACGTAATTATTTATCCATAATGATTATAGTTTTTCATCTACAGAAAAAATATTTAGACTACAATCCCACCAGTGTTATTTATACTAAATACTTCTAGTTGATTTACCCTCAAAAAAGAATTGGTTTTTAATATGGATATCCCTCATGTTCATCAAAAGTATTCCTATCCTTTTGTGTATAGGAATAGGAAAAAAAATTCTCTAATAATGTAGAGTTTTCATGGCCTTATTCCACATCAATTCCAATATGTCAAATTTAATTATGAATAACGACGAGAATTTTCCACCATGTTATGCAAATTAATATTTTTCAAATACACCCCTATCAATCTTATCTAATATTATTTAAACTGATGACTACATAAATTAATTTATATGATTTAATGGATTCTTCTATTTATTTTAAACTATTCAATTCATATCTCATGAATATATTTGATATCATATGGATGTAATTATATATTTTTAACATTGTAAAAAACTAATAGGTGATCCTCAATTTATCAAATTTCAATAAAATATTATTTCATGTTCAAATGAATCTTCATTCAAAAAAATGTATCAAACATCCTCTTTAAAATCAGCATGAAACCCTACTGCACTTATTTCTTCAGTAGCTATGCACAATCACTACGTTAAATATATTCATTCATACATGAATAAGTTGTGGAATGATCATTATTTTCTTTAAAAAAACAAATATATAATGTAATAGACTCAGTCTCCAAAAAAATTGTGAAATAAGAACATATAAAACCTGTTTTTAGTTATTTCTTTTAATAATTTCAAATTATATATAGGGAACACTTTCTTCTTCATATAACGTTTTATACGTAAATAATGTTATTGAGAAATATCATTTTCTAATTGAAGACCATTCTCTATTTATATATTTTTTAAATCATGGATTCGAATTCTTCTTGAAACAATATGATATAGTATTACACTAACACTGGTTAGATGAGTAGATTAACCATTATGAGGTCATGAATGCAGAAGCACTACATGACATCATGGAATCTTATCAAGAATACAGAGCTCCATTGAGTCCTTATTTTAGCTTCTCTCTTGATATTATTTAATCTCATAATAAAATGTTGTTCATGATGGTTTATTTGGAATGTTAAACTGAATTAATCCACCACCATATATCTCAAAATTCCGCTGGCTCATGTCTTTTCACAAAGACATACTTCTACATGTTCATAGACCTATATTACACCATTTTAGAAAAACACCATCATCAATCTACAAAATTAATATACCATTACATTAAATCATCCTGGACTTATGTTAATTCCTGAAAAATTTGTTTTACGGTGCATCAATCATGTTTAGATAACCAAATCGATCAACATTTCATTCACATACTATTCTTCTTAATTGGGACTCATGACATAAAGGGCACACAGGCTTATGAAGAAATATTTATGAATTGATAATGTGATACCTCTTTCATGGAAGAATACCATAGAAATATTTTCTAGGGTGTTTTTGTACCATATGATCACTTACAATTGATCTTTGTTTTATCCTAGGCTTGGCATGTTCTTAGGTTGATGTTTTATAATACATCGATGTATGATGAAAACCCTGGTGAGTCTATAGGATTTAAATGAATATAGACTCAATCATACAGTCCTTTTTCGATAGATATAACTGGTAAAAATATTTACATATCATTTTTAAAGGAACTTCAGTGTACCACACCACTGGATCCCACATCTAAGAATTATTCTGGTTTGGACATCTTATTAATATTAAGTACTAATATTTTATCTCAAGATAACATTTAGGTTGGAACCCTAATACACTTCACCCCACATATATGGGTTCAAATTCACACTCTTTCACCATTTCATACAATTGTTAACTCATCATCTGCATTATTATTCCTCTTAGGTATGGAATTTAAGAGTATAAATTTAATTAGGTTTTACCCTTTCTCAACTATTGTGAAAGCAAAACATTTCTATGATGACTACACTACCCCTAAAAGCATACTTATTTTTAGTAATTTGTCTACCTCAAACCATATTAATTAATATATTTTGAATCAATTAGATACTATAATTTAAATAATATGACCTATCAATTGACTTTTTAAAATATAAGAAACTATGTAAGCAATTGATCAAGGAACAAAAAAACACACAATGTCAAGAATTTGTGTAAATTGTGAGAGAAAAAACATAATCGGTAAAAAACCATGTTGGATAAATTTGTAGAATTAAAATATAATTTATATTCTCAATTCTTTCCTATATTATTAAATTTGAATGTGCCTTAATTTAACAGAAACCATAATCTTGATTTTATAACATTAATCAAAGCAGGCTGTCGGGATTGCATGTTTCAAAGGTAGCCTAGGGTTTAATTAGATTCATCTTGGTGGTTATATTAATTCTTGTTGGGTTCAAGTGTTAACAAATTAAGGAATCATAATGAAGTTTATATTAATTTAAATTATAATGATAAATAATTGAATGACGAAGTATAGTTAGATCGATTACGCCTTTTAAATATTTTCTAAAAAAACATCTTCTTGTTGTGTCATTTTAATCAAACATCATTTCAAAAAAGTACAATCTTTTTCCCAGAAACATCTTCTAGATTTATAAATGATAAAAAAATAACCTTTTAATTAGTGTTCTTAATTAATTTTATTTTATTTTCAAATTAAATTTAATATGTTATTAAATTTATTTCTTACATTGATTGACAACCCTACTGAGCCACTATGATGCACCTATGTGCCAAACAATAATATATCATTTGAAAGTGCCCACGACATCACCATTTAAATTAGTGCCATTTCTAGGGAGGAAAGTAATTATTCCAACTGTTTAGAAGTATTTCTTTTATTTTAAATTTTATTCTCTTCTTCTATTCTTCCTTCTTTTTTTACCAAATCTAAATTTTTCTGCTTATTTTTTCTTATTATTCTTTTTCTTTTTGGACCATCAACTCAAACATATCATCTTTTATTTTATTATTGTCCCAATTAATTATTTTCATTTTTATTTGATTTATGAAATGATCTATTTTCAAAGATATCTTGGATCTTGATCCTGAGATTGAACATCAACTATAGGCTCAAATTTAACATTCTACGTCTACATGATATTTCATCATTCAACCAGTTGGAGAATACCAAGACTCTTAGAACATTGAAATTGGATGAAATTCCAATTAAACCATAAAATAAGAGCTAATAGATACAAATAATGGAAATGAACTTAATAGAACCATTAGAGAATTGTATACACCTAATATTAATTATCAACCAATTTGCATTACATACCCAAATATCAAATTAGGCATTGAATTAAAATCTGGGTTAATTCTCCTACTTCAGGAATTTAATGGCCTCTATGGTGAGGATCCCAATAACCAGCATAATGAATTTATTGTGGTTTCTCAACCCAGAAACTATGAAATGTATCTGAATATAAAATCAAACTAAGAGCATTCCCATTTTCAGTAGATGGAGTTGCAAAGTACTGGATGTAATATTTATAACCTGATGATGTAACTTGTTGGAGCGATTTAAAACGTCTTTTCTTGTAGAGATTTTTTCCATCATCAAGGACCAAATCTATTCAAAAGGAGATATCAAGGAACATGCAATCCCAAGGGGAGTCAATATATGAGAAATAGGATTGATTCATGAAGTTGTGTGAAAGATTCTCACAACATAGAGTTAGTGAGAAACTCCACATCCAATACTTCTATGAAGGACTCACACCTATGGAGTGAAGCTTGGTGGATATTGCAGCTGGAGGAGCATTGGTGGACAAGACACCATTTGCTGCACGTGCATTGATTGACAAAATGGCCCAAGAATCTATCAAATTTGGTGATTGAGGTACACAACATGTTTGAGGAGTACATAAGGAAAATAATTCATCTCATGAAAGTCATTTTATTGATAATAAGTTAGAAGAATTTACCACTATAGTGAGACATATTTCATTGGCTCGTAAAACATCCCAACCCAATCCTATGAGGACATGTAGAATTTTCACTAAAACAGACCACCCAACTGATTGTTGACCCCAATAAAAAGCATTATAGGATTCTAAAATGGTATTCTTGGGGAGACCATATCAGTAACAACAACTGCCACATCCCCAAAAGATGTTTCATTCCTTTTCACCAGTATACAACCAAGGGTGGAAGGATAAATCAAACATGAGGTATGGCTCTGGACAAAAACAAAGGCCCCCTTTTCAACAAAACTTCTGGTAGCCTCTAGAATACCTATAAGGATTATTAAAACCCCAAAGTTGATTTGAAGCTCAAGAATCAATAATTAAACAACAAGGGAATCCCCAAACCGAGGTAGATTCTTACACTGGTGACCATTTGAAAAAAAAATTCTTAATAAAAAGAATGAGCTGATGAGTCAAGGATTAGAGTTGAGAGAGTTGAAGACACAAATGATCCATATTTCCACTTCCCTCCATGAATTGGTATGTAAGAATTATGGAAATATACCTTCCCAATATACTCCAAATCCCAAGGGGAATGTTAGTACCATCACATTGAAAAGTGGGAAGCAAACAACTGATTCTTCTCCACCTACCATTCCACTGGGATTCATCTCAACTCCATAAAAGCATCATTCCATACCAACTGAAGACAAACCAAATGATAACGACAATGGTAAGAAAAATGTTGATGATGTTCCTCATAAACCCCATCCCTTTCATAAAAGGGTTGTACAAACCTAGAATATGGATAGAAAGGCTATGTAAAAAAGTGGTTTTGGACACATTCAAGTGTGTGGAGATCAACATCCCTCTACTTGATTCCATCAAGAAAATCTGAAGTTATGCAAAATTCATAAAGGAACATTGTACCAATAAAAGAGGGATCAAGGTAAATGAGAGGATCAATCTTGGAAGGAATGCATCAGCACTCATTATAGTAACACTAGCAATGCCAACAAAGTGCTAGGATCCAGGGACATTCACCATCCCATACACCATAGGGGAGTTAGAATTTTTTTATGCTCTTTCTGATTTAGGAGATTCTATAAATATAATGACTCTCTATGTATTCTCTTATTTATATGATGGTGATTTGAAATAAATAAGAGTAGTGGTGGAGTTGGAAAATTAATCTTCAACATATCCTTTATTAGTCCTTGAGGATGTTGTTGTTTGGGTAAGAGACATGATCTTACAAGAATATTTCTACATTATTAACAAAGAGGATGATCAGTTATGTTCTCAAATTATCTTTTGAGAGTGTTTCAACCCTACAACAATGCCCTAGAGTCGATGGAGGAAGTGACGACCCCTCCTCCACTAGGAAATGGGTCTCTTCCCCGAGATTCTTCATAGCAGCGGTATCATGATAGATGGAGGGTGTTTGTATCTTTAGCTATAGCTATGTACTGCTAATTTTATTTATAATCTTCATTCCCCCAAAGGTTTTGGGGTTCTTTCATAGAAAACCTGTGGTTCTGATTTCTCCATAGGAGTTCAATGTAGCCACTACGCTTCTCTCTTCATCTCTGGTGGCTCGGTTTGTTCGACAATGGCCCCCAATTGATTTTTTTTGACAGGATTATGAATGAGGAATAGGGATTATCATATTTTTTAGTTGTTGGGTTGCTAGGGATGTGACATATTCAACTTAGCTTCTTTAGTGATGAGGATCCGGTGTGGGCATGGTCTAGATCTGGAAGATCTGTTCGTGGCATCCATCTTCATTTTCTCCGCTAGTAATTTGATCTACACATACAGTGGGACCCTTCTACCATGGATATTTTGAATTAACTTCCCAGACTCCTAATTCCTTCCAGAATTTTATGTTACTCCCCTCTATAGGTAACTCCATTGGACGTTTTATTAGTGCTGATTGACCAAATTCTTCTCCAAAGCACCCGATTGTGGATGATTCTACATTTAAATGGATCTATCTTGGCCCCCTCCCAAATTTGTGTAAATTGTGATTGAGGGGGAGTATATGTAGTATCAAAAAATTGTTTACAAATCATGGATTAAGATTTTCAGTTACTAAAATATAGAGGGCCATAGTCTTCTAGAATTCCAGAATAAGGCTTTAGGTTCTAATGTGGTCAACCGCATTGATCTATCTATTTTTCCTGATTCTCATGTATAAGCTTCAGGGGATGCACACATGGAAAAATATCTGGATATCCAGGATAGGGGACCCAATCTCTATGGGTGAGTACCAATCTAGGAAGGATCCATTGGGTGCAAGTAAGGGGTGGTATTCGGCTGTAGTTATGAACGGTGGTCTATATAATTCAGGGAAACTTATTTCAGAAGTGTTCAATCGACTGCTTCGTGATCAGGGTGTATAAAGCTTGGGTTAGGAAATGCAGTTTGTTTGGAATGAAGAGAGGACCTTGCATGCAGATGCGGATAATTCCAGCCAAAGGGTGGGGCATGAAGCAAGGGAGGTCGTCTGAGATTCTCCATAAGAATCATAGTAGGTTGCTCCAACAACAACCAATGATGTTGTCCTGAAGGATGACAGTAAGGGTCATGTTTCCATTGAGGCTACACATTTCATGATTTTGGAAGACATCCCCAACGATTTCCTATTTATGGTTCATCGTCTTTAAAATATAGGAGTCCTAGCCAATCCAATGTAGGCCTCGTAGACATCCGCTTACACTGAGAAGCTTATTGCAGGGGGCCAGTTGGGACCTCTCAAAAGCAGTTTGCATTGTAGGGTAAAGAACACTACCTTAACAATGAGGAAGCTACAAGGATGGATCAAATTCAGGACCCATTAGTTGATGCCAAAGCATCCCAATAGTAAATGGTTGTGGCTTTAGAACACGATGAGTCCATGTAACTCACCATAGAGGAGGACTAATTTAGATCTTCCGTGTGAAAGGGAAAGAACAAAATCATGGATTTATATGGATTCTTTTAGAACAATGGAAGGGAATTTATAAGGAATGATTACACCAAAATACCTATTCATCCTTTACTAGATCCACTTGTAATGAAAATTTGTCCCCAAAGGCTTTAACTAAGGTTGGCAGCTCAACCATAAATATGTCCAAAGCCCTTGGCCGATAGGATGCAACTGCCATCAACAAGAACCTAGTTATGTAAGGATGTGAGGTTTCTTCTCTAGCTTCTTACATAGGTGTTGTGGAGCTATTTGGTTAGGGTCGACAACATGAAGTAGGTTCCAATGTTGATTCTCAGTTCAAGATGGCTTCTGTACTAGAACATTGGTATTATCTCATGCATTTAGACAAGGAAATGGTTGAGGATACTAAAGATATTAAGGCTTTGAATAATATGAGACCAATCCAGGTGGTCACTACAAAGGAGCAAGGAAAGTGGGATGATATACTGGTGCACATTATTCTTAGAGGATTTACCATGGGGATGATTGGAAAGGAGGAATACAAGAAATCTTGTGACAGTTTGGAACTTTTTTTGGGGAACCTTGAAGGATTTCTTTGGAACTATGCTAAATGCTAATCCCTAGGTTTTGTTCCTGGAAAAAAATTCCAAACAACTCAATATTTTCTTGAACATGTCTTTTGTATCCTTTTGTATTGAAACTATTTAGTTTGGAGGGTTCCCACTTTCCACATAATGGTTTTGAATTAATAGTTGGATGGATGGATCAGGTATGTTCAAATGCTTCCATTATTTTAGGTAGGCCCTTCCACAAAACTGCATAAACTATCATAAATGTCAATGTGTGTACACTTTCCATAGAGTATGGAGATGAATTTTTGTTATTTAATGTTATGGACTCCATGGAGTACCCCTCAAAATACCTTTCTACATTTTTTATCTCCCATTTTGAACCACAATGTAAAACCCCAAGGAATTTTATTTTCATGTTCTTTGGGAGATTATGAGAATTGGTACTTGTTTTATGTCTAATATTACTTCCAAACCTATTTCCAATTCACAAGACTATCTTAGATTTGATTTTGAAATGGATTCATATTCTGATTTGTATCATGTGAACTCTGATTATGACATGGTTGTGGAGTATGTTGATGGATTTGATGCTTTATTCTCTGATTTTGATGATGTATATTCTAATACTGATGTTCATTGGGCACATATTTTAGTTCCTTAAATCTCTAAATCCATTCATCACCCCTATATTAGAACCCATTCCATTACCACTAAATATTAAATAATCATACTATTTAGGTGGTGATAAATTACCTGTTATAATTGCTAACAATCTCTCTTTTGAACATGAAAAAAACAATTGAAAATTTTGAGTGAGAACATCAGAGAAATTGGGTGGACCTTGGGTGAAATATCAGGAATTATCCCCTCCATTTTAATTATTTATATTTTTTTGGGTAATGGGGATAAACAAGTTAGGACTCCACAAAGTAGACTCAATCCAACCCTTTTGGAAGTTGTTAAAAAAGAGATTGAAAAATTGCTTGAGGCAGGTATAATCCTTACGATTTCAGATTCTCAGTGGGTAAGTCCTATTCAGGTTGTCCTAAGAAAATTGGTGTTACAATTGTTATAAATTAGAATGATGATTTTGTTCCCATGAGGGTGAAAAATAGTTGGCATGCGTGAATTGATTATAGGAAACTAATTCTATCTACTCGAAAAGACAATTTTCCCCTTCCATTTATTGATCAAATGCTTGAGAGACTAGATAGGGAGACACATTACAGTTTCTTGGATGGATTTTCTAGATCATTTTAGGTTCCTATTGCACTGGAGGATCAAGAGATAACAACATTCACTTGTGAATTCGATATGTTTTCCAACTGAAGGATTCCATTTAGTCTTTGTAATTCTGTAGGTACCTTCCATAGATGTAGGGTGAGTATTTTTTTCTGATATTTTGGAGACCTACATGGAGGTGTGTTTGGATGATTTTACATTGAATGGATCCCCATTTAATGAAAGTATAAATAGTTTGGGAAAAGTGTTGAATTGTTGTAATGAGAATAATTTGGTATCGAACTTTGAAATGTGACATTTTATGGAAGAGCATGGAATTGTCTTTGGAAATGTGATGTCAAAATAGAGGATAGAGGTTGATAGATCTATGATAGATATTATTTCATCCCAACCATATCCATCATATGTGCGTGATGTTAGATCTATTCTAGGGCATGTATGATTTTACAGGTTCTTCATCAACGATTTTAGTAAGATTGATCTTCCTCTGTCATGATTAATTCAAAAGGATTCTATTTTTTTGTTTGATATATCTTATAGGATTTACATGGTGAGCCAAACCAACATCTAACCACTCCACCTATTATACATCCTCCACGGTGGGAGCATAATTTTGAGCTTATGTGTGATGCCTCCATCTTCGTGGATGGAGTTGTCTTATCTCAGAGGGCGGAGGGGCGTTCACATGTGATTTATTATGCTTCGAGGGCATTGTATTTGGAATATAATGATATTAAGAAACAATGGAAAAAGTGATTCTTTCAATCATATTTTTTTAGATAGATTCCGTTCATATTTATTGGTATCTAAAGTAGTTGTTTTTTCAGACCAAACAGGTCTGATGTGCATCTTGAAGAAGTTGGATGCAAATACCAAGCTAATCCAATGGATGTTACTTCTTCAATAATTTGATATTGAGATAAAGGACAAGAAGGGTTTAGAAAAATTGGTGGTAGAACACATGAGTAGGATTACTCACACACTAGAGGATGACCTCGTGGACCATGTACCACTTCGAGGCACCTTCCCCAATGAGAATCTTTATTCCATCCCAGGTACTAATCGATGGTATGAAGATTTTGTTAAATAACTTTTTGCCTCTAAAATCCCTACAAATTTAATGAAACATCAAGTAAGAAAATTAAAAGGTGAGTAATGGTTTTATGATTGGGATGATCAATACCTATGGAGCATGTGTTGTGATCAATTTATTAGGAGGTGTGTTCCTGATCAAGAGTTTGAGTCTGATTTACAATTCTGTCATACACTTGCTTGTGGTGGATAGATTATATCCCAATGGATAGCTATGAATATTTTGGACTCTGGATTGTATTGGCCTACAATATTCCATGATTCTCATGTCTTTTTTAGTTCATATACACTTTTACAACACACTAGAAATATTTCTAGGAGACATGAGGTGCCCAAATAAAAATATTATTCCGTGAGATTTTTTATGTATGGGACATTGATTTTATGGGAATGTTTTCTAATTAATTTTTATTTTTTAATATTTTGGTTTCTTTTGATTATGTGAGTAAATGGGTGGAGGTTAAGGCCAGCATGACTGATGATTCTCATGTTGTAGTGGACTTTGTCAAGACACATATTTTTTGTAAGTTTGGAGTTCCAAAGGCCATCATCTGTGAACAAGGGACCCACTTTTTCCCTCAAAATTTGTATTTCCTCTTTCGGAAGTATGGTGTGACACACAAAACATCAACACCAGACAATCCCCAAATAATGTCTTGGATGAGGTTTCAAATTGTGAGTTGAATCAAATTTTGGAGAAAACCGTGCAGCCAAATAGGAAATATTGGAGAAAGAACATGGATGATGTGATTTGGGCTTATAGGAAATAATATAATACAACCATTGGTATGTCCCAATTTTGAATAGTTTTGGAGAAAGCATTTAATATCACCGTGGATGTTTTGAATCCAGCTTATTGGGAAATTGATAAATGCAACATTGATTCGACCCAAGATGGAATTCAAATGAAGTTGCAAATTCAAGAGCTTGAGGGGATTTGATTGTATTCATATGAAAACTCAAGTCACTATAAGGAAATATCCAAATATTATTATGAAAAAATGATCTAGAAAAGTGAATTTCATGATGGAGAGAAATTCAGGATCTAAAGTTCGGGACTGAAGCTGATGCCTAATAAGTTCCATTCCAGATGTTTGGGTCCTTATATTTTATCTATTGTTTTTCCTTATGGTGAAATGGAGATCACAGAATATGACACTTGAAAGAGATTTATATTCAATGGGATGCTTTTGAAGAGACACATTGAGAGACTTTTGACTGATGTAGTAGATTTCATCACACAGCATGACCCCATCATCACTTGATTATATCAGGTAGTTCCTAACCTTTTCACCTCTTTATTATTTATCCAATTTAAAATTATACATTTCATGTGCATATATCATCTCATGGATTCACATTGAGGACAATGATATATTTTATGTTTTGTCTATGGATCCTTTTATTTTAGTAATTTCAATTGGTTTCTTGTTTTCTAATAATTTTCTAAAAAAAGTATGTGTTTTTCAAATTTTCATTGTTAATAATTCAATTTATTGTGTGTTTCTGAAACTTTTCAGCTGAAATGAGTCTCATAACCATTTTGAAATTAATATCAATATGTGAAACAGTATATCCCATAAAATATAGTTTAAATTAATGCTAAAATTAACTTTGTTTCAAGTTCTAATATTTAGTTATTTCATGAAAAGTACTCTGAATTTTGAATCCCATGCCACATCTCACTGTCTTTATATTTGAAATCACATTCCCATGAGGATTGTGAACCATTATTTTCATATTATTTACGTTTACCTCATTTCTTGAGAGAAAAAAACCATTCTTTATTTAAGAAGAATTTGATATATTCATATCAAAACATAAGGGTTAAAGGTACTTATTTTTTAAATGATTGAGGAATTTTTTTGTATTAACGCCCCAATTTCAAAGAATCATTTTTTATAATGGACTACCTTGAACATTTAATACATGTAGCCCTTAGAATCCATGAATATCATATTAGGTTTTCCATAATACTAGACAATTTTCCCTATCTAACCAACTCTTGATGTTAAATTGCATAATCTTTTTGAACTTATGTGGAGGGAAAATTATATTGTGTTGTGCGACCACATTCTGTGATACATAGGGTGGAAAATAAAATGTTGAAGAGATGAGTTTGCTGCTGAAAAATTCATTATATTTAAATCAATGCCTTTTCTGGATCATTCATGATAAATGAAGTTGTGCCTTTCTGGAGCTTCTAATAGAGGGAGAAAGTTGTGACTATCTACAGGTTTTAAGAAAATCAGTTTTGAGAAGACTGATTATTTTAATTTTGAAATGATAAATTTTGTGAACATTCGTTAATTTTTCATGATGATGAAAATGAATCCATGCTATGGGGATTGAGTAAGAGACCATATTTAAGTGAATAATAGATTAATTCAATTTTTATTCAAAAGGAATCATGGCCCCCTCATTCAGCCTCAGAATATGTCACATCTAAGTCTTACCAACCAAAATCCACAGAACAACCCCAAAAGTCCTCATGATAAAGATATTTCCTTGAATCACATTGGGTGGTGATATAATATATTATAAAGCCTATAGTGACCCATTTAAAAGTTTGTATAAGAATGACATTGCAGAAAAAAATGTCATTTGTGTGGTAATTGAAAATTCAAGTGAAGTAAGTCTTTTGCGCATTAGAGGATACATTTAGATAAAATTAATATAATTATATTAATAAAGAACTTGAAATAATGGTTTTTATGAGTCAGGATATATTTTGTTTCATTGTGAGTAATTTTTAGATCTCAATGATAGGTGTTTATATTTTTTTATTTTATATTGATATTTACTTGTCACAATTATTTGGAATACGTGATACGTGGTTTTTTCAAGTAGTGTAATTGGGTACGTCTGGGGGAGTTGATAAAAAAATTCTAATTGAATATTTTATTGATTATAAATTATAAAATTCCCTCACATTTTATTAAATATTTATATTTTTAAAATATTTCGAATTAGATCATTCATTTGGAAATTATGATGGAATTTCCAATTTTACCCTTTATAGCGCACTATACCATTTCTGATATAAATGTTTTTAAATTTATTATTTGATATTGAAATTTTGTAACTGTGTTCCTGACTTAATGGGATATAAATTTTGATCACGATATTTTATCTACATCATTTATTTGGTTGATCTAAATGGATCATAAAGTCAAAGGTTGGCTGGACCAACCAGACTAGACATCAGTTATGTATTTTGCCCCCAGCTTTTTCATTAGTTCTTGGTTTATGCCAAAATTTTGATAGGATGTCTCAGATAAATTTTTTTGAACATACTTATTCATGAAAAACAACTAGTTCAGGCGTTTTGAGGTCAAATGGGTGGTGAATGTTGGATTAAAATATTTGGCATAGATTTCCAATTCACACTTGAAACCTCTTTGAACCAATCCTCCCCCGCACTCAATAAATTAGTGTTTTTCTCAATTGTATTGGTTTGGAGGTGAATTGGGAAGTTGATGGCTGAGAAGATGTGGATCCACTATAATTATCCAACCATTTAAATAATGGTATCTCTTGAATCAAGGATCCATTCGATGAAGCCTTATTCTTCTTATTCTTCGTGTTGTAATACATTTGTTTGTGTAATAAACTCCTTAGTCGTTCTTTAATATATTCTATTTTCCTTTATTTTTTTCAATTATATTACTCATTATTCTTCCTATTTTTGTTGTAATTAATGAGTATAAACAGGATGGGGTTATACCTTTTCTAAACTCTTGTGAATGAAAAACATTTCTATGATGACTACATCGCACATGGAAGCATTGTTCTTTTCAGTAATCGATCTACCTATATCCTTCATCACTAATTTATTTTGAATTGATGAAAAAATTTAATTCACTTAATATGATCTATTAATTTAGTTTTTAAATTAGATTAAACTAATTAGACAATTGAACAATTAACACAAAAACACATGTGGTTAAGAGTTTGTGTAAATTGTCAGGGCACAAACTTAATATGTAAAACAAGACCACACTTGATAAATTTTGTAGAATTCAAATGTATTCCCTAATGTCAATTCATTCCCATTTTCGAGAATCGTCATTTGCCTAAATTTACCACTGATCATAATCAATATTTAGAACATTAATCAAAACAGGGTGTTACGATTGCATGTTTCAAAGGTAACCTACGGTTTAATTAATTTCATCTTGGTGGTTTAGTTAATTCTCTTAGGGATTGGGGGTTAAAACATTATGTGATAATAATGAAGTGGATATTAATTTAAATTATAATGATATTTATTTGAATGAATAGGTAGATTTAGATCAAATATGCATTTTAAATATTTTCTAAAAAACATATTCTTGTGGTGTCATTTTAATCGAACATCATTTCAAAAATAAAAACAAACAATTGCAATCTTCTTCTTGAAAAATTATTCTAGATTTATAAAAAAAATAAACTCCCATCCTTTTAATTTTTTTTCTTAATTACTTTTATTTTATTATCAAAATACATTTAATATATTTTTAAATTTACTTCCTCCTTTGAGAGATGACGTTGGTCAGCCACTCTAGTGTGCCTAATTACCCCACAATCTTATATCATTTGAATGCTCCCATGACATTAATTTTCAATAATTAGGCCATAGATATTTATAATGAGGATAATTTGAAAAATGATCATTACACTAAGGTGAATATAATAATTTTTCATCAAACAGATGAGCTTCTGGATAGAGGTGAAACTAACTGATGTTACCAAAAAGTTCATACCAGATAGAATATCACTGTATAAAATTTTATTGATGAAGAATACAAGATAATTTTCAAGATGGTTTATATTTGGGTACATATAGTTCCTTCAATATCTAGGGAATGTTTTTAGGTTATCATATTTTTAGAGAGAAATTAGAAATCTTGAATATGTTTTACATAGTAATAGGAGATCCAACTTTCATATAAGGAAGACCATCAAAAGAAAAAGTTATTTCTCTACTAGATCAATAATGAATAATAATGATATTGTTGTTGGTTGGGTAACTAGTTATTTAAGGGGATCATGGATGGGGTGTATTACTATTTAGGAAGTAAGAGAAGAATAGAATGATGGTTAGGATGTATAACATACTATAGAAAAATACTTGGTTTTTAAGGGGATAAAATATTGGTAAACTAGTGAAATTATTAATGGGATATAGAACTAGTAACTGAATATGCATAAGATATAGATACTAAATTTTCCTTATTAATCATGAAGAATCATTTATTGTAGTATACATGTTTGTGGTTATAAATAGATTAGAAATTAGTAGGTCACATTGGTCAAATATTTTAAATTTCATTTTATGATTTCTCTCCCTTTATATTTACTACATATAATGTGGTGTTATGAGATATATTTGGTTGAATAGAGACCTATAACATGTTTTTTTTGAGTTATGAGAATATTTCCTAAAATAATGTGATCATTGATTCACCCCTTTATCTTTCATTATCATACAATTATATAGGAAATATAATTGGAATCTAATCCATGGTTTCCTCTTAAAAATCGAATTATTTACTGAGGATGTAGAATATAAATTTAGTTAAAAATATGTTTATTCCTATATTATGTGGATGGAACAATCATATTTAGGGTAATATATTGTCACTCTTCCTTTTATATCTTGTATTAAATGTTATAAATTCTACTGATTTGGAATACCCAGAAATTAATGAATTTTCTATGATAGTTTTCGATGAGATAAATCTTGATCCGGATGGAACAGATCAAAATTCAATTATGAAACATCTCTTAGAGAAGGTTTATATAATTATTATTGGGTTTATACCTGCTAAATATATGTAGGTTAAGAGTAGAAGTTGTTATGAATGAAATTCAAATATCAAGGAGGATCTATTGCAAATATGAAGGAGAAGATTTTTTGATATCATGATGGTAAATGCTGGAAACATTGAAGGATAATTTACAAGGGTCAATGGAATTGTCATTAGTACCATAGGTTTTAGTGAGAGGATGTAGATTCTATTATTATAAAGAAACTAATCATAAACATTCCAAATAGACTGGATACTTAGTTTTCATCTCTACTAGTACTCGCCTGTACTATTTCCTGACAATTTCAATTAATGGGTTTTCTTTTAATAAGAGATTAATATTTATAAAATGAGAGAAGAAACGGTAATGTTGAGAAAATGGTATCAATGATAGAACTAATTGAAGAAAATGAAAAATATTATCGACGCGTAGAACCAATAAAAATTAGTGTGGAAGGATTTAGAGAGCTAGAATACATATTATATAAAGAAAATGTTAGAACATTCTGTCTGAATTATGATATCGGTAAGAAATAAAATGAATATCTTTTAAATGATGAATATGTAATATGCATGTAGTGGATATGAAATATTCATTGGAAACTAAATATCATATAGAATAAAAATTACCCAAATATAATCTAAAGATTAGGAATATTCATATAATAATGGATTATTAAAATGAATAATAAAATGAAGATAAAAGGGAAGAAGAGAAGACAATGCACCTGCTGTAGATATTTGTAGAAGGTAAATTGAAAATTTATAAATGGTTAATTGACCACCAAAAACAACACGTGAATGCCTTGACCATGAATGGAATAATGTTTATTCTACCACCCATATTAATCATGCACTGGATGCCTTGTCTACTGCCTCATGATCCTTCTAACAACCCCACGAATAAACAAAACATTGAGATCTAATATCAATGATTCTTGTTAATATTATCCAAGAAATCACTGCATATAAGAAACAAGATGTTTTAGTATATGTTCTATGGATATTATACAAAAAAAGAAATCACATGATCTAATTATTTTGTATTAGCATATAATTCACGTCATGGGTGAAAAAAATCACCATGAACTAAAAGGAATAAATTTAGAGACTTGAAGGGATTCATAAAATAAAATAACATTAATTAAGGTTTCCAGAGTAAAAGTTGTTAAGATCCATACCTGATTGTACATATTTTTCCGGTTCCTAGGGGGTAACATTATGGAAAAGAGAAATGAGTGACAATAAGATACGATAAGATCAATACATGTTTGCATTTATTCAAAAGCTTGAAGCCTACACATAAAATTTATTTTAGAAAAACATGCACATTAAATGGTAAATGTATCGCATACAGTTTAAAGAGGAAGGTGGAAATAATCAATAATATTGAAAACAAATTATAAAAATGAACCTAAATGTTTGTTTATGCTTCCAACAATAATATTATTCAATCTTCAACAGGTGTGTGAAGTGTTGTTCAGATTTTTTCCTTCCCAGAAAAAAAAATTTATACAATAGTAAAATAACTAAATGAAGTAATACAAATACATTGATAGTATCCCAAACATCGAGTATTGTTTTCATAGAGAATAATCTTTTGTTAGGAATTCATTTGTATACAAAATTAAAATCAGGGCTTTATAGTCCAGTATAGAATCATATCTTGAAAACATCAAGAGGAGAAGTTATAGTTCAATAAACACCAACAGAGGACCAATGAGCGATGGAGGTAACCTGGTGGTGGATTAGTATCAGTTCTGTTATGGTGCTTCATGTTTTTTGACAACCATGATAGAAAGGAGGAAATTAAAAAATGGGAAAGTACCTATAATGAACTGGACAACTAAAAAGGTATTTTTGTTCAAGGAAAACATGGAATATTTACAATAGCTTCCAATTAGTTTAATTTCATAAAATAAGAGTAACATAAATATTTAAAATATTAAATGATGCCATATTGGTATGGGATTAACTACAATTTGATCCATTCTCAAAAAATTAGATAAAAATATAACTCCATATAAAGAGAACATTGGAATTATAATACAAAAGAGAAGAATCAGAAGGTGGAGGAAGAAAAGGGAAAGGAGAATTTTGACAAGAGGTAAAATAAAATTCCATTATAGTAAAATGTAAACCCAAATAGCATTAAAAAGGTTTATTGATGAATAACTGTTATAAAACACACAATATAACCAAAAAACATACATGTTTTAGCAACTTATATATCAAATCTCGAACTATTGTAACCACCAAGGGGATCATCTTGAAATAGTTTTGGAACACTTTTGAACCACCAAAGTGAAACATACATGTCTCAAAATTACCTTAACTATCAAATATCGAACCCTTGTAACAACCATATAGAAACATAAATGTCTCAGTTCTGTTCAGACATCCCAAATAATAGAAATTTTCTATCAGACTAAACAGAAATTATTAATCATTCTGAACATAATTTGTCAATTGGACATAACCTCTAGTCATGATTTTGCAATCACTAGGAACAAAAATGAGTTTTTTGTATCATGCCCTCAACTAATTTAGTTGCAGACCCTATCCTGGTAAGGTAATGAAACCACTTTGAAAAGCTTATTCCAGTAATTAGAATTCCCAAAAAAATAGTTAAAAAATTCAGATTGACAACTCATTGTAATACAAAACAAAGTTTAACTAAAAACAAACCAGTTTGTATAGTATCCTATTTTTCAAGATAAGACCCAGCACAAAAAGATGCATTGAACCCCAGTACCACCAAACCACATCTTTCCTACCACCACATATATTCCCTACTAAGTAACAAGAGTAACAAATTAAAATCAACCCTTCAATATGGACGTTCCATCAATTCCATATCTACTGTTTGACATACATTAACTTCCTCCCAATAAAGGCTATTGCTTGTAGTATTTTGAATTCCATTACCAAGTCTCCCACTTCCACCAAAAATCCATGTCATGCAACCTATAATTTCACATATACCTGGAAAGATAGATGTGAAACAGGTCTTTCCTCCCTTGATTGATCTTTTCCATTCCAATTTCTAGAAAAAAAGATATGGTATGAGGATTCCTAATGAGGGGCGAAGCAGTAACCAAATTTGGAAAATGATGACACCCACCCAACAAACACAAAACATAGTAAAAATATATGTACTAATAATCTGTTGAAAGCGGAAGTAAAATAAACCAATTTATTACATTTTCCTAGCAATCAAATTAGCTTAACCTACCAAAATATAAAGGGTTGTTGGGATGGATTCATGTAATGTGATTGCAGAGAATCAATGAATTTTACAATGGTAGTGATCTGATGGAATGCTTGTTGGAACAGTTCAAAAATGATTGTTGTAGAACATTGGAGACTAGGAGTCTTATAATACACTTGGTTGATGTGATACTTTTTTATTAGAAAATACTAGAAGAGAGATGGAATCATTGTGTAGCATGACAATCAATATCAACATTCTGTTCAACTACATATCTGTATAAATAATAACTGCATGTTGAAAATGAAAAGACAAATAAGTTCATACATAATTGAAAATAAAAAATTTCCTCCATATATGGTTGTAATCATCTCTGTTTTCGTTTAATGGATGATCGTCACTATTGATCCCATGCAGTAGTAGAACCCAATGAGAAGTCTAGTCAATCATGGTTCTGCAATGATAGGAAAAATTGTCTTGATTATTTCATGATAAACATTTAAGGAAAAGGAAAACATCTTCCAATGACCATATTTTCTGTACTTATTAAATGATCTATTGATAATAAGAAAACAGTTCTAGAAATCAATGTTGTTTTTGTACATAATTTTTTAGTTGTGATAAGGATTAATAGTGGCTGAATAATAGTTAATAATCCAACAGCTGAACACCTATAGATTCATCCAATATGTTTACCTGCACAAACAACAATGTTTCTTATACGATAATGGTTGAATAAAAAATAACTCAAGGAATAATATTACTTAAAACAAGAAATAATTAATACAAGACTCATTAATGATCTAAAATCACAATACCTAAAAAATCACAAAATCTCCTCTCAACATCCCATCACCTCCAATTATGTACACCTGAAATGAAGCAGATTTGTTAGCCATCTAACATGCTCAAACTCTAAAATAATTGGAGAGGAATGTGCCCAAAAATCAGTAATGTCCACTCAAATGATGTAATGAAAATAAGATACATTGATTATAATTATATTAATACCTCAATGCAAGAAATATTAGTAGCTATTGTAACAAATCTTATGTCATTGTCCCACTTGACTCCTAAACATCCAGTACATTCATATTCCTACCACACAGTAGTAAATTGAAAAATCATTGACCCTATATTGAATAACATACAATGTAATTATTGACATAATGGTGCATTAGGAAATATTATTCACAAAAGATAAAACATAACCTCCCCCAATGACAGCGGACTTCATCAATCCACCATGGCAGTACTATTGGCACAACTTCAAAATTTTCTCCCACAAATTAATAATATGTTCATATTCTAGTAATATTATTTTTGATAGAATCTTTTTTATTGATTTGAATGTCATACCTTATTGTGCTACCAAGAAAGGATTTTTCATGCATGTCATTATTATTCCCCCAAATATTGAGTCTTTTCCAAACATAATTAAAACAAATCTAGCATAATTATTATAACATATTGATCTGTTTGTGCATATACTAATTTTCCCATAAGATATCATAGAATAAATTCCATGGGAGATCTCTCTATACCTTGTCGCACTCATTCCAACCACCAACTATGGAAATGCCTTCATCCATGTAGAATCAAAACATAATATGGTCAGCAAAAAATGTAAAAACCTGTTACAAAGAGAATATAAAAAGAGAATAGTTGTAGTGTAGTAATGTTTGATGCTAATCGAATGTATAGGAAAATAAGGTTGGAAACTGGAAATAGAAACATCACATACTATTGACTAAAATAAGTAAGGGTCTTTTAAACTGGATTTGAATAAAATTGAATAGAAAAGACCTAATATGGAGGAGATGAGATAATCCAAGAAATTCATTAAAAAAATTATCTATTTAATTTTCCTACAGATTAAATCTATTAACAAATGTATGACTCTTTATATAAAAACATTAATCTATTTTCCCATAGTATATAAACACATTAAAATAACTACTTTACCTAAGATGTGACTTCAACTCCACATTAGTGTTTCTAATCCAAACAGTTAAAATTAGTAAAAATAATTATGGCAGTTCTATTTCCTGCATGCTTAGTTAGTCAAACCAGACCATATCAGTAATATTGTTTTACTTAAGAATATAAAGTCATCTATATCATATATAATAAATGACGATGCAAGACAAAAACATGTTGATGAGGTGGAAATATATAATATAAAATGAACCAAACCTGCAGAGTAGCTATAACATTTTATTTTAGGATGCTCCCTATGAATAGAATGAAAAATGTGAATTTCTTATTTCATGGACTACAGGAGAAAATAATAAATAAAATCTATAGGCAATGTAAAAAACATATTCCATAGATGGTTATAAATTCGTTGAATTCATAATTTCACCATATATCCTTCATAGTATACTTTTTGGGAGCTCCAAACAACCGATTGATTAAAACACAATATTTTACCTATGAAAAAACAATTCCAATGTTAGTTCGAGCTCTAAAACATAGAAAGTAATTGAGGTGAAGGAATATTACATAACACTATTCACCAGCTACTGGGATTGGTCCATGATTTCTCTTATATAACAACTTCATTGGTGTAATAGAGGAAAGTAAGGGTGATGGATGTGGTTTTGTATTGAATGGATCCCGCAGCATAACACTAGAATAATAACCCCATTACATCGCCAAATTTATTGGTATTTGAAGAATAATATACCAAAATTTTCAAGAAAAATATAGAGGGAATGGAATTCAAAAAATCACAAAAGAATAGAAAAATTAAACAGGATTTGAAACTCAAATGAGTCCAAATTTCCACATATTGAATGTTTCCAAACTGCCAAAATGAGGTGAATTTCATACAGAATATTGAAAAAAAATGCATACTATTTTCATAAAAAAAAATTAAATGAGAATAAGAGAGAAACAAAGAGAAAGAACATCAGTGTGGGGTAGTTCAGCAGGAACCTGAAGTGGGATCACTATGCCAGCACGGTTCTACGGGAGCCCTCATTTGAGAGGATAAGATGGAGGAGAAATCCAGGGAACAGGAACTGTCGAAGCTGAGTGGTGGAGTCATCGAAGATAGGGTTTTCTCAGGTGCCAAAGAAACTTACGTAATGGTGGAAGGTATGAATGGATTTCCAATCTGAATAAACTATGAATAGAAATGAGAGTAAGAGAAAAAAACATATTGTATATGTATGCTTAAATTCAGATGAGGAGGAAGAAGTCTTATGAGCATGATGGAGTACAGTGAAATCAGGAGGAGGATGATGCAGGCATCGGAAAATTGGGGGAACAGTAGTTCACAAATAGTAGATTCACTACCGCTCCTGGAAGAATGAGAAACGCATAGATTGTAGTTCTAATGAGGAGAAGCCGAAGGTCGGAGATCGAGGGTTGTGGACCGTCAGTTGATCGAGAGATGGAGATTGAAAGAGGCGGAGGTCAAGGGAAACCTAGGTCATGACCCGCAATATTCTCAGAGAAAATGAAAGCGGGAGAGAATGTGTTACAATGACGTAAAAAATAGAAACTGTAGGGAGGTGATATATGGAGTTTTGGGTGATTGACACGTTAGAGAATTGTGACGTCAATACACATTGGAAGGACCCGTGGTAGCTAAAAATGCCAGGATTAGTATATTTAGTAGATTCAGTTGAGAGGATCTCTTTTTGAATGAACTTCATAATATTCTTATATAATTTAAAATTAGGGAATAAACAGTTTTTAAAATGAATTATAAGGAATTAATAGACATGAAATGTTTTTAATAGGGAATTTCAAATGTTAGGAAATATATAAAGAATCAAATTTATTTATATATAGAGGAGGATAAGGAGTATTTCCACAAAATTATTTCTCTTATCTCTAAGTGAATCATAAATATAAATTGGAATGTAAAATTTAAGAAATATCTTATGTGATGTGATTAAAATAATTGTATCCATTTGTAGTAACAATCATATGAATAATATTTAGGATTCTAATTCATAATAAAATAAAATAATTATTAGAATGACAATTTGAAGAAAAACAAGAAAACATTTTCTAATAAGAAGAGAAATTTTTTATGTAGAATAGTGGAGTATTATTTATCTTCTAATAATGAAAATTATAATTAATTATATTTCTTCAAACAATTTATAATGGGTTACTCTGCCACAATAAGTTACTGATAATGATAAAAAGATAAAACAAAAAGAATGAATTATAAAATAAAATTTTAAAATAGATCTTGAGTAATTTTAATAACTCGGGAAGGAGAAGAATATTTTTAAGAATGAATCTACAGAGATTAATTTTGAAAATGATGAGTGTATAAAAAAGGAAATGAAACACCATAATGAGAGAGGCATATATTATGTAAAACTAGAAGCGATTAAAAATAATTTTAAGGAATATAAATAAACACCATCTAGATAGGAGAAGCATAATAATAAAGAAACCACATTTTTTAGGAAATAAAGAACATAATAAAGTTGGATGAATTTTAGAATATGGTAAATGATATTAAAGAAAAAATTAGATTAGAATGTGTAAGAATTGTTTCAGAACCAATGAATTATTCTTAAATAATTAGATAGTTAATTAAATTTAGGGTAATTGTTAATCATCTCAAGATGGCTAAAAATGGGGTCCCTAAAGTTAAGTCCATTCTATTCCCAATAAATATCATTATACAATTTCCTTTAATAAAAATCTTGTATCAAAATATTATATTGTATTAGATAGAACATGTAAGGTCGGTGAAAATCATATTTTATAAATAAAGAGTAGAATATATCATGAATATTTCACCATAGAAAATACTAAAATAATTTTTAAAATACAACTTGAAAAATAATAATTATATCAAAACATTTATTATTATAAAAGATAATTATTAAGAGTTCACTACAAGTGGTGTATCATATATAGGGAAAAATTATTATTCATTTTAGTATAATATATCTCTACTCGAAAAGATGATTGAATCATGGGGGACCTATGATATGAAGATAATAACATACATTTTAGGAATGAAATAATAGAGAGAAAATAAAGATCACAAGGTGAAAAAATAATCAGGTTTGAAGAGAATCATTTGTGGAGATCAGTAATGTTGAGTAAATAATGAAATAATACATAGTAATTCGTCGTGGTCAAATAACAAAATCTAATAATATGGGGGATTAAAAAAATATTTAGGAATAAAAATAGAAGAAAAATGTTTCTGAAAAGAGAATAAATTTGATGATAATTTTTTTATAGATAGTGGTTTAATGATTTATAATTAATATATGTTATTTGAGAAATATGGTAAGGGAACTAAGGACTATGTTTATATCATACCAGTCTAATAGAAAATCATGAAAATTATATTGAAAACTAAGTAAAAAATGATAGAATCATTTAATGAATGGAAAGATAAAAATAAATACATTATAAAATACATTATGGATGATCATAAGGTAGAAATAACATCCCATTATAATAAATGAAAAAAATATGTTTTTACTGAGGGATGTCTCTTAGTCTGAATTTTTGTTTTAGGGAACATTATACTTTCACCTTATTCCCAAAATATTTTATATTTGATCAAATTTTTACAATATTAAAGGATAAAACATAGAGAATATTTCCAAGTGTTATCATGGTATTTTAGAAATAAAATATGTCTATCATACAATATTATAAACACCATCAATATAGATTATTTTCTACACTTTTGCGTTAGAAAATATATAGTTGATATATTACTATCATACATTCAATGGTCGTATATAAACTTATTATCAGAGAGGAGTTCTGATTTTGTTTATGAAATGTGATATACATGTGAATTTTTTATACACATGAGGGGTTTTAATGAGTTCATTGAGATGGTTGTATTTTTTATGTAATAAATGTAATATTATTTTAATTGAAAAAAATATGATAGACCAATAGTTTATAATGTATTACTTTAAATAATTTTCAGGGGCAAAATTTATCTCCTTGATTATACACACTTTTTTCTACATTGAGTTATCCCACATATACATATATTTTTCCAATTAATGGTTGTTTGTTTAAGAAAATCATTTGATAGTATTCATCTCTCAAGGAATTTTCACAAGTTTCTAAGGTAAAATAAGATAAGTTAATAGAATCCCTATGTTTCCAATTATATTTTTTTAATAAGGGGGGAAATAAAATCACACACTTATGGGGAATAAATAATTGAGAACACTTATTTAAATCCAAGAACTGTGGGGATATTGACAAAAAACAAAATTTGGGATATTTTTTTTCCAAATTCTATTGGTTGAATTTTTTGTTAATATTCTAATAGGAGTTTGTAGTAGAAGCATCTTGGATAAATTTGAGAGAATAGATATTACTTAGTCAAGAGAAACATTTTTCGTTAGATGATACTTTATTTATCCTAAATTTACCAAACATTATGAATATATTCTAGAGAATGTTTGAGCATGTTCAATGGATGAATTTTAACCAACATGAGTTAACTAGATAGATGATAAAAAATAGGGAAATGTTTTTCCAAATTTGAGTTATAAAGTAAGGGAGTTTTCAATACATGATGTTGTAAATGATAGAGAGAAATATGATGTTGTAATCACTAGAGGAAATCTCTAAAGATCACTGGAGAAATAATTTTGAATTCTAACCAGCTACCTTTATTGGATTTAGATGATTACATAGATGAAGCATACCTTGTGAATGTAGTATTTAAGAATGATTTCATCTGAAAAAGTCTATCTGATGGAGGGGATCTGGATTAAGCATCATCAGATAAATATTTATTATATGGAGGGTTTATTAAAAATATCACTAAAAGGAGATTCCTAAAATATATTCTAGATAGTGAGATAACAAAATGAATTATGTACTAAATAAAGAAATGTGGGTCTATCTAACTGATAGGATCATACAAAAATGTTTTTATATAAGATGAAGGCATAATGATCTTTGTAAAGACACAATAAATTCAATAACTATGGTGATGTTGAGATGTACTTTCAATTCATTAAAATATATCGAATATTTGAGGAAGATTGAATATATTTTTTATTATAATATTTGAGGAATTACATATTAATAATGTTTAGTCTACCTTTTTTTGTGGCTTTGTATGAGATCATACAAACTTTTAGTAGATCTAGAAGATCAAATTTAGATCCCCCACATCATCCTAGTTTTGTAGAATAATTATGAGTATATAAATTATAGTTCAGTTATTTATAAGTGTTGTTGTTTCTGGTTTTATAGATTCACTATTTTGATGTTTTTGAGATAGAACATCATGAGTTACCATGAATGATTCTACTTAGATAAAGAATTTGATTATTAGAAGTAATATCTATACATATAGAAGTATTCGACTGATGGAATACCAGATGAACATGGAGAGTAGGACTAGGGTGAATCAAACCAAGGAGAATTAGACAAATGATCAACAAACTAATGTGTATTAGATAGAGTTACAATATAGAAAAGGGGTTCCAAACATAGGTGTAATAAACTATTGGTACTATGAAAATAATACTAGGAGTATTACTATATGGACTTTTTTAGGAATAAATCTGGAAAAATATTTTCATGATTAATATTTGAGTGTATATATATCCTTTAATACCATGATGAACTTTTATGTCCATAAGACATTTTAGAGATCTACGGAATACATTAAAGAAGACACCCACAAGAAAAGGTAGTCCCACTTGCTTATAAAGGAAGGCCATAAAAAACTAATTCATTTCTAGACATTATCAAAAAAATAAGGAAGAGAGTATATATGTGGGTGTAAATAGTTTCAAAATAGGATAGTGGATGGTGGGTGAAATAGGTCAAGAAGGAAGAGGACAAATGAAGGATAGTTGTGTATTATAACCAATTTTGGAAGAAGAATTTTTCAAAGGATATAAACCAGGGTCAACTGGAGGAATGATAAATGTGTTGTATAAATGGTTTCTTTATATTATTTAATTATATTGATTATGTGTTTATTATAGAATCCATGTTGGGGGTATAACTAACCTGGAAAAGATTATTTCATATTTACCAAACCATGTAACTATCATGTGATTATCTCTCTTTTTATAGTTACTACATATAAGTTGTGGTTGTGAGATTTCATTTAGTGGATCAAGAACTCTATAAAGATTTAGATTATGAGTTATAATAATTATTCATAAAAAAAGTGATCACTAATTCACACTATCCTCCTATTATTGATATTATAATGATCTATGAACTAAAAAAAATATACAAGACTTTTTCAATAAATGTCTATTTTATATGAAGGATTATATGGTTTTTATTATTATATAATAAATATGGAACATAATTATATAATTCAACATTTAAAAATTTAAATATATGAATACCTTTAAATAAGTCATTTTTTTGGATATCTTACTATACACACAACACTGAACTAAAACAACACAGTTAGATGTTTAAAATATAAAAAACCTAGTAGTTGAATTACCTGGAACGAAAATGATTAAATAATTTTTCAAAGATTTATATAAATAAAATAGTGACTGCTTTTAATAAAAAAAATCTATTGTACAATTAGAATGACTGATGTGATAATTATTTTTCATAGAATTGTATTTTTCAAAAAAAAATACCTTCTATGAGATGTAAAATTTTAATACAATAAACATGTGATTAATTATATCATAATATTTTTTGATATGAATAATTGGTTAATAAAAATTTAATTATTTAAGAAAAGGAAATATGATTTAGAACTGTTAATATTAATAAACATAGTTTTCTACCAAAATGGTTTTTTATTAAATATAAACATTTTATTTTAAAGTTAAATTTTATAAATTTTAAATTTTAATTAATAAAATGAACAATATTATTGGATTCATCATTTTATTATTTTATTAAGATATATTTTTGAATTATTTAAAAATAATTATTTTTATTTGAATTGTGAGAAATAACTTCATTAAAAATAACATGACTATTACGAAATTATGAGTATTTAAATATGAATTGAATATTCATGAAACATTTTTCAAAAACCCAATATTTATTTTATATGTGACATTAAAATTTTTTAAATGTATGTTTTAAAATTGCAAACTCTTATTTGATATTTTTGAAGATAAGAAATATATTTAAAATAAATCAAAAGATTATACATTTATTTAAATTAATTTTATTTACTTTCATTAATCCAATAAAATGAAATGAATTTCAAATCAGGAATTTGAAGGTTAAAATTATATAATAAGGATAATTATATTTTTGGGAATAACAGAAGAATTAACTACACAAAAACTTGTTACAATGGTGAAAATCAAAATAATTAAAATGGGAAACATAAGAGGTAATGGGGAAAAAATGTTAAAATATGGTTTTTAACTGGGTGGTTAATGTGTGTCTCAATAATATCTCAACACCTCGTAATTATTTCTCTATATTAGAATAAATTTTATTAATCAAATATCGTTAAGGAAATAAATTTTGTATTTAAAAATGAGTGACAAGGGGGACTAAACCCTGATAAAAAGAAATGATTTCCATGTATACTAATGAAAACATTAATATGGTATATTTTTTAAAATTTACCGATTTATTTTTTATTAATCAGAATTTCCAATTACATAGGATGACAATAACCCATATTTAGTGTTTGAAATCACTAAAACAAGCATGTAACTACCAAAATGATAGAAAATAGCCAATGATAGATGTAAAATCATAGGAAATCTATTTTAAAATTATTTATAATGTGTATGAGAATACAATGCATCAATAAGAAGTGTTTCATACTCAAACCAACCAAATAAGTAGTTTTTAATGATTTGATAGTTGATAAAAACCTGTGACGCGGTGTCATAACTACTAAAATAATCATCAATTATCATGAAATTATAGGGTAAAAATATTAGGATGTTTTCCTATTTTTTTAACTAATTATATTTCAATTGGATTTCTTGATTTGTTTGGATGACCAAAAACAATTTTTTACACTTTCAAAAGACTAAAATGTGCATTTAATGGGTAGGACAATAAAAAATGACCCCTCATTGATGTAAAATTTGAGAAAATGTTTCTTTGAATTATTTATGGAAGGTATTCCTCTAAGGTCGATCAATAAGATTGGATTTTTTGCACGAAACGACTCAATAATATATTTTTAATGATTTTTAAGTCCTTAAAAATGTGCGTTGAGAGATAAAAATAATAAAAATGACCACCAATTACCATAAAATCAAAGGAATAAAACTATAAAATGATTTATGAAATGTAGGAACTTATTTCTCATTAATCAGAGTTATTTTTTACAAGGATTAAATAAAACTTATATGATGTGTTTTGAAATAAATAAAACATCCTTTAATGTTGAAAACAATAAAAATTATCTTTGATTAATGTAGTATTAGTGGGAATCATTATTTGAATTATTTTTTAGGTTAATTAGTACAAAACATTTTAAATTGAAATGATTTATTCTTAGAATAACTAAATAAAATATTTTAAATGATTTGATGATTTTATGAAAATGATGTTGAGGATTAATACTAAAAAAATAACATCCAAGGGATGTGAAATTAGTTGAAAAAAATGATATGATGACTTTTGAAATTTAGTAATTAATGTTGCATTAATCTATCTTATTATTTTTTTGGGGTGACTATAAACAAATTTTTAGTGTTTTAAAACAATATTTCACACTTGAGATAGTCAAAATTATAACAAAACAACAACAAATTGTTGTGGCATATTTTTAAAAGTGGATTATAATTTTTTGTGATGTGTAATAGTAGACGAAAGATTGATATGTCGTTCCCTATTCTTGTCCTAACCAAATAAATCATCTTTATGGATTTAACATTAGTTAAATATTATTTGGATTGGGATAGGACAATGTAATGACCACTAATTGACATGAAATAATAGTACAACATCCATCAATTTCTTTTCGATGTTTATGAACTAAAAACATGTCAATCAAAGATGTAGTTAGTTCTAGATACTCAAAACAACCTTTGTCTTTTTTGAAAATACTAAAACATGCTTATTATGGTCAAAAAAAGTCAGAAAACATTGAGATTTATAATAAATCATAGGGAAAAAATTAAGAATTAATTTTGCTTTGTATAACTAAGTCGAACGCCAGTCTTATGTGTAGAGTTCTCAAATAAAAATAATAAATGTTTTATAGATTTTATGATCTTTAAAATCAAGCAGTAGGAGGTCAAAATGAACAAAACAACCACCATTTTTTCTAAAATAAAATGGATGAAACATTAAAAATATTTTTGAAGTGAAGAAACAAACCATTCATCAAATATGTTTTCATTTTTCTAGTATGGCTAAAAAATATTTTTTAAAACACTAAAATTTCTATATAGTCATCCAAACATCATAAAAAACAATATGTTTATATTAAATATTATGAAAATTTAATTTGAATTATTTTTTATTTGTAAATGTAGATTAATAATCAATCAGATATGTGGTTGGCTCAAACTAACAAATAAGTTGTTTTTAATGATTTGGATGAAATAAAAAACCTACATCATGGTGTCAAAAACAGATAAACTAACCCCCAATTTCCAAAACATCCACGAAAGAAAATAGTAGCATTATTTCCAAAATAAAGAAACTAAATGTGAATCAATTTAAGTAGTTATTTTCCAGTGATGATTGAGAAAACATTTTAATATTTTTATACAATGATACATGAGGGAAATGATAAAATCCATAGCAGATGACCTCTGATTGAGGTTAAATTATAACAAAAGTTAATTTAAATTTTCTTTATGGTAATGATTAGATGGTGAATAAATACAATGTTCGGTGTGCTCATACTAACCCAATAAACTAATTTTCAATATTTAAAAATCATTAAAACAAGAAGTGGATGGTCCAAAACACAAAAATTCCCTCTTACATCCATGAAAACATTGGAATAAAACTACAACATGATTTTTAAATTACTAAAATGAACCTAATTAAATATAATTTTTCATTTTTCTAAGATGGCTGAAAAACATTTTTAGTTTCTTAAAATAATATGTCTTATATGTAATTTTCAAAACCATAGAAAAAGACCATTGATTGATGTGAAATTATAATACAAATGTCTTTGAATAATTTTTTTGTGTATAAGTAAGTGGTACATCAATCATTTGTGGATTCATCCATTTATTTTACAATTAAATTAATAAATTGAGAAATTTCCTCATCATTAATAGTATTGTTTCTGTAAAATTAATGGAGAGATTTTATGGACCATATCTGTAAAAAAGGGGGTGTTGACCACATAAATAAAATATATAGACTTAGTGTCTATATAAGAGGATAGAGTAACATATTTTGGGTATACATTCATTCATTTATACTCATGTAGAGTTTAATGGAAAACTAGAAAGGGATTTCAATAAGATGTAGTCAACTAAGTGTGGAAAGTATGTTTTTATGGTTATATTATAATTTGAGAACCATTAGTGATAATGATTTAAGCATCAATGAATGATCTATGATGTGGTGGGATACAATGTTTTAAATATCATATATAGCATATTCATGAGGAATATGTGTGATTAAAATGTGATGTTCTTCGAATCAGGAAATTGAATATGCAGATGATCGGCCTTGAGATATATACATCAATAATTGTCAAATCAATCAAAACTAGTCTTGGGTTTGTTGATTTAAAATCAATGAGATGCCATGGAAGAGGTATTTTAGAAGCCCTTTGATGATGAATCATTTCTTGAACATGATCTCTAAAGTATTTTTCTTTTGTTATAGAAGTGTGTTGTTTGTTATAGATGGATGTATAAGAATAATTTTTTTCTAATAAAGGGTAGTTTTTTTCACTTGGATTATTTTTTAGATAGAATATGAAATCATATGGGGGTGTGTTTTTAAACATGGATTTTCCAATGTTATCATTATATCTTATGTTTGTGAATTATCATGTATTTGTTTCTCTCTAATATAATGTTGATTTTTCAATGTTTCTTCTTGATTTCATTCAATCCCTTATTTATAAGGGTTTTTCAACATTTATAAAATCTTAAGAGTGATTTTATTCCTTACACATTGATTTACCACATCTATATTTTGATGCGTTTAATGAAAATTTTCAAAAAGAAATTTTTGGCACAAGATCGCAATTCTCCCAAAAAATAATTTCCACATTGAAATCAAATACAAATTACATTAATGAAACCACATTTAAAAGTTTTGTTCATAGACAAAATCATTTACATGTTGATTAGACTCTACAACACGTATTCTCCACTATAATATTATCAATGATTACAATGAATAAGGAAGTAAACTAGCATATTACTATATATTTGATCCTCTTGTATATCCTGGTTCAATAACACAATACCCAACTATTATTCCTCAGTTAAATAGACACTATAATAATCTTCTATTTTCCCTCTTCTAGACGGGTTATACACCCCAGTATCAAGCCACTTTAGTAACTCGCAAAAATTCCCCCACACAAGCTCTTAATTCTTATCAATGTTGTGAATCCACAGATAGAAGGATCTTTATATTCAATTGGTTTCTTCTACACCACTTTAAATAAACAATCTTCTACAATCATATGGGATTTCACTCACTCATGTACGTCTACAATATCATTAAAATGTTTCAGGAATAATAATTTCGGTCATTAAAATCATTCATTCCATATTATTAATGATCTAGTTATGCCCTGTTCATTGAATTATTAGATATGATATGCTTATCTTTTTTATATTTTATCCTTCTTGAAATCCACCATATACTTTATGGAACTCGTCCAGAGAAAAATATTCTCATATTTACTCAATGAAAGACTTCTCCTAATATTCCTGAACACGTATTACTGATTGTAAATCTTGAATTTCTGGGAAATAAACCACGTAATTAGCACATTAGGATTTTAAAAAATATACTAATACATTCAACTATATGTGACTCTAATAAACATATCATATCTCTCAATAAACAGAATGGACATCACATAATGTATAGTATACTCTACATAGGATTATTTCAAGGAATTATAATTATGTTTTTGCATATAGTATTATCATTTTCATATCAAAACTCATTTCTGATGGAATTATTTTCATGGCAGAAAACATCATGGACATGTGGCTTTCATCATTTCAAACTATTTCCACTACATAGAAACCTTAGAATGAAAATATTTTTTCATTGAAGATTTCTGGGTTCTTTTGAACATTGGTTGATATCACATGGCATTTTGGTTTACATGGATTTTTTTTCACAAACAACATGAATTGTTATTAAATTATATGTTTATCTATAGAAAACATGAATTATTTGGCCGTCTAAAGTTTCATAGCTTCATTTACATATATTGATGCATCTCCAAGATCATATATACAGTATGGGAAATTTTTTACATTGAATAATTCATCAACATGCATGCCCTTTTCTGGATAACATACTCAAACCCCCAGCACAAACTGTATTCACTGTATATAAATTTCAACAAAAAAGAAGCCATAGAATGTGGAAATTAATACTTATCCAATCTGCAACATTTTATTGATATGTATGGTCCTGAAATCTATTTGTGTTCATATGTGATTGCTACATTAAAACCATACACCCATATAAATCTTTATATGTGGAGGTTGAAGGATACACTAGACATTTCAATAAAATTGATAAGAATCACATGATCAAACAACAACTATTATTTGTTGGTCATTTAAGATACAGTTCCCACATAGGAGAAACTCCCATGTCAATTATCTCTATGGTGGACATTTTAATTACAAAAAAATAAAATCCCTTTTGTAGATAGATGTGAGTATGGGGTCTAAACCAAGCCACATTTCCTCATTGTTCTACTGCTCCTATGGCATAGCCCACTACTCTTCTTCCCACCCACTATATGCTCATTGTGGGTGACTATAACTCCTTCAACTCATGACGGGATAGGGTATACTTTCTTCCCCGCCTTAGGAATGGAGCATGGATCCCTTGTATGGGCTATGGTTGGATACATATTTCATTTAAATCACATAAAGAATTTTCTTGGGTGAAACCGTAAGATTAAAACCCCAAAAAACCAACAAGATCGATAGATATTCATGATTATTCAATTAGATATTATAAATTGAAATATATTTTTTATTGTGATTATTTTAATTACAAATAGAAAATAGATATATGTAAATCACTAAGATATTGGAATGTAGAAATTATATAGATTCTAGATTCAAATCATGAAACAGATTTCAAAACACATTAAAAAGTAGTAAATATGGGAAATAGATTTACTGTGATGTAGTATGTTTTTGATCTACATTACTGAAAATAAACATTCCCACACATACATTTCATATTCTCAAAATCAAAATAGTACAAGGTACAATATAGAATGATATAAAATTTGAATATTAAATCATTTATAATTGCTATCGTCAAATCTAATTTATGAAGCAAATAAAATTCATACAAGCCAAAAAAGGTATCTCTATACTAGTCGTATTCTCATGATTTTTGAAGAAAAAATCTATGTGAATATTTATGAAATGAAAATTTATTGTCCATTGGATTATTTGAAAAGGTCAATGTGGAAATAAATATTTTTATGAAAGGGAATTAGTGAATATTATTCTATAAATATGCCAAGAAAATAATCTATGAAGGATGAAAGGTTGGTAGTAGATATCTAAAAAATATTAGAACAATAATGAGGGGTTGTGTTTTCAAAACCAAAAATAGGATATAAAAAATAATATAACCAAATTAGTCAAATTGTGTGAAGTTTGATCATTCAGGGGTCATCATTACACTAATACAACACTTCACCTTAAACTAATCCAACCAACCAAAAGCTACCATGTGTATGGAGCTAAAAAATCCAAGTGACATAAATTTTGAAACCTCAAATCATGTGTTTGGGATCGATCAAGGGGGAGGTAAATTGATTGATGTTGAGGTGAATCCATTCAAGGATTTAAAATGTAGAAAGGGTTAATTAAACCACTGAAATCCAAACAAAATAGACCAAAAGGGATTACCACATGGAAATAAAACATCACATCTAATGATATTAAATATATAGTAAAATAAATTTTATATGAATCATAATAAATCAAATAAAAATATTTTTAAATCATCTATAATAAAGTATATAAATGAAAAATAATGAAATGTCATATTTCAAATTGGAAAAATCAAATATCACAAATCACCACCATTTTCATTTGAAATTGGTTATTTTCTTGTACATATAGTCATGTATTGCGATGAAAATTCATCATATGAAATTGTTTTTTTAATTTTAATAAAACCATAGCATTATTCAAGCTATAATAAATGTTATTGTCAGTATTTATCATGTAGACACATATGGTTCCAGATTCAATGACATCTCAAATAAAATGTAATCAAAAATCTATTTATTTATATTTATCGTGGAATAAATTTTTTTTGGATAAATATATAGCATATGTAATAGAAATATAAACTATAATAATTTTATTATAATCTTTTAGTTCATAATTCAATCATGTGATATATAAGGATTCCATGATAACATCAATCAATTCAATATATTTGGTTTCTATGGTTGAAATAGAATCCATGGATTTTATATTACATTTCAATGATATAGAGCCTCCACAAGAAGTGAAATAATACACAGTTAAGGACTTTTTTGTAGAAATGTTTTCTATATAATAACATCGACATATCAAATAATCAATTCAGTAGAATGAAAATTCTCCCATAACATAAATACATGGCTAATATGAATGATATACAATGAATAATCCACACAAGGTCATGTTAAAATGGATTTCCATGGAGAGATCTGAATATTCTAAGAGTGTAGATTAGAAAGATAATTTTAGGACTACTGCATATCGTGATGTACATAACACATCCAATGATGTTGGGATTGGGTATTTTAGGCATGTACTCTACTTCAATGGCCAAAATATGCGATTGTGAAAAAGAATGCTTAAAATCGTGTGAAAATGGAACATTTCCAAGATTGAGAGATTCAAAAAATTATCTTTTTGGTACATTAAAATGTAATAATATTGGGAGATATAAAATATTTTCTTTGTTCTGTTACTAATAATATTTATACTAAGAATTTGATTTGCATCCCCTAAATCCTTCATTTCAAAAATTCCATTCAATACAGAATTAATAGCAATAATGAGTTGCATATTATAACATGTAATTGAAATGTCAAATAAATATAATAGAAGGTATATCTCGTTATATTTCATTGCCTTAATTAAATAATCATATTGAATCTTAGTAAAATGATTATTAATCAAGAATGAATCAAAATTTCAATAATATTTCCTAGAGGATTGTTCTAATCCATTCATGGTTTTTTTGATGAAAAAGATGGCTAGGTTTAAAATATTTTTGAATAATCATCTTTAGGTTTCATACATAATTTTTCCTTAAAGTCTCTATTAAGGATGGTTGTTTTCACAAAAAATTGTTTTATGCGAAAGTCAAAATAAGATGCAAAGGAAAGAGTCATCCATATAAATGAATGTTTTAGAACTTGTGAAATGATTTTAGATTAGTATATTCTATCTCCATTGAGGAATATCTCGGTTACTAACCTAACATTAAACATGATTTTTTTTAAGAATTATTATCCTCATTTCATTTATTAATACACTAAAAAAAATAAAATTAGAATTATTTGGATTATCTATGATAGAAAAAATATGATTTTTAAGGAGTTCATTTCTTTTTTCTTGCAAGAGATAAGGTTCTTAGAATCTCAATAGTTAATATATTTAATTCTAAATTTAGATTCATCATCTATAATACCCTAGTAATCTTTAATGAAAAAAATAAGCAATATCATATTAATTAAAATGACTAGGAGGTCTATAGAAGCTTCTTTCTCTATCACATGTCAACTAGTTATCATCATTGTGATCATGAGGCTCATTATTAGAATATGATTTAAATCCTAAGATACATTCATCTCAATTCATAGACTAAAGATCTTTTGTAGAAGGTTGTAAAAAAAGAACACATTGGGTTAATGGATGAGCATCAACAACCCCATCAATGGATGCATCATCACTATCTTGTGTTGTAGGTTTAGACTTGTGATAATAGGATATGTGAAACCTTACTTCACTGTAGATTATACAACTTTGGTATCCATATTTATAAAAAAAAATTATATCTCTTAACACCATTAGGGTACCCAAAAAATACAATTAATAGATTCATGGTTTGGTTTATCAGTTTTGACATGGGCATATACAGTACACCCAAAAAATCATCAGTGATTATAAGAAGTTATCATGTTTTTCAAAAATCCCTCTTCTGTAATAAAAATAATATTAGATGTTGAGACCCTAATTATTAAGTATACTATCATAGTGTCATCCACAAGCCAATAGAATTTTTCGAAGGCACATAATACATTAAATATTTTAACTCAATCAAAGATACTTGTTTTATATGTTTAGAGAACCCATTATATTAGGTGAATCCCTAATAGTTTGGTGCATTACTTTTCTCTCCTATTGGTATAAATAAATGAAATTAGTAGTGAGTTGTTATAAACCATTATCATTTCTCATTATTTTAATTTAAATTTTTTATAGTTGTTAAAAAAAATTCATTTAGGATTAAAAAATATAAATAACATTAGTTTTTTTGAGTATGTAAATCCAAACCTTAATTAAGAATTCATCAATAAAGATAACAAAATAAGAGCCTCCACCATGGGATATAGTCCTGGATAGTCCCCATATATCTGAATGACTATATTATAAAAGGAAATAAGAATTTAATGAATACCTATTTAAACTGACTCTCATAGATTTAAATATTCCACAGTCTTGTCAAAAAAGAAGATTAACAGACCTTGTTTATAGTGTTCCTCATGTCCTTTTGAACTTACATAACTAGAAATTATATTTCTTAAGAATTTATTATTTGTATAAAATATATATATACTGTCTAACTATCTACAATGGTTTTTCTCATTCAACATATATAGCACATTGACAAGGTATCTATTACTGATAGATCTAAAGCCTCTAGTGATATTTAAAAAACTCAGTTCAAACCTAAAACTAAATCTATTTTGGTCCAGAGTTCATTAGGAAATCATGTTTCTATAGAGATAAGTATAATATATAACATCTTAGAATTTGATCATAGATTTTACATCTAGTTCAATAAAAATAGGATATCTTCCCTTGATAAGAAACTTCATATTATTTCAAAAAAATACATCTTCATATACCATTTTCATTAAATCAAGGAATAAAACCCTATAGAGAAACATATGAAAAGAAAGACAGAGTCTAAGTACCACACCAGGGTGTGGGAATGCAAGGACACCATTAAACATCCAGTTGTTTCATAAGTATAATCCACTAAAAGGGAATGGTTAGTTGGTTCTTATCCTAAGTATTTTGATTTAGTTTTCTATAGTTAGGTCATGTGTTCCCAAACATACCAAAATCGTAGAAAAAAAATATTATACTTTTACTTTTACCTAAACATAGGTTTTTTTATCATTTTTTATGTTTACTTCATGGTTTACTCTTACATGTGGTTTGTGTCCTACCTATTATGAAAACACTCTCAACCTCACCTTTAAATCATGGTTTATAATATAATTCCGTATAGATAACAATCACAAGGGTTAGGTATTCATGAACATATATATTTTTGTATACTTGAATCAATTTGGTAATATATTATGAAATTATAATAATCACCTTTTAATACTCATCATCAATAGTCAAATTAATATAGGATAAATCATGTATTATTACAGTGAATTAAAAAAGGGGTTTTTAATTGAAATAATGGATTAAATTTTAAATCTAAACATGAAATTTTTCATATAAATTTAAGAAAAAAGTGAATCTATCATGTATAATTTCTCTAACATAATCCAAATACTAGTAGCAGTTATTACATTAGTACCTACTCTATGAACTTTTCATCCTAATGGAAGAATAAAATAACTATGGTCTTTAAAAAATTATCATAAGAGATATGATGGTTATAATAGATGACTTCCCTTACATTGACTAGGTTAAAATTAGTTTCTTGTTGAAATATAGTTTTTAGTTGACCCCTACTCAGAAAGAATTGATCACATCGTAATCCTGCATATATTGAAATTATTTTCAATAAAAAATCATCTTATTTTTAACCATATTAAAGACATGATACACTAAATTTTCTAATTCGATATTTCATTAGTAACCACTCTATGAACTTTTCATATATCAGTGTGGTATGTTCCATATGTTGAAGTGTGTCTCATCTATCAGGTGAAAAAAGAGCTTCATGACACATTCTCAGGTGAAGCTATTTTTAGGTGTTTTAGTAAAGTGGAAGAATCTTATAAAGGATTAGTGTTCACAATTCAATTGAGTGAGTAGTGAGATTTCATCTTGTAAATGATAGTGAACCTAGAGGTGTAGTGATGCCACCCCATGTATTTTAATAATAGTTAACATTAGATAATTAGGTATATATGAACATTTACTTTGTATATTCATTGGATGTATCATTGTAAAGTTGAACCATGTAAAATTGTTTTCGTTATCAACATTATTTAGTTCTCATATTATTCTCTACTATATAAATGAGGGAGAAGATTGTTTTGTTTAATAATGAAACTAGTTCTTAAGGGGAAGGTTTTTTAATATACTACACTATGATTCACCCCACCCCCTTCTTAGGGTATTTATCTTATTTGGGATAACAATTGGTATCAATGGTAAAGGTGATTAGCATTTTTTCTCTCTCAAGGGTTTTAATGGTGGATTTTAATCATAAAAGGATTCTGATATTCAATGGGAAAATTTTCTAATTATGGAAGAATCAAATGCAACACTATATTCAGTCATTAGGTATTTATGTCACTATAGAAGAAATACATAGTATATCAGCTAGTGTGGACAGTGGTGCTTTATCCAAAGTAGACCAATGGAAATTGAATGATGATTCTTGAAGAATAAATGAATTCGGGGGATCATTGTCTAATAAAATCCTGACAGAGGTGATGTCATTAATGTCAACACATACTATGTGGGGAAAGATATTAAATATATATGATTGTGATTCAAAATCCAAAGAAGAAAAATTATATGTCTTGTAGAACATGTATGAGAACAAGAAAATGAATTTCAATGAGTCTTTAGATACAATCATTAATCGAGTGAATTTTGTTATAGAATTCATGACCTATCTCAAAAAAATTATTATATATTTAAATATCATTATTCGTATCTAGAGAAGGCTTCCCCCAAGGTTCAATATGTAATTAGGTTTACAATAAGATAAATTTATAAAGGATATAACATTGTTTTTCATGCACATTACTCTTCCCTCTTATAGGATGAGAAATAAAGACATTGAATATCTTGAGAAATGAATTCCCAAAGAGGTGGATTTCAAGTCAATAAAGATGATCACTATTTATATTTTCTTGGAAGAAGAAGATATGTATAAGGTCATGTCATTATTTTCCACAAATATACAAAGAATAAAAAGGAATGTTTAAGGGAAAAATCCCAAAAGCAAGTATTCAATGTAAAATGTTTTTCACATATTCTAGTAAGATTCCAAAATAAGATTGCAAACATTGCTGATGATGAAGATGAAATTCCTAGAAAGAAGTCTTAATACATTGTGAATACTAAGAAAATATTTAAGAAAATTTTCATAAAAAAAGTAGCATATTATTTTATATGAAAATGATAGTTCAATATAATATAAGGTAGAATATATGGAAAACTACTTGGATCATGGAGAAAATGATTTTTTGGAAGTTTCAGGTAACTCCCATACAAGGGATGAATGTAAAAGATTGCAAAGAAGATGTCAATGTGATAATTGATCTTCAAGAGGAATTTGAAGACTCTATAGGGGAGATAGAGGTTTAGAGAGCCAAAACAATGAAAACCAATAGAAGGATTTGCGATTTCAATATCTATATAAAATATCAATAAGAATTGAATCATATTTTATGGATGAAATTAAAAAGCATAAGTCTTCAATGTGAGATAACACAGAAAATGTTTTTTAGTAAAATCATAATGCTGAAGAACATAAAAGTGTGATCAATGATTTGACTTTTTTTAAAAATAAATATAAATGTATTAAAAAAGATGAATATGAATTTGTTTACCTGTAAATAAAATTATAATATGAAGTGATTCATAAATATTTGTATGACAATGAGAAAGTATATTTCTCTGGAATCAAAAAATATTGAAGTGTTTCATATATGTCAATAAAAACAAAAGCAACATTTAAATACTAATGATAAGGTTAGTATGGGTCTTGAAATAAGAAAAAACTATGTTGTGATTCATGTCAGACATCATAAACCCACTCCAATTTTGAAAATAGAGATATATTTAAATTAGAATTAGAAAACTCTTAGAACCACTTGAAGAACCAGTTCTATAATAATTTATTGGAAAACACATCATATCATGTGTTATTTTTTCTGGAAGTATGGGACATTCTCAAAACATGAGTTCCATATCTAAAAGGTACTAAAGGGAATAATATCTACAAATTCATATATTTAGAGATAAATTTTCAAAGATTTATTTTGATTGTCACTCTTCCTATTGTGGAGGATTTGGATACATGGTTAGATATTTATCATCAACTACACATATGACAATGTTGAAGCAGACTCATAATGGACTTGTAAAGTAGATCAATTAATCAATGAATGACATGAAAATTAAAAATCAATTTTTATCTCAACAAGATTAATTTGGTCCATTATACTCCCAGGAAGATCAATAATACAATTCTGAAAGGTCTATGAAGTTAGTGAAGTGGATATAAAAGAAAATAGTTTAGAAAATATTGGTTGTAGAGATTTCTCTTACAGAATCAGATAATGCTAGTGTATGAGTCCTTGATAGTTGATTAATATCCAAAATATAGAGAAATAAGAATCCTATTACATGCATCGAATATGAAAAGGAAGCTATTTTCAAATTTTCAAATGATGATAGCCTAAATATTATTATCTCAAGAAAATTAAAATTTTGTGGAATGATATGAGATGTATGGATTTCTTGGTTATCAAAGTTCTCATTCACAACTTGGTAAGGGTCAGTTAATTGTGTGAATCACATCATTCTATAAGGTTTACCATAAATTTTGAAACCATCATGGGAAATGATGGTATATTAATTTGTTAGAGAAAGTGGATAAAGTGGGGTCAATACCTTGTAAGTGGAGAGGAAGACAGAAGCTTTCTATCCGTAGTGGAAGAAAACTAGTTGTGGAATAAATTTATTGGCTATTTATGCTATCCATAAATAAAATATATAATAAAATGTGATGTAGTGTGAGATCTACCAAAACAATCACGTGATTTTACTAATATGTTTGATATTTTTCAACAAGTAACGTTTATAAAAATGATATATAGAGAAGAATAATAATGTTTAACCAGAGTTCTTTAATTGGTGAATTAATATGTGTGTCGACCTAGATAACGAATATCCATTGAAAGAATGACATATTAAGTTATATTCAATGATGACATCTGTTGGACAAAATTGGTTATTTTCATTGACGATATGTATTACATGTTTAGTCACATAATATAAAAATTGAGGGAATCTAAAAGGATTATTAGATAGAATATTTTTAGGTATTTTATAGATAATGCTGAAAAATACACAAATATCATAGTGTAATATTATATTTTTAAACATATAATATGGTTTCATGTTTAGATAGTGAGAACTCCTATAAAAATAGATTAGATGAGTGAAGAAATCAGATCATAAACAACATATCCAAGTCAATGAATATTGAAAATGAACATCTAGATAAATTCTTATATGAAGCATTCATATAATCAGGATATATATGAAATAGGTATTTTTTTGTGCTCAAAAGAATAAAAGACTTCATTGGAGAAATGGTATGAAGGTAATCCATCAATGAAGTAATTTAAAATCTTTGGAAGTAAATATTTTATTGTAAATAAGGAGAGAAAAATGGAATTTTAATCTCATGGGGTTTACTGGAAAATACAGGGATATTCAATAAAAAGAACATTAAATAAATTGTCGAAAAAGAGGATTGGAAAATTATTTTAATAAAATGATGTAACTTTAGTAGAAAATTAACAAAATATTCAAAAACACAGTAAAGAATTCCCTATTGATATCAATGAGGAGGAATGTAACTCAGGGGGAGTTGACGTAGTATATAATTATTCATAAGAAGATAAAAATGATGAGTTGGAGAATTTCAAATATATATCTTCCTGGAAGCTGAAGAGTTGATGTGAAATAGATACAAAAAACATTATTCGTTGTCAAAAAATGAAAATTAAAACATAGAGAATGATTTCATTTAGAATGAATCATTCAAATCTCATGTAGAGTATGTATGCTTTTAATAAGTTGTTGGATATGATAACTTTGTTTATGATATGAATGAAGATCTTGAACAAATTGAGAATAATCATACATTGGAGATTACTTTGAGGCCAAAAATTAAAAAATTCTTGAGGACCAAATGGGTATCCTGGAACAAACTTAATGAAGATTGAATTTTTACTAAGAAAATTCAGGAATACAGTTCAATGGTTACACATAGATTGAGGTAATTGATTCTGATGATACATTTTTACATGTTGCAAGGATCAAGACTAATTACATATTCTATTCCAAAATAGGTCAAAGGAAATTCAATGTATTCCATAGGGTTTTCATTTAAGAATTTTTTAATGGTGATTTGGAAGAATAAGTGTATACAGAGAAATGAGATGTTTTTTCGATACACGAAGATGAGAACAATGTTTTTAAGCTAAGGATGGCGCTCTATGGGTCGAATCAAGAACCAAGAGAGTGGTATTCAAGACATGATCAATTTTTGAAGAACCTATGTTCTCTGTTGTTGATGCTCCTTTCGTCACAGAATCTAAAGATCAGAAAAGGGAATATCTGAGCTCAAAGTGATTCAACCTTTGGAGAAAACATCAAAAATCGACAAAGGCAGGAACACAGGGTCAAAAGAAATTGCATCGCGCATGTTGTACCACTGTCGCGCAAGTACACTTGCGCGACGATCTTGGTCGCGCAAGTGACTTGCGCGACCTAAGTGGTAACCGCCCGGTAACCGCCCGGGGTCTTCTCCTGCCTATAAATAGACCCTGTGGTCCCCCCATACGGGAGGATCTTTTTCCAGAAACTCAGATTGAAGCTCCCGACGCCCAAGTCTCTTCTCAAAGATTCCGGAACACTTCTAAGGTAATTTCTTACCTAGAATGGAAGATCTAAAGAGAGGAAGGAAGGCCTATGTGTTGAAACCCATCAACACTTGCGCGCCGCCTTATTCCTTCAATAGAATTTGCGCATCCCTTTTTTGGAAGAACATCAAGGGGATTCTAAATAGTTTAAAAATGAGTCGCTCAAGTATTTCAATTCCGATTGAAAATCGCGCAAATGCACCATGTGTCGCGCAAGGTATACCTGCGCGACCAATACTTGCGCGCCCACGCAAGACTAGCGCGCCTTTCAAGACTTGTGCGCCCCTACTTTTCTGGGTTCCCATCTTGCCCATTTTACCCCTCTTAAGCTATTTCACCTTTCCTATTCAAGATTCAGTCTGCAAGATACTCTTCAAAGCCATTTATGGCATGATTTCTTGATTTGACTTCCTTATCTGAAAGGAATTCGGTGGAATATCTCTCAAAACCTAGTGATTTATACATCTTTATGTCACCAAAGATTTAGAGTTCTTTCATTCAACCTCATCCTTTAAGATGAGAGAATCCTTAACCTGTGTCTCCTTTTCAAGAATAATCCCCAGTTATAAGTCCTTTAATCTGGGCATCCTCCTCAGGAGTAAGCCCCAAACCTTAGTTCCCAAACATGGGCATCCTCCTCAGGAGTAAGCCCCAATCACAATCCTTTAATATGGGCATCCTTCTTAGGAGTAAGCCCCAATCTCAATCATGGGAATCCTCCTCAGGAGTAAGCCCCAAACCTTAATCCCTAACCTGGGCCTCCTTTTTAGGAGTAAGTCCCAGTCATAATCTTGGGCTTCCTTTTAAGGAATAAGCCCCAAGCCCCTTAATTTCTCTTAACCAGTCCTAAATTACGTTTGATATGGGATTCCTCCTCAAGAGTAAAACCCAATTATCAATCCTCTCCTAATTTGGGTTTCCTTTTCAGGAATAATTCTCATGTTAGAGTATTCAAATCTCCATAAAGCACATATACCTTTATGGACCATGTTCCTGGATTTTCTTCCTAAAAGTAAATCCTAAACCTTCATCTATCTGGGCAGTCATACATACATAAGCCCCAAACAATTTCTTATGATTGCATCATTCATGGCACAATTGTCTAATTTTTTACCAATACCTCTTGTTTCTCACACTGAGAATGACTCACGTGAGCTTAGAGTGTAAAAGTAATTATGACATTCTTCTTTGAGCCATCAATCATAAAACATCATACTCCATCACTCGAACTACGTGGGTTCTGATTCCTTTTCCAAAACAAAGGATACGTAGGTAGCCCATTTATGGGTTTGATGCCAACATTGAAATAATCCATGTCCTTCTGAATGACGATAAACTTCAAGTGCCCCACTGAGTGGCTTTAAAACCAGCCTGGTCATCATAATGACCAAGAGACTTTTATATAAATGTTTTGAAGGATACCATTGACCAAGAATCTCTAAACAGATATAGATGATTCTCTATTGATGAAGAACCTCGAATACATATAAAAGATTCTCTAAATTTCTTGCATATTTAATCATTGATTGTTAAAACTAAAGGAAAGCTCATTTTATACTTGGTAATGTAATAAGGATTCACGAACATAACTTAAATCTATAAAGAGAGTCCCAGAGTAGACAATAATTCCCCTCAAAAATGTGTGATGAGTCCGACCTCCCATCCTCTCAACCAATGCAAATTCCTAAGCCTCATCAGTCCACAAGATAATGAGCACCTACCTTTAGAAAGTAGGTCCAAACGGATGTAGAATCATTGGATGTTTCCAGTTCTACGAACAAACCCGCTAGAAACCGATCGGAACATGTGAATCTCTTGTCCAGGAGGTCATCCCCGAATTCCGTGCGAAACAAAAAATGGTGAACCCGACGTGAATCCTTAACCAAGTTAAAGTGATGTTCTTCTTATTTGTTAGGCCCCTTGGGCCAACAAATCAATCATTGACATGTGCTCATCCAAAAGATGCAGTGTCCAGATTCATCTTGATTATGTCTGTTATATGGAACAGGCACTCTTTTCTCAAGATCTTCTGCAAGATGGCTTTTCTTAAATTTACCCTTGTGAATACTACTGCTCTGAATACCTCTACTGTGAGGTCTGCTGCTGTGAAAACCAATGCTGCTACTCCTGCTGGAACGTCGTCCGCTCTGAGGAGGACATCCCCAACTCAGTGTCTTCAACGCTGGGTTTCTAATGCACTGGTTAAGGAGTACTGTCGCAACGGTACTATCCCAACTATGGAGGCCGCTCGTCAAGCCCTCCAAGCTAATAACTCTACCTGGTCATCCGGACAACGGCGGCCAGCGATCAAGAAGTAGGTGGTGCTGACTACCGTCTCCAACCGTTTCGGGTCGTTATCCCCGGAACGCAATTTCCATTCACTCCCTTACTCTGAGGAAGTGAATGAGCAGGGCCCACATGACCATAATTCAAAAATACAGGAGTCCTTCTCGGGGGCTCCCATCAACAATCGCCTCCAGACTCGTGCGGTAGTGCGCCCTCAACATGATGAGGGTACCGACTCCAGGCATTCAACTCAGGTTCCTCGAACCCGAGCAGGCAAGATGAACCACCAGAGACGGAATCCGGTTAACAATGGGCAGTTTTTCATCACTGCCATCTCTGGAGAAGTCCACCAACCTAACTTGGTGGCAAATAACGAGCAGGCACAATTACCTGTCCGTTTTAATTCCGTTGTCCAGCAGACTCGTCTGGCAGCATCACGCCAATCCCTCCAGGCAATTTCGGCGGAGTACTATAGGCAGAAACATACACCTTCTTATACATCACCAGTTAGTCAGCAGGCTCGTCTGACTACATATGATGGTTCTCGTCAACCGCGTTTGGTGAAGTGTAATCAGCAGGCACATACACCTGCTAATACTAATCAAGCCTACCAATAGTCTCGCTTGGTAGTGCACAGAGAAGTCAGTCAGAAAGCCCCGACGACAAACAGGAGGCAGACTAAACTTTCTGCCTCCACACTTGAGTACTGTCAGGATTCACTGATAGGAAAAGGAGGACAGGAGCAGGCACATACACCTACTCCAAGCCCGGAATGGACGTATATCTCCGTTCTGGCGGCTGAAGTAACCAAACTTATTTTGTCAATGGTGAAAGAGAAGAAGCAAATTCCTGCTCATATTCTGGATGCTTTCCAGGATATCATAACAGCTTTAGCATCATCTCAGGGACAGACACATAAATCTATCCCTAGCAGTGGAGTGACACATCAATGATTCAATCCGGAACAGACACACACATCTGTTCTAGTCCAAGAGATTTATGGGGCATACTCCCCCATATCATACGGACAACCAAGTCAGGCACATACACCTGATTTGAGTGGAGATCGTCAGCCCAACCTGACCATCTTTCCTGACCAGGCACATACACCTGCTCAGAGTAACCACTTTCATCAACAAGTGGTTTCTAAAGCGAGTAAGAAGGCATCTAAGAAAAAGATCCGCCCAGCACAGTCAGGAGATCAAAGGCCAATCTGCAACAAGGCCTTGCTCGATGCTGGAGTTCTTGAAGCCCTCAGACATTTATCTGTCAAAATTCAAGATTCTATTCCCTCAGTTCCCAATAACGGGAACATTAATTCTGAAGGTCTTCAACAGACACTTCCTCATGAAGGCTTGCTTCATGAATATTCGGTCAATTTTGAAGTTTCTTCTTCAGATGAGAGCCACCAGAACCCTCTGTGTGGTCAGAAGACCAAGGAGAAAGAGATTTCATCTTTTACTGTAACCCATTATGGTGGTCCTCCCCATGATGATGAACTTCGCTGCGAAAGTCCTCTCCGCAGTAGTGATTCACATTGCCTGGAAAATACTCCATTGTATAATGTAGTGCCGAGAAAGCCCTCTTATCTTGAGGCACTTGCAAATGCAAAACCATTTATGTCTGATTCTTTATCGCTAACAAGTAAAATACTTTCTCAATCAGAAGATAGCTCAGGGTGTAGGTCATTCTCCGAACCACCCCTAAGTCATGCATCTTCTAGTTTGATCAATGATCTCTCTACCAATCTTGTTGAATCCGATGAAGCAACAAGGAAACACCAACTCTGGTCAAAACAGGTAGAAGAATCTTCATTTAATGATAAAGAGGAAATGCTGAACATGAGGAAAAAACTGGAAAAAGGTGAAGTACCAGTCATGTTTTGGCCTTTGGCTGACTCCCAGTACGACATTCCAAAGATGTTGACAGATGATGTAATCCATGATAATCATCTCAACATATGGAAAACTCTTTGTCAATTAAAGAAGAAGGTATTATCTTATGATGAATATGAAAATCATCTTAAGATAATAGAAGGGCTACAACGTCGGATTGATTTGGAATCTCTATCAGTCTCTCGGTATCCGAAGGCTTAAAAGCAACAGAGAACCCTTATACGTTCATGCCTTGGCGCACTAAGAAAATTGTGTCAGTTCATTGCCAATGCTCCATCTGATGTTCATATCAGAGGATGGGGTGTTCACAGAGCACTACATTTCACAGTGCTTTCCAGTCAGCAAAGCCCGCCGAAAATGGTCTCATGCAATGTTATTGCCCATGGCCGGCCACAGTCAATGGGCTTTGTTCATAATCAAAAGCTTGCTCAAGAACAGGATTCAACTAGTTCCTCTCAAAATCAGGTATATAGAGAACAAGTTGTTGAATTGCTCCTACATCAAGCAGGCGATAATATTGCGCAAGCCTCTCGTCTAGAACAAACACGTCATCAAATGACAGAAGTTTCGGAAATCATCCAACGGTCTGTTGAACCAGGTGATAAAAGTGGATACAGGTTAATGCATCCAGCTAATTTCCGAACTAAGCTTCGCAAGATCAAAAGAGATTTTAAGAAGATCTCAGACATAGCATGTCAAGAGACACCCCAGCTTGTCAGACTGGGGACTTCTCTAACCCAACCCTCATAGTCAACAAATGGGATTCGAGGAGTTGAGCGGAAGCAGCAGGAACATCCCCAGTCCACCGGACTGGGGACTTTTTCAAATCCTCAATCCCTCCCTCAGAGAAAGTCAGTATTCTCTCGATTAGGGAATAAGCCTCAGGAGGAACGAAGATGTAACAGCCCGAGATTTTATGAAAAATATTCTTTTAATTTCATTAATGTCTTGTGTTGTATTCTACACCAAGATTACCTTGCTCTATACGCAACACCGTATTAGCTTGCAGTATACGCAACACTATTCTTGGACCGTGTTACACACAATTTTGATAATAGTTATTCTACGCAACATTGAGTATATATATATATATATTAAATGTATAAATGAAATATGGTTGGATTCTGTTATACGAAACAATGAAGGATTCTTTCACAACACGCAACCCTGACTTGGCTTGCATTACACGCAATCGCGACCTTCCTCGATAGCGTGTGTTGTACGCAATACCGGGTTTTAATAAACAATGTTATATTATTATAATATTGTCATGAACTATCCGTTATGAATATTATTAACTAAATTTTGAATTTTATAACATTATTATTCATCATACACATTTCTAGAACATGGTATAAAAACGAAATAAATTTTTCGGGTAAAATAAGTATTTTTCAAAAAATGCAGTTTTACCGCCTTTTGATGGCGCACCCACTTTAAATATAGTTTTTGACATGTTTATATGTTCAATTTGACATAATAAAATTCTTCTTTTGAATTAGGATGTAAAAATTTACATTATATAAAGTTTTGATATTTTTCCGATAACTTTCATATTTTAATGAATAGTAAAAACACGCTATATTTTAATTAAAAACAACTTTTTTCATTGTAATATCTTATGTGGTTAAATTATAATATTGAATGGTTTTAAAGTATATTTAGAATATATTGTTACCACTTAATATAATGTTGGTCATTGGACACAATTTTACAATTAAACCGAACATAAACAAGTGTCAATCTTTTGATAGTTATTATCTCTTAAAAACACGTTTTTTGTTTTGACAGCGGGAATTAATTTTAAATTAATTTCTGCCACTTCTGTGTTTTGAATTTAGAAAAATGGATTCCATATTTCGAATCAGGATGTTCAAATTTTGTAAATAGGTAACTTTTATTTTTAGACATTTTGAATAATTACTACGGTAAATATTTTATTTACCATGGTTAAGGGTAAATCCGGTAAATAAGGGTTAAAAAATAATATTATAATAATATTAAATTACCCTAAAACGTGTCTTAACCCTATTGGTTGATACATGGTCGACCATGGGCATCTTTGGGTCGATTTTGGGACCCCATTGATCCACTTGTAAGTGATAATGACACTTTTTTTTAATTAAGTTAAAATGAATACAAAAATGACACAAGCATATATCTTTTAGAAAAACAATTGTTACATAGGGTTATATATGTTGAATTTTAGATTATAAATATTAATTAGAAAGACAAAAAGATTTCCTACATAATGGTATTTTATTTGTAATTTTTAGACTTTAAAGAATTTAATTTATTTATGATACAATGATGATGCAGTAATTTTCTTATTAATGAAATATTGACATAATTGATGTTATAAACACCAAAATAAATGTAATTTGAGAATTTTTATGAATTCCACTAATTTTCTAGGTTACTTCGATATATTAATGTTGATTTAATCAACTTGGTTCGAACATTTAATTCCTTTATGAATTTCACAAAAATCATATATCAAATAGTGTCAAAATTGACACAAAATAGTTTTTAAATCAAATATTATATTATTAATTGTTATTGTATTATTAAAAATCTAAGGTTCGGCCAAATGACTTATATAAAGATATATATATTAATAATAAACAATTTGGGGTTAGTTTGGCATGTTATAGTAAGTGTATTAACCATATAGTAAAAGAAAACAAAAAGACATGGTAAAAGTTAAATTATTTAACTTAGAGTTAAATCTAATTGATAAGGTTAAAATAATATCCTAAACTTGTCTAAATTATATCTGTTGATAGTATTTAGACCCATCCCCATATTATCTTCGAAATAAGACCCTTTGGAACCATTATAAACCGATTTTGACTTTAATATAAAATAATATTTTGAGATATTCCTAAGGTTCCCCTCTCCTCCCTTATAAAAGCACACCTCCTCCCCCTCCTCCTCACACCAATTTGAGCACTCAAGCTCGGCCAAACCCTGAATAAAGCTCTTCTCCACTTCCCTAGAAACATCCTAGAGGTTTTTGTCTTCCTCAAAGACCAATTTTAGTGCCCTAAGAGGAGGTCTCAAAGAGGCGCTTCAAAGAAGAGGTAATTACCGTTACCAATTCTTTCATCTTTATTTCTTCTTCCACTTCTTCTTCTTAGGTTGTTTCATTATGAAGTAATAACATCAGTATCAATCATATACGGATATGTTATTATAAGTATGAAACAACCCTATTTCACCATCTATCCATCCTACGGAAAAAGAAATCACCGCGCGTGCGTACGTACGGAATACCGTCTCCACGCTGTGGTGTAATCTATTTTCCACCACCACCTTACATGGATGGGTATAATGGTGTCAAGAATAACTATACATAGTTATTACAAAATCATATTGATTCTTATATATTGTATAATCCACTCCAATTCAATTCAATATTTATGGAAATGATATCATCGCTCGTGCGTACGTACGGACTACCGTCTCCACGACGCGATGAGATTCATTCTCCATGTTAACCATTTAAGAATGATTATAAAGTATATATAAGAAATAATAATGAAATATATGACATTATAAAGCTACTGGATTTATGTATATATATATATATATGTATGTCATCTACTTACTTCCATTTCAAGACAATAAGGAAAGGAAAACAGCGTTCATGCGTACGTACGGACTACCGTCTCCATGAACGGTGTTTTTCATTTTATTTATCTATCTATTATATATATATATACTAAATATATATGATATATAAATCATGTTTTATATTCTGGAAGTAAGTAAATCATGATATAAGTAATAATGATGTCAAGAAAAACAAGTCAAAACACCTACGATAAATGAAACGATTTTACCCAAAACGCTTCTTTAACATGGAATTTACAAAAGAACGGGTAATATAATGTCATAAGTGAACCATATATGATATCATAACAATGAATATGATTCTGTAATAAGTCAATGACATTATTTAAATCATTATACAGGAGGTTCAGACACATACGAAGCAAATCGGACCTAAGGTAAGGGAAAATATCACAATCTCATTTTTATCCGAGATTGTTTATTCGTAAGTATTTACTGGGGTGAATTTTATCATCCACATCCATGTTTCATCATTATTTAAATCCACCTAAAATTGTTTAAATCCATTTTTACCCTTTGGTGAGTTTTTAGTAATATGTATGAAAGGAATCTTTTGTCGTTTTTCGTACGAGGTACTTTTTGACTTTTCCGACAAAAGTACGAAGAATGTTTTTTAAACTTATACGGCACGAACGGATTTTTACGGTTTTATAAAGCCTTATTTTCATGAACCTTACTCCAAAATATTTAATGACTATTTTCAATAAAATCTCTTTCTTTTAAAATTGCATGGTGTTTTGTGAAAAGGAATTGATTTTGAAGAAGTAAGGATATTTTCCTCAAGAATTCATTTCAGGTGTTTTATAAAAATTATTTTCCATCTAAGATAATAAAGGGTTCTGTTTCTATCCATATTTTTACATTGATTTGACTATTTTGTGATGGAATTATGTTTATGAATTCCTTTATCTTATATGAATGGTTTTATGATGTCATGTTGTTTAAGAATCCCATTTTATTACATGGGTTATGCTATGATGTATGGTTTATGATTTTGTGGCACACGTAAGAATGGTATCATTATGAGATGGGTGGGACCTATATCTCCCTCCAATGCATTGGGTAAAGATTTTATATCTCATGAGATAGGCATGGCTGAAATGGTAGGTTATACCGGTTCAGTGAAACAGGACTGAAACGAGGGTTACTCGATTCAGAAAGGGACTTTGTCCACTAAGATAGTCTTGGAAATGAGTCTTGACTAACAAGAAATGATTTTCTATGATTATGTGTGTATGCCACAAAGTTTCATGTTTTAAGTTATGATTTTTGGGATTTCATTTTCACTACTATGATTTATTCCATGTTAAGATATTATGATCTCTTTTGCAGGTTAAGATTTCCAAAAGTTATGTGCTTGTGTATACGATGTGATTGATATTTATTTTGTTTACCCTTACTGAGCATTTGAGCTCACCCTTTTATGTTTTCTTTTCCCCAGGATAAAAAGAATGGTTTTAGGTATAAAAAGGAAGATCTTTACGGGAGATGTTGAAGATCTTCCACCACGATTAGAAGTTTTCGTTCCGAGTTTCCAAAGACACTAAACTATTACGGTCCTTGTGTGTGTGTTTTTGTTATGTACTAAGTATTCCGCAAATGTAATGTAATGTCCATGTAAGATAGGCTTCGGGTCTCTACAGTTGGTATCAGAGGAAAGGTTTAGTCAACCTTTGGAAACTAGGATGCGAAAACGTTAGTGAGATCCCTAGAGATATTTCTAAGGTATGTCTAGGGATGTCTCTAAGGTTAAGTATACGTATAGGTTATAGTACTAGAATTACGCTAACGATCGTAGAATTAAACCTAATATGTTAGATATTGAAGGTACTCCCCCTTTATTATGTTGTTTTCCCTAGCATGATTTTTGCCTCTCACACTATTCTTTTTGGGTTTTAGACGATGGCTGGAACCCGAAGGAACCGTGTTGATCAATGCAATGGACAATGCAATGATTGTCCCCCTGAGAAACCAAACGATATGGGAGCTGGAATGCAAAATCTTGTAGCCATGCTCACACAACTTTCTCAGGCTATGAATCATGCAGGACTTCCAAACGAGCAAAGGAAGGAGCAACATTCTGTTGAATCCTTCATGAGGCAGCGTCCGCCTTCTTTCAGTGGGTCTACTGATCCATTAGTTTCTGAACAATGGATTAGTACTACTGAAAAGATATTTTCAGTTCTTCAATGTTCTGAACATGATAAAGTCATCTTAGCAGTATATCGTTTGGAAGGTGAAGCTGATCAATGGTGGAATCTTATCAAGAATACGAGGCCAAGAGATGAAATTGAGTCCATGGAATGGGACGAGTTCAAGAACTTGTTTTTCAGTAAGTACTTCCCTCGTATTCTTCAAACGAAGATGGAAAAGGAGTTTCTTGAGCTGAAACAGAAGGATGATGAATCTGTTGGTATATACGAAGCGAATTTTACAAGACTTGCAAGGTATGCATCTGGCATTATCATCCAACCTGAAAGTAAAGTTGATCGATTTTTCAGTGGCTTAAAACCAAGTCTTCGAAGGGCATTAGCTATAAGAGACTTCAGTAGCTATGAAGAAATTGTGCGTCGTGCTATCAAGGTAGAAATGGAAGTTGGTGTTACATATCCATCTCATGGTTTTGACAAGAAACGAAAGATGGAGTTCAAGGAGAAATCTCAGAATAATGGTGAAAAGAAGATGAATGTTTCCTTATGCACAAAGTGTGGAAAGAATCATGGTGGAGATTGTCTTAAAAGGAATAGAAAATGTTTTAAGTGTGGAAAAGAAGGTCATCGAGCAGCTGAGTGTCGAAGTAATGGAAAAACGGATTCTAATGAAGTGAATAAAGCAAACACTGCAGAGAACGCACAACCAACACTTCAATGCTTCAAGTGCAAGGAAATGGGGCATTATGCTAATAAATGCCCTAATCCAAGGGTTAGTGATGATTGACATGAGCAACCGCTTAAGGCAAAGGACAAAGGGAAGTCACATGCGATCACTCTTGGCAATGTTGAATATGACAACAATGTGGTGGAATGATTAAGTGTTTATGTAATGGGATTCCAAAATAATGTTGTATCATGGAATATTGAAATATTTATGTATTGGTATAATATGGTATTCAAAGTGATTGAGATATTATGCACATAATGAAGGAAAAATGAGAAAATGAAATGTTTAACAGTATTCATGAGCTCATGATTGATATAAGGACTAAGTGATATCATGGTTTGAGTATATAGAATTTTGAGGATTTTGGTATGTGGAAGGTATTAACTTTTAACTGCATTCAAGTTTTCACTAAGGTTCAATGGGTATTCAAGAGAATACATGATTAAGGACTTTGAATAACAAAACATATCTTATGATATATGGGGTTCAACGATGGTGTTAAATCTCTAGTAATCGTTTTCACTATGTTATGAGAGTGGACTACAGTATTATGGATAAGCCTAAAGATTGAAATGGATTATGTTGGACATAAGTGAGTATTGTTTAAGGATAAAAGTTTTTTCGATATTATTGATGGGATGCTATAGTAATATAGTTTTAGAAAAAGGACAACCTACAGGACGGGCGACAGCCCATCGCTTCGGACAAGGCTGTGGAAATCGAACCCACAACCGAAGTGCGACTGGCCTTTTTCGCCTACCACTGGCCTACAGGAAGTCCCTGTTTAGTAGAAACTAGTTTAATTATATTAAGCAGTATGATATATGAAGTATAAGTCCATTTTAGGAACCATATATGATTAATCTCACTATAGATCGATTTATGCATATAATTTTTGCTAACCTTTTGTTTGAGACAGATGGAATGACCCGTTATTCTATCACATGATCTGCTAACACTTCACGAATAACAAATTCAACTTCATTTATTTAAGAGATGAAGTGGAAATTGTTCAAGGCACGAACAACAGTGAGATTGTACCAAAATAAAGTAAGTATTTATTCTAATTCAAATTTTCAACTTTAGGGGAAATGATCTTGAAAACCAAAAATGTTGTCCTAGTGATCTTATACCTGATGAATCATATGGTACCTTATATCATCACAAATCTATGGATTTGTGATTACTGGCTTTTCCATAGCCATGTTCTCAACCACTCTCCATCAGAACATGATAGTTAGATTTCTCTTCCATATCCATATTTTCACCTATGTGGAAACCCAATGATTAGTTTATTTGGGTAACCGTTACGTTTCATACTTTTGTTTTTAAAGATAAGTTTTGGTATTCCTTTTTACGATGTGGGTTTCTATTAAAGAAACTTTTGAATATTAAACTATTTATAACCTCGACGAATTTCGAGGGCGAAATTCATTTTAAGGGGGGTAGAATGTAACAGCCCGAGATTTTATGAAAAATATTCTTTTAATTTCATTAATGTCTTGTGTTGTATTCTACACCAAGATTACCTTGCGCTATACGCAACACCGTATTAGCTTGCAGTATACGCAACACTATTCTTGGACCGTGTTACACACAATTTTGATAATAGTTATTCTACGCAACATTGAGTATATATATATATATATTAAATGTATAAATGAAATATAGTTGGATTCTGTTATACGAAACAATGAAGGATTCTTTCACAACACGCAACCCTGACTTGGCTTGCATTACACGCAATCGCGACCTTCCTCAATAGCGTGTGTTGTACGCAATACCGAGTTTTAATAAACAATGTTATATTATTATAATATTGTCATGAACTATCCGTTATGAATAGTATTAACTAAATTTTGAATTTTATAACATTATTCTTCATCTTACACATTTCTAGAACATGGTATAAAAACAAAATAAAATTTTCGGGTAAAATAAGTATTTTTCAAAAAATGCAGTTTTACCGCCTTTTGATGGCGCACCCACTTTAAATATAGTTTTTGAAATGTTTATATGTTCAATTTTACAAAATAAAATTCTTCTTTTGAATCAGGATGTAAAAATTTACATTAGATAAAGTTTTTATATTTTTCCGATAACTTTCATATTTTAATGAATAGTAAAAACATGCTATATTTTAATTAAAAACAACTTTTTTCATCGTAATATCGTATGTGGTTAAATTATAATATTGAATGGTTTTAAAATATATTTAGAATATATTTTTACCACTTAATATAATGTTGGTCATTGGACACAATTTTACAATTAAACCGAACATAAACAAGTGTCAATCTTTTGATAGTTATTATCTCTTAAAAACACGCTTTTTGTTTTGACAGCGGGAATTAATTTTAAATTAATTTCTGAAACTTCTGTGTTTTGAATTTAGAAAAATGGATTCCATATTTGGAATCAGGATGTTCAAATTGTGTAAATAGGTAACTTTTATTTTTAGACATTTTGAATAATTACTGCGGTAAATATTTTATTTACCATGGTTAAGGGTAAATCCGGTAAATAAGTGTTAAAAAATAATATTATAATAATGTTAAATTACCCTAAAACGTGTCTTAACCCTATTGGTTGATACATGGTCGACCATGGTCATCTTTGGGTCGATTTTGGGACCCCATTGATCCACTTGTAAGTGATAATGACACTTTTTTTTAATTAAGTTAAAATGAATACAAAAATGACACAAGCATATATCTTTTAGCAAAACAATTGTTACATAGGGTTATATATGTTGGATTTTAGATTATAAATATTAATTAGAAAGATAAAAAGATTTCCTACATAATGGTATTTTATTTGTAATTTTTAGACTTTAAATAATTTAATTTATTTATGACACAATGATGATGCAGTAATTATCTTATTAATGAAATATTGACATAATTTATGTTATAAACACCAAAATAAATGTAATTTGAGACTTTTTATGAATTACACTAATTTTCTAGGTTACTATGATATATTAATGTTGATTTAATAAACTTGGTTCGAACATTTAATTCTGTTATGACTTTCACAAAAATCATATATCAAATAGTGTCAAAATTGACACAAAATAGTTTTTAAATCAAATATTATATTATTAATTGTTATTGTATTCCTAAAAATCTAAGGTTCGGCCAAATGACTTATATAAAGATATATATATTAATAATAAACAATTTGGGGTTCGTTTGGCATGTTATAGTAAGTGTATTAACCATATAGTAAAAGAAAACAAAAAGACATGGTAAAAGTTAAATTATTTAACTTAGAGTTAAATCTAATTGATAAGGTTAAAATAATATCCTAAACTTGTCTAAATTATATCGGTTGATAGGATTTAGACCCATACCCACATTAGCTTCGAAATAAGACCCTTTGGAACCATTATAAACCGATTTTGACTTTAATATAAAATAATATTTTGAGATATTCCTAAGGTTCCCCTCTCCTCCCTTATAAAAGGACACCTCCTCCCCCTCCTCCTCACACCAATTTGAGCACTCAAGCTCGGCCAAACCCTGAAAAAAGCTCTTCTCCACTTCCCTAGAAACATCCTAGAGGTTCTGGTCTTCCTCAAAGACCAATTTTAGTGCCCTAAGAGGAGGTCTCAAAGAGGCGCTTCAAAGAAGAGGTAATTACCGTTACCAATTCTTTCATCTTTATTTCTTCTTCCACTTCTTCTTCTTAGGTCGTTTCATTATGAAGTAATAACATCAGTATCACTCATATACTGATATGTTATTATAAGTATGAAACAACCCAATTTCACCATCTATCCATCCTACGGAAAATGAAATCACCGCGCGTGCGTACGTACGGAATACCGTCTCCACGCTGTGGTGTAATCTATTTTCCACCACCACCTTACATGGATGGGTATAATGGTGTCAAGAATAACTATAAATAGTTATTACAAAATCATATTGATTCTGATATATTGTATAATCCACTCCAATTCAATTCAATATTTATGGAAATGATATCATCGCTCGTGCGTACGTACGGACTACCGTCTCCACGACGCGATGAGATTCATTCTCCATGTTAACCATTTAAGAATGATTATAAAGTATATATAAGAAATAATAATGAAATATATGACATTATAAAGCTACTGGATTTATGTATATATATATATATATATGTATGTCATCTACTTACTTCCATTTCAAGACAATAAGGAAAGGAAAACAGCGTTCATGCGTACGTACGGACTACCGTCTCCATGAACGGTGTTTTTCATTTTATTTATCTATCTATTATATATATATATATATACTGAATATATATGATATATAAATCATGTTTTATATTCTGGAAGTAAGTAAATCATGATATAAGTAATAATGATGTCAAGAACAACAAGTCAAAACACCTACGATAAATGAAACGATTTTACCCAAAACGCTTCTTTAACATGGAATTTACAAAAGAACGGGTAATATAATGTCATAAATGAACCATATATGATATCATAACAATGAATATGATTCTGTAATAAGTCAATGACATTATTTAAATCATTATACAGGAGGTTCAGACACATACGAAGCAAATCGGACCTAAATGGGAGTAAATCTAGTCGTCATCTTTCATTCTAGAGTTTGTATGGTGATACTATGTGTTGGTTCTCTAATATTCCTAGTAGGATCATTTCTATTATAATGAACACCATTTTGGAAAATACATTGTCCCTCTACAATTCAATAAAATAAAAATAAAATAGTGTTTTCTATTTATCAATTTTTTGTTTATTTACTGTAAGAAATTTTATTTTTAATTTAAATGATCTTCAGTTTTTTGATATTATGGGTGTCGAGCATTAAAAAAAAGTTTATGAGTTTGGTATTGATTTAAAATTATATTTTTACGTAACTAATTATAGTGGATTCTATCTGACTATCACAAAGTCCAAGATGATGATGTAAATAGTGATCTCAATAACCCTTGGGGTGGTGGCCTATAGTGACTACCAAAATAACAGTCTCTATTGGCCATAGCCTCACAACCCTATAGCGACATCCAAATGGGGGTCATTATAGACTATAACTATTTAGTCTATAGAAACCATCAAATGGACTTATTTATAGCCAATTCTAATAGACCAACAGGGATAGCCATTGTGCGGTCATTGGTCAACTATTGTAGGCCTTTGGTTTCATCTAAATGTTCTTTTTGTAATCACTACAATAGAACACGTCATATCCACCAATAGCCTTTATTAGTGATAAAAAATAGTTCTGATAAATGTTAGACTGTATTAGCTCTTTTATTTAGCACTGATAAAGTGTGGTCTTCATCATTGCTAAATAAATGTAATGATAAAAGGAACCATTTAATATTTGATTCATTTAAGTGCTAATTTACGGAAACATTTATCATTTCTTAAAATTTTATTTGTTAAAGACTACCCTTTATCAGTGCTAAAATAATCACTAATAAAGTGTTTTCATAGATGGTTTGTGTCCCACATAATAAATCACATGCGGATTGCCTTCACATTTAATAGAAATCCCGAGGCCATTATTCATTCAAGCCACTTACAGGGTTTGGAATCCATTGCCCTTTTATGCCGCATGGGCCTCATGTGTCTCGCCTATAGGTGTTGGGCCACCTACCCACCCCCATGAATGCCTACCTGGCACCATCCTACACACATGCTGATGTCCTATCAGGTGGAGGTTGACCTTGCTTCCCAGCTAAGAAATGGCTTGCATGAGGTACCTTTATATATTTAAGATTATATATTCATTAATAAGGTTACAAATATTCTTGTAAATAATATTTTATAAATTAATATTTTTATAATTGTATATTCATTATAGTTGTAAAATTATATATTCATAATTATAAATAAATAAATAAATATAATATTTTTAAAAATTAATTTTTATGAATATAAATATATAATTATATATGTAAATAATTGTCACGACCCATCCTTGGGGCCCGTGCCATGACTACCCCAAGCCCGCCTTCCATAGACCAGGGGCTGGCGACTAGCACCAAGGCGTAAATCCCGGTAAAAAGGGAAGGCATTTCCTTTTTAAAGTAAACACGCACCTCAGAGTAAGCAAGCGGAAAAGTAAACACTAAGTAAAAAGCTGGTACAACAGTAAGTTCAGAAAAGTAAATGGGCCAGTATACAAACCTAAACTGAAAGTAAAGTACAACTCGAAAGGGAAAACAGCAACTGAAAAGTAAAAGCTTATACGCCGAGCTGTCCACTGGAAATCCCACCTAAAGGGTGGGTACAGATAGCTCCACTGCTCCTCATGTCCCGCCGTCTACTCCGAGTACGTCCCGCCCAGTGGTCCACCTCCAGGTATCGTCTTGCTCTGCAAGCTTCAACCATGATCAACGCTGTCCGTCATCTGCAACCAACACAACGTAGTGCGGGCATAGCCCGTGCAGGGGTGAGTATAAGATACTCAGTAGGGACCCCGAGACCCCCGAAGGACTCCCAGATCCACAAAGGATAAACCAAAAAGGGAAGAATCAAACACGAAGTAACAACCGACTCTGCTTAGGTATATGCACATACATATACCTAAGTCATCAATTCCAATATTCTCCATCCTCCGAGCCCAAGTACAACTCAGTCCACACAGGAAAGTATACATATTCTAAACAGGAAAGCAAAATGTAATCCACACAGGATAGCACAACACAATTATACTTCTTCAAAGACGATAGAGATGATCACTGTTCCATCTAAGTAATCGGACCCACAAAGGATCGATAGGTACTAACCCCCGTAAAGACCCACACAGGATCGGTAGGAAACTAACCCCCACAAAGACCCACACAGGATCAGACCCACACAGGATCTGTAGGCGTTGGCTCACACAGAACCGCTGAGCGCTGACCCACATAGGATCGGACCCACACAGGATCGGTAGAACTGATCCACATAGGATCTTTGAGTGTTGTATTTGTCGTCGTCGAATCCACTGAGGATCTCTGCACAGTCGTCGTCGCAGTCACAGTAGCAGTCCCACCCTGCACTAGGGTTCCCACACACAGCAAGCTCGTTCGGGAGGGTCCTCTCTACGAGCCGAGATGCTGATACATCAACTGTCACATAGTCCAGATTTGATGTATCTTAATGTTCTGTATTGTAAACAGGAACTCAATGCAACAGACGGCGCGTCAATCGGACGCCCGGTCTGAGAGTTATTGGTTTTTTTGTTCTAGGGGCCCGGTAGGTTTTTAAGGCAAAACCAACCCGATCATACTCCACCTATGCCCAAACCTAGGGCAGTGTATTCCAAAAGATCCGTCTCACTAAGAGGAAATCAACAAAGTTGACGGCACGTCAATCGGACGTCTGTAGCTCAAGATATGAGTGTTTCCGCTCCGAGGGCCCGGTTGGTTTCGTGTACGAACCAAACTGGCCGAACACAAAGTATTCCAAAACCTTTAGTGCGATATACCGAAACAACCGCCTCGATCCAAGTATCGCATCTCCGCTGACGGCGCATCGTTTGGAGGTCCGTAGCCCGAGTTATTGGCATTTGAACCCAAACTGTCCGATAATGGGGGTTTCGGGCCCGGACCGACCCGGCCCGAGACCCCCCGGTTGGCCCGAACCGGGACGACCCGCCCGGGGTCCGGGTCGGCCCAGCCCAGCACGGCCCGGCCAAGCAGACCGGCCGGGTGCCGGTCTGGCTGGGGACAGCGCGCCCATCGCGCTGTCTGGCTCGGCCCCAGGCCGAGCCATTTCGGCAAGGGGGGGGGGGTGCCTGCCCCCCTGTGTAACAATGGCCCCCTGCACATAAGGGGGTCGTTTTGGCCAGTCGGGCAGGGGTTTGAATCCCCAGTTGCACACCGGTCCGGCCGGCCCGCCCTGGCCGGGCGGTTCCGGCCTCCACGGGACCGGTGACGGCCTGTCCCCTTCCTCGCCGACACCGGCGGCCCAGTCCGGCCGCCAGTCACCTTTCTCCGCCGTGGCCCGGAACCGTCCGCAACGCTTGTTGTCCGGCGCGGTGCGACAGCACCACGCCCCTCCGCCGCGGCCCCACTCCGGGCGCGGCGTCTTCGGTTTTCTTCGATGCGGCGCGACGGCGTGACGTCCTTGAATTTCATTCCACGGCGCTGCACGACGGCGCCACACATGTCTTCTGCATGAAACTGCATGGTGCGACGACACCACGCTTTCTCATACCAACCCCAAAAAACCACAATGAAAAAAAGGAGGAGGGTAGGCCAGGTTTGTGTGGTCTGACCCCCTCACGTTATTTGATAACATTTGGTTTTAATCCATGAAGTTATCAAGTTGGTATTCACGAACAATTAAATAAATAAAACCCCTACCTCGGTTTCAAGAACGATGTTCGTCAACGACCCGTGAAAGACAAGTGTTGCGGAGGTCGGGCGTCGCGGGAAAAGAACGTCGATGTCGCGAAGTGAGGATTCGAAGTCGTTGAAGGCAATTTCGTCGTGGAAAACCATTGCGGAAGAGACTACGCGGAAGAAGAACGTCACGTCGCGGATACGGCATTGCGGAAGAACCGTGCACTTTGGCGGAGAAGTTCTTTGTTGAAGAACGGTGTTCTTCGCGTTCTTCATCGAGGTTGAAGAAGATGAAGACTTCTCGCTTCCCATTCCTCTCAAGGTGAAAAAACTCTGACAATAATAAAATAGGACCCTTTCTTATTTTATTAACACAACAAATCTTTTGGATTTCAAGAGTTTGAAATTCAATAACCACACACAACTCACCTCATTAATTATATCATCTTGTCAAAAATTAATGAAAGTGTGTTAATGGGGAGTTAGGAAAGTGAGGGGTTATGAGGGGTTAGGGAGTTTAAGGAATTTGAAAAGGTGGGGGGTTCGTGTGGACCCCACCCTTTCAATTATCCACACATGGGAAGTTAGGTGGATGTGGGCCCCACCACCAACTTCCCATGGGACAAAAAGAAACACTTTGATAAGAAATAAAATTGATTTAACAATTTTATTTTCCTTTTATTTAAACCCCATTAATTAACTTCTTCACCTGCACAAACGCAACTATGGTAAAGGTTCCCTTAAGCGATTACCGGCATTGCGAGTTCATCGGTGCCCTCGGAATTTGATTCCGAGCACCGGTTCAAAAGATAGAAAAATCACGCTCGTTCGTTCACTGAATGTACCCAAGACAATCAGCAGAAATTGATTCCGGGCACACCGAGCCTCGAAATCAGGTGCCGTCAGAAACCACGTTCTTGTAAAATTCCAAAGAAAATTAAGAAAAAATTTCCCTTGAATTTTACGGGTCATTATATTACTCCCACCTCAGGGCTTTACATCCCCGTAAATATACATAAAAACTAGGGAAACAAATGAGGGTATTGAGCATGCATCTGAGCCTCCCGCTCCCAAGTGCTCTCCTGGAGGTTCTCGTGCTGCCATCTAATGCGCACTAGAGGAATCGACCATCCACGTATGACCCGTTCCTGTCGATCCTCGATCTCAACTGGAACCTCCGTAAAAGTCACCCCATCGTCAACGTCAATCTCCCCATGGTCAATGATGTGTGTTGGGTCTTGCACGTATCTCCTTAGCTGAGATACGTGGAAGACGTCGTGCACCCGGTGAAACTGAGGTGGTAGAGCCAGGCGATAAGCCACCTCGCCAATCCTGCTGAGGACCTGGAATGGTCCGATGAAGCACGGAGATAACATTCCACCTTGGCCAAATCTCTGTAATCCACGTCGAGGTGAGACATGCAAGAAGACGTGGTCTCCATCCTCGAACTGAAGTGGCCTCTGCCTCCTGTCAGCGTAAGACTTCTGTCGGCTCTGAGCTGTCCCCATCTGCTCCTGGATGACTTGGACCTTATGTGTCGTGGCCTGGACCATCTTCGGCCCCACAAGTTCGGACTCCCCAGGGTCTCTCCCACACAAAGTGGATCTTTAAGTTCGGCCGTACAACGCCTCGTACGGTGCCATCTCGTTGGTGGAGTGGTAGCTGTTGTTGTACGCAAACTCCACCAAGGGTAGGGGGTCCTCCCAGCTACAACCAAAGTTGAGGATGCATGTGCCGAGCATGTCCTCTAGAGTATGAATGGTCCTCTCCGTCTGACCATCCTTCTGAGGGTGAAAGGATGTGCTCAGATGTAGCTGCGTCCAAAATGCCTCCTGCAATCCCTTCCATAGTCGTGAAGTAAAACGATCATCTCGATCAGAGACGATAGAAGATGGCACACCGTGAAGCCGTACAATCTCCTGAACATTAAGATGTCCCATGCTCTCCATTGAGCCCTGCTCTCTGATGGGTAAGAAGTGAGACGACTTGGTGAGTTGGTCGACAATCACCCAAATGGAGTCATGACCTCTGGAAGTGCATGGAAGTCTAGTCATGAAGTCCATAGATATGACGTCCCACTTCCACTCAGGACCCTCCAAGGGTGGTACCAAGCCTGCTGGTACCTGGTGCTCAGCCTTCACCTTCTGTCAGGTGAGACATCAAGAAATGAAATCTACCATAGCCTTCTTCATGCTCGGCCACCAGTGCTATCGTCTGAGATCCTGGTACATCTTCTCCACTCCAGGATGTACCGCCAAAGGAGAAGTGTGAAACTCTCTCAGCACCTCCTCCTGTAAAGCAACTGGTACCAAGGTACGTCCTCTGAAAAGGATGTCGTGCTCTACTCCAAAGGAGAAACTATCAGGTGCATGTCCTGAGGATATCTGTGCCCACCGCGTCTCACAGTCGGTGTCCCCACGCTGTGCCTCTCTGACTCGCTGAAGTAGTAGAGGAGTGACTGTGAGAGACTGAAGGAAGGCTGCTCCATCACTATCCACGAAGGATATCTGCAAAGTGGCTAGCTACTTTGTCGCCTCCTCAAGCAACTGAATGCTCGTCCTCCTGCTGAGAGCATCGGCTACAACGTTCCCCTTCCCAGGAGTATAAACTATCTCAAAGTAATAGTCCTGGAGGAACACGATCCATCGTCGCTGTCTCAGATTCAGATCCTTCTGAGAGAAGATGTATCTGAGACTCTGATGGTCAGAAAAGACTGTAAGATTCTCGCCGATCAGATAGTGTCGCCATGTCTTCAGAGCGAAGACCACTACTGCTAACTCCAGGTCATGGGTAGCGTAGTTCTGCTCATGCGGCCTCAACCGTCGTGATCCATAGGCGATCACTGCCCGCTCCTCCATCAGGACACAATCGAGTCTTGTCCCTGATGCATCGCAGTAGACTACATACCCTACTCCCTCCTGAGGCAACCTCAAGATAGGTGCGCTGGTCAATCTCTCTCTCATCTCCTGGAAGCTCTGTTGACATCTGTCTGACCATACGAAGGGTTTCCCCTTCTTTTTCAAATCTGAGAGTGGTGTTGCAACTCTATAGATTTCTGGAAAAAATCTCTGGTAGTATCCAGCTAGTTCCAAGAAACTCCGAACCTCCGTCACTCTCTTGGGTGGCTCCCAAGCTAACACTACCTCGATCTTCGCAGAATCCACTGTAAATCCCGCCTCAGAGATGACGTGTCCCAAGAAGTGGACCTCACATATCCAGAACTGACACTTCAAGAGCTTACTATAAAGCTGGTGCTCCTAGAGTGTGTCTAGTACAACCCATAAGTGGTAGGCATGCTCCTCCTCAGTCGTTGAGTAAATCAAAATTTCATCGATGAAGACCACGACAAATCGATCGAGGTATGACAGAAAGATCCTGTTCATGAGGGCCATAAACACTACTGGATCATTGGTTATGCCGAAGGGCATAACCAAGAACTCATAGTGGCCATACCGACACCTGAAGGTCGTCTTCTGTACATCCTCGTCTCGAACTCTGAGTTGATGATAGCCTGACCTGAGGTCTATCTTCGAGAACCACCGTGCTCCCTTGAGCTGATCAAAGAGGTCATCAATCCTCGGCAGTGGATACTTATTCCTCACTGTCACCTAGTTCAGGCGATGATAGTCGACACAAAGTCGCAAGCTCCCGTCCGCCTTCTTGGCGATCAAAATCGGGGAAGCCCAGGGTGAAACACTGGGTCGGATGAACCCATTGCTCTGCAAGTCCTCCAACTGTACCCGTAGCTCTCGAAGCTCTACGAGGGCCATCCGATACGCTAGGGTGGATATCGGGGCTATCCCGGGGTACAGGTCAATATAAATGTCTACCTCTCTGCGAGGAGGTAGTCCTGGAACATCGTCGGGAAAAACTTCCGCAAACTGATCCACCACTGCAGGAAAACGAGGACTCCTCACGTCAACTACTCCTAGGATGAGGCTAGCCAACTGATGAGTGATGGGTGGTCCTCTCCTCCGCATAAGTCCATCATGTGCTACAAAGGCTCCCTTCTCGCCGGTGAAGGTGAACCTGCTCCCGTCGGTGCGTACACATCGCACCTTGCGCCTAAAACAGTCAATCTGTGCTTGGACCGTAGATAACCAATCCATGCCCAAGATGACGTCGTAAGGCCTCGACGTCACTACAAGAAGAACCCAGCCGAAGCTCTCGCCTCCTAGAGTAAGCTCACACTGCCGGCACCAGTGCGTAATCATCGAGTCTTCTCCCGTAGGAGTCTCTAGCCGTATTGATCGAGCCAACGGCTCTGTCGGAATCTCCAAGCTCCGAACAAGGGCAGCGGCTATGAAAGAGTGACTCGCTCCTGTGTCTATAAGTACTGCAGAAAGGGTGGAATAGACACAAATAGTACCTCGAATCATCTCAGGCGCGCCGTGGTCGTAGGCCTCTGCTGCCTGGAGCTATGCATGTCTCTGCCCGCCAGCTCCCTGTGTTCAGGGTGGACCTCCTGGTGGTGGTGGTGGTGGAGCCTCAAAGCGTCGCCCGCCACCTGCTGCATGGCCAGCTCCTCTGCCTCATCTGCCTTCTCCCTGTGGACCGCCACGGTCAACCCTCTGCCTCTGCCTCGGTGGTCCCTCAATCGTCTGCTGCTCCTCGCCACGGAGGGTCGGGAAATCAAGAGCCATGTGGTCCTGCCCGCCGCATGAGTAACACTGCATGCCTCTCGAAAGACTGGCTCCGAACTGTGTGCCCCGCACTACTGAGCCAGTGTCCTAAGGTCGTCTGCCTGAGGTTCTGGTCTGCCTAGACCCATGATTCATCCGTCGACTGCCTGTTGCGGAAGACTCTGCTACGTGCCACCTTGCGGTGGGTCTTGGCGCTGGTGTAGACTCAGCAAGAAAGCTCTATATCAAAAGGGCCCACTCCAGCACTCCTGTCTGAGTCGGAATGCTGAGGGAGATCAGTGATGCCCTGATCTCGTGTCTCAATCCATGCTCAAAGGTTCAGGCCCGGAAGAATGGGTATTGTACCATGTCGGTCGATTAGCGTGAGAGATCTGTAAATCTCGTCGAGTACTGAGCGATCGTCATGCTTCCCTGCCGCAGCTGAAGAAGCTCCTGAATACACACCGCATGGAGGGTGGCTGGGAAAAACTCTGAGCGGAAGAGGCTCTCAAAGTTTGTCCAGAGTAGAGATGTGTCATCGTGCACCTGGAGCATCAAGCTCCACCATCGGCCCGCTATTGCGTGCAGTAGGCTCACAGCGAGGATCACCATGAGGTTTGCTGGTGTCCTCACTAGCCTGAAAACTGGTACGACTGCCTCCAGCCATTCCTCGGCTGCCTGGGGGTCCATCTCCCCACGGAACCTGGGTGGTCACTGGCACTGGAACTCATGCAGTGCGCTGAGGTGACGTGCATCGTCAGCGGCTGGTGCTGGAAGTATCGGGGGCTCGGCGGGTAGAGCTACCACCAGTGACACTGCTGACAAAGGGCCCTGCACCGAAGCCTCGTCGCTCGGTGGGATGTCATCACACTCGACTCTCAAAACCCTAGCTGGCTGCCATTGTGGGCCCATCCTAAAAGGAAACAAGTGCCCCACGGTCAGAACAGTATACCTGGTCAGCTGATACAAAGTAACCACAAAGAAAACTTGAGACACACATGCAATCAATGTTTTCGTGCATTAAGTCAGAAATCAGAAGTCAGGGTCCTGGTGTACGGATACGTCAGCCGCCGCACCAACACTGGACTCCCTGGACTGATAACCACACTCAATACTCTAAACACTATTTCTTCACATAGAAAAGATCAGAGTTCGTGGTAGAACCAAACTCCTTTGATACCAATTTGTCACGACCCGTCCTCGGGGCCCGTGCCGTGACTACCCCAAGCACGCCTTCCATAGGACAGGGGCTGGAGACTAGCACCAAGGCGTAAATCCCGATAAAAAGTGAAGGCATTGCCTTTGTAAAGTAAACAAGCACCTCAGAGTAAGCAAGCGGAAAAGTGAACACTAAGTAAAAAGATGGTACAACAGTAAGTGCAGAAAAGTAAATGGGCCAGTATACAAACCCAAACTGAAAGTAAAGTACAACTCGAAAGGGAAAACAACAACTGAAAAGTAAAAGCTGTTATGCTGAGCTGTCCACTAGAAATCCCACCTAAAGGGTGGGTACAGATAGCTCCACTGCTCCTCGGGTCTCTCCGCCCGCTCCGAGTACGTCCCACCCAGTGGTCCACCTCCAGGTACCGTCTGGCTCTGCAAGCTTGAACCACGATCAACGTTGTCCGTCGTCTGCAACCAAAACAACGTAGTGCGGGCATAACCTGTGCATGGGTGAGTATAAGATTCTCAGTAGGGACCCCAAGACCCCCGAAGGTCTCCCAGATCCACAAAGGATAAACCACAAAGGAAAGATTCAAACACGAAGTAACAACCGACTCTTCTTAGGTATATACCCATACATATACCTAAGTCATCAATTCCAATACGCTCCAACCTCCGAGCCCAAGTACAACTCAGTCTACACAGGAAAGTATACGTAGTCCACAATGTAAATCAAAACGTAATCCACACAGGATATCACAACACAAGTATACTTCTTCGAATATGATAGAGATGATCACTGATCCATCTAAGTCGTCGGAACCACAAGGGACTGATAGGTACTACCCCCCGCAAATACCCACACAGGATCGGTAGGAAACTAACCCCCTCAAAGACCCACACAGGATCGGACCCACACAGGATCTATAGGCGCTGGCTCACACAGAACCGCTGAGCGATGACCGACACAGGATCAGACCGACACAGGATTGGTATCACTGATCCACATAGGATCGCTGAGTGTCGTAGTCGTCATCGTCGAATCCACTAAGGATCTCTGCACAGTCGTCGTCGCAGTCACAGTAGCAGTCGCAGCAAGCACTAGGGTTCCCGCACACAGCAAGCTCGTTCGGGAGGGTCCGATCCACGATCTGAGAGGCTGATAAATCAACTTTCACATAGTCTAGAGTTGATGTATCCAAATGTTCTGTATCGTCAACAAGAACTCAACGCAATAGACGGCGTGTCAATCGGACGCCCGGTCTGAGAGTTATTGGCTTTTTCGTTCCAGGGGCTCGGTTGGTTTTTAAGGAAAAAACAACCAGACCGTACTCCACCTACGTACAAACCTCGGGTGGAGTCTGCCAAAAGATCTGTCTCACTAAGAGGAATTCAACAAAGTTGACGGCACGTCAATCGGACGTCTGTAGCTCAAGATATGAGTGTTTCCGCTCTGAGGGCCCGGTTGGTTTCGTGTACGAACCAACCCGACCGAACTCAAAGTATTCATAAACCATGAGTGCGATATACCGAAACGACCTTCTTGATCCAAGGATCGTATTGCCGCTGACGTCGCGTCATTTTGAGGTCCTTAGCCCGAGTTATGGGCATTTGAACCCAAACAGTCCGATAACGGGGGTTTCGGGCCCGGACTGACCCGGCCCGAGACCCCCCGGTTGGCCCAAACCGGGTCGACCAGCCCTGGGTCTGGGTCGTCCCGGCGCGGCGCGCCGCGGCCCGGCCTTGCAGACTGGCCGGGTGCCGGTCTGGCTGGGGACCGCGTGCCCAGCGCGCTGTCTGGCTCGGCCCCAGGCCGAGCCGTTTCGGCAAAGGAGGTGGGGGGGGGGGGGCGCCTGCCCCCCTATGTAATCGTGGCCCCCCGCAATTAAGGGGGGCCGTTTTGGCCAGTCGTTCGGGGGTTTGAACCCCCGGTTGCACAACGGTCCGGCTGGCCACCCTGGCCGGCCGGTTCCGGCCTCCACGGGACCGGCGACGGCCGGTCCCCTTCCTTGCCGACACCGGCGGCCCAGTCCGGTCGCCGGTCACCTTGCTTCGCTGCGGCCCGGATCTGTTCGCGGCCCTTGTCGTCCGGCGCGGTGTGACGGCACCGGTCCCCTCCGCCGCGGCCCCGCTCCGGCCAAGGCGTCTTCAGTTTTCTTCGACGCGGCGCGACGGCGTCGCGTCCGTGAATTTCTTTCCACGGCACCGCGCGACGGCGCCACGCATATCTTCCGCATGAAACTGCGTGGTGCGACGACACCACGCTTTCTCATACCAACCACAAAGAAACCACCATGAAAAAAATGAGGAGGGTCGGTCGGGTTTGTACGGTCCGACCAGCTCACGTTATTTGATAACATTTGGTTTTAATCCATGAAGTTATCAAGTTGGTATTCACGAACAATTAAAGAAATAAAACCCCTACCTCGGTTTCAAGAACGGTGTTCGTCAACAACCCGCGGAAGATGAGCGTCGCGGAGGTCGGGCGTCACGGGAAAAGAACGTCGACGTCGCGAAGCGAGGATTCGAAGTCGTTAATGATGATTTTGTCGCGAAAAACCGTCGCGGAAGAGACGACGTGGAAGAAGAATGTCGCGTCGCAGATACGGCGTCGCAGAAGAACCGTGTTCTTCGGCGGAGAAGTTCGTCGTTGAAGAATGGTGTTCTTCGCATTCTTCGTCGAGGTTGAAGAAGATGAAGACTTCTCGCTTCCCAATCTTCTCAAGGTGAAAAAACTCTAACAATAATAAAATAAGACCCTTTCTTATTTTATTAACACCACAACTCATTTGAATTTCAAGAGTTTGAAATTCAATAACCACACACAACTCACCTCATTAATTATATCAACTTGTCAAAAATTAATGAAAGTGTGTTAATGGGGAGTTAGGAAAGTGAGGGGTTAAGAGGGGTTAGGGAGTTTAAGGAATTTGAAAAGGTGGGGGGTTCGTGTGGACCCCACCCTTTCAATTATCCACACATGGGAAGTTAGGTGGATGTGGGCCCCACCACCAACTTCCCATAGGAGAAAAAGAAACACTTTGATAAGAAATAAAATTGAATTAACAATTTTATTTTCCTTTTATTTAAACCCTATTAATTAATTTCTTCACCCGCACAAACGCAACTACGGTAAAGGTTCCCTTAAGCAATTACCGGCGTTGCGAGTTCATCAGTGCCCTCAGAATTCGATTCTGAGCAACGGTTCAAAAGTTAGAAAAATATCGCTCGTTTGTTCACTAAACGTACCCGAGCCAAACTTCGGAAATTGATTCCGGGCATACCAGGCCTCGGAATCAGGTGTCGTCAGAAACTGTGTTCTTGTAAAATTCCAAAGAAAATTAAGAAAAAATTTCCCTGTAATTTTACGGGTCTTTACAATAATTATAAGATTACAGAAATATATTTTAATAAGGAATACATTTAATCTATTTATATTTATATTTATATATATTTATATAAATATATATAATTATAAAAATATATTTATAATTATAAAAAAATGTTTACAAATATAATTAGTAATATATTTCTATTAATTATAATTAGAAATATATATCTATAAGTATTTTTGAAATACATATTTACCATTGTCTTAACATATATATAATTATACAGTTAATTATTTTTTATAATTTTGTATATTTATATTTTTTTATAATTATAATTGTAAATACATATTCAAAATTAATGAAATATATTTATAATTATATAAATTTATATATATATATAATTATTAATGAAATATTTTTTAATAAAAATTAATAAACATAATATATAAACATATTAATAAATATAATATTAATTATATACATTTAAAATTAAACTATAAATATTTTGTTATTTTTTAAGAGTAATTTCCTTTTTATGAAAAAAATATATGCCAATGGGAAAGCCCTCAACCCAATAGGCAACCCACCACATTGGTAGCCAAAATTAGGCTTACTAGACAGGATAACCCGCATAGAGAGACCACCTCACAATGAGATAAGATTAGTTAAAAAAGCAAGGCATCACACTGACATGTGGTGATCAGGCCCACACAGTAATGTGAAGAAGGTGTCCCTGAAACGGGGTGGTACTGGCTGTGGTCGGCGTCCTCCAACACCATTCAAACATCGTTTTTGGGTTGGTGTCTAGGGTTGACATATAAAGAAGTATTCAGAACATCTGAAAATCTAATATCAATGTGCACATATGTGATGAAACCTTTAACAACACTAAGAAAACCCAAATTAATCCTACCCTTTATATGTGTTATTATATAAGAACTTATAAGAGTAGTTTATCAAATCCTTTTTATTTTACTGCTAATAATATCCTTCTTTATCACTATTTTTTATGCACTCATAAAACCCTTCCCAACCATTAAAATTCAACCCTCAATGAAACGATTTATCTCACCCCATTCAAGTTAGAAAAGGAGTTAAACTTTAGCTCCTTCCACCATCAAAACATATCTCATATGAATCAAACACTATGAAATCATAGGGTATGTTATTATTTCTACTACACTCTAATTTATGATTATGTGTCCTTTATTCTTACTTTGTTCTGTTGTTCAGTTTCGTTCCTATTTTCTCATCTTTTGTTAATACTTATATTAAAAAATTATTTATAGAGTTGAATTCATCAGTCATTTTGTGATATCGGGTTCTCTTATGCATGTGAAATATTGATAAAAGTATTTATTTAATATAGTAATCATTGGTTCCTAATCTAGTATTTTTGAGAAATCCATCTCTAGGATGTGAAATCTGAAAAAAAAATTATTTCATTGCACAAATGATCAAGGATATACACTAATTTTATTTTATTAATATATTTAATGAAATATCTAAACACGGGTTCATCAGAATTACAAAAATAAAAAAAATTATTTTTTATAAATAAGTACCACATTCACAATAATAGTTGAATATTTATCAGACTCCAAATGTTTTTTAATCTTGTTCACATTTTAATTTTTAAATTATTTTTATGACTTTAGAATAATTATAATAGATTTAAAAGAATAATGAGTGATAGGTATGATAATTATAAAGAGTGAGAGTGAATTTTTTTCGTGGGCTTGATAAATAAAAAATTATTTCTAGAACACTAATTATTTTTATAGTTTTGTCGAATATGGTTGTCTCTCGAATAGAAAAGAATCATTGTAGACGATAAGATGATATTATTTATTAATGTTTTAAAAAATTGAATCGAGTTCTGCTAGGAGTATATTAATTGTGTATTTCTTCATTTACCAAAATAAAATTATTTTAGTGAAAAAATATGTTATCTATGAATGGTAGTGAAATATAGGTTTTCCTAGTAGTATCCATATTTATTTATCAATTACAATATAATAAAATTTTAATTTGAATCAAAATCTTTCATACATTACTACCATATATTTAAATTAAATAATCATATTAACATTCTAATACCTCATATATTCATAGAATTTCAACTCCTATGTAATATATATTTATAATATCTCCATGTAATGTTACATTCACACACTCCATCCCACCCTTTAAATATTCATCATGACCCTACTCCTCCATCCTGGGCCCCACAAGAAGCTATGAGCTTTTGTAATTGATTCCACAGATAGATTTCCTTTTCCTTTTCATGGATTAATTGAAGGCTAGCTTTGATTGTTGAAACTAAAACTGTTTTCTCAGTATGAGTGTGTGTAAGACCAACTATCTGAGCCATCTCATGGTCACAAAAATCAAGGATCCCCGTATAGGGATTATACATCTGCTTTAGCTCTTTCCAGGTTTATGTAACAAACTAAAAAATTGTTTTTTAATGGTTTACTGACTCCTCAACTTAGGATTATTTATATTTAAGGAGGAAAATATCAACCTCATTAGATTAACCTCCCAAAAAGTTATTATTGAATTTTTTTATATAGGTCTCATACCTCATCTCTTCTGGACATGAACTTATGTTTCTTAAACTACGCTAAGTATTAGTCATCCCATACATGGTACCAGTGATCATTTTGGATGAATCAGAGGATAAAACCTACCAGCAGTGGAGTAAAGATTTTCTAAAATTCAATTAACCATTTCCGTCAATGAATGAAAATATTATTCGAAATATTCAAATTTTGGGTTCCACTAATTATAATTATCATAAACATTCTACTTGGATTATGAATATCTTCAATGTATTTTTTAATTTATTTACTGTAAAAAATCAATCTTTTATGACCATTATAGGATGTATATGAATTGATAATGGATGCATTCCAATCATATGAAGGAAAGGTATGAATATGTAGTTTAATAGTTCATCAAGCTTGTAAAAGAGCGTGGAAAAAACCCTTCTAAAATCCTTTTTCCATGTTTAAATTGTTGTGAATCACGGAAAATTAGTCTAGTATAATTAGATGAATATTTAATTTTTCATTGAATAATCCATTGCTATAAATATTTGACTAAACATGTGCAATAATAAATGTGCAGACTGATTGGGTTGATATCAGTTTTTCTGGATGATTTGATATAAATACCAGTTTAATTGATGATGGAGATCGTATGGATGAAATGAAGATGAAATTTGAATATGACCTTCATGACAGTACAAAGTTGATTGAGAAGTTAAATAAATGTGCTAATATACCACTATATTCTCGTTATACTAAATGCACAACATTATGAACTGTATTGAAGTTATAAACATTGAATGTTAGAAGCGGATGAAGAGACAACAACATTACAGAACTAATTTTCTTCTGAATGCAATGATACTTGGAATAAATGAACATCCATGTAAAATATATTATGGAAACAAATACTATGTTCAAAGGTAATGATCTATAAAAACATATTCTTAACCAAATGATTTCAAATTTTTCTTAAGGACTATGAATCACCCAAAACATTCCCTTAATTGTGAAATGAATAAATTCAAGAAAGATGAATCATGTCCTCTAAAATATGGATGTTACAATCCAATTAGTCGATGGTCTAATAGGCTATATAGATGTTAGGAATCGATGAGAAAATCAACATGTAATGTAGATACATGAATTTAAATGAAAAACTATGTCATCCAATAGACTCTCCTTAGTGAAAGAATGTTGATTATGAGTATTATAAATTTGGAAATGAGTTGAGAAAATATTTTATTTCATTATCTATATATATAATAAATCCTCTTTTTTATAAAATTTTACTCATAGTTCATGTCTAGTTATGTACGTAAATTATAACTTTCCACCATGATTTTGCATGAAGTGCAAATACTTTATGTCTTCTCTGTTTATATCTTGATCAAGACAACATTGTAATGTTATTGATGATTATTTTCATCCCCTAATTTAATATATGAAATTTATAATGTATGATTCATATAAAAGTATATAATTTACATTGAGGGGCATGTTATATGGGATGATAAATGACTTTCCTGGTTATGAAAATTTTTTAGGATAGAGAATTAATATAATGTTAGGGTGTCTCATTTTTGAATAACGCATAGACTCTGTTTGGTTGATGCATTCCTCAAACACTAGTTTTTTATGACATCATTAATATTTTCCCCGATGAAATAAATTTATATCCTAAATGACATCATTCTAATGGAATACTGAAAAATGTACACCACAATCACTACTAATGGGTGATCAACTATTCGATAAATCCAATGATATTGAAACTGATTTTGATAAATCATTTTTGAAAACCCTTATTAAATAAGGTTGGAAAAGGAGATAATTATTTTTTAATTACTTCACTAATTTTTTTTATATTAGGCATTTTTTGGATGATAGGAAATTAAAAAAATGTATTTTACAGTTTTTTTGGAATGTTACTAAATGCTTTAGAAAAAAAATTATGGCCTCATGATTAGGTTGGACTTGAATGACATGAGGATAATGGAATAGTTGGAACTAGTGAAGGGAATAAGGAATGATTTTGTTACTCTAGTAGCTTACACTCTATCTAATTATTAAATTTTCAATTTTTTCATTTTCCTTAAAGGTATAAATGTTCTAGAGGGGTATTCTTCAAATATTATGAATGTTATATAAGTGAATAATTTGATGTTAGAGGTACTAAGATCACACAAAAATCAAGTTCTGATGTATGTATTGATTCCCATCATATTACATTATATTCTTCCTAAAAATTTAATAAAAATATTATCCCGAGTTTACTTCCTTTTCAATGTCATATTGAGTAATTTTATAGGAATAAGGACATTTTTATTCATGAATAAGGAGTTAAAATTCTAATCTCAGGAATTATAGTTGTTATTCCCACCGTCATTATTTGATATAATGGTCCTCCTGATTTTTTACATTCCTAGAGTGATTCAAATATGTCGTCTAATCCATTATAAATAGATGTCACCCATTAAATGGTATATTATGAATTTGAAATGGTGTGTCAATAATCATAGTGGTCCATAAAGTTGAATTGTAGAACAATATTTTTTTAATATGTTATTGTATTCTATACAAATTAAATTTCATATGTTGAAAGAACTGATCTCCCAATGTCTTATTAGTGTGGATTCCTTATAGGTGAAGGGATTTTAGGATGAGATGTTGTTACAATTACCATCATAGAGAGAGAGAAAAATCATCTTTTAATTTTATATAACAGTGAAGATGATGATCCATTTTTAATCATGAAAATAAATTCTTATAAATTTAAATCTAATAGGGGATGAAGGAGGGATATCAAATAAAAATAAACAATAGTTTATAGGATGGTTTCCAAATCATATTTTTTAATGAGTAATTTTATAATCTGAAATAAATTATTGACTTTACTTGTTATATATCTAGTGGAAAAAGGAAATATTATATAATACAATGGTTTTTTAATTAATAGTTATACATTATATGAAGATCAATATGATAATTGTAGTACAATGAGAAATAGTGGAGTTATTCTAGTGGAGTAACTGATTCACATATCAAGTTACATGGATATAAATACAATTTTTAAAATTATTTCATATATAGAAATCACTGAACATATATACTTGTTGGATTATACAACATTTAATGTACCACATTTCCATTGAAAATTGGTTGGAAATAGGATAATTGTGAAAGTTGGTGAAATGGGATTTGTGAAGGTGAATTTCATAGTGGAAGGTTATAAAGAAACTCCTTTAATAATTACTTCATAGGTAGTGCAAGAATTTTATGTCTCAGATCCAAAAAACAAGAAGTGATTAATTATCCTTTTGGAGGCTAAAACAATTATTGGGTCAGGTGAAAATATAATAAAGCATTACCATTTCATTGGTAGATCACAATCATTTCATTGTGGTACCAATGTGGAAAATGTCATATAAATTAGATGGGACCAAAAAGATTGGATTTGGATTCCTGATAGAGGATCAAAATCTATTAAACCCTTAATGAAATGAAAGGTATTTCAATGAGAAGGTTAATTTTCTTAAAAACTATTCATTTTATCATAATATAATGTTTTCTCTACTATATTAACATAAGATAAATTATATGTTTGAATACTCATCTAGAAAATGTCTTTTATACATGATGGTGTTATTGATCATGTGGATGAACATGCGATTGATGTTGTAACTACAAAATTAATAGGGGCTCAACTACATATTGATGAAAAATATAAGAATAATGTATAGTCAATATGATATCTAGATTTATGAAGGAAAGAAGAAAGGGTATACAATCTTATATTGGATGGAATCAACACGGCCAACATGTTAACTTTTACAAGTCAATAGTAATCAGTTGTGTTGGTGTCATAATGAATATGAATATTCCAATTGATATAGATTCAAGGTTCCATATCCAGCTGATAATAAAGGATAACCTTTGGGAAGATATTATGCTAATATTATGATATATTTTTTAAATTTTGATGAATAAATATATAATTAAACATTGGTTTACATTTCTTTATCCCTTGTATCATTCTTTTATTTGAGATGATCTATATAATAAAAATGTCTTAATGGATACTAGAAATGTCCATAGAGGCCTCTATACACTTCTTACCAAGATTTATCCCAGGGATGTTGAGGGATATGTAAAGCCCCATCAACATGTTATAAACGTACACTTTATAAAGTTCGAAACATTGAATTACTTCATCAGCCATAGAGATGGGAAATCATTCCAGGTTCGTTATATTAGATAATGAATTATTTTTAATTACTTATTATATAGAGTTTGATATAAAAAAATATGATTTTTAAAAATGAAAATATTTTCTGAAAACAAATAGCAAGAATCAAAACTAATCTCCCTTTTTTTGCAATATGGGGATGGGGTATGTTGCACTAGAGAAAAACAACAGTATGTATTTTAAATCTAGAAAACATTTATTATATGAAACAACATATGTTCCTTTGTTTATATATATATTGATGAATCAAAATATGAATCTACTTCTATCCCATGTCATATGTTATTAAAGGAGGCATGTGTAAATAATGTGGGTAAACTAGTTGATGAAAACACACATATAGTATGGGAATCATGATTATGTATGATATAATTGTAATTCATTATAATTTATAATATTACTACAAAAATGTATCTCTTTATTTTCCTATATTTTTTACACAATTTAGTAATAGGAATTGGAAATGTCCATACCTATAGAAAAACACCTTTTAGTTGATATGAAGTGGTTGGAACAATATAGTTGCATTATTGGAGTTGGTTTTTGAGTGTCAACTCAAAAATATATCAATAATACACATATGAAATTCTTTACATATCACATGATGAAAAAATTGTGGTCAAAAAATAGATTTTTTCCTATATATTTTCCGCAGTTTGGTTTGGAAGACCAATATATGTTCAAGGGTCGAAAAGAGATAACAATATAATAAAGGTCACTATGTGAAGAGATAAATGACCCCCCTATATTTGAGTCTATTCGTTTTCCTCAACTGTATAAATTTCTAGAGGAATTTAATATTTTACTTACTCTTTATCCTAAATGTGAATCCAAAAACATTTGATAACTTTATATTACTAAACTTTTATATGGTGAAGTTATATGTGATTTGTATCTATCAATACCCTCACACCACCATGTTGTTATGGGTACGATGTACAATTTCCCAGGTGACATACTGCTTAATAATGAACTCCCAAATGATCACATGAGAGTATCTGTTGATGTCGCTAATGTTTTTATCATTGAGTTGCCTATTGCACTTGACGATCAAGATATTAAAATGTTATTGATGATATTTTAACATTCATAGTATGCCCTTATAATAAAATAATGATATATGGGGTATGACCTTAACATTGTTTTCAAGTGAAAATGATGTAACAGTTTATGAATGGAGGTTTCAAGTGAGGTATGGTATTAAAAATAGATTAAATGATGGGTAATTAGAATGTTGATCCAAAAAATCCAGTGAATCAACCAATGAAATAAATGTACCTTTTGGGAGTACATCCCCCCCAGTTCCATTGCAATATATATTATGTGTACAAGTTTAATAAGACACCAAATTCAGTTATGTAGATGTTTCCTATATTAAATATAAAGAATAAAAAAATTAATCATTTTGAAAAATGTGTCAATGGTCTATGAAGTACCAAAATAACCATTATTTTTACATTAGTTCTGAACATTTATTTGTAGATATCATATACAATTGAAAGACTAGAATACCAAAATAAGCAATTTACTATGGTAATTACAATTTCATTAAAAATAATTCTTAATCGTATGTTTTTCTATATTTTCTCAATACAAACATTACTTAAAACAATCAATGTTCTCAAAAGATTTTGTAAATTTGTTTAGAAATGAGTGTACAGAGTACATTGTGTCAAAATGCTTTCCAACATCTGATTTAGGTAATTACCTATTATGTTTATGATATAGTATAGGCCATAATATTAGTGATATAGTAGGTATGTAAATTACTAGTTTATTAATTATTATATATTATTTTTGATCTATTTATCTTGTACAATTATAATAGAGGAACCTATTTACTTAGAAAATATTGGGTAGAATTAATGGTGTCAGAATGTATACAAACATGATGACCATGTGTCTTCCAATCACATATTTAGTTAATTTTATGTTCATTTAATATATATTTTTAGTTAATTTCCTTATTATTTTTATTGGACACATAATCTATAATGTATAAACATTATCTCAAACCACACATGACAACTCAAAACCTAGAAAATAATTAAAACTGTTTTGATGCATTATGATAATGTTAAATATGTCATTTTTGACATAAAATAATTGACCACACAAAAAACTGAATCCCATTGTATTTGGTATGACTCAATGTGCATGTTTTAAATATAAATGAACTATTTTAGTTTAAAATACGTTTCTCATTAATGAAAAAGATTAAGCAATATCAGATTTTTTTCAAACATTGGGAAAACAACAAATAATTAATTTTTCAATTGTATGAATTGACCGCACACTAATCTGACACATGATGTGGTAGGTATGACTCAAAGTACATGTTTTCTATAAAAAATTAAAACATTAGTTTATAAAAAATCTCCTATAAAACCTATAAAATGATCTAATTTTATTTTACAACATTATGAATATGATTCATATTTCATTTCTGATGTGTAGGAATCAACTACAAATTAATAGGATAGCTCATGTGGTCAATATGACTCTAAGAATGTGTTTTCAATATAAAAGTGTCATTTTGTTTAAAAAACATGTCATATATTAAAAATAAAGAACTCGATCTTAGACTTTTTTAAATTTTAGGAAAATAATGCAATATTCATTTTTATTGTAGTAATTGACTACACAAAAATCTGATACACGATGTTATCTGTATAAATTATAGTGCATGTTTTCAAAACCAAAATTTTTATTTTAGTTTAAAACACTCATAAAGTATTCAAAAACTATTCAAATGAAAATGAATTTTTTTAAAACAATAGTATAATGCTCTATAATCCTTTTTTGATGTGTAGAGTTTGACAATATATAAATTACAAACCTGATGTGGTCAGTATGACACTAACTACAAGTTTTCCATAAAACCATTCACTTTTATTTTAAAAAATTCCTCCAAGAAGAAAATAATAAATCTATATTGGGTTTTTTTTCAAATATTGGGAACATGGTCCTTAATTAACCTGTAACATGTAAGAGTTATCTACACATCAATCTGAAATACAATGTGATCTATATGACTCAATGTGTCTTCTTCCAATACAAAAGTATCATTTTAATTTACAAAATGTCTCATATCACCAAAACCAAGAAACATTGCTCTAATTATTCTCAAAATCTTTTAAAATGATCAGTAATACATTTTGGATGTTAAAGAATCTACCACATGTCAATTCCAAACTAGATGTGGTTGACGGGACTTGAAGATTGTGTTTTCAATATAAAATTTTTGATTAAATTTAAAACATGTGTCACATATCCAAAACCAAGATACTAATCTTATATTATCTTAATACTTTATAAAATGATCCATAACTCATTTCTCATGTGTATAAATTGATCAAAACCCAATCAAACATAAGATGTGATCCGAACGGATCAAAGTACATGTTCCCAATAAAAAAAGTGACATTTTAGTTTAAAACTAATCACATAGAAAAAAACAATCAAAATATTTTTGATTGTTTTCAATATTTTTGTAAACATTGTCTAATTCATATTTCATGTGTAGGAATTAAACACATTTCATTTTGATAGCTAATGTGGTTGGTATGAGTCTATGTTCATGTTTTCAATCCAAAAGTCTCGTTTTAGTTTAAAACACACATCAAATATCCAAAACCGAGATAATGATCTCGAATTGTTTTTATATTTTAGGAAAATGATCTATAGTTCATTATTTGTTTTTAGGAATCAATGGTATATCTATGTAAACATAATGTTTTTATTATGACTCAAAGTTCATGTTTTAAAAATAAAAGTGTCAAATTAGTTTAAAACACACATCAAATAGAAAAACAAAGAAAACAATTTTAGATTTTTTTTATACATTAAGAAAACATTCCAAAACAAATTTTTGATGTGTATGAATTGACCAAAACTCAATTTATCACATGATGTGACCAATATTACTCAATGTGTGTCACTTCAATACAATGGTGTCATTTTAGTTTTAATCACACGTCCCTAGCCAAAAATTATGAAAAAGAGCTTGGATTGTTTACAAAAAACATAGAAATGATCCATAATTCATTTCTAACATGTAGTAATTGACTACACATTATTCTGTAACCGTAATTGGTTGGTATGACTTGATGTGCATGTTTTCAATATATATGTGTCATTTTAGTTTAAAACATGAATCACATATGAAAAAACAAACATAACATGATTGCATTGTTTTCTCATCATTATATCTAATATTACTTAACTAATTTCCTTATCATTTTTACCTAATAATTATTTTGCTAATTTTCATAGAGATAATACTTGAAGAATAATAAGAAAAGGTGTGATAGTTGTAGACTATATATCAAAAAGAAAGTTCCCTTGAATTTTCTCACATCCATTGTGAGTTTTTTTATCATCAAATATGTGATAAAATTAAATTTAACAAACATTTGAGAAAAATAAATAAAATTGTTATGTTTATGAATCACATGAAAAACAATTCAATACAAGGTGTTCCTCATATGACTCAAAATACATGTTTTTAGTTTAAAATGATTTTTGAAAATGATTTCATTATTCTATTACAAACACAATAATTATTTTCTTATGAAGGTTCAATGTTTTTATCGAGTTGGGGTGGACTGTTGTGAAAATAATAGCATGACTGTGGGTTGGAAGAAAAAGAAAAAGAAACATTTTCATTTTTCAATTTCAATGATTAATTTCACAGAATCATATAATAGTACAAACCAATTAATAAATATTTATAATATAGTTTTTATCAGCACTAAACTAGCACAAATAAATTTACCCCTTTATTTGAACTACTTTTAGCACTGATAAAGGATCTCTTTTTCTTTGCTAAATAAAACCACAAATAAAGGGTAACTCATATCAACACATAATGAAATGCCGATTAAATTGGCCTTTATGAGTAATTCTCTAAGCACTGATAAAGGGATATTTTTTCAGTTCTTTTCTTGAATTGATAATGGATATCTATTTAATGGGTGCACCAATTATAATTGCTTTATTACATTGAAAAATCTTTAGAATAGTGTTGTTAAAGGCCTTATGCAATGTTTTTATAACTATTATAATTATATTGTGGTTGTAGAGTAAAATTCATGGCCTAGAGATTTGATTATGTCTCTAGAAAATCATTATATGTTATATTCTCCCTATATTATTTTAATTGTGATTCTATTTTAAGAATAACATTTTTGTATTTAGTTATCAAGCTAGTATCATTCTATCATAAGTATCTCCACTTGTATTGTTCTCATGGAAAGATTACCATTTTATGGTGCTCGTATAGCACCTTGAGTTTTTTCTATAATACAATCGGATCCTTCATCATTTTTTCCTCATTCATTAAATCATCATAGAGTCGGTGATGAAAGAATAATAGTGCTTGGGCATAGACATGGGTATAAGAATGATTGCTAAATTTAATTATCCCACTAAGTCTGTATGTATTGAAGTGCATGTCTCCATCAAGAATCCATGAAAATTATTTTTTCAATAAATATCATGAGGGATAAGTGAAGAATTTACAATAGTCGTAGTGGAAAATAAGACTTTCCAATTATGAAAAACTTTTATCTAGCTAAAAGCTTGTGTTGGTAATGTGTTTTGAAATAGATCAAACAGCCAATAAAACCGTGACTAATTTGGAAATAATGTGAAAGGGTTAAATCAATGGGAAAGTATATCCTTGATGGAATTAGGTATAAAACATGTGTGTGATGATAATGGATTTAAAGGAAAATATAATATATAGAAAACAAGTAGAGAGACAAAAGTGTGCAGGTAAAAAATACTCATTTCATTAACTCACATAAATATATAAAGAGTAAATAAGATTTGATCCCCATAATGTCCTAACCCATGTGCCACACTCCTGTTCTCATAGAAATTAAGTTACATGACTCAGGCATGCCTCCCATATGCCATAGGGTGGAAAATAGCAGTAGGGGTCTATTATCTTTCATGGGGTGACTATACCCTCTTAATCAAATTATAACAATAAAAAAATTAAATAAAAAAATCGAACCGAATAACCACATGGAATTCCATATCTAAACAAACCAATATCACATGATAAAACAAAACTGTAATACAATATCCAAACCAAAATGGTACCTAAGTCATGGCATAATAAGTGTAAATTGTCTAATGAAAAACCTAAAATATGGACACTAACCAATCCAAATAGGTCACAAAACCTTTTCTGGTCTACTCATCCATTCTCCCTCCCAAATCATCCATTTAACATAAGTCTCTTTCCCATATTCCGTCCTGAATGCTTGAATTATATTAGGGTACCGATCGGGAAGCATGGTAATAGTGTTAGTACAACTCAGTAGGCCACCACCAATGCTGTCTAAAAAAATGGTTAGCCAATCACAATGAAGATAATTTTATGAAGATTAATATTCTAGTGGAAGAACAAGCAGTTTACATATCTAATTATTTGATATCTAACCATATAAAACCCCTTGTTCTTAGGGACCCATTGACCATATATAACTGATTTGGACCATGTCAATTTCAAAACCATATAACATATTCAATTCAATATTTAGTATAAAACATGGGATTTAATTATCAATTCTATTTTAATTCATAGGACGGATAGTTGGAACCATTTTCCAACTCCAATCTCATCTTCATAGAACACCATGTCTAACACCCTGTGGGTATTTGGAGCATATGTACTTATCTCAAACATCAATTTCACATGGGTATTTGGATCCACATTCCCTATACCACATTTATTGTCACATATTGGTATTTTGGGCCTCAGTCCCCATCACACACTCAAAATTAAATATGGGTAATTGGATGTTCATTCTGTATCCCATGCCCATTAACACATACTGGTACTTGGGGCCTCAGCCCCTATCCCAAACTAACTAACACATATATCAAAAACAAAATAATATCACAGAAATCAAAATATCTTATACATCAAGTATATTAATCATTAACTATCTTTTGAAACAATATCATCAATGTGTACCTTTTTATCACATGGAATAATATTAACAACTCTTCAGTAAACTAATTATCCCTGTTTATTCACATAATTCATTATCCCTTAGTGGTTAATCAAATCATTGATACATTCTCATTATCAATAAATTCCATA